>CM048825.1:2842356-3442356 GCA_026586065.1 Dioscorea zingiberensis | reverse complement strand
AAATCATGAAATCAAACACATGACCGTAGATGCAGGCGCCTTTGTGAAATTATTTGTATGATTCAATGGCTTGCATGAAAAACGAGATCATTATTAATATAATAATAATCATTTACAAAGGGTTTAATATTAATAGAAAAGATTGGAGTTTTATAATTAAATCTCATAAAACCTATCAGATAAATAGAGAATTAGTATAAAACCAAAAATCAGCCAGTAATATAAAGAAAAATAAATAAATAAACAAAAATTTAATCAAGAAATCAAATTAAAGCCTAAGTTGTAAACCCCTTGCATCATAAATAATTTCTATTATTAATCCAAATTTAACCCAACAAATCACCATAAAAGAGATCTAAAACACACATCGTCAAACAATCTAACCCTAATTCCCACATAAGTTCCAACAACAAAAATAAATCAAGGGCTCACCTTGACCGCCTTCTGCTTGGAATCCCTCCTCGTCTCTTCGGGTTGGCGTGCACGCTTCTGTTCGAAGATAGAGGGGAATGAGAAGGTTTGCGTATGAGGGCGGCGGCGAGCGAGAGATTAAGAAATAAAATTCTAATTTAGTTAGGTTAATATAAGCATCACCCTGTTTTACGTTTTAACCCCTACAATTTCTCATAATTATTTTTTAACTTTTAAGGGTATTATTACATTGTTTCTGCAGCTTCTCACTCATTGTTCATGGCATATTATACTGCAAAAGCCAGTTATGACATGGTTGTATTAATCACTTGATTTGTTGTTATTCCAAACAATTGATTTGAACTTTATTTTATTATTTAGACTTGATTATATCACAGCATTACTCAATCTTTACCAATTTCTGCTGTTCTTGAGTTGAAAAAAATGGAGAGAAATGCTCTGTATGTTATATACTTCAAACATGCAATATTTCATTCAATTGGCCGGGTGTAAGACTGGCAACTTCTCATCAATTAGACATGTGAATTCTTATAGCATTCGGTTGTTGATAGCTTTAAATGCAAAAGTTGCAATACACTACCAATTAATGTGTTTGATTCGATCAATTAAATTCAAGCCGAGCTTGAGGGTTAATCATAACTATGGATAACTCCCTGCCTTAAAAAGTGGCTCATCACACTGTTGACATCAAGCAGAGAATCATGAGAATTTTCTTGAAAAGAAACATTTCAGCACTAAACAGCAACAATGAAAGAGATTTCTTCACAATGTGGTATCTTGATCAAATGAATGGGGCCTTATGAGTAAATAGGTTAACCAGTGACCTAATGGCTCATGCCTCTTAACCACCATCTCATGGCTATTAATGACTTGAAACCACTGAGCCAAGACTGCCAACTAGCCTCTGCGCTAGGGTTGATAAATTAGGGCATCCAACCATAAAATATATTTTAAGTTGTATACTTATTTATGATTTCTTATCTTGTCTAGGGCATACATAGTGTGTGGTTATATATATCCTATTCCGATATTTATTTATTTTTCTTTTTCAGTTTGATTTGCAGTAAGTAGCTGTGATACAAGTGTTTTTTCAGATAAATTATATTTTTCTTTGTTTGATTTGTTATAAAAAAAAAAGAATTTACATGTGAAACCGTTTATCTGTACTTTTATTATAATTCAATTTACAACCAATTAATTAACTATAAACTAAATTACACGTAAAAGTTCAAGTGTCATCACCATTATCAATTGGTTGTAAAGTGTCTTATTTTTATTATATTATTATTATTATTATTATCATTGGTTTTTTTTTAAAAACCTTGCAAATACAAAGTTGAAAACTTAAATTTATATTATGAATTCACTATGTTTTTAGTTGCATAAGATACAACATTATATGAAATTAGTGTTAAATTCATATTATGTATTATTACAAAACCAAATGAATTAGTAACCTTAACAATTCATTATTGTTATTATAATAAAAAAATTAAATATAAACATATAAAAGATTGGTTGATTATATCACTCAACTTACATCAAACTAAATAATGGAAAACTAAATACAACATTTTCATTTACAGGAAACCAAACAACTTTGTAGTAAGTCAAAATATATACAATAATTCAACTTACATGTAATTTCACTTATACTAGAAACCAAACTGTCCCTTAAGAGCGAAAGACCGGTTTTTGCATTATATCGATTTGAAAAGGAAAAAAATCTCTATGAATAACTATATGTGTTTAGGGCTTATGGCTTAGGGTTTAGTGAAGACAAGAAAACCAAAGACCAACACAAACACATGCACGCACACACATACACCATGGCAACATGGAATGTTTCCCTGTATAGATTGATGTGGCCATGTAGGGTTTTCAAGTGCTGTTGTTATATATATATATAATATATATATATATATATATATATATATATATATATATATATATAGACAAGTATTAATGGTGTTTACTAGTCAAAAATAGGACTAGTAATAACTTCTCAACCTTCAGAGAGACATTGATGGAGGTTCTACCACCCAACTAACTGCCTTTCAGAGCACTGTATAGTAGTGGTGTCTCCATCGATCTCCATTAACGTCTCCCTCCAAGCTTTCTAAGTACCCTTGAGCTCCCATTGCTTGCATGCACTCAAGGCTGGCTAGCTAAACAATGGCAGTAAACTTCATGCTCTACAACACTACTGCCACCACCTTTCTCTTCATCTTCACATCTCTAATTCCTTCTTTTCAAGCTCATGATCAAGTTGAAGGGATGTTTGTGTTTGGGAGCTCACTGGTTGATAATGGGAATAACAACTACTTGAGGAATTCTAGTGCTAGAGCTGATTACAGTCCATATGGTATAGACTTCCCTTTAGGACCTTCAGGGAGGTTCTCTAATGGCAGGAACCCTATTGATGTCCTTGGAGAGCTTCTAAGACTTCCTTCTTTTATACCACCTTTCTCTGATCCTTCTACTGTAGGTCAGAGGATTCTTCATGGTGTCAACTATGCTTCTGGTGGCTCTGGGATATTAGACCACACTGGCTCCATCACAGTAAGTTCATCTTTCAACTTCAAGTACTTGAATTCTCTGTCTCTCTTTTTGATAACCTTAATCTTTATCAAGTATTAAAGAACCAAAATTCTCTCAATGATAACTTAATTAAAAAGCTAGCTAGTACATAATAATGAGCTAATTAATGTGTGTGAAATATATAACACTTGTGACAATTTCATATCATTCAGTAAAACAAATCTTTACATGCATGCATGGAAGTAAGTTTCAGTTAGAGAACCAAAGGACCATTGGTCTGGTGGTATCTCGATTCCCGTGCGTCGGGTAATTCACTTAATTGAGCATGCTCTTAGGTTCGAGTCCTCGCCCCTGTAAATGGGGGGAGCAGTTTCGGTAATTCACTTGGTGAGCATAAAGCTCTCAAGTTTGAGTCCCCACATCTGTATGCGCACGGCGAGCGATTAAAGGTGCTCGTCATCTAAGCCACACCCCTTAACATCCCTCTATGGAGGGGTTTATCCCATGTGTCAAAAAAAAAAAGAAAAAAAAAATTGAGTTAGAGATATATAAATAGTATATAAAGTTATAAACATAATTTTTTTTCATATGATTAAAAAGAGATGATGAATATATAGGGGGAGGTGACAAGCATGAACCAGCAAATAAGGAACTTTGAGAAGGTTACACTTGCAGAGATGCAAAGTCATGTTGATTTGAAGAGGAAGTGTGATCATTTATCAAAGTACTTGTTCATTGTGGGCACTGGTGGCAATGACTACTTGTTAAATTACTACACTTCCAATAACAGGAAGACCAATATTCTAAATTTCACTCACAAACTCATTGCCACTTTATCTCGCCAACTCAGGGTAATATTTTCTTTGATGTAATTGTTTTTTCCTATCTTTTTTTTTTTACAATTATATTCATCTAAAACTAAGTTTTTCTTCTTCTTTTACATATATATAGGTTAGGATCTTCATTTATAACAAATAACCAAATAAAACTTTATAAAACATACAAGGGTAAATACATTGAAAGAAAGGTAAAATATTTAGTGAGTTAGAGAGGAAATTAAATAATGAATGAAAGTGTACTTTTTTACTTATATTTTTCCCCATTTTTGATGTTGGTTTTTTCATATTTTATGGTACAATATTAAATATACTATTGTTTCTTTAATACCATATGGCCTAGCCTTTTTATCTTTGCAACCATATTCCTTTATTACTTGACAGAAAAGATAACATAAAATATAGAACAATAAAAAATAAAAAATAAATCAATCACAAACTTGTTGATCTTAATTATTTCTAACAAATATATATATATATATATTTGAGCATGCAGAGATTATATGATTTAGGAGCAAGGAAGTTTGTATTGTTTTCAATTCAAGCCATGGGATAAAAACTAGCCGTTAGACTGAGCCGTCTGGCGATTCTGAGCGATCTGGCGATTCTGAGCGTCCGCCGGGAAACATCGTCGGCCCCGCAAACTCTGCCCCACTTGCGATGGCGGGTGGGGTCGGAGGTATGGGAAACAGGCCCCAGGGTGAGAAATCTTGGGCTCGTGTGACTGCTGGCGAGCCAAAGCTTGCAATCCATGGAGAAGAAACGATCAACTCTCGTGAGAATTTTGAAAAACTGAAAAAACTCCAACATCCAAGGTTTGTGCCTGATGGTGACTTCCGGCAACGAATGCAAACACGTATGCGAACGGTATTGTATGGAAAATTTCTGGGAAGAGCTTTGCCATTGGATCAGGTCCGTGCTGTTTTGGGCAACCTCTGGCGAGAACTGGGTAATTTCTCTATCTCTGATCTCCCAAATGGATACTACTACATACGCTGCCAATCTACTGAGATGGTTGAGAGGATAATGTGGGAAGGACCTTGGACCATTGGAGGAATGGTGTTCCAGCTCATGTATTGAAGGAAAAGTTCCACCGACCTTTGAGAAGTTGGCTATCACTGGCTGCAGGTGTGGATCCAATTCCACCACTTGCGATGGAGTTACGGGAGGGTGATGCTTTAGAAAGCTTGGGAACTCTACTTGGGCCAGTCCTAAAGGTTGATCAACATACTCTGGAGGTAGATGATTTATCGTCGGAAGTTGGTCGATCCAAATTCGCTCGCCTGTGTATTGAACTAGACTTGTCACAGCCACTGCAAAGGGGAATTTGGGTGGGCGAAGGGGAGGAGGAGACCCTTGTAGCTTTGATTTATGAGAGGATTCCCTCACTGTGCTTTCGTTGTGGAAGAATTGGCCATACAATTTCCTCATGTAAGATGATGCCATATAATCCACAGGATGGGGATCATGGCAGAAGCCAACCACCAGATAACTCATCGGAACCCCAATTGATGCAAACTTCGGTGGAGGGACAAGGATCGTTTACTCCTGTGAATTTGGAGGAACAAGAGCAGCAAAATAGTAGCCTTTCAGTGGAGGAGGAGACCGGAACGTGGAAGATTGCAGGGTCTAGACGCGGCCGGGGGAGAGGCCGTGGACCGCCGCCAAGCAATCGGAAAGAGTCGCAAGTGGAAACGGGTGATCGAAGGTCTCCAGTTCTGAATGGAGAGCGGCCAGTGAGAAGTGAAAAAGCCCATAGACCTACACGTGGAGGTCGGGGTGGCTTTGTAATTGGAAATGGGAGTGAATCCCGAGGCAGCATGGGAGCATATCTGGATGCTTCATTAGGTTTCAATGACTGGCCTCCTCTTGCTAACCCTAATCGAGAGGCTGGAATGGAGAAATCCGATGGTGGTGTGGCTGCTATCTCTGAGAAAGCAGTGGTCCCATACCAGCCAAAGTCCGGATCAAAGAAAATCAGCAGCTCTGGTAAGGTTCCTGCACAGCAGTCAGCTTCAGATGAGCCGTTGGATATGGGTGGAGGGCCAGGACTTATCACCTCATTCGATAAAGGTAAGAGCTTGGATCCCAAAGCTCAAGCTCCATCACAAAGATATGGATCACAACTTGGCAGCCATACCCAATTGGTGGAGAGAATCGTGATGGCTATTGAAGCCAAGAAGAAAGCCCCAACTGAATCTCAACAGATGGATGAAGATTCTGAAGAGAGGGAACTACCACAGGGCAACTTCGATGAAGATATGCCGTTAGTTCAAGTTCAAAAGGAGGCCAAACTAGAAGCCATGGCAAGAAGGGATAAAGTTAATGAAGCCTCTTGCTCCAAGAAGGGGAGAATGGATGCCTAGAAGACAACTATCTAATGATCAGTTTCTTCAGGAGTATTTCTAACTTTTTGCTACTATACTCTTATTTCCTCATGAATTCCCTTAAATTAATTTGTTGGAACTGCAGGGGAGTATCAAACCGCATCACTATTAATAGAGTTAAGGCTCTAATCAAGGATACACAACCTGATCTAATTTGCCTGGTGGAGACTCGGGCAGACTCAGATAGAGTGTATAAGTTTTGCAAAAAATTTGCAAGAAGTTGGCAATGGGCTGCAGTGCCGGCACAAGGCATGTCAGGAGGGATAGTCATCCTTTGGAAGCAAAGGATTGGTCTGGTAACTCCTATCGCTATTTCCAGGTTTTCACTTCACTTAGTACTTACCTCTGATAATCCTAAAGAATGGATCCTAACTGTTGTTTATAATTCCCAAAATTTCCACACCCAAAGGGATCACTGGTTGGAGCTGGAAATTTTCTCCTCTCTAGATCTCCCTTGGGTTTTACTTGGGGATTTTAATGCAATTTTGAATCAAGAGGAACATAGAGGGGGTCGGTTTGATCATTATGCTGCTAAATCAAAATTATTTAATGATTTTGTTATTGAAAACCAACTTTTTGACTTGGGTTTTATTGGCTCCCCATTTACATGGTGTAATAACCAACTTGGACTAGCCAGAAGATGGGCAAGACTAGACAGAGTCCTAGCTAATAATGCCTGGCTGTCCAAGTTTGAATCTTATTTTAGTAAGCACTTACCTAGGACTGCATCTGATCACTCTCCCTTGTTCCTAACTGCTAAATTTTTCACTTATCAAAAGCAAAGAGTTTTTCGGTTTGATAACTACTGGTTTGAGTATGATAAATGCCATTTTAATGTGGGTAAAGCTTGGAATATCAGGACCAACTCAAACCCTATGCATGCTTTTAATCATATAATTTCTAGAACTAGAACTTTTCTATGTGAATGGAAAGCTAAAGAACTTACACCCCTAGAGACACATATAAAGCAGGTGGAAGATGAAATTCTGCATCTTCAAGCTTTAGAAACTAGTTTTAACTTTACAGATCTTATGTGTATAGCCCTTAGAAGCTTATACAATAAGCATAATGCATTGCTTAGGCAAAACTCCATCAGATGGGCTCAGAGAGCTAAATTATTATGGTTGCACCATGGAGACTATAACACTAAATTTTTTCATAGGCAAGCCAAAATCAAAGGGCATATAAATAAAATATCAATCATAGTAAATGAACAGGGGCATATTTTAGACAATCAGCTGGCTATAGGACAGACCTTTACTGATTTTTATAGTAATCTTTGGACTTCAAGCAACTCTGAAACAGTTGATGATTTGATTCATAGACTCCCACCTGACCTACCAGCATTGTCAATAGAAGAAGGCACTAACCTAATTAAACCTGTAACCCTTTCTGAAGTCTTCCAAACCTTAAAAAGCATGGCTAAGGGAAAGAGTCCTGGTCCTGATGGTTTTAATGTTGAGTTTTATTTGTTTTATTGGGACATTGTTAAGGATCATCTTTTTAATGCCATAAAACATTTTTTCCATACAGCATATCTCCCTAAGACATGGGGAAAAACATATGTGGCCCTGATTCCAAAGCATGAACTAGCCAACAAAGTCCAGGATTTTAGACCTATATCATTGTGTAATGTATCATACAAAATCCTTTCCAAAATATTAACTAATCGACTGAAGTCAGTCATTCACAAACTGGTTGGCCCTGAACAAGCTGGTTTTTTAGCTGGGAGGTCCACTTATGATAATATTTTGGCCACTCAGGAAGTAGTTCATTCCTTGGAGTATGATCACCAAACCCTCCCAAGGATGATTCTTAAGTTGGATATAGAAAAGGCCTATGATGCCTTAGAATGGAATGCTATCCTTGCCACTCTCCATGCTATGAAATTTCCAGACATTTGGATATCATGGATTAGGGCTTGCATATCTTCACCTAGCTTTTCACTTTTAATCAATGGCAATCCAACTAAATGGATTAATAGCTCTAGGGGCATTAGACAAGGAGACCCTCTCTCCCCCTATCTTTTTCTCCTGGTGTCACAGAACCTGTCTGCAATGCTTAACTATGCCATGCATCTCAAACATATCCCTGGGTTTGATGATAGGTTACATTGCAATTTCAACCACTTACTCTTTGCAGATGATGCCCTTATTATTACCAGAGCAACCAGGGCTGTAGCAAGAAATTGCAAATTATGTTTAGATTTATATCACCAAATGACAGGCCAAAAAGTTAATCTCAACAAGTCATCTGTTCATTTTTCATCTTGGTTTAATCATAGAGTCAGAGATTCTATTATATCCATTTTGGGGATGACAATAGGGTCCTTTCCATTCAAATATCTTGGAGCCTTGATATCCCCTAAAAGACTCTGATCTCACCTGGCACCGATTACTAGAATGCATAATAGTCTTAAGGCACAGTGCCCATCTTCTATTTCATTGGTGGTAGAACTATTACGGTAAAACACATCCTTGATGTCCATCCCTCATATATCCTATGTCATGGTACCTGCACGACTTTACATTATAGACCAGATCTCCAAATTGTCAAGGAAGTTTTTATGGTCCAGTGGCACTGCTGGTGGCTCTTTTCATTCAATTGGATGGTCAACTACTACACTTGATCGATCTGAGGGAGGGTTAGGGATCAGAGACCTAAAAATTTCTAAAGTGGCTCTCATGGCAAAAAATATTTTTGCTCTATTGAATGGGGAAAACAAGTTTTGGGTACATATCACTATGTTAAAATATGGTTCCTTCAATCCTTGGGCAGAACAAAGAAGACACTCTCTTGCAAATTCATCATCATGGTTTTACAAAAAACTATGTAGCACTGCCCAATATATTAAGTCTAATTTTAGAATTAATGGTTGTGACCCAAATAACACCAGTTTTTTAAAGGATCCATGGCTTTTTGATATACCCCTGGCCTGTAAACCCACTCCTATGAACATGCAAATACCATTTGAGGACATATCTATTTCTGACCTCTTACAAGAGGATAAACTTAATCATTCTCATTTGATAACTTGCTTTGGTGTCTCAATTGATTTCAGTAAAGTTGCTAAAACTATATATGATGAAGGGTTGGATAAAAAATGGGTATGGTCCTGTTCTGGTACTACTATGGCCCTTTCCAAGCAAGTTTATAGCATGCTAAACCAGAAAAAGTCATCTGGAACTATAACTTGGAAAGGTTGGCACTGTATCTGGAGTCTCCCTGCAGCTCCAAGAGTGAAAACATTTATATGGAGACTTTTCCATGGTAAAATTCCAACTTATGAGTACTTGTATTCTTTAGATATTGGGCCACAAACATCCTGTCCTTTCTGTGGCCTAGCAAGTGAAACTATCATACATCTTATGGTAAACTGCAGTTTAGCAAAGATCTGTTGGAATTATGTTACTGATTTTACTGGCTGCAATATAAATACTACAGCTGATATACTATCAGGTGATTGGCTTTGTGCAAATAGGGACACAGGCAACACTAAACAATTATTTGCCAAAGCCTTGATAGCTACTTGTGCTTGGAATATCTGGAAGGCTAGGTGTGACACAATTTTTAATCACGTAGCATCACCCTATAACATTTTTATGCAGGCCCTTGCAATAACATTGTGATCATTTTTGGAGATTTCGTAAGCGCTCAGGGAGTACATTCATTGTTCTTTATTTAAGCAAACATTAACCGTTATGTGTGATGCACCGATTGATGAAAGTCCTATTTGTGGTGTAGGTTTTGTGGTAATCAAAGGAAGAGATTCTATTCTTATGGTAGGGATGTTCTTCGTAAAGGGTCACTCAAGTCTACATGCCGAGATTCAAGCAATACAAATAGCAATGGTGCAAAGGTAAACTCAAGGGATGGAAGCTTGATAATATTTTTTCGTGACCGTCTTCAAGTTCTTCGTGATTATTAGAAATGGTGCCGATCCAAACTCACAAAGCATCGAGAGCATACTTACCATTGAACAACTCATGGTGGAGCAACTCAAATGGAATTCAAATCTTTGCCCAAAGAGAATTCAATCTCTTAGCGATTCTCACAGCTAAAGCATGCATTCGTAAACCCCGATTATCACTATTTCACAGAGGAAGTGACAGACCACACTGGCTGGATGACCTATCTATTACACTTGGACTAGCCTTTTGAGTATTCCCAGTTTTTATGTCTTAGTAGTATCTCAGTTTTTCTTACGTTTCCTTTAATGTAGCTTGTTGAAAGCTCTATCTGGTCAAAAAAAAATTCAAGCCATGGGATGCATTCCAGCAGTGAGGGCCAACCTTCATGTGAGCAATGGAAGCTGTGTGGAGGCCATGAACGAAGCTGCTCTTCTCTTCAACAACCACCTTAAAGCCCTTGTCACCAAATCACCAAACTCCTCCATGCCCCATGCTTCCATGATCTACATCAACTCCTACAAGATCATCAGAGACATCATTAAAGATCCCATAAGCAATGGTAATATATATGTTAATTTGTGTGTCTGCGTGTGTGTTTTTGTTATTGTAATTTTTAAATGATAAAAGATATTCTTACCAACAAGTTTTTCAAACCGTTGATAGTACTTCAAGATGTGTGTTAATGATCTCGATGCACCATCAATGGTTTCGGGTATCATTTTTAGAAAACTTAGTCGGCAAGAATAACATTGCTCTAATTTTCTAATATGGTATCAGAGATAGTTTACATGATTAATAAAAATATACTCATAATTTTTTTTAAAAAGATTTAGATTCTTATATATGGCTTTAATTATTAATTATTGATAAATAATGAATGAAGATTACAGGTTAGTATATTAACAAAAATATACTCGTTTGGGGGTTGTGATCAGTCATTTCCATAAGACTTTGTTTTTGACAAATGAGTCCATCGTCACATCTTGACCCGCTTAGTTGTGTTTGTTGCATCAAACCAAGACAATAATAATTTTTATTTAATTTGACAAATTACAGGTTTCTAAATATATGCATGCATAAGAATTTTAATTGTTACAATTTATGTATGGATGTTAATGAGTTTTGTTTTGGTTAATGTTTAGGGTTTAAGGAAACAAGCAAGGCATGCTGTGATTTACCATCAAATGGGATATTGTGTAGAAAAGGAGGGAAAGCATGCAAAGACAGGAATTCTCATGTTTTCTTTGATGGTCTTCATCCCACTGATGCTGTGAATGAGAGGATAGCTCACATAGCTTATGCTTCCAACCTCAAGTCTGAAGCTTATCCCACTAATCTCAAAAACTTAGTAGCTCAAATGTACAATTAATTAGTGAAGCCATCATGCATGACATGCAACTATTCCTAAGTTATATTATATATATATATATATATATATATATATATATATATATATATATATGTAGGGCATGAATTAATGTTTCCAAGTTCACTGTAAATTTTAGTAGTGCCATGCAATCTACGGATTTACTAGAGCCTAGCTATATATGGTGTTTTTCCATGAGTTTTGTTCCATATTTTTTCATCCCATTAAACCTTTAATAAATATTGATTGCCGAGATTTTTTCAGTATTTTTCTAATTTTATATTAAAATAATTAAAATATAATGATGGTAAGTGGGAATATATAAACTGACTCTAGTAATCCAAGGGTTTTTTTTTTTTTTTTTTTGTAAATGTACATCTGAAAAATATTAAAATTACATATATACCCTTAAAAAACTATAACTAAGTGTATACCCAGATTTTTTTTTTGTTTTATTACATATATACCCTTGAGGTTAACATATGTTCAAAAGACCATTAAACTCCCTACATATATACTCCGTAAAAGTTTTGGTTGATCATAAATTTACAAATATTATAAAAATATTGATATTAAAAAAATAAAAATATATCTAATAAGTATTTATTTATCTCATAATTTAAATTTAACTATAATTAAGACCTTTCAGTAAATAAGTATATACACAATAAAATAAAAATCTTGGGAGTATACCTATAATTAATTTTTCCAAGGTTATACAAACAATAAAGATAGTTAAATGAGATAAAAGGACAAGCCGTCTTCTGAAAACTCCGTTATGTGGAATTAGTGAAAAGGTCAGAAACTTGGGTTTTATTGTATAAAAGTCTTTATCATAACTTTTTTTTTTTTTTTAACAAAAGAATGTTTCCACAATTCACATTCATGTAAGCCAGCTAACATGCAAACAGAGCAGAACCCTACTCCCTCTATATTCTCCTCTCATCCTTGTTTCCAAAACTCAAACCTAGAATGTTGTATGATATGGCTATATATATATATATATATATAGTTCACATGACATATGTGGTTTATTATTTATTATATTGATTAAGATGGGCAATATACAGGAAAGGAAAGAAGAATGAAAGCACAGAGAGGCTAGGGAACATGTACATCTGCATATTTGAGATGATTATTGAGAGGAGGAAATGGAAGACTACTTCCTGGCAGAGAAGTTAAAATAATCTATCTATCTATCTATTTATCTCTTGAAGGATCCAAACTGCTGCTGCTGTTGTTGCTGGGCAATATTTGTGAAGCTCCCAGTTGCTCCCATTGCTCTTGGAGAAGCAGCTGCTGCTCCACCACTCACTATGCCAATGTCTGTTAGAGATTCCTTCTTGGCTGAATTTCAAGATTAGAATGATATTTGCATCAGTGAGTTAACTAGAAATTAAGGAAGAACAATACAGTTGAGAAATTATCTAATTTATCACCATGCAATTTGATTACAATATGAGAAAAGCATGCATGGCATCATAGAGAACAATGATACTATGGATTAAGTTGAAAAGAAGAAGAGTTTATGAGCTGAAGGAAGCTTTGAAGCTGCAGCAATGTAGAATAGCTTCATGAACACAAAATCAAGATAGGATTTGAAGGCAAAGAAGAAGGTTATAGTAATCATAGCCATAAAGAACAATTCTATGGATAAAAGGAGAAGATGAAATGGAAAGGAAACTTACGAGAAGTTATATTTAAGTCGATGAGTCCCCGACTTAATGAATCAGCCCAAATCCCAGACTTAACCTTAAAAATATCCTTCTTTGGCATTGGCTTTGATACTGGTGATGAGGGCTGTTCTGTATTGTTGGAGATTTTTGTTGAGGGGGGGTTCTGGATATGCTCCGAAGCCACAGGACCAGACTGAGAAGTGAAGGCACCAAACAGGCCAGATTCTTCGAAGTTGTTCAGAGGAACTGCAGCAAAAGGATCGAAAGTATTTGCAGGCTCCAATTTGGAAGACTCATTTTCAGAAGACAAGCTGGAATTGGGTGCCGCAAAAAAGTCTATATTTTGGTTGACAGCATTATTAAAGTCAGATTGATTGGCAAAGAGATCAACATTGCCCTGCAGCAACACATGGAAGTGTACAAAGTCAAATAAGAAAAAAGGTCACCTGAAAGAACCTGAAAGAACTATTGTCCAATAAGCAAAAGGAAACTATCCATGTTTTATTTGTGCATCAAATATTGTTGAGGAATATGAATTTTAGTTGGAAGTATTAGATAGGTTGATCTAAGTGATGAAAATTGTAAGCTTCTTCATCCAATCCGAAAGTCATCCAACAACCAAGAAAAATAACTGCTTTGAAAAACTTATTTAATGGAATCTTGAGGTTATAAAGCTCAGTCATGCAAAAACAACTATGTAATCCACAGCATAATGTCTGAAAGAAGAAAAAGAAAAGCAAAAGTAGGCACAAACAATATTATTTTAGATAACCTGCGTCAAATAAGAGAAGACCTGACTATGAGAAGCACTTGCTGCTCCTGATTGAGGTGAGGCTGATATCAAAGTTGCTTCTCCGAAGAGATCAACTTCAGGTGTGACAACATTGTTGACAGTGTTCATTTGCATTGGAACAGAAGTAGACATATCCATGAAATCACCAACCATGCTTTGAGCAAATAAGTCCACCTGATTGCTGTTTGAGCAAGTTGATCCTGCAAATTCAGTGGTATGAGATAAAAATATTTCTACGGAAGGAAATAATATATTTGAATGACATAGTCATGCATCAACATATAGTATGAAAATCCAAGACAAAAATAATTGTAGTTTTAAGATGCACTCATGGTCAACAATTTGCAATAATTATGCAATGCCCTCACATTTATTTTTTTTACTTTTCGAAACACTTGCATGCAAAACAAAAAAAACAAAAAACAAAAAAAAAAACATTTTCAGTCTATAATAAGTTAAGAAAGATTGCAGGCAATGGACACACAGCATTCTTACAGAAAAAAATGCAAAGAAATAAAGAAAATAGGTAGTCAATCCATAAACTCTTGCAAAGCATATATTTCTCAAATACAATAAACCATAGCAATTCACAACATTAATAACTATACTAAATGAACTATGGATTAAGCAAATAGATTACTAGGATAATAAAACCAATATATAACACAAACTTCCCAGATCATATAAAATCTCTAAAGATTTTGCATATACTTTGAGTAATCTCAATGAATGTTTAATGCATGGTATATCAGATAAAGCATTGGAGAAGTTACAAAACCAAGTTGACAGTGCCACACCCTATCACTCACCGGATGCAGAAAATCCACGTGGGTCAAAGTCATCAAAGTCATCCTCAGTAATGCTTGGTTGTGTGCTTGAGCTTTTAGGAGATGGAGTTGGCTTACTTGATGGCTTTAATATATTGGATGGTAAAGAATCTTGATCCCTGTTAAAATCACTGTTTAATTAGATGCACATGCATCAATAGCCATACCTAGATGAAAATTTTAGATTGAGTCAAGGTTACAATTTTCTTCAATTGCCAAATGTATTAGCCCCAAAATTAACCATTGTCTCAGTCATGCATCTCTACAAGTGTCAATTCTCCATTATCATGAAATAATTTTTGTGTTGATCCAATCAAAACAAACAATTAAAAGGAGGAAATACAAATTAATTGATGGATCTAACAACTCAAAGAATAATAGTCTTCACTCTATCTTACAATTGAGTCTCTGACTCTCTTTAAAAATAAGAGAATTAACTAACATATAATCCTAAGCCTACTCGAACACTATGTAGTCAAACAGTTTCAAATAATTTAATGATTATAAAATAGAAGCTTCTTTCTTTACCTGTGATGAACAATATTCCATCTCAAGGTACCCACTTCACAATTCCTTAGTAAATTTGCATGCAGACATTTAAATTATCATACCGCTTCATGACAATGTTTTTTTTTATATTCATTAATATTGCTTTTTATGAAAAAAGTTCCCTGCTTTGATGGCATACACTTATGAACAAGTAATAAATATTTGATCACTTAGTTAATACAGCAACCAGATCAAATGCATCATAAATTAAATTAAACAACAAAGTTAGAAGTCATTCATATATACCTCACACGGCCACTAACTTTCTTCTTCACCTTACTCCCTTCACCATCTTTCCTCAAACTAGTCTTTGATTTGTTTTGGCCATCTTTCTTTTGATAATTTGATGCAGTATAACCATCTTTTTCTCTATCACTATACCTACCTTTGAAAGATCCAGCTTCTTTACCACCACTTGCTTCTCCATGGTAAGTACCATAGCTATCACTGCCATATGATGCTGAACTTGACTTGTACGTTATTCCAGTTGAGGACAGTCCAAAATATCTGCATGAGGAACCATCTTTAAAAGGTAAAATCAATTGTGTTTGACTCAAGAAATATGTTTAAAATTTGTAAAACAATACAGTTTTGTAGGAGATAAATGAACTCACTTTTCACGGTTTGCACTAGCTTTGTCCCTCGCTGCTTGTATCTTTTCCCTGTCATCCAAAAGAGCTAGAATGGTTTCTACCTTCTTTCTTACATTGATTCCAACATCCTTTCCATTGGGTTCAACATACTCAAAACCTGAAAATGACTTTTGTGCATATAAAATATATTAAGGAAAATTTTGTAAGATCCAACAAACTACTTCAAGTGTTTTATGGATAGATGGTATACTGAAATTTGAAAGCTATGCTCAAGAATGTCATCAAGTGCGCGTTCTGAACCATTTGCCACCAAGTACTCAATGACGGACAGTGCCTAATATGAACTCAAGATGAAAGAAAAAGGTCAAGGCTTAAAATTAATTTATTTACAATTTTCAGACCAGATTGACAAAGTAAGCATGCGAAGAAGTCAAGACATCATACCTTGTATACATGACGCCAATTTGGGTCAGCATCTGTCAATCTATTCCAGAGGACATTCATAATCATTTGACATTCAGTACTGCATGGAAATTCAAAATGCCAATAATAAGAGAAAGCTTGTCTATTCCCATAGAAAGTATAAGAAGGATAAATTGTAATATATCTGCTTATGGGATTCAGCAATAGGTTACAATTTTTTAGTGGCCTGAGCAATTTCAGACAGGGCAGTTCCATGAGGACCCCAAGGTTCATCACTGGTTGCATCAAGGACCTACATTTTGTAAAACATATATAAAAATTAGACTAAGAAATTAGATAGGAAATATGAAGTTTATTTAATCAAACTACTCTAAGCTTATAGTAAAACGTCAAGAAACACATAGATAGTATTAGGTTAGGGTTGAGTTGGGTTTGCAGTTTGGTTGTTTGAATTTGTTTTGGAGGGAAACTTCTGAAATTTAGTACAGATTGACATAATCAATACTTAAAAACAATATTTATATTAAATATTTTAATTAAATTTATATTTTTTCAAAAACAATATTTATTACTAGTGTAATAATTATTTAAACGCTAACTAATAATTAAATTAATTAAATTTAATTATCAAACCATAAGAGGGTGTTTGGTTAGAGGTGGTAGGTTATCACAAATTATTCCCAATCAAACACCACCATAACTTCTTGTCCGAGTTCTATAGTAATGCAATCGTATAACAGTATCGAATGAACTAACATAGAATGGAAGCTCTACCTTGATAAATCCAAAAGAACCTACATGATCAATGATAGTATGAAGCATGTGAATGTTACAGTGATTAAGATGGTCATTTTAGTATTACATAGCCCACAAAAAATAATCAAGTCATTTTATCCAATGCAAACATCTAAAGTGTAACATTTCCGAGTTGAGAATGAACAAGAACATGACATGGCACATAGCAGACAAGTGAGAGATACCATTGTAGTGGGAATCATTTACTTGATTTTGGAGATATGGCACTCAAAATTTCCAAAATCAATCATCCACCAAAAGGCAAATGATTTGATTGTTTGTAAAAGCAGTACGTTAAATCCAAAGTTAACAAAGATGTGCAACAAAGAAACAAACTCAAAATGCTAGCACTAAGTATTTATTATGTCCCTCATAAATCCCAAGTCAAAACCGATTGCAATCAGGAAGAGTGAGGGAAGCTTGCTTGAACTTTAAGTTTAACACCATAAATGTTACACTAGAAGCTTCTAGGCAAATATTGGGGTGGAACTTTATGTCTTATCAATATGGGTCCTAACTAACACTTCTAGTAGGAATTGAACATGAGATGAGCAGTTCAAGACAACTGGTTGTTACAGTTACACACACACACACAGAAGAAGAAGAAGAAGAAAAAGGAAGTATGTTTTTGCACTAGTATGTGTACGGCTAGTGATTTGGACATGTGCGTCATAGACCTCCATGTACCCAATTTGAAAATATGATAGTTTAGTAATAGAAGGTAAGAAGAGAGGTAGAGGTAGGCCTAGGATTACATGGAGAGAGATAGTATCTAATGACTTACGTATATTAGATATTGATCTGGATCTTGTCTTTGACAAAGCTACATGGAGACAGAGAATTCATATAGCCGACCTCATCTGGTATGGGATTAAGGCTTAGATGTTGTTATTATTGTATATGTACGGCAAGTGAGCATACCAACTTCATCTCCAATTGAACCCTTAAAATTGACAATCAAACACACAACAAACCTACGTGGTACACTGTAATTTCTCATGTTGTGTTTTTTTTCTCTTAATAGGAGCTCTAGGTATGGGTTTATATGGTTCCAATGAATCAACATTAGATTTTGAAAGATTAGCTAATCAAAAAGGTTGCGGATAACAAACCCAAATGGTCCGATCCTTCCCTGGACCTCGCGCATAACGGGAGCTTTGTAGCACTAGGCTGCCCTTTTTTTAGCTAATCAATCATATTCTATGGCACTGGAAATAATATTATATTTTGGTTTCCTAGACAAAAATCATTATTATTTTGTTGTTCAGGAAATATTCTACCTTCTAGTCGTCATAGAGAATTGAGAATTCTAATTTGTTCCAATTCCTGTTAAGCATGCCGCCAGCGGTCATACTGAGCCAGGATCTTTCTATATTTTATATTTTTTAATATTGTTTGTATTAATACCTAAGAAGGTGAGAGAAAATTGTTTCTTCCCCAATTGGTAAAATCTATGAAAATGAAAGAAAAAGAATTGAAATTGAGATAATGATGCAATTTCTTTCAAAATTGGCTATTTGTTCCTCTGTTAGAGGTGTTGTAGAAATGTATGTGATCGAATAAATAGCTCTACGAACGAAAGTATCAGATCAATTGGAGAATGGAAAGATTTGTACAACTTATACATTCCATCGCCAATTTGTGGAAAATCATTAGGTATGAACGTGTCCGAAACCTATGACTCAATTGGTGAAATAGTCTTTCTCACCAAAAATATATGCTGCGAATGCTGGCATTCTGGCTTCAGACGTACATGAGTTTTCCAGGCTCCTTTGTATATAAAGTGTATTATTTCCCTCTATCATATGGTTTTCCCAAATTGGATGGTGTTTTTTTTTTAAAATTAAAGGAGGGTGACTTTTGGGATTGATTGTGCCCCTAGTTTCCATTTCATCTTACCTCTCATGTTATGAAATAATTTCTACAAATCACAACCATACGGTAAAGCTCACTCCTCCCTACAATGCTAAATGGTAGAATTGTGCAGGTCGTAAGGTACAAAGAAGTATGAAGCATTCCAACCTTCAGCATTCAGATTAGATAAGGAATAGAACATTAACCAAATTTGATTGTGATGCTTCATTGTAACAAATCAAAACTATTTTCAATAACCCGATATTAAATTAAATCCAAAGGCCCTAAAACTGATGGAAAACCTAAAAAATCTCGTTCTATCTCACATTAAATCAATACTATACAAAATTCATACGCCCTAAAACATGATTGAAAATCTTAACAAACATCGAGTTCCGTGACGCATTTTTGATTTCATAACGCAGTATACGAAAAAAAAAACACAAAATATCATACCTTTTGCTCAATCTCCGGGACCTTGAGGACCTTCAAATTCACCTCTCTCTTTCTGCAAAACAAGACGACCAGGATCAAAGAAACTCGATAAGAAATCCATAGAAAGACGTGAAGGATCATACTCACATCTCTCGTACAGCTTGATCCCAAATCTTCATGAAATCCATTGATGGAGCTGCTGGAATGAATCCAAGCAAGCGTTTCTTGGATTTCTTTGGAACGATGCAAACGAAAGAAGAGGGAGAAATCGAGAGGTTGGGGTTCGCTTGAAGTCCAGGGGAAATGAGAGAGCGCCACGTGTAAACGGGTCCTACCATCGAACGGTTACCGTTTGATCTAGGTGTGTGTTTTATTTTGAATTTATTAGTATATACTCACTGGCTCACCTTAATTCTTGGGCCTATAAGAAGATAAAAATAAAAAAGTTAAATAAATTAGGTTTTGGGCTCAATTGGCGGATGGATGAGTTTTGATCCCATGGGCGCGGTTCCATGGGATCATTCTTGGAACCGAGCCCTAGTATCATCACAACTAGACCTGTTCAAGGGCCGGGCTACCCGCCCAAGCCCAAAAGCCCGCCCGAAAAATGGGAGGGTTTGGTCACAAATATTAGGCCTGAACATCGGGCCTCGGACAAAAAAAAGCCCATTTAAAAAATGGGCCGGGTTCTGGTTTGCTTCTTTAAGCCCGGGCCCAGCCCGGCCCGGCCCGAAATATATATATATATATGATTTATAATATAAGAATATGAAATATAAATGATAATAAGATCTTTTCTCAGATCTGATAAAGTTTTGCTAATCTCGAGATCTTGGAAATTATTATTTAATTTTAAAATTCTATTTCTATCTTATAAATCCTGACCGTTGGATTTTAAGAAAGTAAAAAAGCTAAACCCTAAAAACAAAAAGAATCCCTTCAAAGTCATTCACTGCTCGTGCTTCTCTCCAGTCGCCACTCGCCTGGTCGCGACTCGCGAGCGTTACTCGAGAAGGGGAACCGAAATCCAGTGAGCTCTTCTCCAAGATTTCGCTGCATTTTGTTGTGCTTTGTTGTTAGTTTGTTTAGCTACATTTTGATTTGTTGGATTGTAGGGATGGAGATAATGGATTTTATGGTGATGTTTAGGGATGTTATGGTTTTGGTTCTCATGTTAAGGAGGCTAATGTAGTTTCAAATGCTTGTACTGATGGATGAGATTGAGCCATTGAGGGTTTGGTAACTTTGGTTCTGGAAAATTCTTTCATTTGTTATTCTTTGAGGTTTTATAGCCGATTTTTAATTTGGGGATTAGGGTTTTGTGCCGATCTACTTAATCTAATATCTAGTATATCTATTTATCTATTTAATCGTTATAGATCTACTTGATCTATTAAGTTTCATGCTATATTTGTTTCGATGCGATTATTTCATATGTATTTTCTTTTGTTCATGTTCTTATGCCAGTTTTGGATGTTTATTTCTCTCAGCCTTCAGGGTATAAGGTCTGAGGTCTCCTTGTTGCTCATATAATTCAATAGAGAAGCAATTGAACCCAGTTCTACTGATAAAGGTTCTCTTTTTCATAGTTTCCCCCTGTAAATTTACAAGCAATTATATTTACCCCTGCCTAATGTTGTTTAGTCAATAATTTCAGATTTTCTGGTTTAATGTGCCATCTTTGTGAACTAATTTAATCCCTTGTTGATATTATGCATTTATCTTCTAGTATTCTTATTCATTTAGTACTTTATGTTGTTGTAGGACTTGAATTTCATGATAATGACAAGTTCAAGTACCCCCATAAATGTGGAGGATGGGTATACTGAATATGAAAGTGCTCCAAAGCGTAAAAAAGTTACTACATCGAAGGTATGGGATGAGATGACAAAAGTTGAGTGTGAAGATAAAGAGCTTTCAAAGGCACAATGCAACCACTGTAAGACTACTCTATCTGCTAAATCCTCTAGTGGAACTTCTCATTTGAGACGCCATTTGGAAGGTTGTCTTAAGAAGCATAACAAAAGTATTAGACAATACACAATATCAACTCAATCAACTTTAAGTAGTGGGTGTGGGTTGTTGATCAAGAATCCTAACTATGACCAAGAAGAATGTCGTAGAGCTATTTCAATTTTCCTTGTATGTGGCAAGCATTCTTTTAGAATAGTTGAGGAACCAGGGTTTAAATATTTGATGAGCATTGCATGTCCCCACTATAAGAATATAAGTAGACAAACAACTACAAGGGATGTTTTGCATTACTATACAAAACAAAGAAAGCATGTCAAAAAAGAATTGGCTAAAGCCCCTGGTCGAATATGCTTAACTTTTGATAATTGGAAATATGAGCACAATGTTGATGAATATATTTGTGTTAATACTGCCCATTGGATTGATAGTGATTGGAAATTACAAAAAAGAATAATAAGATTTAGAGCTTTGACACCTCCTTATGATGTTTTGAACAAGCAGATGAACTCTTTTTGTGCTTAGCTCAATGGAAAATTGACAAGAAAATTTTTAGCATCACTTTGGATAATGCTTCTTATAATGATGTCATGGTTTCTTCTCTTAAAAGTCGTTTTCGAGCCAACAAGGCGCTTTTATGTGATGGTGCTTTTTTTCAAATTAGATGTTGTGGCCATATTTTGAATCTCATTGTTCAAGCTGGTCTCAAACTTATTGATGATGTTATTTGTAAAGTTCGGAATGGGATAAAGTACATCAAAAGATCCGGTCCTCGCAAAAAAAGATTTTATGAAATTGCTGACAAAAGTTTCCACTTGAATGGAACTAAGAAATTGCATCAAGATGTGTGCGTCAGGTGGAACTCTACATACTTGATGCTTGAATGCTTTCTTTATTACAAAGATGTGTTGGATTATTGGGGGCAACGAGATAAAGATTTCCACTTTTTTGCACTCACTGCTAAAGAATTCAGAAAGGTTCAAATTCTTTGCAAGTTTTTGAAAGTTTTTTATGATGTGACTTGCATGTTTTCTGGTTGTAAATATTCCACTTCAAATATTTATTTTAGAGGGGTGTGGAAAGTCCATAAAATATTGTTAGACACTGTTAAAGGTCCACATACATTCTTAAGCCCTATGGTTAAGGAGATGCAAGAGAAATTCAATAAATATTGGGCTGAGTATAGTGTGGTATTATCTTGTGCTGCCATTTTTGATCCTCGTTACAAGTTGAAATATATAGAGTACTGTTATACTAAACTCTATGGCAATCATGCATCAGATTTAGTGCAAACTATTATCAATACTCTCAGAATCTTATTTGATGAATATTTGAAGAACTTCAAATCGAATTCTTCATCTTTGGATGGAAGTTCAACTGTTACGGGGGCTAATTTTGTTGAATTCAGCATGCAAGATTCTAATGTTGTTGGAGCTGCATTTCATAGTTGTGATGAGGCTGAAGATTACAAAGAGTTTTTAAGTAAATCTGATGAAACTGAAAAGTCACAGTTGGATCTTTACTTGGAGGAAAAAGCACTTGATTTGAACAGTGAGATTGATATTTTGAAGTATTGGAGTAAAAGCTCAATAAGGTATATATTCTGAGCTTTCATTATTGGCTCGTGACCTTTTAGCAATTCCTATATCAACTGTGGCTTCAGAGTCATCTTTCAGTATTGGAAAGAAAGTCATCAATTATATGAGGAGTTCACTCAAATCAAAAACAGTTCAAGCCGTTGTTTGTTTGGATGATTGGATGCGTGCTAAAGGCTTTTCACAGGGTGAATCTTTTTGTTGTTTCTCATATATCATTATGGTATTATTATTTTGTGATTTCTTATTTTGTTATATTAAATTTTCTATTAGGATTAGAAGATGAAGCTTCTGGCTCTAGTGATGATGAAAATGATGGGGAAAATGATGATGCTGCAATGACTGTATGTCGTAAAATTAATTTGATGAATCTAGCTGTTATTAATTTATCATAAGTTATTCATTCCTTCAAATTTCCTTTCTCCTTCTAGGGCATTGCATTATAATATGTTTTAGGAACACATTCAATCAGGGAGATGAAGAAAAGAAAGAGAATACCAAGCAAATGGAGGGAATTCTCAAGCTTGAAGTTTTGTGGAGCTGAGTTACAGGGAGATTTCACATTTTGTTATATCATTTATCACAGAAAGTGTTTGCAACTTGCAAGATCCTTTTATTTTTTGGTTGATTTTCATGCTTATTGAGTTACTTGGTTTTCATTCATAACCTATGAATGATGATGTTTGTTGTATTTTTTTTTTTGTTGTTGTTTTTTGCTTGTAGTGTGTTTCAAATTTCAATCAGTTATTTGCTTATAATGATTATAATATAATCTTAGGGTTTGTGATTGTAACTTGTTGAAGTTATAATCCAGTACATAGATTTTGAAGTTGACATGGAAATATTTTTTGAATTTGATGAAGGATCAAAATGAATAAATGTTGTTAATGTGTTGATCCCTTGGTTGAATGCAAACCCTTCTAGTGAGTCATGGATTGAGTTGGACACGATGACAGGGCATGTCGAGCTGAACATGCTTAACAAACCATAATGCAAGGTGATACTCCAATTCCCAATATTTTTAAGCTATTGATATATTTTACTGCATGATTTACAAGTCTCTTTCTACAATCATATAGTAGAGTTTGACAAGGATGGAAAAGCTTTTGGTGTGCCTTCAGAGGGAGAAACAACAAAGTGCAAGAAGCTTGTTAGTGATCCTTCCTACTTGCCTGATAAGGTTTGCAGTACTTTTGAGAAGAAAAACTACTGGTGATTTTTGCAAATAAGCATTGATTGATCTCATGAACCTATGTTTATGATCGCAATAGGTTCATAATGTTGGAAGGGTAGCTAGGCTCTGCTAGACCTACTTGCTTCTGGGGAGAGAGGATGCTACTCAAGTTGAGATTGAGGAGGCTACAAGGGTGGCTAATGCTTATTCTTTCAAACAAAATGAAGAAACGTTAATGTGTTGATCTCTTGGTTGACTCCATTTATTGCAGAATCTTCTAATCCACTTTAAAATGTGTTTTATCTTAACTTTATATTGCTTCTTGATTTGTAATTTTGTATGATTGTATTTGTATCCCATATTTCTTGTTATGGAAATTTCTGAGTTCTGAGGCTTATCAACACAGGTGAATCCATCATTTGGTTGATTTTCATTTTATTTGTGTTTATTGTACAAAAGACAATGTGGACACTGGATGTCCCTGAAAATGGCAAGATTTGATGGGCCACATGGGTCTTGGTTTGAAGTAGGAGAAAAACTTGTATGGACCCGGGCTCACCTATCTTTAGGTGAGCCCCCCTCCATTATGCTATTTAGAAGATGTTTTAAGTATTTCCAACCGTACGGATGGGAAGATCATCGAAAAATAAACTAGCATATCCATTTTCATATAATTTTGTGACCGTTAAAATTTTTATAATATTTCAACCGTTAAGTGGGAGGACCAAACGGTCACAAAATTACATGAAAATGGATATGCTAGTTTATTTTTCGATGATCTTCCCATCCGTACTGTTGAAAATACTTAAAACATCCTCTAAATAACATAATGGACCGGGCTCACCTAGAGATAGGTGAGCCCGGGTCCATGCAAGTATTTCTCTTGAAGTAGACATTAATAATGTGGACCAATTAATCTCTCCCTGAAAATGGGTAAATTGGGCATTTGGGTGGGCCTTGGTTTGAAGGCCCTAAATTTGGATAGGCCTTGGCAAAAGTTTAGGCCCATGTTACCGGGCCGGGCCGGGCCGGGTTTGGGCAGCATGAATTTTGTCACTTACTCATCTTGGCCCGGCCCGAACCCAGCCCGGCCTGGCCCATGGACAGGTCTAATCACAACCGAGGAACACATCTCGGGACCACACACACTCGAGGCTTTTTTCTCGGTTGTGATGATGCTGGGGCTCGGTTCCATGGATGATCCCATTGAACCGAGCCCATGAGATCATTACTCCACTTGGATTGACTTTTGTGGAGCTGAAAAAGTTTTTTTTTAAATACAAGTTAAGGACTTTTGTGGATTTTATATGTATTTGAATTGGCTTTTTTGAAGAATGAGAAGCTATTATAAGCCCGTTTAGTCAGTTTCTGGGAAGCCCATAAATGTGTTTTTATAAGTTAAGTGCTTTTGGGAGAAAAAAAACGTTTGGATTGGCTTTTTTGAAGAAACAAAAGAAGCTGAAAAACTGCTTTTCTAAGAAGCCGGTGGTTTGAAGTTTTCAAAAGTTGTTATGGGATTATATAATTACCAAAACACCTTTATGAAAACAAAGAAAGATAAGGTTTTAGGGTTTTGGGGTCATACAATTACCAAAACATCCCTAACATATCCAAATACAAAATATAAAGACGCCCTTAACTTACTCTGAAAAGCTTTTTTTTTCAAAAGTTCTATCAAATCGAAAAAAAAAACTTTTTTTAATAAGCCAATCCAAACAATGTCATAGGCCCATGAAAGGAGAAAAATAGCTTTTTTTCATAAGCTGGTAGTTGAAGCTTCTGGAGAAAAAAAAAAAAAAAAAAACCTTTTAAGGAGTTTTAGTTACTATTAATTATGAAAATACCCTTATGCAAATTAAAAACCCCTTATACGAATGTAGTTATTATTGATGTTAAATGTGATTGTTCTTACTCTTGTTGTTATTATTATTATTATTATTATTATTCATTAAAGTTTCATTGTAATAATTTATCACTAAAAACCCCTTTGGGAATGAACATCCGAACAACTTCTTAATTATAAAAACACTTCTGAATTAACATATTCAAACGTAAAAATAACCAGAAGCCCTTAACTTACTCTAAAAAGTTATTATAAAAAAAACTATTCTATTAAATTGACAAAAAAAAAAACTCTTTTTCCATGTCAATCCAAATTGGTCCTTTATTTATTTGTTTGGATATTATATTTTATATTTTAATCTACATTTTAAATTTGAGTATTTTTATTTATAAATTCTTTTAAGACATTAGAAGAGTTTAAATTTAATATAAATTACTTTGAGCCAATTTTATCATTGAAATTATTATGAATTAATTACAAAAAAATAATTCATTTCAATCAAAAGTGTTCTGTTAGTATTAAATAAAGTAGTTTCAAGTTCAACGTGCTTAATTACAAAAAAAAAATATTCGATCAAAATAAATGAATATATCTCTCTCTCCAACCTAGTTTAAGTTTTTATATGGAATTAAACTAGTCTAACACATGGAATAACTATTTTGTTTATCTTTAATTTAAAGCACGGCTGTGATTGAGACTTGTGATTCATTAAAACTTCTTGTATGATTTATGTTCTTATAAAATCAATAGAAACTGAACTTTGGACAAGAGGACTTAGCTAACGATCATAAGCGTTCTTAGACAAGCAACATGATTGACAATTCTTACGGAAAGATAAGTGATAAAATAAGTTATCCTCCATCAACACGCTTGGACTTGGTACCAATTAAAACCTTCATAATATCATGGAAACTTAAATTCAACCCAAAAGAAGAAAAGATCAGATCAAAGAGAACAACAAATCAATAAATGAACATAGTTTATTCACTTTATCAAAAAAAAAAATGTCCAATTGATACTATTGCATTCTTCAATCATTAATGTTTTATTTATTTTTTGATAAAATCTATATTCATAAATAGGCTATAAAAGTACAGAGTTAAAATGATGAACAATAATACAAAAAGACAAGAGAAAGTAGTAGCAGAATATCTCGTCCAACAGAAAGGGCCGATGAGCATGGTATATGGGCCCTGAGGTGTACATGGTAACTACTCAGATACGCTGCCCTCTAATGCTTTATTACTTGGAAATTGTTTTGTATCTTCCGAGTGAGAGTCAAGCTTATCTTGACCAAGGATTCGATCGCCACCAACTTGGGTTGCTTTGTCACATGTGTTGCATCAAACCAAGAGAGTAAAAGGAAATCATCTCTAAAATAAATTTGGCATATATAAACACATTATTTATCGTTAAAACATCCCTGGTTCCTCTCAAGTCAATCCATAGGATGGCCATGACGACTAGGCCCTACCTCATTCGTAGATTTTTGGTAACTCTAATGGGGTTTAGGGAAAGGCCCTATAGTTGCTCCATCAATTAGGGTGTCTTTGTAATATGGAACATGTTTCAATTATAATATCAGATTAGGCTAGCGGTGGGGTAGAGCATGAGTAAATGGTTCATGCATTCATTGTCATTGTTACAAAGGAAGCATAACGGAATGCCCTCCATGAAGTGTTATCTAAGGTGAGGATTTTTATCATCCCATGCCAAGCAGGTGAAAAGCTTAATCTTTAGAGGACAAGGGTGCTTCTAGAAGAAGCCCATGATGACACTTCTAATGCCCCCATCAACCAAGAACCAGTATAAGAAGTTCACCATGAAGTGTTGGGAGGCTGTAAGCTTCACCTTATTTCCTCTGACCTATTTTCATTCTGCAAAAGTCATTAAAAGTTGGTATGAAGGTGTTCGTAGTGGTCTTGGCCCTTTCTTAAAAGGGGGGCAGGCCGTAGAATGGGGATCACTTGTTGGGGATTTCATTCTGCCACCTTTACTAAGATTGTCTTCTTTAGTCTCATTTCTTATAGGTGGGCCATAGGTTTGTTGGGGCTTGCCTCTCAACCCAATTATCAAACCAACAATTGAGGATGAAATCATTCCCAAGCTTGGAGTTAATGTTTTCAATAACCGCCTTATATGGTGTTGGCATATGCCTTTCTAGAAGGAAGACGCGCTTATTGGTTATGTTGGCTAGAAGGGATCTAGGAATATTCATCTGAAGTACATGTACTTGAGGATTTTCAAGCAGATCCTAACCTCCCTATAGCTAGACAAGATTCTCCACCGCCACTTTTCGAGAAGAGCTAAGTCGAACTACTTGTTGAAACCATATAATACCCCATACTCCTTGTTTCTTAGGCCTACATAGTCTCCTCCAATTGACGCGCCTATATTATCTTGATTTACCTACGAAGCCCCTCCAAAGAAAATCTCTACATAGGGAGTCAATACTATTGATGATCAGGTATGTGGTAAATTGATATCTTGTAGCTTAGGATGACTATTAGGATCGAGTTAAGAAGGGTTCTACGTCCTACCAATAACAGTAGGAGGCCCTTCCATGAGTTGATTAGAGACTTTATTTTTTCAATGATTGTTTTTTAGTCCTCTTTCCTTGTTTTTTGAGTTGAGATGTGTAGGCCCGGATATGTGATCTAGAGAGAGCTTAGTGGACAGTTCATTATAATGACGAGGCCCGTTGTTTTTCACCTTGGGATGATGGCTCTCTTGTTGAAAGTTATGCTTAACTTGAATAGGCCCTCGAACATGTAGAAAATAAGTTTAAGTAATCTAAAGTGCAATAGTTCTCTTGTACAGAGGACTAGGAGGTCGTCTACATATTGAGGGTTGTGTCATTCGAACATAGTCATAATCCCCTAAAAATGTTTTCCCTTAAGGAATGTGTGAGCATTAATGTGCTAAATACATCTACTACTAGGACAAAAAAGATGGGGGAGAGTCTCCTTGTCGAAGGTCCATTTTTTTTTTTGGTAGATAACAGAGCTACAGACAGCTAAATACTAAATTTGAACAAAGTGTTTAAGATTCAAAACTAATTATTGTGTCCTTCTTGGCATGCTTTCTAGCTTGTCAAAACTCCAATTTCTTGTAGTATTCCTTGCCAACTTAGACAGCTCATCTACTACTTGATTTTGTTCTCTTGGTATGTGTGTAATTTCCTAGTTTTGAAAGCCTAGCAACAACTTCAAAAAAAAAAAAAAAAAAAGCCTAGCAACAATCTTCTACAGTCTCTCACTGTTTCTATCTCATTCTTGGATCTCCAATTCCTTCCTTGTTAAGGTCCATTTGACGTCATATATAACACGTGGGTTCCTTGTTTACCAAGAACTTTGCCTTGGAGGAAACCAATAAGGCTTAGATCTATCTAATCCATCTTTTTTTTCACATAGGCCATAAAGACCTCCCCATGGGGCTTGTCAAGGGGTGTGGTCTTAGGAGACGAGTAGTACCCTTGACCTCTCACCATGCGTATATAGATGTGGATACTCGAACTTGAGAGCTTTATGCTCACCAAGTGAATTACTCAAACTACCCCCTCTATTTACGGGGGCGGAGACTCGAACTTGAGAGCATGCTCAATGAAGTGAATTACCCAACACATGGAACCCGAGATACTGCTAGACCAATGGTCCTTTGGTATCTATCTAATCCATCTTGGGCCCAAGTCTTATGCATGAAGCACCTTCACCAAGAAGTCCTAATCCACCATGGCAAAAGCTTTCTCAAAATCAATCTTGACTAAGGCAGCGTTTCCCCTTGAGTGTCATTTTTTTATGGATGAGTTCCTCTACGGTTATGATGTTATCCTTGATGGAGTGACTCTTTATATATGAAGGCCATTTTGGGATTCTTCAACCAAATGACTGATGAACCCTCGTAGGTGATTCGCTGGCACCTTAGAGCTTATCCTAGACGAGCAATTCAATGGGTTGATCGACCTATAATCCCTGATGGTAATTGGTGAGGAGTTTTTGGGATGGGGAAGATGTGGGTCTAGTTCATCATTTCGAGGTTTGCCCTATCTTGATATAGGTCTTCAAAGAGGTGGAGGAACTCCTTTATAATTCCCTATCGTTGTTGGTAGAAGGAGATTGGGAAGCCATCGAGGTTGGAGCTTTGTCCGCCCTGAGTTCACGCACTGCCTCTTCTATTTCCTTTGCGGTGAAGGGACATTTAACGTGGTCTAGATTGATGCTTTCCTTTTGTATGAATAGTCTATCCCACTTGGTGGTATACCGAAATTCCTTTTTTAAGCCAAATAGTCGAGTGAAATGTCCGCAAATGGTTGATCATATCTCCCCAGTCCCTTGAGTGTCGTTTCGCCAACTTGAAGTTTGTTATCCAATTGGTATTCCGACGTTGTGTGGATGAATTTTGTCTTCATACGTACTCTCCTCATTCTATAATCACTTTTAATTTACATTTCCATGGACTTGGTAAATATTTTTTTTTTATGTTCTTGATATAAATTTTCTTACTGATTCAACAAGTTGACTCCTTATCACTAGGAGTAATATTAATTATCTCTAATCCTTCATGATCTCTCTTTCACAGTGGACAAGTTGAACTAAAAAAAACTTTTAAGACATTGATCAAGAGCAGTCAGTCAATTTATAATTAATCAATGAATTTGTCAAAACAAAATATACTAACAACTAATTTAATTTGAATCTAAGTTTGGACTTAGTTAGATTGATAGGTAACGTGACATGATTCTAATATTATGAAACACAAAATATTTGAAGTAAAGAATTCGTTCCACGTATAAATATTAATTTTACAGTGCCGTTGTTAAATAATGTCAATATATATAGTTCTAATCTAGAGCTTCTGTGAATTACGGTCACTTTTCAACTATGATTAGATCAAACCTTGATTTGGTTCATTCCACACAAATTAAATCTATTTTAATTGCTTCTTAGGTTCATTAAGCAAGGCCGATGTTTATCATTGGAGGAACATGTCAAAGTTTAATTTTCTTTAACTATATATATCATGCAAAAAGGACAACAATTTTAATGTTATAAATTATGGATACACATACAATTGGCATCATCAAGAGTGAATTTGGTTTAATTAGAGTTTGTAGGCATATCAACTTTAAATTAGATGCTTAATTGCTTATAAACATCACTTGTCAACAAGATCATGGACATTGTAAAAAAATTAAGATTGAAAATGACTCAAAGTACCATTTGTTTGATGCCATTAGAATGTATCTATCTATGTCTATCTGGATTTTGATTGATTGACTTTAGAGGAAGGTTACAATTTTCTAAAAAGTTGGAAAGAGAAATGAAGTTCTTTTTGTGAATAATTATGCACCACTTGAGTGATGAGGAGAAACTTTCACATCCTTGTGATAATTTTTTCATTCATTAATTAATAATTGATTTAATGACTTCTAGAGATGCAAACATTAATTATATATCATGAATGGTTTGATTTTGTTCCAAGTACCGTACTGTTTTTATATGTGCAAGGACTTAGAAAGGTCATCCATTATCAAGCACAAATCTCTCTCTCTCTATATATATTGAAAATCTTTTCATGGTTCTCTTTAATGGTTGGCACATTTTAATTCACTCTCAATAAAATACTAATTTTTTATTTTTATTTTTGATAAAAATTGATAAAACACATTCATTGAAAGTTATAGGGTGTAGGTTACATAGGTGACCCTTGTAGGGCCTCGTTACAAGGGCATAATGACTCCCTGTTACATAAAGGCAATCTACTATGGTGTCCTGCCTTTGGATTCCCTATTTGGTGTGCACTATTCAAGTGTCTCTCTAATGAATGCCAACTCTTCACAATAAACTCCATCACATGTGACTTTAGTTGTATGGTTGAGTGAACTACTTAAAATCAAGAAAGCAGTAAGAAGTTATATATATATATATATATATATATACTTTAGTGTTTTTTATTAAGGCGACAAGTGTCTTCCAAAGGATGTTAAGGATGTGTATAGGGTCAGCAGCTCAACATGGAGGCAGATCCGTGCACCAAGATTTTCTGGTTCGGTAGCTCGTGCGGGAACAGATCCGACACTTGTGACCCTCATTTTGTAAGAGGTAGGATTCGACCACAGGAGAATCTGATCTCTTAATAAGGGATCTGGTACCAACAGGTCAAATGGACGTTGGTTATGAAACTTTAGTCATCTCTCTCTCATGCAAGTTTCATGAACATTGTTCAACATCATGCATGTAAGTACAGGTACTTCATGTCCACCAGGACCACAAAACACACACACACACACACACACACACACACACACACAAAGAACTAGTCTTCACAAGATATATATCTAAAGTCTAGTATTATAATTAATTTCTTTCTTTCACTAAATACTGAAATCTCAGGGTTCATACAATGAGAACATAACATCATCAAAATTTATAGGTCAGATGTCAAGCTCTAAATCTATTTCTTTTCTCCTTACCATTCAAAGATGACAAGAAGAAGATGTACCGTTATACATATACTAGTTTACTACAATAAATTAATGGACTTTGCATGCATATATATATATATATATATATATATATATATATAACATCATTAATTGTCAGCTATGAATAAGTCACACACTTTGGTGCATTATCTCTCATGGGAGGTCAGAGAACTCCCACAAGTTGGAAAGAGTTGGTGGTAACCATGGACCACCATCACCCACCTCCTGAGTTTCATAGCTTCTCAGAAACCCTAACTCAAACAACATTGCTTCCATCTCTCCATCTCCATACTCTGACCAGTAGTTCCCAATCATGCCATTGTTTTCATGACCTGCAGATGATGTGCCAGTGGAGTAGTACTCTTCAGAAGGTTCAACTTTTAGACTTGTCTGAGTAGTGTGATCAGAAGGAAGTGATGATTCTGGTGTTGTTGTTGTTGTTGTTGTTGTTGAACTTGCTGATTGATCTCTTGCCATCATCTTCTTCTTCAACTTGGTGTTCCAATAGTTCTTCACATCATTGTCAGTTCTTCCAGGCAAATGAGAAGCAATGACTGACCACCTTAACCACAAAACACACAAGTATATATATATATTAAAATCATTATCTCTGTGTGTATATATACAATAATATTAATTAATTATATACCTGCTACCAATGTTCTTATAGATGGTGCAAATGAGGTTATCTTCTTCCTCAGTATAACCTCCATGCTTGATGTCTGGCCTGAGATAGTTAAGCCATCTTAAACGACAGCTCTTGCCGCATCGTTTAAGCCCTGAAAACAAAGATCAAGATTCAAGATTCAAGACATGGTCACAAGAAGATGGCTAAATTAAACATAGATATATGTATACCTGCTTTGCTAGGCAAAGCTATCCAGTTGCCTCCAGTGCCATGCTTTTCAACATAGTTTCTAAGAAGCATGTCTTCGTCTGGAGACCATGGACCTCTCTTCACGTTGGCTTTATCACAACAAGGAGCTCTCCCCATGATAATATTTAGTGAAACAAAGAAAGCTAGATAGCAATGACTCTAATGGCTCCATATAACACAAGTATAAATAGGGGAGGAGATGAAGAGAGAGATTGGAAAAGGATGGGCGTATAAAAACCAAAGAAAGAAAAAGTTTTAAAATTAATATCTTTATCCCTAAAGTTCATTCTGTTTGTTTTCTTTTTCCAAGTTTGGCTATTTCTTTGCTTTGTAAGGGAAGATCAAAGCCATGGAGAATTGGTCATGGCCGGTGTGATGCTGTTTCCTATGCACATGAATCTTGTGAAGACTTTATCTGAATCAGAGAAACAAGATATCAAGATCATCAAGTGGAGGTGATGACTTAGTCTTAGAAGTAGTACTCTACTTGCACTTATAAAGTACAAGTAATATAGCCTTGTTCTATGGCTACATCTACATATGGGGCTTTGTTGTCTTGGTTGATGAATTGGTTCAATGCCGGCATTATAAGAGCCTTAAAATTACAGTTCATAACCAGAGAAAATCATTCATCTTAACTCTCTTGAATTAATATGTAGATATAATTGTACTATATATCTATAGAAATAATACAAGATGATGTGTAAATACAGATGTTTTATGTGAAAGTTGGGAGATAAAATCTCTGTCATATCAGAGAAGTAATCAACAACTTGTGCAATGCATGGTTTAAAAAGTATAGAGTTTGATTATTCATGGTTTAATAGTCAATCTAAATGCTTGAAAAGTTCTGCATCTCAGACATTGATACTATGTAAGCATGCTGACTTTTTTATTTATTTTTTGAATGATCTACTCATAGCAATGTGATAAAGAGTTTGTGATCATTAATATCACGTAGTTGTTAAGAGTTCAAGAAGATTGTGTTTCTTCCTAGGAAGTGCAGAGATCAACTCCTCCTGGGATCAGAGCAAATCTTGATTAATGTGTGAGAGAAGTCGGTGAAGGTTGAAGTGCTTCAGTTGATTTTAAATGATAGATCGGTTGTGATCAACGACTTCTTAATTTGGTTTGTTCCTTCAAGTTCGCAGGATCAACGCTAATGCAGGCAACACCCGAACAATTAATTGTAGTGTTTGTCATGGGTTAATTGTAGTGTTTAGTGTATTGATTTACTATATTTTGTAATTAAGGATGTGCTAGTTGTTATAGGACAGCATCTTGTGTTAGTGGAGAGTTGATCGCGCCTATGAGGAGTTTGTCATTTTTGCTTCTAAGAGGTTTGTTACAAGAGTTAGTAATTTGTTACAATGATGTTATAAATACAATAAAAATGAAGGGGGAGGGCAACAAGTATTAACCCAAAATCCTTTATCTCCTTCCTCGGTGCTTCCTTCTCCTCTGCCTCCCCTCTCTTTCTCCCTTCCTCCTGCTCATGTTCTTCATTTGATCTCTTCTAATTCCTCCTTCTTTACCTTCAACCTCTCTCCTCTCCTTTGCTAACCCTTCTTCCTGTCACGTTCTTCTATCCTACAACATTTGGTGTTTTCATTGATTCTCCGTCGGCGCTTATGATTGATGGCATGACGATGTGTGCTTGCATCGTGGATGAGCAGCTTTCGTCCCTAGCTGACCAACTCAACTGGCAAGACTCCATCCTCTCTTCCATGAGCAGTGCAATGCTGAGCCCTTTGAGATTCTATAATAATCCCTTGCTTCTCAATAGCAACAACATACTAAGTCCATCGAGATGCTCCAAAAATCCCTTGCTAAGATGATGGTGAAACTCACCAAACTGGAAAAACCCACCCCAACTCCACCTCTACTTCCGTCACCTCTCCCATCTCTCTCCGCTTATACAATCCCTCCTCCTCCCCAATCACACTCCCTACCCCCTCATACCATTCAACCCAGTCTTTCCCTAACCCTGATCCACTTACCTAAACTTGAAATGCCTCTCTTCTCCCGTGACAACGTCCTTGGGTGGTTGTTCCAAATCGAGCATTTATTCACCTTCCACCAGAACACCGACGACTACAAGCTTGCAGTAGCCGCATTCTACATGACCAGACCCTCACTGCAATGGTTCCACTAGCTACACTCCATTTCTCAGCTCATGTCTTAGAATGAGTTTGTCAGGCAAGCTGAACTCTGCTTTGGTTCGTCATCCTTCCTCAACCATGAGGCGCAACTTTTTAAACTCAAACTAACTTCAACAGTCACGAGCTATCTCCATGAATTTGAATATTTATCAACAAGGATTTTTGGACGAGGTCATACAAGCCTCCTCAATTGCTTCCTCTTGGGGTTGCGTGATGATATCCAAAGAGAATTGTACTTATTGAAGCCTCAGTCGCTCTATGACGCCATGGGCCGCATGGCCAAATTAGTTGAAGACAAATGCAACGCTGCGAGCTCATTTCCGGCCGCAACTCGCCCTCCTCTGTTCGAACATTCACCAGCGTCACTTGCCTCTGCTGCACCTCCACTCAACCCCAAACTCACATCCCTCCCTGTCAAACGGTTATCACCGGCCAAGATGGCGTCACCCTGAGAATTGGGTCTATGCTTTAATTGCGATTTACGCCAGGACACATGTGTCGTCCACCCCAATCCTTCTATCTCTTGGCCGAGATGGACGAAGATTTTCCTCCCATCCTCAATCTGACCCTCCGTGCACCTCAGGAGGGCTCTTGGCCCTAACTTGGCGAGGCGGTTGACGTCCACCCTCCCTATTTTTGCATAGATTTGTCGAACTTCCGCCTTGAGGACAAGGTGAATTTTGGAGAGGGAGGTAATGATGCAGGCAACACCCGAACAATTAATTGTAGTGTTTATCATGGGTTAATTGTAGTGTTTAGTGTGCTGATTTACTGTTTTGTAATTAAGAATGCTAGTTGTTATAGGACAACATCTTGTGTTGGTAGAGAGCTGAGCACCTATGAGGTGTTTGTCGTTTTGCTTCTGAGAGATTTGTTCCAAGAGTCAGTAGTTTGTTACAATGATGTTATAAATACAATAAAAATGAAGGGAGAGGGCAGCAAGTATTAACCCAAAATCCTTCATCTCCTTCCTCGATGCTTCTCCTCTGCCTCCCCTCTCTTTCTCCCTTCCTTATGCTCATCTTCTTCATCTAATCTCTTCTAATTCCTCCTTCTTTACCTTCAACCTTGTATCTCCTCTCCTTTGAACCCTTCTTCCTTCACGTTCCTCTGTCCTGCAACAAATGCCTTCTCCAGGGATCAACTTCCAAGAATCAAACTTTGCTTGGAGAAGGAGCTATGAAGAAAGAAAATTCGAAGGCCAGGTTTCGGGGTAGCCTTTGACGCTCAAGTTAGGAACTCAAAAATGAGAGGAGAGATAGAGAGTGTGAAAGAGAGATCAGAGAGGATTTCAAGAGATGCTCCAACTAACGCTCAATTTTGGTGGAATCCAGAATTTCTTCTTTGTGAGATGAGAACCTCCTTTGAGGTTGTAATCAATCCTCCACCGCTGGATGACCAAGCAGTTATTTTGATAGTTGGACTCTCATCTCGACGTTCATGATCATGCATGTGTCTTCAGATGTTTTCCTCTCAGAATATATTAGATTATTTCTAAACATAATTTTATTTTTAATTAAGATGAAATTTTCAAGCTCCTATGTCAATGAAATATCTAATTGGTTTGGGAAACGTTTCTTGATTCAGGCCCATAGACTTGTACTTACGTGTCTCTCTAAAATTTGTTGTCACGATAAGATCTTGGTTTATTCAATCTTCAAGCACTCCCAAGCACATGTATTTGTAGGGTCCCAGATAAATTTATTTTTTTGAGAAAAGCCTTGTTCTCTAAAAGATTTATTTCATATCTGGTATTATATTATATGGTTCTATTCTGCAATCATAGACTCTCCTATTATATTTGAAATATCAAGTATATTTTAGTTGTTATATATCACTAAAAAGTCATTTGTGTGTTTGTGCCTTTGATTATAGTTTTGAAAATGTTATTTGACCAAAGGACCATTGGTCTAACGGTATCTCGGGTCTCGTACGTTGGGTAATTCACTTGAGCGAGCATGCTCTCAAGTTTGAGTCTCCGCCTCATAAAATGGTGGGAGCATTATGGTAATTTACTTGGTGAGCACAAAGCTCCCAAGTTCGAAGTCCACATGCTCAGATGCGTCACGGTGAGGAGTCGGTGCCTCGTCAGCTAAGGTCACGCCCCCTTGACACGCCCTCTGGAGAGGTCTTTATGGCCATGTCAAAAAAAAAATGCTATTTGTTAGAACAAAGTTTACATAATAGACTTCCTAATTAATTGACAAGACATTTAAACCAACTTGAGATGATTATAATGTTGATCTCAAGAAAAAGTTAATGGCTATAATGAATTGGGAAGTCTATTGTGTAAATTTAGTTTGGATTTCTATTAAATTATTAAATTTAAAAATATTAACAAATTTCATAGACCGACAAATAGTGAGCTTTTAAATAAAATAGGGCTATCTACTCTCTCTCTCTCTCTCTCTCTCTCTCTCTCTCTCTCTCTCTCTCTTGCCTCTATTATTTGTATATATGAAAGAATCTTCAGGAACAAGAATTTCATCTCTTTTTGAAAAGAGATCTAAATTCCATTCTTCTCCTGCTAAGGTTTCAGATGAAAATTTCGTTGGTTTAAGTAATTTAATGCCTTTATTTCCTATTAGGTTAACGACATCATCTATGCGTAATTTAAAGTGGGTACTACTAGTATTAGTTAACTTTCCTAAGAAACCTATGTTCTTCCTTTCGGATTAACAAAATTGCGTCCCCTTCATCTCATCTCCTGAATTCCATTTTGGAAAAATTAGATAAGGTAAGTACTATTTCTAAACAGTTAGAAGAAGTCTCTAGTAATTTAGATTTTATTAAAGAAACCCAAAGGATTTTACAAAATAAATTGTATAATTTACTTAAAAAGGTTAATTTTGGAGATTTCCCTACTTCTGAAATAAAAAATATTTCTGAAAATATAAAAAATATTAAGCCTCCACCCGATTTAGACGATCTTATAAACCAATTCGCGCGGTGGGTTAAAACTCAAAGGCAAAAAAGAAGCTAAAAGAAAACCATGGCTCTTTTACCAAGTTCCTCCCGAGCTATCCAAAAAATGAAATGTTATTGTCTCCTAATGAATTATTAGAACTTGAAGAGCATTTAATTACAAATGGACAATTAAATGAGTTAGAGTCGTTATACTATGATAACACAGGTAATATTAGGAAAGCATTATTTTTGGATGTGTTAGATGATAATATATCCACCAAAGACACCGCAAGCTTAAAAGAATTCATGGAAGGAGAAAGTAGTAATCGCATACCCAAGGACAAGCTCCTTTTCCTACGGTCTATAATTATAGTCAAGTACCCCGAATGCCTTACACTGATCGCATCCAAGTTCCTGAAAACATTAAACCACGAGGCAAGAGAATGCCCCTTGCGTCCCCTTCATCTCACCTCCTGAACTCTATTTTGGAAAAATTAGATAAGGTAAGTACCATTTCCAAACAGTTAGAAGAAGTCTCTAGTAATTTAGATTTTATTAAAGACACTCAAAAGATTTTACAAACTAAATTGGATAATTTACTTAAAAAAGTTAATTTCGAAGATTTCCCTAGTTCTGAAATAAAAAATATTTCTGAAAATATAAAAAATATTAAGCCTCCACCCGATTTAGACGATCTTATAAACCAATTCGGTGGGTTAAAACTCGAAGGCAAAAAAGAAGCTAAAAGAAAACCATGGCTCTTTTACCAAGTTCCTCCCGAGCCATCCAAAAAATAGATAAGCCTCGAGCTAGTTTTAGTGAAAGTCGTTCTCAAAACTTTCTAGGTAATATTCTCCATAAAAATAATGATGATGAAGTTCAATTAGACGAGTTAATCGATATTGATAGAGATATCGAACTCTTTGGGACACATCAGCTCCACCTTTTAAATCTCAAGGTCCTTTATAAAACAAAATTGTTTGAAGTCAATAATGGTTTATTCAGACATTATCGCGAAGTACAAATAAGTTGTACCAGCACAGATATGGTAAGTTTAAATCTTGTAGACGATAAGTCCCTTCTCGAACTAGTTAAAAAATTTAATTTAATTCATCTTGGATTACTAGTTGTCGGACTTAAAGGTTTAGGACGAAAAGGTTTAGGAACTAAAGTTTTATGTTGTGCTTACGATGCCAGATGGACAGGCACTGAACAAGCAATGTTAGGCGTCACTAAAGTTGATATGAATAATAATGGTGGAATATTTTATTGTAGCCCAGACTACATAATGAATATTATTGAATTTGCTAATAACATTAAAGTTGGTCTGCAAACCAAAGGATATAAGCTGCTTTCAAAGGAAAAATCTACTTGTTCCCAGATAGGTTTCTTAGGAAAGGTAACTAATACTAGTAGTACCCACTTTAAATTACGCATAGATGATGTCTTTAACCTAATAGGAAATAAAGGCATTAAATTACATAAACTAGCGAAATTTTCATCTGAAACCTTAGCAGGAGAAGAATGGAATTTAGATCTCTTTTCAAAAAGAGATGAAATTCTGGTTCCTGAAGATTCTTTCATGTATACAAATAATAGAGGCGAAACATCACTACGTTTTACCCAGTATAAGAAAAAGAACCATGATCAAGAGCAAGAATCAGAACTCCAAAGGTTATCCGAAGATCTTGCAAACGATTGTAGCATGGTCAACATTGAGTCATATGAAATACCAGAAGATCCGATCCTTTACCCAAGAGAACTAGAAATGTTATTGTCTCCTAATGAATTATTAGAACTTGAAGAGCATTTAATTACAAATGGACAATTAAATGAGTTAGGGTCGTTATACTATGATAACACAGGTAATATTAGGAAAGCATTATTTTTGGATGTGTTAGATGATAATATATCCACCAAAGACACCGCAAGCTTAAAAGAATTCATGGAAGGAGAAAGTAGTACTGTACACCAAGGACAAGCTCCTTTTCCTACGGTCTATAATTATAGTCAAGTACCCCGAATGCCTTACACTGATCGCATCCAAGTTCCTGAAAAACATTAAACCAAGAGGCAAGAGAATGCCCTTGGAACAACCTATAAAATTTCAAAGCGAAAATAAAGGTCATATTTTAAATATCACAGCACATGACCCCCAAATATGGTCAAACGTTATTGATGTATGGAAAGGTCAAGTTGTCTCTGATTATATAAGAAATTTTAAAGACCCAGATACAGAAGAAATGTTTAGGTATTTAGAAACATTCTTAGGCGAAAGTGTAAAAGCTTTATGGGAAAATTATAAACGAGAACAACATTTAGAGTTTCAATATATGATGAGTTTAGGACCAAATCCTTATAACTTTGTCAATAGAATTCATACTCTAATCACTGGACGAGATCCAAACACTGGAAATATGGAACTTCAGAAGAACGCGGTCATACATTTAGAGCAGCTTAGCTTGGCAAATTGGAAAGAAATTAAACCATTTCTCTTAGAGTACTTTCACTTTTGTTTTATCTCTGGCAATGCATTTAGTCAAGAATTAGGTAGTAAGTTAATAAGAAAATTACCTGGTGCATTGGAATTAGAAATTTCAGATAAATGGACTACTATGGAACAAGTTTTTCAACCTAATATTCCCCAGTGGACTATTGGTCAGAGAGTTCAGTTTATCTTAGATGTACTCAAAGAAAAATGTACAAACATACAAATCCAAAGACAACTTAAGAAAGGAGAATACTCATTCTGTAGTCAAATCTACACCAGTCAAGTATATGGTGTAAAAGAAAAGAAACCTTACAAAAAGAAATCTAAAAAGCTATTCAAGAAAACTTATTTTGTGCGAAAATCCAATAAAAGGAAACCCTACTTGGTCCAGGATAAACATGTACGCAAGTTCAGGCCCAATAGAAATTATCAAAATAAATTATCTTGCTTTGCATGTGGCAGTGAAGATCATTTAAGCAACACTTGTCCTGAAAAGAAAAATAGTAGAGATCGTAATTCTATTTTAATCGAAACCACTCAAGAAGATTTGATTGCCATCAATGCTTTTATGTCTGACACTGAATCCATTTATAGCATTGTTTTTGCTATTCAATCTGGACAAGAAATTTATGAATTTGATAGTGATGATAGTGATAAACATACATTTGTTGATGAAATGGTTGAAAAAGATAATTTGTTTAATTTTGATTTAAACTTTATGGAGATAGTTGAAATTCCTGAAGTACCCCAAGTAGATCCAAATTTATTTAAACAATTAAACATTGAAAAGCTTCAGAGTGATTGTCTACAACTTTTCCACAACACCTCTGATTTATGGCACATTAGAATAGACGTTTATTACTTAGAATATATTTTCAAGCAGTACATAAAAAATATATGTATGCAAATTCCTAATGTCCCACAAATTCTTATAGTACATATAGACAACATTCCTATAGTCTCTGAATTAGAACTTTATTATTACTTTGATAATAAAACACTGGTCTTAGAACCCAGTTTATTCCAGTCATCTCTCTACGCTTATCTTAATGATCCCTGGAATTTAAATTCTGATTACTTCCTAAATTATGACGCTGATAATGAATTAATGAATGTACAAATTTGTGATCATGATTGGAAGATTCGAACAGGTCTTGATAATATACCTTGTTTTATTTGCAACTTTTTTCCTAGTAAGTTTAATAGAGCAAAATGTGCTTTATGCTATATAGAAGGATGTATTAAGGGGTTACCTGTAAGTAGCTGTGAAGTAACTTGTTTTACGGGTAAATCTTATTTTTGGGTGTTTGGTTTGCTGTAAAAGGTTCACTTACATGTAATTTGTTTTACATCTCAAGCCACTTTTGTTGCATTTCAACTTACGGCCAATTTGGCCGTTAGTTGAAATGCGGTAAAAGCATTTGATTAAAATAACCCCTCAATTTACCAAATTTATTATAGGGATTTTTTTGCAAAATTCTCGAACTTTGTAATGTTTTTGTAGAAAAATCCAAAAAAAATAAAAAAATAATATTTATTTTTTTGGAGGGTGTATGTACAGAGCAGCTTTCTAAAATTGATGTCATTTTACAGAAAACCCCCTCAATTTATCAAAATTATTACAAGGGTCTTTAAGCAAAATTACATAACTTTGTATCATTTTTTCACCAAAAAATTCCAAAATCCGAGTGTTTTTTTGCAGAAAACCCCTACATTTACCAATATATATAAAAAATGGATAATAGGGATAACATCACCACTTACTTTACTAGAAAAACTTACATTAAACAAAACAGTGGAAAATTAAATACATCATTTTCATCTACAATAAACCAAACAACCTTGATGTAAATTAAAATAGGTGTAATACCCCAAATGGTCCCTGTGGTTTAACCAAAATGCCCTTTTGGTCCCTCTATTATTTTTCGTCCTCAGGAGATCCCTATGGTTTTCATTTTGTGAAAAAGAAGTCCCTCCCACTAACATCTGTGAGTTTTCCCGTCTGAATTGCTTACGTGGCTTTTCTCATGAATAAAATAATAATTTTATAATCATATAAATCCTAAACCCTTATCCTTTAAGTTATTAGAGCTAAGTATCTTAACTAACAAACTAACTTAACTAACCCTATAATCTAATCAGGTCCCAGCACTAAACCCGAAACTCAACCCAAATTAAATCGACACCTTCGTCCCCAACCTCATCTACCCTCAAGACAGTGACCAAGCCCACCGTGCATCCATCTCCCTTCCAGCGCATCCCCACGAAGACGAGCCACTACCACTCGCGAGCCACTCCATCACCTCCAAAGCATCTAGCTCCGTCCACCGCTGTCGCCGTCCACCATTTGAGATCCCCAATTACTAGGGCAGAGGTACACGACAACAACCCTTATAAATCTTCAAGTGGAGACCCTCCCCTCTTCAGGTGGTGAGGAAAGCATCATGATTTTGGCAGTCTACTGATTTGTTTCTCTTTATTCTTCAATTTGTTCTGTTTGATGTTGATCTTGAATGATTTGGACCACAATTACTAGTTTGGGCCCCCCACACTGATGATCTCCTACTTACAATGCGTTTTAGAAGTATTTGTTTGAATGATTGTGCCTTCTAAATCATAGTTAATTAGTTTGGATGAAACAAGTCATTAGCTTGTCTTTTTGTCTTTTTGCCAGTCAATGTCCCCCCCAAAGACTTTGGCATTATATGCATATTGAAGTACAACTTCATGCTTTGTTTCAGCTCTCACTTTCATTATCTTTCAATGCTTTTTCTGACTCCTCACTGAAAGTCATTACTTTGTTGAAGTTTGAACTTCCATTGTACTTTCCTCACTAAGAATTTCATTAATCTTATTCACATTGAGTTTATATGGCTTAATATTTCTTTAAATCATGATTTGTCTCTTAGTACAAAGATAATTTTAGAAAAATGATTGAAATGCCCTGGCAGTGATTTCTAGGGTTGTTGAAATTAATTTAAATCATTGTGTTTCCCTCTCCTGTTATATCTAAAACATTATTAGAAGACAATTTAATTTTTCCTCTCCATTATTGCTAATATATCAAATGTCCTGTAGAGATGCCCTTACAATAATTTTTAGGGTTACTGTTGTAATTTTTCTATCTATAATGTTTAGTGGAAAAATCATGTACATAGACTTGCAATGGCATATTTTAATTAAATTTTTGTTGTGTTTAAATCAATTAGTGCTCTGATAATAGGCATCCACTTGCCTTTTTTTCCATTCAGGGTGTCAAATCATGCCTGTTTACATTATTATATACCATCATGGAGGAACATTGGTGAGAGAAGGGGGCATAAAATATGTGGATGGGAAGGTAGATGAGTTTCTTGTGGACCCTGACAAGCTTTGTCATTGGGATTTGTTGGAAGATATCAAGGATTTGGGGTATGATATTACAAAGGCTCATACATTTTTATTTGTGGATGGTGAGGGAACATTGAAGACAATCTCTGATGATGCTGGAGTTATACTTCTGGTTGATGCATTAATAAAGCAATTGACAGTAGACATTTATGTAGAATCAACAGATGTTGGACATGATCAGACACTGCCAGATGTGTTGGTACCTACTAGACATGAGAAGAGCATGCCAGAAGTGTTGTCAACATGTGCTGATGGAGACCAAACACTGCCAGAAGTTATAGCTACTACTAGTCAGGAAAATGCAATGCCAGCAGTGTTGTCAACAGGTGCTGATAAAGATCAAACACTGCCAAAAGTAATAGCTACTGCTAGCCAGGAGAATATACCAGAAGTGATGCTCACTGATTATGGCTCACAAAGCTCAGATGATGAAGAAAGCATAATTCAGATGCAATTTGCAGATAACAACTCAGATGAAGATGCTGAAAAAGAGGAAGCCAGAAATAAGGTCAGAAGATTTGTTGAATTGAAAAAAAGCTTGCAAGAGGGAGATCAGGCAGGTGCTAATGAAACAACAACTGAAAATGAGAATGATGATGGTTGTGCCACTGATCATGGGCTTGATGGGAGCAATGTCAGACCTGGTCATGATTATGGGAAGGTGACAGGATATGAAAGTGAATATATCTCATCATCAGATCCAGGGAGCTATGAAGATACCAGTGAAGACTCGGCTGCAGAAGATGCACAGAGGCACAAGTCTGACAGGAAAATGTATGACCCAGCTATGCCTTTGGAGGAGTTTTCAATTGATCTTAGGTTCAAGGACCTGAAATCATTTAAGAAGGAGCTAGTTGATTTTTCAACCAAGAAAGGCTTTGAGTTTAAGTACCTCAAGAATGATGCATTAAGGGTTAGGGCTGTGTGTGCAAAGGAAAATTGCAAATGGCTAATTCTGTGTTCATGGTGCAGTGGAAAGAAATTATTCATTGTGAAACATTATGTCCCTCAGCACACTTGCCTCCTTGGAACTACCAAGAACAGAAGAGTGACAGCTACATTGCTTGCCAGGAGGTTTGGAGATTTAATTGCTGCAATGCCTTTCATTAGGCCTAGGCATATGAGGGCAATGATAAGAAGGGAATTGGGTGTCTTTGTGACCAACAAAGTCTGCAGAAATGCCAAAGGCTTGGTAATTAAACAAATTGAGAAGCAGTTTTGGGAGGACTTCAGGGTCCTGAATAGTTATGCTTTGGAATTAAAGGCCACTAATCCAGGGAGCAATGTGTCTGTCATATCTCAGAGAATGAACATAACTGAGTTGCCCACTTTCCAAAGGATATACATCTGCCTCACAGCTGCAAGAGAAGGGTTTCTTCATGGTTGTAGAAGGATCATAGGAGTTGATGGCTGCTTCTTGAAGGGTATGCTAAAAGGACAACTGCTTGGGGCTGTTGGAAGGGATGGGAACAATCAAATGTTCCCCATAGCTTGGGCAGTGGTGCACAAGGAAACAACTGAATCATGGACCTGGTTCTTTGAGCATTTGAAAGCTGACCTCTGTATTGGAGATGGGCTTGGCTGGTCCTTGATCAGTGACATGCAGAAGGTGTGTACACCACTTAATTTTTTTTTTGATCCCAATAGAAATGCAACTCCAGTTAACCCTTTGTCTTCTTTGTAGGGGCTTATACATGCAGTCAATGATCTTTTGCCTTTGATTGAGCATAGGATGTGTGCAAGGCACATCTATGCTAGGTGGGGGAAGAAGCACCAGGGTAAGGATCTCCAATTAGCATTCTGGAAAGTAGCCAGGTCTACCAGTACACCAGAAATGCAGAAAAACTTGGACCAGATGACAAAATGCACAGGAAGGCAAGGAGCTATGGAGGAATTACTGGAGAAATGGCCAATTACAGGTTGGTGCCAAGCCTTTTTCTCAGATTTAGTGAAGTGTGATAACATAGATAACAATATGTGTGAGACATTCAACGGGGTGATTCTAGATTCAAGGAGTAAACCCATTATAACAATGTTGGAAGACATTAGGCAGTATATCATGACAAGGATTGCAGTTAAAAGGGAGTTTGCTATGAAGTGGGGCTGTGATGTTGGCCCAAACATAGTTGCCAAGATTGATAAAGAGAGGAAAAATAGTTGCAAATGGTTGGTTGAATGGAATGGGGGTGACACACATGAAGTCTATTGGGACAATCTGTTAATGAATGTTAGAGAGGCATTTGTGGTTACACTAGTAGACCATGTGTGCTCATGTGGAAAATGGAGTAAATCTGGCATTCCATGCCAACATGCTATGGCAGCTATTGCCTTCAATGGAGCAGATCCTCTACAGTATGTCTCTGAGTGGTTGAGGAAAGATAAATACCTCCAAGCATACCAATCTCTTGTTAATCCAGTCAAGGGTAGGGAATTTTGGCCATCAAGTGAAGAAGGTCCATTATTGCCTCCAATGGTTAAGAGGATGCCAGGAAGACCTGCTAAGAAGAGAAGGAGAGAGCCATTAGAAGGTAAAAACAAGAGCAAGACCAAGCTATCAAGGGCAGGCAGAGGATTCAGATGTAGTGTATGTCTTACTCCAGGCCACAACAAAGTGACATGCCCAAAAAGGAAAAAAACAACTGTAAGATCTGTCTTCAGTCAGTAATCCCCTGTTTTTTATTGTTCTGTTTTCTATGGACCTAATTATAATGTGATTTCTTTTATAGGAGAGCACTGCAAATGCCCAGAATGATGCAATTCCAAGCATAGATCCCACAGACACAGTTTCAGCTGGCCTGACAAGTCAAAAAGGGAAGGCTGCACCAAGGGAGAAAGGAAAAAAGCCTGCAGTTCCACAAAGAGGGAAGAAAAAGTTTCATGCTTCCACTAGAGGGCCACATCATATATTCAAAGTAAGCAGTAGTTAATATTTTCACTTTAAGATGTGGAATTCATCTAATCCAAATTTGTTCAAGCTTTCAACCATGTATTTCAATTACATGACAACATATATATGGTGCAGGGTCAGCACACAGGAGGGATTATAATTGGGAGGGACATAGATAATTTTTCATCATTTGTTACTGCACAAGAATTGCTGGTATATATATATATATAAAATATTTTCTTACATTCATTGCCTAACTATTACTAAGGAAATATAACATGATCTTTGGGTTTAATGCTCAGGCAAGAAGAAATAGCATGGCTACTATTGAGGGGAGACTGTAACTGCAGAATCAGAACGAGACCAGTCAACATACCACTGAAGAGTTTGGAGCTCCAGAGATCTCCACACAACAGAGCATGACAATTGAGAAAGTCCAAGAAAATCAGTGAAACTTCACATGTTGTTTGGTGTGAAATTAAACATTAACAATGTCTTACTTTTTGGTCTTAATTAAGAGAAACAATCATTTTCTTTATGTTCTGTGTGGACAAAGACACTTACATGTTGTTTTGTATACTTCACCTTATCAATTAAGTAGAAATTTTGGAGCAGTTTGGATGTGTGTTTGTGTTGTCCAATTATTGTTGTTGTTGTTGTTGTTGTTGTTGTTGTTGTTGTTGTTGTTGTTCAATTGGATGTTGTTGTTCAATTGGTTGTTGTTGGCCAATTGCTGGAAATAACAGGCATCTAATTCATGTATCTAATTGCAGCAATTGGGCATGAATTATCACTACTTGTTGTGGTTGTTATTCAATTGGATGTTGTTGCCCTAAATCGACAATAAAATTTCAGCATCTAATTGCAGAAATTGGGCAATAATTCTATCAGTATTTGTTTGATTATAATCCATAGGAATCATGATTTACATTCTCACATTAATTGTATAGAAATTTATTAGAAATTGGTCAGTAGTGCTATCAGTAATTCATCAGAATATTGCACAGTAATCTTATCATAATTCTCAAATTCTCACATCATTATATCAGCAATTCTCAATATGCCATCAAAGTTTTACAATTACAAACAAAATTTTCATCCTTCGTGTTCAAATTGGTGACAAAATCAGCCTTTTTCTATTCAATTTGGTGACAAACTCAGCCTTTCTCACTCAGTCACTCTCCATGTTTCAGTGAACTCCAATTGACACTTCCTCGAGCAGAGTGTGCGGCTTCGGAGGTACTGGTTGACGGCGGCGGGGTGGGCTGCACGAGAAGCTTTGGAGGTGATGGTGGACGGCGACAGCGGTGGACGGAGCTAGATGCTTTGGAGGTGATGGAGTGGCTCGCGAGTGGTAGTGGCTCGTCTTCGTGGGGATGCGCTGGAAGGGAGATGGATGCACGATGGGCTTGGTCACTGTCTTGAGGGTAGATGAGGTTGGGGACGAAGGTGTCGATTTAATTTGGGTTGAGTTTCGGGTTTAGTGCTGGGACCTGATTAGATTATAGGGTTAGTTAAGTTAGTTTGTTAGTTAAGATACTTAGCTCTAATAACTTAAAGGATAAGGGTTTAGGATTTATATGATTATAAAATTATTATTTTATTCATGAGAAAAGCCACGTAAGCAATTCAGACGGGAAAACTCACAGACGTTAGTGGGAGGGACTTCTTTTTCACAAAATGAAAACCATAGGGATCTCCTGAGGACGAAAAATAATAGAGGGACCAAAAGGGCATTTTGGTTAAACCACAGGGACCATTTGGGGTATTATACCATTAAAATACAGTAATTTAAGTTACATGTAATTACACTTACACTGTAATTTGAAATACAGGAAACCAAACAGTCCCTAAGTGTATTCAAACCAGATTTGATGTGGCTCTAGTTCCTGCTAATACTGAACATCGAATCGATAAAAGTCATTTTTGGATTTTAGAAAGTAGAATTGATATCGTAGAGGAAGAGTTAAAAATAGTTAAGCAAAATTTAGCCAGAAATACTCCCTCGTCTTCTTCAACACCTTTCGTTCATGAAAATCGGTCATCTAGTGAATATTCACTCGTTGATAATGAACAAGTATGTAATAATATTCACTCGTTAAAGTAAAACTAATCCTCCAAGAGGGGTTAGAAATTTATCTAGAAGCTTTAATCGATATTGGTAGTACGCGTTGCATTATCAATGAAAAACATATTCCGTCACAGTACCTAAAGGAAGCTAGAAAAGTCACTTATGGACAACAAATGGATGGTAGTTACAACAGTTATTTGACTTACATTGAAAACATGAAAATTAGTTTCTATACAAATTGTAACTCCTTCTCAGATTCCTTCCCTTTACCTCATGTATGGACAAGAAAAAAGATGAATAGTGCAGCAGATTTTGTCTTATGTTTAAACTTTATTTGGTCTGATAATGGACAAATGACCTTTACAAAAGATTATGTTATACTCAGCCGATCTTCTCTTTTTTCCCCATTACTCCAGCAAAGCCCCACCTTACGGTCAAACACCTTAAAACAGATACAGCAGAACCATGCTTATGCCCTATACAAGGAACCTGTAAAACAGATTTGATCGAATTAGATGATAATGAAGAATGGGAAGTAGAAGTTAGTTATAATGATGCCCCCGATATAGAAGTAAATTTCTTAGACAATACTAAAATATACAAATAACTTCTATTAAAAATAGAACAGATATTGATGATCTTTTAAAGAAGCTAGATTGCCTTGAAATAATTGGAGAAAATCCTCTTAAGTATTGGGAAAATAACAAGATCTACTGCAAATTAGATATCCTTAATCCAAACTACATAATTAAAACAGGAAAAATAGAATTTTCAAATTTAGATAAGGAAGATTTTAAGATTCATATTGAAGATTTACTAAAATTACAGCTTATTCGTAAATCCATTTCTCCCATTGTATCAACAAATTTTATCAGTGAGAAATCACAGTGAAATAGTTCGCGAAAAATCTCGGATGGTTATAAATTATAAAAGACTTAATGATAATACAAAAGAAGACAGTTATGATATTCCAGATAAAAATCAATTAATCAACAATATTCAGAATGCTAAAGTATTTAGTAAATTTAATTGCAAGTCAGGCTTCTGGTAACTCAAAATGCACCCAGATAGTGTTGAATGGACATCCTTTTCTTGCCCTGAAGGACATTCTGAATGGTTAGTTATGCCCTTTGGACTAAAAAATGCACCATCAATCTTTCAAAGAAAAATGGATGAAATTTTTACCAAGTATGACAAGTTTGTTCTAGCATATATAGATGACATCCTAGTGTTTAGCAAAAATATGGACGATCATATTAGTCATCTACAAATTGTCTTCGCTGAATTTATTAAACACGGTATTATCATCAGTAAGAAGAAAATGGAACTCTTCAAGAAAAATGTCAAATTCATTGGAATGGAAATTGGTGATGGAAGAATTAAGCTACAAGAACATATAGCTAAAAATATTTTAGATTTTTCCGTCGATGAGCTAGGAGAAACAAAGAAGTTACACTCGTTCTTAGGACTATTGACTTATGCGCGAAGCTTTATTAAGGATTTAAGCAAGATGGCTGGCCCATTATATGCAAAAACATCTTCAAAAGGCCAAAAAACCTTTAACCTGCAAGATAGAAAGCTAGTACAACAGATAAAAGATTTAGTAGTAAAACTCCCTGATTTACAGTTACCATTAGATAGTGACTACATTATAATCGAGACAGATGGATCAAGCCTCGATTGGGGAGCAGTACTAAAGGCTAAACCTCATAAATATACTAGTCCTAGTGAAGAAAAAATTTGTGGATATGCAAGTGGGCAATATCGAGAAAGAGGTAATATTAGCAGTATAGACGCGGAAGTCTTAGCAATAATTTATGCTTTAGATACTTTTCGTATGCATATTTTAGGTAAGAAGGAATTCCTAGTTAGAACAGACTGTGAAGCTATAATAAAATGCATGAAAAAAGAAGTAGTGAGCGTAGATGGTTAAATCTATTAGATAGAATTAATGGTAATGGTTATAATATTAAGTTCGAGCACATTAAAGGAGTAGATAATCAGCTAGCAGATGCCTTAAGTAGACAAATAATTGTTTCTAATACTAAACCTGTTTATGCAGACGATGCAGCAGTCAGGTGATCAATCAGGTACGCCTAAAAATAAAGGCAGACAGCTGCCAGCTTCTTTTCAGCCCGACTTTATTAAATTTGGTAATATTCCTTTACAAAGTTTTCCTACGTCAAATCTCTCTTTTAAAACATTACCGCATATATCAGTCTCTGTAGAACAGCAGTGTCTTTTAGATAATCTCTTGATAGCAAAAAATAAAATTAATACAGACCTAAATATTTTCATACTTGCATAAATGCATTAGCTGAGCATTTTAATACTTATAATACTAGACATAATTTTAAATTTTATGCAGTAGTAGCTGGTTTCACAACTGGAATCTTTTCCACTTGGTCAGAAGTTTTAGATAGTATAAAAAATTTTAAAAATCCTCTTTATAAAGGTTTTGAAAATATTTCAGATACATTTAGTTTTGCAAAGCACCATCAATGTCCCAATTATTATATATCCCCTGCTATCAAAACCACTGTTGGGGTTGACAAGCCAACAGCTAGTCCAATGCAAACGGCAATTGGTAAAGACATATCAAATCCGTTGATGGCTGGATATTTGCCAAAAATATCAACAAGAGCTATCAATAAAGCTAAAACATCATTGGCTAGTCCTGTGCAACAGGTTGCAGGTAAAAACTTATCAAATCCTGTGATGGGTGTGGCTTTCCCAAAAAGCCAAGAAGATAAAGAGATAGGCAGTAGCAATTATAATCAGTTAGTAGCAATCATCCAAAAAATAGCTTTAATCAAAAGAGATATTCAGAGTACTTCATCAGGCATTAAGCTTAGCATAAATCCCGCTTTGTTAAATATGGGACAAAAGAATCTTAGTCAGGAAGCCACTAGCCCTGATCAAGACCCTGTTGAACCCATCAAATCAGAAGAATCAGATTTAAAAAAGAAAAAGATAATAGAATAGCCATTACGAGATTCTTTAGGACGAATCTTAGCCATTAGTCATATTCCTTAGCCCATCATTCCTAGCATCTCGAGCATGATAGCTACAAAAGAAGCATTTATCTTTACTTTTTAGCCAATCATTCCTTTCATTTAGCCACTTATAAAGCATGATAGCTACCAAAGAAGCATTTATTCTTTAAGGATGACATCGCATCTAGCCACTTTTTAATTTTTAGCCACGAATCTTAATTTTTAGCCACAATAATTTCTTTTTCTAGCCAGAATCAGAATCTTCTTTAAATCACATCCAATACTAGCTCTTTATGACTAGTATCATAGGTAGGATTCTCTATAACTAACTTTTCTTCTCTATATATAGACAGGTTCAGCTTCACTTCAAAAACAAGGCTCTCCTATGCAACACACTCCATTCCTGAAACGAACCACAGCCTCTAAAAACCTCCCTTCAATGGCCTCTCCACAATCCAATAGCTCCACTCAGAATCTAAACTTGGATATCCTCATCAGCAATCTCACCCCAGCACAACAGAGCATATTCACGTACCTTAATTCGTCTCGTCTCCACCTCACCCAAGAACTCCTCGCCAATGAACTCACCGATCCGAATCATGAAGTCCAAATCATGTCGATGTCATCAAACACAAAGACTCGGCTTGTTGACAACTTATTGAAGGCCCCAGCCACCCATACGCTACTTATCAATTTAAGCAAAATTGATCAAGCTCCAAGCGTAGAATGACGAACCGTGTGCCAAATTCCATGCCGCCAAAGAAACGACCATCCAACTTCCCGCCACTTTTCCCCGCCTTTACGCCAGATACTCTTCGCTTCATCTTCCATGGTCCCAAGACTCCAAAGATAACCCGCCTCGCTTCTAAGGATGGAGAATGCCGCTGCTAGCCGGTTCTTCAAGCCACCCTCAACACCATACAAGCATAAGACTAGTCCCAAATGACACTTTCCTTCTGAATTATCTCCGAGATCAAGAACGGTACCTCTATCAGCAGCACTACAATATGTATGTCCCATATGGCGCACCGCCTCCTGCACCAGCCAACCCTGCAGCCAACGACGCAGCACCACCACTCCACCACTCTCCACGGATAAAGAACTCAAGGCAGAACCTTGCCTCTGTGGATACAACGGACCCCTTAGCCCACATCTCGAGCCTGATGGCAAAGAATGGGTTTAAGGTTACTTTTTGTGCACTATAATCATGCTAGTAGTCTCTAACTACCCAAAGGAACACTTGCGCCCGTATAAAGTTAAGCATGATCATATAGAATAATAATCATGAGAGTATCTCATGAGTAGTAGAATATCATCATAATATTCTTTCTTGGACCCCAAGAAAGAATATATTCCTTCTTGAACCCCAAGTAAGGAATATGATGATTAGTGTGAATAATAATCATGACTATTCTCTCTTGGCATACAAGAAAAGAATCTCATGATTTCGATTCTTACTTGACGTGCACTCCAAGTTTACTTGAGGTGCAAGTCTCTCTTGTCTATATAAAGAAGCTCATTCTGAGTTTCTAAGCATCGCCAAGTATTCCCAAGCTTCAAGAAAGACTTGTTCTTCTTGACTTGAGAACTTTCCTTTAGTGTTCTTGTCAATATGTGTGCCATGAGAGTCCAAGTCCTGTAAATATTTGCTGATGCAATAAAGCTTGGTGTGCTTTCAACATTCGTGTAAGCTCTCTTCTTTAGTCCCCTCGAAAGGGAAAACTCTTTTATCTTAAAGGTATGGCCTGCCAAATTATTTTCTATACTCTTTGGTGCATCTTTGTATCTGTATGTATTGCACTTATCATTTACTTTACATTCACACGAAAAGGATGCCGTTGTTGAATCTATTTTGAGTCCCTTCCTTTTTACTACATGTTTGTGGTTTTTCGGTTCTTACTTAGTCGGGAAGATATAGTGGACCCGGATGAAAGTCCTTAAGATTGCCATAAGGAGTAGGTGTAAAGTCTCAGTAAGGCACTAGGAAGTAGGTGTGAAGTCTCTGTATGAAGTCATTACCTCTCTAACACCCAAAGAACCCTTGGCGCCTTCTCACAGCATGACGGGTATATGACTGGGAATTTACAACCTCAGGCCTAGACTTCACACCTACTTCCTAGTGCCTTACCGACTTTTACACCTACTCCTTATGGCAATCTTAAGGACTTTCATCCGGGTCCACTATATCTTCCCGACTAAGTAAGAACCGAAAAACCACAAACATGTAGTAAAAAGGAAGGGACTCAAAATAGATTCAACAACGGCATCCTTTTCGTGTGAATGTAAAGTAAATGATAAGTGCAATACATACAGATACAAAGATGCACCAAAGAGTATAGAAAATAATTTGGCAGGCCATACCTTTAAGATAAAAGAGTTTTCCCTTTCGAGGGGACTAAAGAAGAGAGCTTACACGAATGTTGAAAGCACACCAAGCTTTATTGCATCAGCAAATATTTACAGGACTTGGACTCTCATGGCACACATATTGACAAGAACACTAAAGGAAAGTTCTCAAGTCAAGAAGAACAAGTCTTTCTTGAAGCTTGGGAATACTTACATGCTTAGAAACTCAGAATGAGCTTCTTTATATAGACAAGAGAGACTTGCACCTCAAGTAAACTTGGAGTGCACGTCAAGTAAGAATCGAAATCATGAGATTCTTTTCTTGTATGCCAAGAGAGAATAGTCATGATTATTATTCACACTAATCATCATATTCCTTACTTGGGGTTCAAGAAGGAATATATTCTTTTCTTGGGGTCCAAGAAAGAATATTATGATGATATTCTACTACTCATGAGATGCTCTCATGTGACGGAATATGTTTTTCATTGATAATGCAACGCGTACTACCAGTATCGATTAAAGCTTCTAGATAAATTTCTAACCCCTCTTGGAGGATTAGTTTTACTTTAACAGAGATATAAGACATTCGTGCATTATTACATACTTGTTCATTATCAACGAGTGAATATTCACTAGATAACTGATTGTCATGAACGAAAGGTGTTGAAGAAGACGAGGGAGTATTTTTGGCTAAATTTTGCTTAACTATTTTTAACTCTTCCTCTACGATATCAATTCTACTTTCTAAAATCCGAAAATGACTTTTATCGATTCGATGTTCAGTATTAGCAGGAACTAGAGCCACATCAAATCTGGTTTGAATACACTTAATACATCCTTCTATATAGCATAAAGCACATTTTGCTCTATTAAACTTACTAGGAAAAAAGTTGCAAATAAAACAAGGTATATTATCAAGACCTGTTCGAATCTTCCAATCATGATCACAAATTTGTATATATGTATATATATATATATATATATATATATATATATATATATAAGGTAGGATTAAAGTCATTTTTTGTTCTTGTACTTTTGCCCAATATTCATTTTTGTCCTTTTATTTTAAAAATCTTCGATATGGTCCTTGTACTTTGGGGTTTTTGTTCAAATACGTCCATGGTCTTGCGTGGCAGCACTTATGGCAAACGAACTGAATACGGTTAATTTTTTATTCCAGGTTGTATGCCACCTCAAAATGTCACATCATCATTTAAAAAATTAGTTTATTTGAAATGTATTTTGTCATGCCATGTTAGTATGCCAAGTCATCATAACCTTTCCACGTAAGCCTCCACGTCAAAACTACTAGTCACATGTGCTGCCATGTCAGCACTAGGGACGTATTCAAACAAAACCCCAAAGTACATGGACCAAAACTAGGGTTTATCATATATATATATATATATATATATGGGTAAAATGGTCGATCTCCAGGATACTAACACGTGGCTCTTAGAGACGTCGATACATGGCCCTGGAGGAAGCCAAAAGAGACACTCCTCTTCATGTTAATCCTCGCGAGGGTTCTCTAACCCCTTGTTTGATTGGGTGTTTTTGGAGGGATAAGGAGGTTTTTGGGAGGGTTTAGCTTGTTTGGTTGGGTGGGTGAGGAGGGGTGAGGAGGGGTGAGAAACCCCGCATAATTCAGCATAACCCACTCCCCCAAATTTGGGTCTTTTGGGGGAGAAACATGACTTCAAATGTCTAAACTGCCCTCCACTTATTTTCAGAATTCCAACTAAATCCTATATGAAATGTCTAAATATAACATCATTATTTTTATAAATAATAAAATTATTTCATTTTATTATCAAATGATTAACTTAATAAATAATTTCTAACAAAATAAATATAATTAATAAAATAAATTAAACTTTCTTAATTTGAAGATAACGATAAATATGAGGCTAATCAAGACTTGTAGGTTTGGAAGAATTATGTTTATATATATATATATATATATATATATATATATATATATATACTGATCGTGATAGCGTCGGGATTATTAGGATTCTTTAATTCTCACTTTCGCCTCCCGTTTGGCCCCCTAGAGCATGTTTGAAGGATTTCCAACCGTACGGATGAGAAGATCATCGAAAAATAATCTAGCATGTCCATTTTCATACAATTTGGTAAGGTTTGGTCCTCCCACTTAACGGTTCTTATTTTATAGAAATTTGAACGATATAAAATTTCACCCGTTAAGATGAAGATCCTACAAGTTCTCAAATTGTATGAAAATTGACATGCTAGCTTATTTTTCGATAATCTTCCCATCCGTACGGTTGGAAATCCTTTAAACATGCTCTAGGGGGTCAAATGGGTGGCGACCGAAAATGCACAGTGTATCCTAATCAATCGCACTCATCAGCATATATATATATATATATATATATATATATATATATATATATATATATATATATATATATATAAACTTGCTTAAGTACTGAATGTTTGATTCTAGTTAAAGCATCATCATAATCAATAAATACAAAAGTACCGAATCTTTTTATGATCTCTATCTCAAATTCTTGTCATGGTATATCATACTCACGCCCTCCGCGGCTTCGAGAGTTCCACTGCCACCATTGATGGGCCTCCCGTTTAAGTAGAAAGTTCAATGGGCCACTTAATACCAATAATGCATACTAGAGCTCACCGGCAAATCAATTCGAGCTCTTTTCTTCTCTATAAACCCTACATTTTATGGAATAAGAATAGGGTTCTCAACCAACCTCGAATGGTCTACAAGAAGTAGTTCCTGGACCCTTCTCTTCCCGGTCAAGAAATCAACTCCTCCAGTTCAAAACCCAGCGATTTCCTTTCCCTTTAGCCTCACCGTCACTTTGGTCCAACGAAGGTCAAGACAGTGAGTGTTCAGTTGGCCCTTTGATGAGGAAGTCTGACGGCGATGGACAAGCTTCTTCTCTCGAGACCGGGTTGAAGATGAGGAGGAGGTGGTGGTTGTCCTCGAGGCTGAAGGCGATCCTTTTCGTGAGGATAGGTGGTGAGTTTTTGCAAGTAGGGCACGAAGTGCATGGGAAAGTGGAAAACATAAGTTTGGTTTATTTACAACATTTGCCATCGCGTTTTCTAGCAATGGAAAACAATTTTTTTTCGTTTTCCATTTTCCAGCTCTGTTTTGTTTTCCGCCTTTTCGCAAAAACGTCCAACCAAACACGTTTTTGCGTTTTCCACGTTTTCGTAGAAAATGAAAAATGACGAAAATGCGGCAAACGACCAAAAACACTCCAACCAAACAGCCCCTAAAGCACACCAAGTTCCTCCATGGCTTCTAGAAAACGCGGTGGAAAATGTTGTAAATAAACCAAACTCATGTTTTCCACTTTCCCGTGCACTTCGTGCCCTACTTGCGAAAACTCACCACCTATCCTCGCGAAAAGGATCGCCTTCAGCCTCGAGGACAACCACCACCTCCTCCTCATCTTCAACCCGGTCTCGAGAGAAGAAGCTTGCCCATCGCCGTCAGACTTCCTCATCAAAGGGCCAACTGAACACTCACTGTCTCGACCTTCGTTGGACCAAAGTGACGGTGAGGCTAAAGGGAAAGGAAATCGCTGGGTTTTGAACTGGAGGAGGAGTTGATTTCTTGACCTGGAAGAGAAGGGTCCAGGAACTACTTCTTGTAGACCATTCAAGGTTGGTTGAGAACCCTATTCTTATTCCATAAAATGAAGGGTTTATAGAGAAGAAAAAAGCTCGAATTGATTTGCTAGTGAGCTCTAGTATGCATTATTGGTATTGTAGTTTTGTGTGAAATTATGAGCTATGAATTATACATGGGAGTTAATGGATTACTTATGGAATGAAATGGTTGTATTACCAAAGCTTCTATGACTGTCTTGTTGTACATGAGTGAAGTAATTAAGAATGCATATGAACTGTTTGATGAAATGATTCAATGAACTGCTCTGTAAAAGTGTGTTTGGTTGGAGTTTGATGTTGAGCTTGATTAATAGCCATATTTGTTGTTAATGAATTTAGTTATCTTTGAATTATTGTAGAATTATATACTAGTGACCTGCAGTTCAGTGAGTTTATATGCTAATTAGTATGTAACAATTGAAGCATAAAGGGTTGAACATAGATAACCAGTTTACTTAGTGTATGTTTGGTTATCACCCAAATCTCTTTTGAGTTGCTGCTGACTTTTAGATGTTAATCATATATTGTAGTTGCTTCCTGAAATTGGCTCACATAAGTAATGAAGTGTTTGTGACAGATTAGTTTACTTGACATAAATGTGTAGGCACCAAAACTGTGCTTCAACTTCAAGTAGTATTTCTCCTGAGAAAATCAGAAGCCATAGAAGGTTTGCTGACCTTGGATTTGTTAATCTCAATGTAATGGTGTTAATTATATATGTTGAGGAGATTTCTTTGAAATGATTACTGTCATAGTGGCATTAGAGAGTAAATTGAGGAGAATTCATGAGAATGTTTTCATGGTGAAAATTTTTAGGAGAATGACAATAGAAATTTTGATTAGAGAATAGGGCTGCCCATGTCATCTGTTTGTCTTTTTCTCTAATGTTTGGCTTCCTTTTTTGTTTCCTTGTAGTGTGGGATAAGTAACCTTCAATCATTCTACTCTTTGTCTATATATATTTATATCCTTGATTTTATATTTGTATCACAAGACCTACATGTTACCTGTAGGATGGACATAGACTATTGGAACCAACACATTAATGAAAGCAAGACAACAAGAAAGTTGATTAAAGCTGAGATACATCCCAACCAAAAATAGATATGGATATTATATCTAATATGAAAGCATTTTGGTGGGGTTGAGCATCAAGATTCAGATGTTGGCACTGTCCTGAGAAATTTCCTTTTGGATAAGCTGCTAAAGAATGTACATACATGCATTATGCTATTCCCTTGTTCTTGTTGATATGCAACACTACAGCAAGCCAAAGAGTTTTCACTCATTCTTGTTGAAATGCTTCCTGTTGGAAACTTCATAATTTTCCTTGTGACAATGGTTTTATTTATGTCAGAAATCACTTATTCTAAAGATTCATGTATATGACTAAAAAATTGTAGCCAAGATTTAATTTTGTTTCCATACAAGTATATGATGGCATTGAATAATAATTGTGTGTATTAAGCCTTTGACTTATTCTGGTCACTTTTGGTTTTTTGAACTTTTTTTTTTTTTATACAGATAATGGATAGACAAATGATAATAGACATGACATTTGGTAGTTCTTAAACTAGGATCCATGTGTTCGTATGGTCATGGAGTCTATGGAAGACGAAGATGAAATTGAATTCCAAATGTTGATAATTGTGTTAGCATATATATCAAACAAGTAATGTTCATAGGACACCATAGAGAACGTTAATGCTAACTGGCATGATGTTGTTAGAGAATTCCTCCATGGCCACCTGGGTATTTGTTATAAGAATTTTAAGATGGAGCCACACGTTTTCATGAACCTGTGTGATACATTAAAGAATAAAGGTTATTTGCATGATGGCAGGAAGGTGAGTGTGGAGGAGGGTGTGGCAATCTTTGTAAAAATTCTTGCCCATAATTCTAGGTATCGAGACATTGCGGATCGATTTCAGCATTCAATCTACACGGTCAGCAAATGGTTCAGGAGGTGTCTTCGAGTTATTTGTAGCTTAGGCAATGAACTTATTAGACCACAGCCGCATCGGGGTGTCCATCCACACATCCAGGGTAACCCAAAGTATTTTCCATACTTTAAGGTTTGTATTGTTTTTTGAATCACAATATGTTCAATTATTACAAGTTTGAAATATTTTGAGCCTTTATTATGTACCAATTTTCTTGCGGGATTGCATTAGAGCTATAGATGTGACGCACATTTCAAATTGGGCACCCGTGATCTAAGCATACAAGTTATCGAGGAAGAAAATGACCATTACACGTAATGTGATGGTCGCATACGATTTTGATATATATGTTATTCACATTTGTATACGTTGGATGGGAGGGTATTATTAATGATGCAAGAGTGTTTGTCGAAGTTGTGACGAACGAGGCTTTAGGATTTCCGAAGCTAGTCGGAGGTATAAGCACCCTTACTCATTATTAATCAAATGAGTTTTTATCATTGGGTTCAATATATGTTAATAGGTTTAAGGTTTCATTGTAAAATAGATTAGTTCTAACTCGTTGACTCTGGCTACCCAAATACACATGGATTTCTAGCACCATATCGATCTCGATTGTACCATTTGTGGGATTTTCGTGGACAGGGTGGACTGTAAGGCAAGGAAGAGCTCTTCAATTATAGGCACTCTTCTTGTCGAAATATAATTGAGCGGTGCATCGAGGTGTTGAAGGCAAGTTTTCAATATTAAAAATGATGCCTAATTACTCTGTTAGGAGACAAAGATTCACTCCTATCGCCTGTTGCAGCCTTCATAACTTTATAAAGAGGGAGCAACGCTTGCATAGTATGTTTGTTACATGGTCTGATGAGTCTATAGACATTCCACCTGCATAAATGTTGGTGGAAATAATAATGCGGATGTTGATCAACCCATACATATTGATTTGAGTCAGGTTGCAGTGATGGTGATAAGGAGAGAAGGAATTACAACTCAGATGTTATTAGATATGTGGGATAGATGACCTCCTATGAACTTTTGGATTATGAAAATGTTTGAACTCATATTGTCCTTTTATTTGTTTTATGGAAATGTTTGAACTCTCATTTGTGTGTTTATTAGTTGTTTATTACAATTATTATGTTGGTTTATAGTTATATTTTATATTTATTATATTGTTTTACAATAGTTAAAAAACTGTATACACATATTTCATAAAATCACCATAAAACATATTGCACAGTTTTATAACAAACCAAACAGCTGTTCCATTTTCTGTTTCTGAAAACAGTTTCCAACCAAACAGATTTTCCATTTTCTAGTTTCTGAAAACGCAATAGAAAATCATTTTCCTTTTCCGCGTTTTCCATCTTTTCAGAAAACAGAAAATGGAAAACGCAACCAAACGGCCCCTTAGTAATCCAAATTTCTAAGTCTTTGTCTTCAAAGGTAGGAAAGTTTATAAATTTTGGAGGTTTGGATTCGAGATACCTCTTCTCTTGGCGTGGTTGCTCTCGGAAGCCTCTTTGGCCTTCCATCTATCTAAGCTCCTCCCACTCCACAAATTCAGGGGCTTTCTTTACTACTTGATTCAGGCCCCTTGTTAGAATTGGGCCTTGGTGGACTCGCTGCTCATCGTTTACAAACCATGGAGGATGTTGTCGACGGCTTCCTCCCTCTTATACACTATCTTCTCCCTCACAGTGCCTTCCTTGAACATGGACGCTCATTAACTCATTCTGAGGATGAACTTGTAAGGCCTAGATAGCTTGCATAAGGCTCTGTAATTGCTCCTTTATGACTTCTTGCATGGTTGCCTGCATGGTTGCTTGGACAGTTAATTGCATGGCTTCTGTCATAACTTGGAATTGTTGCTCCATTGTCTTTCTTTCAAAACTTGGACTTCAAGCGCCTCAGGCTCCTTGCCAATGGATGTATGTCGACCTCTTGCCATAAATTGTGGAAAAATTTGTTCTTCATAAAAAAAATCCGGCATTGATATTCTCTCAACGAAAACACCAATGTTGGAACTCTTTGTAAGAACAACCCAAAGTATAAACTCAAGCAGAAAGCTTATACCACGAACAAGAAAAACTTTATTACTAAAATAAAAGACTATATGAAATTGCTCAAAGTATTCAATGACCAACAACATAAGACTTTGCTCCTTTTATAGCCAGAACTTGCATGTAAATCCACTAATTAGACTACAATCTTGCATGCAAATCCCCTTGATTTTTTCACATGCATGCAATCTCATACAAATCTCCTTGATTTGATCGTCAACTATATGGTCAACTCGTGACATATTTAGCTCTCTTACCAAACTTATGATCTCTTATTATTGGCTCTTGTAGCGGGTCCTCTTGTAAACCTTTAAACCGTGTTCAACAACCCCGTGCCGGGCCGACCCATTAAATTAAAGAAAAACTAGGAAATCCTAACGCACCCCCGCAACATGTGTGGGCAATGCCAACCCCCATGCCTGGGCTAACACGGCATGTAAGCCGCAGAACATTGGTCCATGAGCCCGGGTCCAGTGGCTCAATGCCTGCCCGTGTTAGGCAGGATCCATTTGACACTTCTACTTAGACGTGGCCATTCTGAACCGAAACCGTGGAACCGAACCGGAACCGAAAAAACCGTAACCGTCCTGAAACCGGAATCTAAACCTTCATACAAGGTTCGGTTTAGGTTCCAAAATTTCAAAACCATTGAACCGCCGGTTCAAAGTTCAAAATTTCAAATATTGTATTTGTACCATTGTTCAAAGTTCAAAATTTGAATTTTGTGACTTGTGTGTGACTGTTCACTGCACTACTGCAGATAGTTAGAGACAGAATCGAAATCTTAGTCGGTCAGTGAAGTGACTTGAGTTGAAATAATATTTTTTATTTTTTTATTTTTTAAAACCCTGAACAATTGTGACCGTTGTATTAAGATGACCGTTGTATATGTGGTAATGTGAGTCACGTGTTTCATACATTATATGACACATAATGGCCATACATTATGTGACCATTGATTTTTCATTTGATTTTTTTTAATTTTAAAAAACTCACATTTTTGTATTATAAATAGCTCACTTCAAGTCTTCAATCTCCAATTCCCTCATTCTCTCAATCTCTAATTCGCTCTTGCAACCTTTATTATTATTTTTTCTCACATCGTACTTGTATTTTTTTTACAAATTATTGTATTGAATTTATACTTTTATTTTTTATATAAAATATTGTATTGAATTAATTTTTGCATTTTTGTAAAAAAAAAATATTGTACTTTTTTTACCCACTTATAGCATGATTCATGTTCATTTTTAATTTAAAATATTAGATTATTTGATTTAACAAAAAACTAAAAAAAAAACTAACCGTATGAACCGTCAAACCGGAACCGTTGAACCAAACCGTCGGAACCGGAATCGGAACCGAACAGGAACCGAACCGCCAGGAATCTTGTCCAGGCGGTTCAGTTCCGGTTCAACATTTCATTGAACCGGAACCACGCCTACTTCTACTATTTAATGATTGTTTTACTCAATCCAACCCAACCCAACTTACAACTCCAATGGGCTGGAGCCTATAAACTCTGCTGTTCCTTCCACTGGCTCACCGGCTTTTCCGGTTATTTTATTTTATTTTTCCTTTCTCTCATTTAATTTTTTAAGTAAAAAAACACAATGAATATAAAAATAAAAAATGGAAAAAAGAACAGGCTGGCGGTTCTGTCCTTTCTTCTCCCCTCGCCGTTGCAGGCTTGAAGCTCCCCGTCTCCGCCTTCGTTTCCATCTCCATCGATATCGGCGTCGCCGTCACCGTCCGCGACGATGAGCGTGATCGATCTCCTGACGCGGGTCGACGCGATCTGCAAGAAGTACGACAAGTATGACGTCGAGAAGTTCCGAGGAGACGCCGCCGGCTCCGGCGGTGACGATGCCTTCGCACGTCTCTACGCCTCCGTAGAGTCCGACATTGAAGCTGCGCTTGAGGTATCACTGCGAATTCGTTTCTGGTTTTAAATCGTGCGCGATCTTAGTTGGTTGATTTTGGGTGTAGAAATCGGATAGGGCGCAGCAGGAGAAGAACCGGGCGGCGACCGTGGCGATGAATGCGGAGATCCGGCGAACCAAAGCGCGGCTTATCGAGGAGGTGCCCAAGTTGCAGAGATTGGCCCTTAAGAAGGTTTGGACTGCTTTTTATTTTTTCTTGTATTGGTTGACATTTGGATTGTTTGTTATATGATTAGTTTGGGATCAGAATGTATGTTAATATGCATTCAGGAGATTTTATGAGGCCTTTTTGGTTGATTTCTGAAGAAACGGCATGCAACTATGAATAAAAAGATTGAATTTTGCTCATGATAATTAAGCTAGCGATCCTAGCTTATAACCATGACAAACACTTATTTGAAAGAAACATATTTATCATACAACTTAGGAACAAGAAAGTGTAAAATGTAGACAATATTTATGGTTCTTAAACTTGAGAGACACTGATACTTTGTCGGTTGGGTGAGAGAAAGAGCAGGTTTGGACTGCTCTTTATTTTTTCTTGTATTGGTTGACATTTGGATTGTTTGTTATATGATTAGTTTGGGATCAGAATGTATGTTAATATGCATTCAGGTGGTTTTATGAGGCCTTTTTGGATGATTTCTTAAGAAACGGCACGCAACTATGAAGAAAGATTGAATTTTGCTCATGATAATTAAGCAACTCTTATTTGAAAGAAACATATTTATCATACAATTTAGGAACAAGAAAGTATAAAATGTAGACAATATATATGGTTCTTAAACTTGAGAGACACTGATACTTTGTGGGTTGGGTGAGAGAAAGAGCATGTTGACAAATTACTGGTGTTTTGGCTGGCTATACTTCATGAGACTATTTCCTAATTATTGGATGATCAATGATACAAATAGTTCATCTTTTGCTTTATGGAGAATGTCATTCTGATATAGTATTTCAGTTTTGTGTTCTGCACACTGCACAAAGGACAAAGGATATACTCTGACATGTAGAGCGTATTACTAGCTATCTCTTGAGGAATGCTATGCTTAGAAAGCAAGAAATAAGAGGAAAAAAATTAATGTTATCATGGTGGTGAGATTGTCCTAAGCTCTCCAAATTTCTTGATAACTGCAAAACCAATTTATAGTATTATCAATGCTTGTCTAAGTTGTGCTTTATTTGACTGGAGTATTTTGGATATTCAACTATTTTGGTGGTTCCAAGTGATTATGAATGCATGCATGAAGAGAATCAACTGAGGTGTTGTGGTGGTTTTTCAATGATGATGTATACTGTTACAGGTTAAAGGACTATCTAGAGAAGAACTTGTGGCAAGGAATGACTTGGTTCTTGCATTGCCGGATAGAATTCAATCTATTCCAGATGGGAGTACAACTGGAGCAAAACAAACTGGTGGATGGACTGTTTCAGGATCTCTCGCATTACAGAAATTAGATTTGACTCAACATCAGGTTACTGCCTTTTAATACTCTATTACCATTACCAATGGTTCTATCAATATTTCCATCTGTTGGATATTGTAGGTACAACTTATCTTACATGTGGAATTCTTTTGCAATTTCTACTTATGTAATGTTTTCTTTTGTGCAACGTGTGTATCTGTCTAATTACTGAGAATTCCTCGTTTAACATGACCTCTTGTAGTTTGCTACCATCACTTTGATTATGATAGTTTCTTGTTATTGTTTTTTTTTCACTTCTAGTCATCTCCTTTTTCTTGATCAAGTTATAAAAGGAAAGCATTCATATAACTCCTTTGATTTCTTTCCATCACTATGGAAAGTTATCCAATGTTTCTAAGAGCTTAATGTGTACCTTGGAAAAGAATCACCACCTTTTCAGGTTTGATTCAATAGATATCTGTTGTAGAAAAGATTATTGCTTGATGCTTGTCCATTATTATATTTCTGTAGTTTCCATGGTTTTACTAAATTTTTCTTCATCCAAAATATTGCAGATGGAAATTTTGATAATGAATACTTTCAGCAAACTGAAGAATCAAGCCAGTTTCGGCAGGAGTATGAAATGCGGAAAATAAAACAGGTAAGCCTTATTTTTCTTTCTTAGTTTTCCATTGGTTTATTCTGATGGGATATGAAACTATTATCTTGAGGCTCATTCTACTCCCTAGGGAAGTTTCAGTGTATATTGCTAATGTTAACTTTGAAGGAAATGTTACACTAGTCAGTGCCTTAAAAAAATTGATCTGTGAAATGGGCTGAGACAGTTGTTACCTTTAGGAGCCCATATAGTTATAAACCATCTCCAAAACTCATGTTCAATTATGTAAATGCTAACCAGATTACATATTTCAACAATTAAGGCCCATAAGAGTCATTTGGGATAGAGGTTTATACCATTAATCCTAAATAAGACTCTTTTCGCTGATGCTAGTAACCCATCCCTTATTTGATGCTAAACTTTTCCTTACAAATGGATTAAGAAAATATAGGAATCAGAAGAATTCCATGAGTAGTAGCCCTATATGTTATAAAATCTGCATGTGTCCTGAGGTGGGTGAAGCATATGATCAGAACATCATATCTTCATGAGCAATAAACTTGAGTTGGCAACCCCATTTAGAGAACTGGCCTGATTTGGTGGAGTTTGTCATCTGTCTTTGCTATATTGAGATGCATTTATTAACTCATGGATTATTTTAGCTTAAAAGGTTTTGTGGATTGACATTCTCAATTTGCAGGATCAAGGTTTGGATGTCATTGCTGAAGGACTAGATACCCTAAAGAACATGGCCCATGACATGAATGAGGTTGGATGTTTCTTTTACTTTGTTACTATTTTACTGCTTGAAACTTATGCTTGATCTTTTCCCCTTATCATGCAGGAGTTGGACAGACAAGTCCCTTTAATAGATGAAATTGACACCAAGGTCAAATCCTCTGCCTTTTTCATGGGACCATAAGTATTAGAAGTGTTGTTGAATTTGTTCATTTGATAGTTTGGTTTATTGAATTGCAGGTGGACAAGGCTACATCTGATCTTAAAAATACTAATGTGAGACTTAAGGAAACTGTTAACCAGGTACATGATTCCATAATAATCTAACCCATACTTAAACTAGCTAAATCAGGTTTCTTTTACCGCCATCCCTGTTGACTGATATTTTTCTTCCTGCTTCAGTTGAGATCCAGTCGCAACTTCTGCATTGATATTATCCTGCTCTGTATAATTCTTGGAATTGCTGCTTATCTGTATAAGTAAGTTCTTTCTCTTGATTTCCACTTTATCGGTCCACACACATGCAGATTTAGATATGATGTCCTGCCTAGGTTGATTCAACCCACATCATTGACATCAACTTTTATTAATGTTCACCATGTTTCATTGTGAGTGGTTTAATGCCTAATGTTTTTCAATGACTTTTCTCTAACATGTACAGTGTGTTGAAGAAGTAAATCTCCTGGAGATCGCCTTTACCTGCCTGATCTTTGGTTCCTTGTGCTGTCCACTTATCTGTACATCAACATTTTATATCATCTTTTTCTTTAGATTTAATGTGGCATGTTATTTACTGAAAGACTCCTGTGGATTGTGTTGGGATACCAGTAGAGATGTTTTATGTTATCAGTCTGTTTCTTGGCTTTTTCTATCGTCTACACTACATAATCTGGGCCACTTGTTGTAATTGATTTACATTGTTGAAAGACTAAGTGATGAGTGAATCTTGTCCATCTGTTATGCCAATCAATAATATATTCAGCATTTGTGATCATGAGTATTATATATACATTATCAATATGACTTGTTTGTTATTTAACTTAAGCTTGAGAGTGGGAAATATCATGCCAAATCCATGCTCTTGTACTCTAATTCCAAGTTGTGGCATATATTATTCAAAATTTGTCTTTCTACCTCACATAGCAATAACAAAGTGAGATCAGTACACAAACTTACATACTATAACAATGTGTTCACTTCACATATGCCTTATTTGAGATCCCCAGTATTGTCCTTAAGTTGTAATACATTGTATTCACTAGTGTTCTTATCTCAGCCACTGCATTTATATGTTCCATCTGGATACCCCAAATTGCTTCCAATCTCCTTATGTTTTTAGATACTAAAACAAGCTAAAAGAAGAGGTATCAGGCAATCCTCCCGTTTGCAATTTTTTACTAGCCCTTCAATATTTTATGTAATATTTAGCCAATTCTGTATCTTTACTGCCTTTTTTACCTCTATTTCTCTGTGACTGTATAATTTCCATTGTAATTTTAGCAACTCAACACATATAACAGGACGATAATGAGTTCCATGGTTTGAGTTAGCTGAAGATATGACTGATCATGCATGATAATTTATATTCAAATGTTTGAATTCATCTACTAGTTACGTACAGACGGTACAGTTTGATCGACCGGAATCATGCAAAGATATCAGATAAGTGGCATTTAATTCAGATGTTGCTTTCATTGATCGACAGTAATTAAACTCCCATAATTGTTTCCTCAGGACACTCCTAGCAGGTCCTAGGCAAAAATTTGTTGTTTCTTGCTTGTGAAGATATTGGCTGTGTTCAATTATATCACAGAATAGATGAAAGTCGCTACTAATCAATGTCACTAGAAAAACATAAGCTTAGGCATTCACTCTTGCATAACAACCTAGTTTTTTTCATGGTTGTACAAGAGGAAGGGTAAAGCCTCTTCCTGTAGCTTTTATTTTTCTATTTCCTAGATGGATGTCCTAGAGGGTGATTGATGAATGATGGTTACTAAGGTAATTTTCTTTTTCATTTTTTTTCTCTGTATTACTTTTTGTGAAAATATAGAATTCATGTGGCTTATCATTAAATGTGAAAAATCCTAAACAGTGACATCTACTTTATAGTTGAACATGTATATACACCCTTTTCTGCATGTATATTGGTGGTATATGTAGTTGAATCATGAAAGGCCTGCTGTTACTTTATTCTCATTGTTTTCTGATAGCAGTAATACATCTCTCAAGGAATTGTGAAACAACATTAGCTTGGTTTGGCCCATGTGAATAGTCTTCAGCAGACTTACTACTACAAAATCCTTTGTATTATTTAACATTGACTTGGTATGGTTCATGCATGAACAGTTTTTCAGTAGACTTAATAGGTTGTACAAGCATCCAATAGGTCAGGTAAAATTTCATGTAGCTTAGTCAAAATGGTGATATATAATATATGTTTCAAGATCTGCCTAAAAAAGATTACAATGCAACATTTAGGTAGGACAGGGGAAGATGATGGCATTAGGGGTGGTGGTAGCAGTAATGCAGGTAGGATTGATGTTGATGTTGCATTAATTAAGATGCCTATACTTTCCTCCTAACTTTTAGTCATATCATTCTTATCCTCTGCTGCTTGCTATTTACCAGCTTGGAGGGCACATTGCCAATAATTCACCAACTCTGTGCTCTCTTTATATCTCTTAGCATCTATTCTGTACTCTTAGCTACAATATGATCACTGCTGTTGTCTTGCACCTCTATCAGTAATGCAGCCATGTGAGTAATTGATATTCAAAATTATCAGTTACATCTTGTGTGAAGGAATGTGCAAATGCATGACTTCAATTAATTGCATGACTCTCATGACTTCAATTTAATGAACTCCTCCGTGACATGAACATTTGCCTTTTTTATCTTGTTATTTCAAAAGTTTTGGATTTTAGAGATATGTAACTTTGTATGACTGATTTAAATGCTAGTGCTTGTCTCTGCCACAGTACTCACTAGAATTAAATCATCAATCACATTACATGTCCAATCTATGCATGCTTTATTCTGCAGATCATCTTTGTCCTGATTCTCCTGTCCATGAAGCTTGAGAAATGTGTGTCTCTAATAGCTGAACAATGAATTATCTAGGTCTCTATCACAATGTGACATCTGATTAGATTATGATAGAATGCTGAAATAGTTTGAAATTGCCAGTCTTTCTCAGACTTTTGGACAATCCAAGAACCCCTGGACAAGAAGACCTTCTCAGAGTTTTACAGTGATTTACAGCCATCAACTGAAATCTTTCAAGACTCCACCTTGGATTGGGAAAACATAATCATCAATAGCTACTGTTTTGATGCCAATTATACAGATGATTGTATCATATTCTATCCCTTCTTTTAAGGAAATCAGTACCCTAATTTCCAGGAACATTTTGTTGTTCAGAGTTCACTTGGTCATAGGTACTTAGATTATTTGCAATAAAGAGTAGAAGAAACATGGTTTTTCTTCTTTTTCTATTTTTTTTATATCAATTTGTGTTGCATTTGATTTTGAGATGATAGGGATGTCATAGCAAACTTTTTCAATGCCCTTCCATGTATTTGATAAGGCTTCAACTTAAATTTACACAAAAAGCTTAATCACTAAGTCTTCAAAGCTCCCGCGATTATTTGAAGTGCCCCAAGGATCGAATCACTCAGCCTATCAGACGTGAACCTTACTCGATTTTTAAAATAAGAGGTTGTTTTTACTACTCGAACTCGTAACCTTTAGGTCATAAAGTTACAACTTTACCGTTACGCCAAAAGTCCCCTTCATCACTTCACTATTTGCGAACTTTCGATCACTTAACCCAACGGAATTTAATCGATGTCGCAAGGTACCATTTGCATTAAACATTCAAAAAGAGAAAAATATATCATTTAAGAGAGCTAAATATTTTATTATATATAGTGAGAAAAAAGAGAGTTGGTCTGTAGTTGGTCTGTATTTTGATTTGAGAGAATGAATGATGTGGTTGATCTAAATACACAGAACTTTGGATTCTGGCTTTGTGTATGATCCAAGCCAGTTGATGTTCCCTGTCTCACACTCACACATGCCTGTTGCTCTCACTCTCTAAGGACCACCAATTTCAAACATATAAGAATTTTTAAAATATTTTTAAAAATTTTAATTATTTAATTATATAAGTTCATGATCATAGTATATGATGATAAGCATAGATCTTTGTACTTGAATGTAAAAATATATAATGATAAATAAATTAAGCTTGAAATGCTTAATCATCATTAAAATATAATAACTTATCTATAGAAAGGAATAAACAAAGAATAATGAGGATTAGTTGGAAGAACACATCAATCTTGATCATTAACCCAAATGGTTGTGGCTAGAAGCCAAGAACCCATGGAGCTTAATCATGCCCATTAGCTTTCATAATAAGAGGTCATGATATAATTCCAAGAAAGGGTTGAAGGCATTATCCATTTCATTGATTTAGAACACCTCAAATACTTTTCCCAAATTATCTTAATATGATGTAGAAAAATCTCAAAATATATCAACTTGTCTTAGAAATTAAATAAGATATACACATTTGATTTATATTTTTAATCAATATTGTTTCTCTTTTCTCACATTCCATCAATATTTTCATTTGGAACCAAAGGTCTGCTTGGCTGTACATGATACCACTACCTTGCATCAAATGAATCTTGGCCCCTAACGGCCATGCACCACTACTACTGCGTCGAATGAGGTGGTGCTTGAGTTGTTCGAACCTCCATTCGCACGGTATGTGAGCGCTCCCTACTTAGAGCATTAAAGCCTTTACTATGTGGTAGAATCCTCCTTACATGTAGGATGAGAGCACAAGCACAGATTCTTCACGCGACAAGATGTTGAGCTTCTTTCCATGCTAACTATACCCGTCCTTTAATTCTCTCGTGGGGTTGCTTCTTGGCTAATTTCAAAAAAAAAAAAAAAAATATATATATATATATATATATATATATATATATATATATATATATTCATTTAGATAATTTTAAAAAATTAAAAATAAATTGCAAAAGTTGGCATGAAAACTTTTTTTTTAATAAATATGAACAGGTGTGATTGTAACCCACAATGTTTTTTGGTGAGAAAGAATGGGTTAACCAACTTTCTTGAAACTGTGTTCGGATTTCAGCATAAGAAGTGGTCTTTGTTTTTTTAAAATAATAAATGATAATAAATAATAAACATTGTTTCCATCCGGTTAAATTTAAAATATTTTATATGAAAATTAATATTAGTTGTTACAAAAAAATTGTTTAATCTATTTATTTTATATTTATAACTAATATTATCACTTTAAACATTAACTTAGAATTTATACTTTTTTAATTTAAAGTGAGAATTATTTTTTAAAATAAATTACACTGAATTCATATGATTAAGTTGTATCCAAAAAACTATCAATTTCTAATCCATTCTGAATTAGTAATAGTTATCCATTTTGAGAATTTAATTGTTTTTTATTTTAAATTAAAAATTTGAAATCCAAAATCTATCAACCTTATCTCTTAGAGATTATAAAAATCAATAACTATTCCAAGTTTTTTTTTAATTTTTTTTTTAAAATAGTTCTATCACCTTAATTTTTTTAAAAAAATTAAAATTAATGCTAAATTAATGCTTAAAGTATAAACTTATAGTTATAACAATAAAATTAAATAATTTTAAAAAATTATAATAATTAAAGCTTCATATTTTTAAATTTTTAAATATTAATTTCATATAAATATTTTAAATAAAATTTTATAAAAATATCTATTATTTTATTTGTATTTATTAATGTTGATGCAATAATATGCTTTTCTTTGGATCAGAGCAAATTTTAACACGAGAGATTGATTAGGAATTGTTGGAATTCCTAGAGAGATTTTGGTGGAGAGGGATCAACAATTTTTCTTTTTTCACTTTACGGGATCAAAGTTTTCTCTAAAGAATGGTCTTTGGGAATCAAACCTCACAAGAGAGAACTGTGGGAGAGAAAAGATTTGAAGAGCCTTCGTGCTTTGGCAGCTCAAGTCAAGACTCAAAAAGGAAAAGGAAAGAGAGAGAACTCAAGAAAGGTACTGAAATTCACAATGAGAATTAGGTACTGCAATTCTAGGTACCGTAATTCACAATGAGAATTAGAATATGGAATCAAAGTGGGAATCGAATTGCCTCCCTTCATAAGTAGGCGACCTTTTATGCTCATGTAAACCTTATTTTCTAAAACTTTCATGTTTGGGAATTCATCCTCCATCGTTGGATGGCTATCTGATTGATTTGGCGGTTGGGCTTTCATCTCGTGGTTTTGATCATGTCATGTGTCTACACTTATTTTACCCCATAACACTTGCCCCTAATGCTCTAGGTCATACCTTTCGGATGAAATCTTGGCAAGCGTTTTGAATTTTTCCGGAGATTCTCCCATGTCATCCACTTGGTGAAATAATCCATGGCTTAATTTGATCAAGAACTTTAGCTATCAAAAGCGCCATAGGGAAAGACACGAGGATATCTATCCCCCACATTGCGAATGGTCATTTACTCACGATGAAAGTGAGTTGGTTGATAGGTTGGCACTGAATCTGTGAATAGTATTGCCACACTTGGCATTTCTTAACTAGGGATACTACGTTCTTTGTCAGTATCGACCTGTAATATCCCTAATTGAGGACCTTGTATGCTAGCAATCTTCCCCCAAGATGATTGTCATAGATCCCTTTGTGGACCTCTCTGCTTCAGAGGGACGTAGACATCTCAAGTATAGTAGGATGTACGACCTCTTGTATAGCTAGTTGTCTATGATGATGAAGCGGACCAACCTGTTTACAATCCTCTGAGCTTCTTTATGGTTCGTTGGTAATGAGCCTTCCATTAAGTAGTCTCGGATAGGGTTGAAACAACTCGGCTTTTCCTGGATCTCTTGATCATGTTCTTCTGATCAACCATCAATGCTTCTACAAGATAGGTGTTGGAGATTGATGGCCTGACTTAGGTCTGCACATTGAGAGGATGCGAGCTTTGAAAGGAAGTTGACCTCCTCATTATCTAATCAAGGAATTTTTGTGATATGGAATTACCTGAACTTCGAGGCAAGTTCCTTTACCATGACCTTGTACCTGGCCATAGTTCCATCTCGGACTTCATACTCCTCATTTATTTACCCGACAACCAATTAGGAGTCCATGTAAGCATGCAAGGTGTGGACTCCAATACTGAGGTCTAGTTATACTCCAGCGATCAGAGTCCCATATTTAGTCTTATTGTTTGTCGCCTTGAAATCAAACTTAGGGCAGTAGATATCTTCCATCCATTAAGGAACTTCAGAATCAGGTCGGCTCAAAACCCATTTCCTTTGACAGATCCATCCACATACAAAATCCAAAGATCAGGTGGTGTAACCTAGCTTCCTTTCTCCTCAAAGCTACAAGAACTGTCATCATTCGGGAGAGTGAGCTCCATAATAAAGTTTGTAAGGGCTTGAGCTTTGATAGCGATCTGGGGCTTATCGTCTATATTGAACTCACTGAGCTCAATTGCTCACTTGGTCAACCTTCAAGACGTCTCAGGTCATTGCAACACTTGCTTGAGGTCGGTCGGTATGAATCGTAACTCGATGAGCTTGGAAGTATGGCCTCAGTCGGTGAGGTGAGGTGACAAGAGCATATGCCAACTTCTCCATCAGGTGGTATTTGGACTCAGGGTCGTTGAGGACCTTGTTGGTGTAGTATACCGGTCCTCTTCTTCCTTCAATAGAATTGAGCTAATCGCATGCATTGTAGAAGATAGATACACATACAACTCATCTCCGTACTTCAGTTTGGTCAGTAGAGGTAGAGAGAGTAGAGGTAGAGAGCTCAGGTATTCTTTCAGCTATTGAAAGGCTCTCTCATACTCATCGGCCTATTTGACCTTTAGAGCTTTCTGGAGAGCTTAGAAGAAGAGAAGACTCTTGTCTCCCGATCTTGAAATAAATTGGCCTAGGGCGACTAATCTTCTATTCATCCTCTGGATATCTCTGATAGTCTTGGGGGAGTTCATCTTAAAGATGGTCTTGATCTTCTTGTGATTCACTTTGATCCCTCTTTAGGTGACCATGAAGCCAAGGAACTCCCCTGATCAAACTCTGAAAGCGCACTTGCTCGGATTAAGGCGCATCTCTTATTCTCGGAGTACTCAAAATGTTTCCTCCATGTCACTAGTATGTTTACCAGCTTTCTCGCTCTTTACTAGCATGTCGTCAATATATGCCTCGACGTTCCTTCCGATATCGTTTTGAAAGACTTTATTCATCAGTCTTTGGAAGGCCATACTGGCATTATTCAATCCAAAGTGCATAACTCCATAGCAATATGTCCCCTTATCTATGATGAAGGAGGTTTTCTCTTCATCCTACCTCTTCATTTTAATCTGGTTATCCTAAAGAGGCATTTAGGAAACTTAAGAGCTCATGCTCGGTCGTGGAGTCGACCAACTTGTCGATCATAGGGAGAGGGAAGCTATCTTTTGGACATGCCTTATTAAGATCAGTGAAGTTGATGCACATCCGCCACTTGTCGGTTGCTTTCTTGACTCAGACCACATTGGCTAGCCATTCTAGGTAGTTGACTTCCGAATAAATCTCACCGTAAGCAGCTTGCTGATTTTTTCTCAATTGCTTGCAGTCGTTCTGGGGCAACATGACGTCATTTTTTAATGACAGGTTTAAAGGAAGGGTCTACGTTCAAATGGTGCTCCATGACCCTCCTATCCACCCCTGACAAGTCTTCTGGTAACCAAGTGAAGACGTCTATATTAGCTCGCAAGAGTGTCAATATATCCTCCCTCTGCTTGCCTTACAGCTTTGCCCTGATTTAAATTGTATGATCTGATCAGTCTTCATCAAGTGGTATTGTGACCAGATCTTCCACAAGTGTTGCTCTTTGGGATGGCTTGGCCATGGTTTCTCCATATGTCTTAATCGATAGGGACCCTTGCATCTTCTACTTGAGGCGGCTGACATAAGCACTACCGAACAGTTGGCCGATCTCCTCTTAACTCACCACACCCATGCTCGGTTGGGAACTTCAATAGCAAGTGATAGGTCGAGATAACTGCCCTCAGAGAGTTGAGCATCGACCTGCCAAGGATGACGTTGTAACTAGAGGGGCATTTAATTACAAGGAAGTTTACTATAACCATGGATTATTGAGGAAAACTTACTGCTGTGAGCTGGAGGGTGACCATTCCCTCTAGTTGTACTGCTCCTTTAGTGAAGCCGACCAGGGGTGACTTTACTGGCTTCAATCTCTTAAGTCCAAGGCCCATCTTCTCATATGCTTCCCAGAAGATGACGCCGGATAAATTCCCGTAGTCAATGAGGACTTGCCTAACCTCATAGTTAGCGATTGCCACCATGAACACCAACGTGTCATCGTGAGGATGATGGAACGAGTTCGTTATTTGAGAATGTGATCGGTTGCTCAGTTTGTGGCCTCTTTCTTGGTTAGTCTCCTTGGGCAGACATCAAAGCATAACTTTTTGTGGGTTGAGCTACTGTCACCTCCACTCGCTACGTACCTAGAAATGTAATGAATGACCCCATCTAGAGTTCGGCTTCCTTTAAGAAAGGATGGACCCTATTTCTACAGGTCCCTTTGAAGGTAATGAGGGAGGTGTTCTCGTCAGATCAGATCCTCAATCTTGTCCTTCAGTTGTATGCAGTCCTCAATATCATAGCCTCGATCCTGGTGGAACATGCAATACTTCTTAACATCCTTCCAGCCGGTGGTGTGCTTTATTTTGGTTGGTCATTTAACGATCCTCTCGCTCTGTATTTGCATGAGGATCTTCCCTTGGTTGGCATTTAGTGGGGCATAGTTGTCAAACCGAGCTACTTCCCCTTCCGGCTGACTTCTTGGGTCTGGAACCTTAGGTTCTTAGGATGCTTCAGAGGTTCTTGGTTTTGATTCCGCTCCCTCTTTGGCTTCTCTTGCCTAACTTCTTTTTGCCTAGCCGCTTGGATCTCCTCGGTATTTATATATTTATCAACTCTGGTTAGGAGCTCAACTAAGTCTTTTTATTGTTTCTTGAGAAGAGAAAATTGAAAGAGAGATTAGTACAACCCTTCCATTAGCTCAGTTATGGTGAATGTCTAGTTGAGGCCGAGGACCTCGAGCATTTCCATGTTAAAACGGTATATGTAATTATGAAGGCTCTCTTCTTCATGTTGTTTTATCCTCGGATTCTTTCAAGGCCATGAGCTTCATTATATGTCTCGATAGAGGACATCCAGAATCCACCTGGAAGCAGGGTGAAGGAAGAGATCATGCGAATAACATACCTCGGTTATTCCCCGATTTTTTGGGATACAAACTTAAACTGAGCTTTTGGGGAGTTCTCGGGTTGGGGTTGAGGTGATCCAGTGTTGTTAGATGATGGACCAGCCTCCTCGTCCCTTCTTGCGTGGGCCTTTCCTTTGGGCTCCGGGGTGCATGTAGCCGAGCATCACTATGCCTCAGATGAGTCCACCACTATGTTTCTTGGTATTGGTGGGAGCTGGGATGTGCCTTTGTACCTAGCCTAACTATTGGCTTAATCCTATGCTCCATGATTCGAAGAGCTTAGGTGAGTGCCTCGATCTTTTCCTCAAGGCTTCGATACCTTGAGTCTTGAACCCTTTACTCTAAGGGCCGGTAGGTTGGTCCTAACGAGTTCCTTCAACTTCTTGAGCGTTATTACGTCCTAGTGGTGTTGTAAAATTGATCACATTAGGGATCTGACTCTGTTTGCCTCTAGCCATTGTCGAGAGCTACACAACTTCTTGATAAGAAGATGAAGATTCTCATAAACGACAACAAACTATTGATGCAATAATCTGTTTTTTTGGGGATTAGAGCAGATCTTGATCAACAAGAGAGATTGATCCGGGAAGGTGAGAATTCTTCAGAAAATTTCGGTGAAAGGTCAGTCGCGATCGACGATCCTTCTTCTTCTTCTTCTTCTTCTTCTTCTTCTTCATAGGATCAAAGCTTCCTCTAGAGATCGGCCTTCGATAATCGAACTCACAGAGAAAGAATGTGGGAGAGGAAATTCGAGTGCTCATGCTCGGGGAGCCTCAGACACTCAAGTCATGACTCAAAGAGAGGAAAAGAGAGAGTGAACTCAAGAGAGATACCATAATTCACAATGGGAATTAGAATTTTAAATCATAGTGGGAATTGGAATTGCCTCCTTCTTAAGTAGATGACCTCTTTTTATGCTCACGTAAACCTTATTTACCATCTTTTGGTGTGTTTGGGAATTCATTCTCCATCATATGACTAGGCAGTTGAATTAGCACTTGGGCTTTCATCTTGTCGGTTTTGATCATGTCACATGTATACAATTATTTTACCCAATAATAATTATTATATATATATATATATATATTTATATTTATATTTAAAGCAAAGCTAGAAATTCTAAGTATTCCCATTAAAATAAAACCCATCATGAAGCAGATCTTTTTCCTTTTTTTAAGGACACACCTCTCTTGACTATTTCAAGGCAAAGGAAACACCACTAAATGATTTTCTATTATCCTAAGCCTTGAGTGAGTTAGGAGTGATTAAGACAGCATTAACCAGTCATTAGGGCCATCCAAACCATGTTCTTAGAGTACACATTAAACACTAATTAATGATGATTAAGGAATTGTTTAGGGTTTTTCTAATGGTGCATTCAAAGTAACCTTTTTTTATCCTAAAATATAACAAGCTTGTCGGGTTGGCGCACTATAAGACACGCCGATCCATGCACGTCCATTGCGCCACTTTGCCCTACTTTCATTGTCTAGGTTTCTATCAATTAAGCCGAGTCACTGAACTCCGATTTTTATATACAAACCAGTGACAATAGATTCGGTTCACCCTAACAAGTTTATTAAAAAATCAACTCCATGTATCAAAAGTCATTTATTTAATTTATCATTATTAATATTATATTATTATTAATTAAATAATATTATCAGTGTAATACTCAAATTAGTCATTCTAAATCGGACTTTTGATCCCTCTATTATAATTCGAACATAAAACCTATTTAGAGGAACGGTCCGATTCAATATAATAGAAGGACTAATTTAAATATTTGACCTCTATATTATATATAAAATAATTTACATATATATACGGTATATACTTATAAAAAAATAAAAATCTATATTATATATATATATATAAATTTTATTTTTTAAATATTTGTAAAAGTATAGACAATTAATTTAACTTAATTTTGATATTAAAAAACCCTATTATATATTATAATTAAACTATGGGATCATTAATTTAATTGATGACAATGTTTTTAAATGAGTTTTTTTAATAATTTGTGGTAAATGAGAAAAGTAGGACTAAGGAAACATGAAGATCTTAATGCCCAAACCTAGTCCCGGATATTTTGCACCCGATTCCGAAACGTCAGGGAAACGGGAAATGTACAGATATTTACCGGGGAAACGAGTTGCAGATGCTGGTTATTTCTAGACATGTTTTTCCATTTCCGGAAACACCCCTGAATAGTTTCTATTCCCGACATGCCCCCATGCCCCAACCATGATACTGACACTCCCTCAAGTGTGTGTCGGATATAAAAACAAATTTAATTAATTAATTAATTAATTTGTATGAATTTTTAAATTATTAAAGAGAATAAAAATAACACAAAAATAAAGGATCACATTTTTATAATAATAAGAACAACATTAACATGAGTTACAAATAATAACATTGAAATGCAGGGTTGGAATTGAAAAATCAGAAGGGCCTGCTTCGGTCTTCAAATATTTACAGAAAAACCCTAATATTTTCTTTTAATTTTTTTTTGTTGAAGGACTTGGACTTCTCTGCAGTGAAACAAACCTCCGAAACAGAGTAACGCGTGCGAACGCCAACGTCGTCGTCGTCGTCGTCGGTGGCGTATTTACACAATAGACACTGAGAAATTAGATATTTACAACGGCCAAAAAATATGGAAATATAGTACCAGATGAGAGCCAGGGAGGAGATCTCGCCGGCGATCACTGGAGGAGGTCGGAGACCCAAGCGACGTCGGGGGAGCTGTTCTCCTGTTTCTCGAGGCCACTCTCCTTGCTCAGCCTCTCGAACATCTTGGCTCTCAGAGCTCTGCCGGACTCGACGCGCTCAACGGGCTGGTGATCCTCAGCGTCCCATCGGTCAAGCCAAGCGGAGCCGCCACCGACGGTGGAGGTGGTCGGAGTGGAAGCGGGAGAGCGTGGGGAACCGAAGCCGCAACCAACTGGGTAACCCCAGGAGTTGGGGGAGGATTTCGCTTTGCTGAGCTGCAAATGCCTCAAGGATGCGAGCACCTCGTTGACGGATCCTCCTACTGGTGCGCGCCTCAGTGCCGGCGCGCTAGGCGACATCGGAGGAGAATCAGACGGCGGTGACATCGGCGGCGAGGTGAGGGTCGAGGTGGGCGATGAGGAGAAGAGGTTCTTCGGAAAATAAGCATCGAGGGCATGGTGACGGAAGGGGAGATCCGTCGTAAGAGTCGACGAGGGGGTTCTAGGGCTTGGTACCTGAGACTGGGGAGCACGCGGAGCTGCTCCGGTGTGTGAAGCGAAGAAGCACACGCGGCGGCGGCAGGCGGTGCCGTCCTTGCACGGCTGGAGTGCGGTACCGCGCCGGATGAAGCCAACACTCGAACACCCCGTGAGCGAACTCGCAGGCATCACCCCGTTTGCAACTCCCCTTGCGGAACTCCGGGCACGCCGTGCCCGAGTAGTGGTACTTCCGGGGATCACGGCGGCGAGCCTTCTCGCCGGGATGGGCGTAAGGACACTCGGTCCAGTCGTGGGAGCGGCCGCGCGCGCACCGCCTCACCTTGAACTCGTACATACGGAACTCGTCGCAGGAGTACGCGTCGAGTGGCGCGTCGATCTCGTCGCCATCGTCGTAGACATCGTTGGAGGGGAGGTACCGCTGCAGCGCGGCCAGCGTGGCGTCGCCGAGAAGGTACTGGTCACCGGCGACGGGAAGGGTCAAACCCACGCCATCCGTTGGATCGTCGAGCATCGGCCATGGAGGAACGTGGACCGTCGGATTGGTGTGCCTCCCTTCTCCCATCATCATCTCTCTCTTCCCCTTGCTCTCTCTAGGGTTTGGACGTAAGACTGAAGGTGATGGCGAGGTGAATATAAACAGAAGGAGTGACCTGGGGTTAGGGTTGGGTTTAACTAGGGTTAACTAACTGCGGTTAGATTGGTATTTATTAAATTTCCGAAGAATAAACGCCGTTAGGATTTGAGGCGGTGACATAACGGGAGGTTGAGGTGGCATGGACACGTGGAGGCTGCAGAGGGGTTGTCAGGCATGCGCTTAGCGAGGCAGTCCTATTCGCAGCCACGTTTCACTGGACACTCGGTAAAGTCCAAAGGCGGTGTACGAGGGGACGTAGTTGGACCCGGATCCGATTCGGTCCGGACCGGGTCTGTTGATCGAGCCGGATTGCACGCCTCGAGATCTGGTTTATTACAGATCACGAGGTGTATTTTGTTGTAATTATTGATGGTTTCTAAGAAAGTAGGGAGGGATTAGAGGTAGGATTGGATAACGATCGCGTGGTGGACCCATCGTGACCGTTCCATCTTGATCGTACGGTCAGGAAGTGGTCAGGCGTCAAATCAAACAAGTCTGGGCCCACGGCATTGAGTGGCATTCACTCTCCGTGGCCGTGCCTGTGAATCCAAGATATCGCGGATCCAAGCTGCCAGCCTGTGAGAGGTCGCCACGTAGTGGGATGAGGGATAGGAAAGGAGCACAGGTTACCGATTCCTTAGGTTGGGGGTGCATAGGGTATGAATGCTGGGTCGTACGGATTCTGCCACGCGGCAATCGCATTAGTGAAAAGGTAATAGAGGGTTAGTTGCGGATGTGCACGTGGCGGTTTCTTTGACGGAGTGGCACGTGTCACGGTGGAGTGTCTCGTGATTCGCGACAAAGGGTTTCCCCCGCTTTGCTTCGCCTGGCGGTTGTCTTTGTGCGAGTCCGGGTACCGGGAGGTGAGCGTAAGTGATGTGGATGGTGATGTAACCGTGATGGGAAAACATGCCGGTGATGCAACAACGAGAAGCCTCAGCCGTGTGATTTATTTAAAAATTATTTCAAAAATTTTAATTTAATTTTTTTTTTTACTTTTATTAGTGTTGGTATAAATCATTAATAAATCTTGTTGCTAATTAATGTTTATTTAATATTATTATCTAAAAGAAAAATATTTGAATGGGCCTTAAAAGGGCCGTCAGCCCAGGCCCATGATTTAACAATTAGTTAGAGGCCCAGTCTTGATAAGAATAGCCTGTCGGTTAGTCGGATGATCCAAATATTGGGTTAACTGTAGTTTCATGTGATAAACTTAGAGGAACTCGTGTTAAGAGAATTGATTAAGAGAATTGATCATGCAAAGACAACATACAAAAAGAACAAAATATAATGGAGTCGATGAAAGCAATGTTGGAGAGGAAGTGAAGCAGCTGTGCCGGCCTAGTTTTGCCTGTTGAGTATTAAGACTTATAAATACATTACCATAAATGTATATAATAAGATTCAATCTCTCTCTCTTCCTGGTTGACCTTTTTCTTATATATAAAATAGATAAATTATGTGCATTAAAAGTAGAGGTTTATAAAAATGACAAATTACCTGATCTTTTATGAATCAAATATAAGAGGGGCAGTATGTATATTTCCTAACTTCGGACTCTTCTCCTAAACCTAGGTATCATCAAAATCGGCCACTTGAGGGTTGATAAGGTAATCTTCTTTTATGAACGCCAAGCTCCGTTTAATAATGGATTCCATCACTAATAGCTTTGGTTTCTTGGACGTTTGAGCTATATCAAACCAAAAAATGTTTAAAAAGTCGATATCACAAATAGTCTTCATATAAATTACACGTTCCAGGCTATGGCCATAATGAGAAAGCTCCATCCCTTACATGATTCCCTAGGCAATTGACTAGTGATTGTGCTACCCCCTATAGATCTTGTATCATATGGGAGTGGTACCCAACAATTGGAATAGTTGGGTGAAGTATTGTCATATTCTTGTAGTATAGCTGCAGTGTATGAGTTGTTCTACTGTCTCTAGGTGTGTAAGTAAGTAGAGCTACTCGAGATTGGCTCCAATAATGTGCCAATTTGACACAAAATTTCGCGAGCTGAGCTTGAGCAACAAAATACTCAACTTGACAGTTCGCGAGATCAGAGTGGCGGAAGGCTATTAGGGCTTGGGCGCTGATCATGCCCATTGCATTAGGGTTGATCGCCCAAGCGATCCATCCCGCACATGTGGCTGGCGACGCGGTGAAGGCAAGCGAGATGGAAGAGTTGGCTGGGTCGAATGTCTAATGGACGGCGGTGGAGAGATGAGAGAGAGCTTCGTGGAGGCGTAAGTATGATTCCTTGGAAAAGGATGCAGAGGAGCAAGAGGTCGCCATTGAACGAGTGGAGAGTATATTAATTTGTTGTAAATAAATAGATGTATATAACTAATTTCTAAGTTTTGAGCTTCTAAATTTATAATTACTTGCTTTTGATAATTTCTTGTGAAATTGTAAGTTTGTATTTAGTGTTCTTGGTTTGGGCTTTTTTAAGTATATATCTTTTTATTTTCTTTAATTTTAATTAACGGTAATTGCCAAAAAGTCCCTTGACTATTTGGCAATTACTTAGTCCCCAGGGGTGTATGTTTGGTTTTATAGTGTGTGTTGGGGTCCACAGAGCTGTGCGAAACAATTCCAGGGACCTTTTGGTAATTTTCTCTTTTTTTAAATAATCTGGTCAATGTGGTCATTGTTATTGATAATTTGAGCTTTGCGAGCCGAGCTCAAGTAGCTTGATTAATACACTAGCCGAGCTTGAGCAACAAAAATTAAGGCTCAAATGAGCTCAAGCCGAGCTTCGAGCTTCAAGCTTTATTCACGATTCAAGCTTGAGCATGCCAATATTCGGCTCGACTCGACTCGTTTACACCCCTAACTGCCTCCTCTGCTTCACCACATAAAGAGCATGTGGTATGTGTTCCATTCCATCCCCATTTTCACAGAATGTCTAGTATGAGGAACTTATTTTCCAATGCAAGCCAAGTAAATAACATGACTTTGGTGAGACATGGTTGTTTCCAAAAGCCCAATGTAAGTGTTGGTTTGGTGCTACCATCCGTCAAAAATTAGTATAGTGATTTGACTAAATACAAGCCCATGGCCGTGAGTTTCCAACTCCTTGTGTTATTCCCATTCCTGGGTCCTTCCAATATTTTCCTGGTTAGTGTCTCGAGTTTAGCCGCCCTTGTCACTGATAGGGGCTTGCCGCTATCAGAGGTTCACCCTGTAGCAATTTCTCCCTGGCCTCCCATATTGTGAACATTGGGTTCCGTATCATTCCTTGAAGTGTGAGGAAGGTTGAGTAGGGTGATTTGCTTTCAATCCAATTGTCAAACCAAAGAAGGTTGGTGCTTCCCTTGCCTAGCCTAGAGGCCATGTTATGCATTATTGCTCCTTCGTGCTGAGTGATCCCTTTCCAGAAGTGGGAGGCCATAGATGGCATCCTTAGGAAAGGGTTGGGTTTACTATATCTGAAATATGAATGTTCCAGTACCCGATAACATAACCCTATGTCCCTTGAGAGAAGCCTCCACCAACATTTTCCAAGCATTGCTAGGTTGAAACTCCGTAGATTTATTATTCCCCATCCTCTATTATCTTTTGGTCAGTAGATTCTCTCCCAACTCACCAGTTTGTATGATTTGGAATCCATTTCAAGCCCTTTCCACAAAAAATCCCTGCGTACCATATCAATCTATTTAATTACCCATTCCCATAGATGGTATATAGAGATCCAATGATTGGGGATTGTGGATAGGACTAAGTTAAGTAGGGTGATTCTCCCCCCTAGTGATAGCAACCTACAATTCCATGAGGCGATGCGGCCCTTGATCCCGTCAATGAGTATCTTCCAATCAACCTAGCTTTCTCTACTTGGTACCTAATAGTGGAAGCCCCAGGTAGCATATAGGCAAGTGGTTTATTTACACCTTGTGATATTTCCCAAGTCTTGGGGGGGGTGGTGATCACCTTGATAGGTATGACATGACTATTTTGATAGTTTATCTGAAGCCTAGACAGACCTTCATATAGGTAAAATATTGGCTTGAGGATTCTGAAATGGTTTGTGTCTCCCGTACAAAGTACCAATAAATCATTCGCATACTAGAGAGAGGAGATTTCCTCATTACCATATTGAATGCCTTCAGCATTTACAAGTATTATGCTAAAGACATTTGCTACCAGTTCAAACAGTAGTGGTGAGAGTGAGTCTCCTTGCCTAAGCCCTCGTTGGTTCCTTACGTAATTTGGTGGGTTATCATTAAGAAGAAGCTTTGCTTCTGAAGAAAAAGGATTGTTATGATCCAACTAACCCACCTTGGTCCGAATCCTCTTGATTGGATTATATCTAGTACAAACTCCCAATCCATCATATCAAATGTTTTCTCAAAGTCTATCTTTAATAAGGTTCCGTGTGTAGAGCTTTTCTTCATTCTGAAGATCAACTTTTCCGCTGCTACAATGTTGTTATGAATACAACACCCTTTGATGAAAGCTGTCTGGATTTTATCTATCAGTCTTTCCATTAATGGTTTAAGCATGTTTGCTAACACCTTGGTGATGATCTTAATAGAGCGATTTAGGAGGTTGATCGGCCTGTAGTCGAAGTTGGTTATTGGAGCCAACTTTTTAGAGATTAGGCAGATGTGCACCCAATTAATTCTCTCGAGGTTTGCAGTTCCTTGGTGTAGCTCCTCGAAGATTTTCATAATGTCTTCCTTCATGAAGGCCATCCCTTCTGATACACGATCATTGGTAGCTCATCTAAGCCTGGGGCTTTATCAAGGCATAATTCTTTGACATCCATCCAGACCATTTCTTCTGTGAATGGATTTTCCAGGGATTCCATGTCTATTGGTTCCTTAAGGGAGAATAAACGATCCCAATTTGTAGTGTATCTGGACTCTCTTTTTGTACCAAATAATTTTTACGAGTGGGCTGATCAATTTACATTTACTATACCTTCCTTACCTTCAATGAACTCCTCCCTTACTTGGAGCTTGTGAACCCAATTCATGTTCCTTCTTTCATTTGCGGCCACATGGAAGAACTTTGAGTTTTGGTCCCCTTTTCTTAGCCATGTGATCCAGGAGCATTGTCTTCAGTAGGCTTCTTCTACTATAATGATCCTTTCATATTCCCTTAGCCGAGTTATCCTTTCCTGCTCCTCCTTAGGATTAAAGTTTCTTGCTTCAGTTTTTAGATTAAATCCTTCAAGGGCTTGCATGATTTTTTTCCTCACACCTTCTTCCTTTTGTCTTTACATGCGCTTTATTTACGTAGCCTTTTCCTTATCAAGGCAATCTTTTTGGAGACTGTAAATACACCATTACTAGGGAATGTCGCACTAGCCCACCAGTTTGGAACTTTCTCCTAGAACACCTCTGTTTTGGTCTGGACTCGTTGAAGCGGAAGTGACCTTGTTATAGGTCAATCGATCCGCATTCAAGTGCAATGGGTGTGTGATTTGATTTGAACCTTGGCAAAGCTTTCTACCATAACAGTAGAAATTTAGTCGACCAGCTTGCTGACAGAAGGAAGTGGTCAAGTTTTATCAGTGTCGGGTTATTCCGGCCATCGATCCATGTTTACTTATGAGCCAATAATGGGGGTAGGGGGGTTCCACAGATGAAGACCATTGATAAGTTTATCAAATTCTCGCAGGTTTTTTGTATTGTGTGTCACCCTGTTGTTGTCCTCGGTGAATCATGTTGCATTAAAGTCATCCCTATAATCCATAAGTCCTTCCATCTAGACATGATTACGTGGAGCTTCGTCCCATAAGGCTTGCTTAAGACTTGATCATAAGGTCCATAGACGATATTGCACATCCATCTTTTGAGATTCGCGGTCTTAAAAAATTGTTAAGATAGTGAAGGTATCGATGTATGAATGGATGAGGTAGAAATGATTGCTATCCTACCCCATACAGCACCCGCCTTTAGTATTGGTCACCGGGAGGATGATTCGTTCTCTGTAGAGGGTGCCCCCAATACTCTTCCATATTCGGTTATCAATGGATGCCAATTTTGTCTCTTGTAGACAAAAAAAATAATAATATATTTTGCTTCTGTATTTTGAGGTAGTCCCTTATGAGGAAACACTTTTTTTATTTATTTCCCCACTCCTATATTTCAAGAGATAATTTTCATAATAAACATTGATGTTCCCTACCATGCGTCAAGTAGTACAACTTCATTGTTGTCACCCAAGACTAGCTTAGTTGCTCTCCTTGGCCTTGAGAGAACTCTTGGTCTCCATTAAACGCATATGTTGCAGATAAGTCTTAATGTTATCCGATTGCCCCAAATCCACACCAACCATTAGTGTGGTTGATAGAAGGTCCCTGTTAGGCCAATTAGAAAAAGTAAGGGGAATAGTGGACAAGGAAGAGTCCATACCTTCAGGGTCGATGCGGTCCAATCCTCACTTCCTTATAGTTGTTCTCGGTTTTGCTTCTTCTGATATTTGGGGGGCTTTGGTCTTCCTGGGGCATCCCCTTGGTCTTGTGGCTTCCCATGTATAGAGTTCCTTCCTGGCTTTCAGAGTCTAGCTTAACCCTTTTCTCTTTTGTTTTTCTGAGTCCTTCTCTTGCTCTGTTGAGGATACTTCTTGTTTGCTCATAATTCGGTCCCATGTGGTATCAGATATTAAGTTCCAAAATCCATTTATGTATCTTAGCGATATCTGGCTGAGATCCAGAGATCCTTGATTAATCAATTCTAGTAATTGAAGTCCTTGTGCTCCATAGTTTAGAGAGATGTTATAGGATCTTAGTGGGTTAGATTAATTAATGGAGATATAAGGTCTTGATGCATATAATAGAGTTGCTCCTAAATTCAACCCATCATTAGTTGGTTGACATGGGCCTTCCTCTGAGGAGGATGAAATGTTTGTTTCAGTTGCTTCGAAATCCAACCCATCCATCCTCTCTTCATGAGGGATGTTCTCAACCGCTAGATAGCCTCGTGATGCACCACTCTCATCCTTTTTCTCCATTCTAACTGCCTAATCACATGACTCATGATCCCGTGCATGATTGCCTCGCGATGTGCCCTCCCCATTATATCATCCTCCATGCTTCCTCCTTCCACAAGCGAAACGTGTCCCGGCTTCTTTGTAGGGCACCATACTGATATTAACGCACCGCCGTGACTAGAAGTCCACGGGCGGTTTTGGCCCGAATCGGCACAGGAAAACCAGCCGGGTCAATCAACCCGTGGGCCGAGCGAGAACCCCTTAACCGCCCTTCTGATGGCGGGCGGTTCTGATCCATTTATTTGGACCCGCGGCCCGGCGGGTCAACCCGCCGGGTCAGCCGGGTTGAACCGACAGGTTATTGTTTTTTTAATTAAAAAATAATAATAATAAAAACTAATGTAGCCGTGAGACAGAGAGACAGAGCTCACACACCAACGGCTACACAGCCGTTGGTTGTTTTTTTTTTATTTAATTTTTTTTTTAATTATTTTAAACTCTATATATACTCCTCTCCTTCAATATCACTCTTCACTCTCACATCAAACTCTATTCTCTCCTAATTTCTATATTTCTCTCAAGTCTCAAGACTCTCAACAAGGCTCTCAACAATTCCCTTCATTGGATCGGGGTTCGGCACTTAGGCTTACTCAAGAGAAATGGCATCACGTGGTGGAGGAAGCTCAAGGGAAAAGGCATTGTCGGTTCGGCCTCCTTGCCTACTCAAGAGAGCAATGAATGGCAAGAAGAGTCTGAAGGTGTAGCCGATGCACTGCACACCGGCCACCTTTGCACCCTCGAAGGTTTGGAGGAGGAACAAATCCCATTTCCGGAAACAACTTCAAAATCCGATATTTTTAAAGTCCATTTACAAAAGTGTATGACAATGATGGCAGCGTGAACTCATGCTAAATGTAAGTATTGTACTTCGAATTTAAGCATAGCAAGGGAGGAGGGTATGGCACATTTGCTAGACATATGGAGAAGAAGCATCCGGACAAAGTAGGAAATCCTCGAAAATCAATCTCAAATTGATTACTGTAGATGAAGATGCGGGTTCCCACTCTTCTTTATTTACATTTTCTCAACCGAGATATAGGGATAAAAATCGCGGAGACGATTTACGTGGAGCACTTGCCATTCAACTTTGCGGAGTATTGCCAAGTGCAAGAGTGCATCAATGAGGCGCTTGCAACCGCATGCAAAAGGTATCAAGGAGGGCGATTCAAAGAGCGATCTTCAAACAATACAAACATGGAAAAGAAAATCTTTGTGAGTATTTTCGCCTCTTGTACCCTCCTCTATTTCTTTATGTTACGATATATGGACCCGATGTATTCCATGAAAAATTCTTTTTATGGGTATTACGGCACATTGGATTGATGACTCGTGGAATATCCAAAAGTGAGTCATTGCTTTTAGAGGTATTCAAAGCGAGTCTCATACACCGCCGATAATATTTATAGGATGATTAGGTAGGGATCATCAAAGAATATGGTTTGAGTTTTAGGATTTTTTCAATTTCATTTGATAATGCTCTCTCTGCTATCTGACCTCGATTAGACCTTTGGAAGAATATTTGGGGCCTTCATGTAGAGCAAATATTTCCATATTAGATGTGCTTGTCATGTATTGAACTTATGTGTACAAACCGGATTAGAGTCACTAAAACAATTTGTAGGACCGATTAGGGATATAGTATCATATATAGGAAGGAATATGGCATTGATGAAACAATGGGGTCGTTATTGTAAAGCAAATAACATGAGGCCTAAAAAATTCCCAAAAGACGTTAAAACTAGATGGAACTCTACCTATATAGGAAACTTCTTAATGCGACATTTCCTTATAAGACATTGTTGACTCCGCTTTTATTAATGAAGCTTTGCCTAATTTTGGAGTTTATTTGAATACCAATGGAATATTGCTACTACTAGAGTTATGGGAATTGCTTTCTACGTGTTTAATACATGTACAAATTTATTTTCGCAAGTTTATTTTCCCACCGCACATTTATTTTTGTATAGTGCTTTGTTGGATATTGCTTGAACAAATGTGGAACTTTAGATTAGATGCTCAATTAGTTCACGGGCCTTCTAGAGATGAAGGCAAAGTGGTTGAGCTATTATAGAAATATATACCTCCTATTGCTTTTGAATTTGCGTTTGCTTTAGATCCTAGGCAAAAATTAGAAGGTTTAAATGCATATTTAGAAGCTTATTACAAGTTCTTAGGGTTTAATGGAGGTCAAGATAGTCAACAATGGGTCATGAGTGAGTTAGACTCTCAAATGGTATGGACCCGAATTCTCAGCCTTTACTGGATGTTAGTGTAATTGTTAGTGAAGTTAAGTTACAACTTCGTTGAATCAGATGAAGAGCCACCGCTTTGCTCACCGTTATAGTCATATAGTTCCACCAGGTTGTAAGCTGGCGGTAGAACGATCTAGCAAAGAGTAGGGGGAGATTCATTTTAGGCAAAAGGCAAAGCGAAGAAGAAGCCTAGGGGTTCTCAATACACAGAGGTCGACCTGTATTTGAATATCACCTTCCGGTTTTCTGAGGACGTGAATGTAGATATGACTTTTGACATTCTTCATTGGTGGCAAGGTAATGGAAATCCGTATCCTATTCTTTCATTACTTGTAAAGGATATTTTTCGTGCCCTATGTCTCTGATGGCGTCGCGAAAGGACTTTCAAAATTAAAGTGGAAACATCTTGCCGGATTCAACACGTTCACAGATTGTCACCACTCAAACATTGAAATTCAAGTTTGCACAGATGATTTAGGCGTGCACAGCGACGACAACAAGCGGTAAGTGGGAAGTCCGTGAGTGACTTCTTCTTCACCGCGAGTAACATGATGAGGCACAACAACGCTACCGATACCGAAAGCAAGAGCGAACCTACCAACCCAGATGAATAGGTAAGTGGGTGACAACTCAGGTCAATTTAAGGTAAGAGAACTACGTCGGCTTTGATTCCTCTTACACCCAAGAGGATACGTAGGCAACTTAATTCGATAGGTAAACTAATTAAGTGCAAGCCGTAATTATAATGTCATAGTTTTTTTTTTACATTTTTTTTTCCATTTTTGCATTCTATTTCTATATATCATAATATCATTAAATTACATTTTTTTTATAATTTTCAAATTACATTTTTTTAAAAAAAAAAAAAATGAAAACCATAATATTATGAACAACTATGAATCTATGATACCATGAGTCTATGATATATAGTTTGAATCTATGATTATCATATATCATAGTTTTCAAATTTTTTTTACATTTTCTTATTCTATTTCTAATTTCTATACATAAAGGCATAGGTTTTTTTTTTCATTTTTTCATATTTTTAAATATATATTATACAATATACAATTTAGATTTTATTATGAATTTTATAGTTTTCAAATTTCTATACATAAAAGCATAGGTTTGTTTTTTTTTTTTTTCATTTTTTCATATTTTTAAATATATATTTAATTATACAATTTAGATTTTATTATGAATTTTATAGTTTTCAATGTTTTACATTTTTTTCTCATTATATTTTTATATCAAAATATCATAGTTTTTTTTAAAACATTTTTTCACCTTTTTGCTATTTTTTTCAATTTCTAATGTATATATTTTGTATATTTTAAATAATTTTAAAAAAATTAAAAAAAGATAAAACGGTGAGGTTGGGCCCGGCACGTGTGTTCTCTATCAGGCGGGCGGATTCTGGTCACCCGAAGGTGACTCCGTGACCCGGTCCGCTGGTCAACCCGCCCGCCAAGTTACTTACAATGGCCGGGCGGTTCGATTTTACCTGGCGGAACGGCCGAGTTTCCCGCCCGGGGCTAACCGCCCGTGCCCATGTTCAGCCGTGACCACTCCCTCTCCGCCGCAGGTCTTTGGGGTTAGTGTATGACAATCGATGCATGAGTTCTTGCCGGACCGGTCCGCTTTAGCTTGCGATTCTGCCCTGAAGGTCACGGCGGTTGGTGGCCGGCTTTGACTATCTCTGATAACCACGCCGGTGTGTCTCCATTTTTCAAAGTTCGTCCAATCATGTTGCCCATCCTCGGCCTTTTGCTTCCCTTTCTCCATGCTGTGGGTTTCCTCTGGGATATGATGGAAGTTGAAGTTGCATCGGTGACCTTAGCTATACTCTCCTTCCCTGTGTCTCCTCTTCCCCACAACAACGAAGGTTGCCCTCAAGATTGATGAAGATTCTATGTTTGTGAGATCCGATGTTGGAAAGAATGTTGCATGGCAACGTACGTCCTCATCGGATCCTCTGAATGGTTCGAGTATCATCTGCATAAGCTTCGTCTCGTAGGTTAACGTATATGAGGTTACCCACCGGTTTAAGGATACGCCCTGCCATATCCCTATTCCTGCATAACATTTGCAACTGCTAGATCTCCAACTATCTAATCTCCCCGTCCACCTTCTCCAGTCTCCAAAGGTCCGTTACCAGGCTTCAAAGTTGAGCGAAAACACCTGAAGGTGGAGCTCGCTAGCTCGTTCGATCTCCCGAGCCTTTTCAAATTTTCTCGCATGTGATGATGAACCGGTCATCATGTAGTGATTTCATTGTCCAGTGCATGCCCACTCAGCATCAAGGCCCTTCTCCTTCAACTAGCATCACGTAAGGATTTCATTGATCATTTGCCAACACTAGTCATAGGCGGCCTCACATGAGTACAACCATGATCGTGTGCTAGCAATCTCCCCATGCAAAAGGCACCAAAGCACAACCTATTGCTTGGATGGATAGACAAATATTTGATTTTTGATATGATACTTCAATTTTTTTGGGTAAATTACTTAAAATATTTTAAAATTAAAATTAAAATTAAAAATCTTAAATATGTAAATTTTAAATTACTTAATTATTTGGATAATTTTTCTTTTGTTTATTGATGGCCAATCAATAATCGATCACATTTCACTATACCTTCCTTACCTTCAAATTCTCTTGAAGTATCTCCTTACCTCTGTCACTTCTCAAGGCTTTTATATAACAACCACTTTGTTTTTCAACATAGTTTTTGAATTTTTTGAAGATAACATACACTTGAGATTTCTGTTTCATGAAGTATACCCATGTCACCCTTGTAAAATCATCAATAAACAATATAAAGTACATGTTTCCAGCATGATATGGAGTCCTCGTTGGTCCACATACATCTGTATGAACCAGCTCCAACACCCCTCTCCATGCTCCTCCTCTTGGAAAAGAGTCTCTGTGATGCTTTCCTAAAACACGCCCTCCACATAAGCTCTATTTATCTTCAATGTTTCGTAGCCTATGCACCATATTCTTCACTTGAAGTAGCTTCAACCCCTGAAAATGAAAATGTTCTAGCCTTCTATGCCATAACCAGGACTCATCTTTGATTTTTTTCCTTCAATGCAACATTTCTACCATAGTTGAAGATTAATTCAAAGCTTCTTCCTTTTTTCATTTTTATGTGTACTACAGGTTTTCTTCCCCTCCTTTTGTCATGTATAGTACAACCATCATCTTCAAAGTGAACAACAAACCCATTCTTCACAAGTTGTCCAATACTTAGTAAATTCTGATCTAAGTCTGGAACTAGCAACACATCATGAATGAACTTTGGCCCTTCCTTTGTTTGGATATGAATTGAGCCTTTTCCTTCTGACTGAACTAAAGTATCATTGCCCATTTTCACTTGAGTATTTATGTTACCATCCGATTTTGTGAAGATACACACTGCACCATCATATGATTGCTACATCCTCGGCCCAAAGTAACCAAACTTCCTTGTTCATTTTCTTCTTCTTCTTAAAACATTTCACCGCTTGTTCAAACTTCAATCTACAATCTTTTGTCAATGCCAAAACTTCTTACAATTGTAGCATTGTGGCTTCCCTTGAACCAACAATCCTTATCAACATGGTTGCTCCTTTTGCAAAATGTTACATTTTTGTTCAAAATTTTAGCACTTTTGAATTCCTACCAAAAGGAATTCTTCCTCTTCCTTTACCAAAACTTCCTCCTCTAAAACCTTCTCCTTATTGATGCTCTTGGGATGATGCCCCTATTGATTTTGTTGCTAGATTGAGTTTAGGTTGGAAAGCACTTTCCACTGATTTTTCAGAGTGTCTCATCAATCTTTGCTCATGAGTTTGTAGTGATGTCATCAACTCTCGAACACCCAATGTGGAGATCTCCTTCATTTCTTCAATAATAGACACAATACCATCATATTTTTCGGGCAAACTTATGAGAATCTTCTCAACAATTCTCTTATCGGTAACCACTTCACCATACAAACCCATTTGATTAATCACTTCAATTACCCTAGAGAAATACTCCTTCAGACTTTCAGATTCATTCATCTTCATGTTCTCCAAATCTCTTCTAAGAGTTTGAAGCTTAATAGCTCTTACCCTAGCATTTCCTTGAAACTCCTCTTGCAAAACCCTCTAAGCCTCTTTAGATGTTGAAACCCTCATGATTCTTGGGAACAACTCTTCAGTAATAGCTTGCTAAATGAAAAATAGGGCCTTTGCATCTTTCTTCTTGTTTTCTTTTAGAGCTTCCTTTTGGGCATTTGTAAGAGTTATCAGAGCTTCAGTGTTCTTCAAACTCATTCTCAACTAAATCCCATAGATCTTAAAATTGAAATAGGATTTTCATTTTCAAACTCCATAAATCATAATTTTTCCTCACTAAAGATATAGGAATAGATGTTTGTTAGATGCTCAAACTCTTGACAACTTGAAGAATCCATAGTTCTTTTCCTTCATATGATGTTTCTCTTCCACTATCTCATGCTTCCAATTTGATGAATTGTTTCCGTCAATCTTCTTCACGCCTAGTTTTTGTTGACAATCGAATGTACCATGCCACTTTGTTGGATTAGCTTAGGGTTTTAGAAAACGAATAGCAAGAAAAGAGAGTATTTTTGTTTTTCAGAAGAACATACTGCTACTTTACTTCAACAGCCTTTATATACTTTTTTGCTAAGTAATCTCAGCCTTAGATTTCAAGTTACAACATCTTAGTCTAGAGTTACAACATTGCAGTCTAGAGTTACGTAGATTCAAAATACCGTAATTCTAACACACATCATAGTAACTTTAACACACATCGTTGTAACTTCAACACACATCACTTGAACTTCAACAGATATTGCAGTAATTTCTACAGACATCACATTAACTTCAATGGGAACAATTGTCCTAGAAATGCAAGTTAATTTGGTAATCTGTTGGGCATGTGTAAATTGATTAAATGTCCTAGATATAGCTGAATTTTGGTTCATGTTGGAGATAAGATTAGTGGCCTTTACTCGTGTATACATTATGTACGAGATTACTAATGTGTTCAAGCGTTCAAAGCCTGCGTATGTGAGTTCATTAGGTATTAAACCATGCATGAAATGATTAACAATATGTGTATGGTGGAGTGATGATCTTGTTCTCTTATAAGGGCTGACTTGAACTCATGTTTTCCTTAGTAAAGGAGAACTACAGGCTCTGAAGGATGGCATAGAAAGATTAACAAGTATGAGAAGTAGACAAGATTTGTTGCACACAGACAATGAAAGCCTGTCAAGATTATTTCAACAAAACGGAGGGGATAACAACTGGAGAACAAAAGAAGTGTAGAAGTTTGCTGAACCAAATAAAGAACTGGGAGATGATCCAGACATCGAGGGAAGAAAATTTATGCGCTGATGTAATAGCAATGATAACAAAGGACACAGGGATAAGCTTCCTTTATTAGGACACTAGCATGCCAACATCGTTGCAAAACAAAACTACTTTAAATTAAAAAGAGTCCGTAACAGTTAGCTAAATGAGCGCTTTTTTTTAAGCAAAAGAAAAGGTAATAAATTATCATCTCACTTTTGATAAAGATGAAGATTATTTCTAAGCTCTAAAAGGGCTGAGTTTGATTTGATTGGGCCCACGTCGACCACCTCTGCTTGAAATTGAGCTACAAATTAAAATAAAATTGATTTGATTTCAATTTAATTTAGTTAAAACTTAAAGTTCATTTATAACTTGTTTTTCTTTTTAAACTTCTATATAATAAAAATATAAATTATACCATATTTTTGATAAATAAATTTTATATTTTATATTTTGATATATATACCTGACCGGATTTGATAGGGTACTTGTACATTTGACATCTTGTGCATTATAAAGTAGGCCGCTTCAATTTACTTGTTTACTGGAGTGTTTTAGGGATTTCTCGGCTATACGGATGGAAAGGCGTGAAAAATAAGTTTAGCGTAATGCCGATTTTCATACAATGATTTGGTAAGGTGATGATCCTCCCACTTAACAATTCATAGTTTATAGAAATTTTAACAGTTCAGGATTTCAACATTTAAGTGGGAGGATCATCACCACACCAAATTATATGAAAATTAACACGCTTGGAAACTTATTTTTCAATTTGATCTTTCCATTCGCATACAAATGATTTTCATAAAACTCTCTCCAAATAGCTAAATGGGAGGCTTAATCAACTTACACAAATTGGTCCAGGCCAAAGACTATATATATATATAGCGCGTGATAAGGTACCTACCGCCTTATCAATGTGCAAATGAGGTACTTTGGCCCTTCTCGTATGTTTAGGATTTCCAACCATATGAATATGAAGATCGTATAAAAATTTCATCGGTGTCGTCCATTTTCATATAATTTGGTGGCGTACGTTTGCCAGGCTCCCACTTAACCCGCTCTTATTTTTTAAATCAACGGCTTATAATTTCAACCATCAAGTGGGAGGACCAAACAAATATCAAATCAGTATAAAAATGGACATGCTAGATTATTTTTCACGATCTTCCCATCCATACTACTGGAAATCCTTCAAACATGCTTCCAAGGGTTTAATGGCGCATACTGACCAGATAAAGGATCCGACCTACCACACAAGATTCGACTATATATATATATATATATATATATATATATATATATATATATAATATTTTTAACTATATCAAATAATATAATAAAAATAAAATTTCTACTATGAAATATTACATAGAATATAGAATATTTTGATATATATATATATATATATATATATATATATATATAATTTTGAACTTTCAAACTTCGCGAGAAATTTCTAAAAAAATAGCTTCATAATTTGACAACTCTAATTATTTTCAAAGCATTAATTTCAACCTTATTAGCTTAGTATAATACTCCTATGTTTGGGTGGTAGGCTGCTTACCTATACATATAGTTAATAGTTAATGAATTTTTTTGCCATGTACAACGTTTGTGCTGCATGAAGATGCTTTGGGTTTAGGATTAAAGATAAACACATATTCACTAGTTTAAAACATGAGATCTCTGTTGACGGTGACACCTAAGATTATTAGTTTCGTGTGATTATTAATGGCTCTAAATTTTCTTATTAAATAATACTTTGTTGAAATAGTAATATGATATAGGTAAATTATTTTTTGAACATTGTATTTAATTAAAGTTTTCTATTGGGTGTTTTTGAGTATCTGCATGCTAATACTATCTCCACTAAGAGAGTGATTGTTGAACAAGCATTTTCTCACTCTTTTGAGCTCTCTCTCTCTCTCTCCATTCTCTACTCTTCTTCTACCTTTCTCCTCTTTCTCTGGCCCTGATTTTGATCGTTGGAGACTACACCGAGGGGCACACTGCCCAATGCTCCACTCCTCCTTGCATCATCTCTCCCACGTAAAACGAGATCCCCTGAAGGTTCAATCCCCAAAGCATTAGAAGATCTTGTGAGCAAAATACATGTTTCTAAGAATTGTCCAAACAACCAATCTTTCCGTAAATTTTTGAAGTTTCTCCATCTCAATTGATTTCTCACCCGTTCATCTAGATTTATTCCAATTCCAAAGAAAGAACAAATCTCCACATCAAACATAACTTTTGTTTTTAATTTAAAAATCTAAAATAAGATTGATTGATTTATTTATTTATGAGTTTACACCCTTTTATCTGATTCACGTCCATTCTGCCTGTAATATTGAACTGACAATTGGATGACTGGTTGACAGTAAAACTAATTTACCTAATGATGAAATAAGATAGTTTTCATATAATTTAAAATTTATTCATCAGTTAAAAATACATTAAAAAACATACACAACAAAACCAGAGAGTACAAGAAGACATATGAGGGAGTCAAACACCTAAATGATTGAAAGACCAAATTAAAGAGTTACAACCTAATAGAAAAACATAATCTACAAGTATATCAAACCATTGCTCTTCACCATTTCAATTTAGCTGGGAAGTACTGCAGAGAATAAATAAAAATAACAAAGAATTAGGAAATTATGATAAGGTATATACATTATACATATTATACCTTTTCAATGAGAGATAAATGGTATGGCTTCACTGTTCCACACATCAACCCCCTAACTTGCTTTTTGCTGTAAAGATCATACTTGCTACAAAATTCCCAAAGTTATTTTCACTTTGAAGTTTCTATATAACATGAAACCAAAGTAAAAGAGAGAGAGAGAGAGCTGTAACCTAAATATATGAAGCCATTTGAGATTCTCTTTATCCTCTTCATTCATGAGATAAGAATAGGCTCTCCATGCTTGTGCATAGCTAGAAAAATAAAAACACAAAAATCATAATTTCAGATTGATCGATATATATTTAATCATAACATGAAACATGATCAATTTGAGTTTAATCTAGCATTAATTAAAAGGTTTAGATATATGATCATGAACGCATTTATAAAAAACTTGAATGGTATGGGATGATGAAAAGGCCAGCAGAAGGCAGAGTTGTCTTGTTCTTCTTAGCAACCTGAAATTGATCAATCATACAGAATCAAACTATGCTCAATCTGTATTTATTAATCAGTGTAGTAAAAGATAAATAAAAATTCATACTAAGAACATATACTCATCACTTCCCCAAGACATCAACACATTGTCAAGACCACATCCTTGTGAATAAACTCCATACTTTGTGTTGTACTTTGGGATTGTTGAAGTCTGGATTTCCCATGAAATACTGCAATTTAAGTTCACATGATCTCTTCAGAGAATGTCAAAGTAAAACAAATGCAGTTTTGATTAGTTTTAAACTTTTAGATGAGATTACCTTGTGGTGAACATTTGATTCATGGAAAGCACAACCCACAGGGAATGTATCTCCTGAAAATTAGGTCGTTGTTAGTAACATAAAAATTAAAACAGTTGAGTGTGGATTATCAGTTCTTAAATTAAATCCATATGTTTAATTGGATCTTTGAACCAAATTGATGTGAAAATATTCAGATTGTCACCCTGTAATTGTTAGTACCAATACAAAAAACCAATTCAACACTGGCAATAATAGATACAAGTTTACGATAATGGTCCAAAAAAAAGTTCAAATAAACACAAAACAACCATGACACCTAAGATTTGCGTGGATAACCTCACTATCAAACTCTTTTACTCCAACACCGCTAAATAAGACAACTACTCTTTGACACCTTGAACAGGACCCCAACAACTTGGGATCTAATCTTGAAGAACAATGGAGAAGAGAAAACCCTAGTAGAGAAAAAACATTTTTTATCAATCTTTTATGTTATAGGATAAAAATAACTGTAGACACGTGGCATGATTTGGACCACTAAGATAGAAGCTGCTGCCAGCTTCTGTTTGGTCATCCTAAATCGGTGGGAGAAATGAACCCCCAAGGGCATCAAGATCTACTGGATCAAGCCAACAAGTACTAAAAGGAGGTTATCGGCCCATCGATCAGGTATCTAGTATCTCTCTAGAATCATATACAATCCATCTAACTTTTTTTCTCTCTCTCTCTCTCTCCCACTTTTGGAGTTCTAACTTGATCGTTAGAGGCTTCCCCAAGCACAAGTGCTTGGATCTCTTCTCTCCCACGATTCCTTCTCTTTCAAAGCAAGGTTTGATTTGTGAAGACCGATACCTAGAGAAGTCCTGATGAGTGAAGAAGAAGGATCACTGATCGTCACTGACCTCTCTATCAAAATCTTCTAAAGAATTCCACCATTTTTTATCAATCTCTCTCATTAATCAAGATTTGCTCTGATCCCCATGAAGGGTGGATCATTGCATCAACATTTTATATTAAAATATAAGCCTAATCCTCTCCTTCAAAATAGTTCTTTTATACCAAAAATACCATTTTTCTAAAATACCTTCGGTGCAACAAATTTATCCCAAAATCTTAATTTAGTGCAAAACAGTGATTTTATCATATTAAAACACATGCATCATAAATAAAAGTAAGTTGAATCTATCTCTTTTGGTGAATACTAATTTTAATCGTTTACAAGTTCAAAAAGAAAAAAAGAAAAAAAGAAAAAAAAAAGAAAGGTTTTTACTCACCTACAACGGCCCATTGTGGATGTTGTCCGAAGGTCGCATGGAGAAGAACCTTCCCTAGATCTTGATTTCAATGAACATATAGCAATTATAGTAAATAGACTTCCCAATTGAATGATATATATATATATATATATATATATATATATATATATATATATACTATTTTATAGTTGCTCAACATCATATCTCAAGATTGACTCCATAAAGTTTAAGTTGATAGGAACACAAATTCCATTAAATATATGTTGGATTTGTTTTTTTTTTTTCACATGATATAATTATACTTAATAATGGTTAACTTTTTATTTTATTTAATTAAACATGAACCAATTCTAATAGATCCAATCAAATTAAGTATTCTATTTTGGTTCAATTATATGTTAAATTCTAATAGATTTAGGAACTGTGAGGTTATCCCTTCATATAAATATAAGATTGCCCTACATGAAAATCCTAACATATATAAAAGAGGTTGTGCTCCATCTATCAACCATTAGAAAAATAGAGTATTGGAAAGAAGAGCTCAGCCTTCACAAACTCTAGTTTATAATGAATTACTAGAGGGCTTGGTACGATGAGATCTTAAACACCATCAAATCTCAAAATGCTTTTCCATCTATTTTATGATATGGTATGTGATTTATACAATTTATAAAGCAAGATTCAAGTATTATAGATTTAATAAAAATATACAATACTGTATATTCACATTATATATATACTTATTCAATTAATCAATAATGCTAAAGAAAAGGAGTAGAAAATTAAACACAAAACAAGAGAAGAGTTGAAGTGTATAAAGTAACCATGAATTAGAGCAGTCATGTGAAGCCAGTCCTGTTGAGGGTAATCTTTCCTAATAGCTTCAGCAGTCTGCAACAAATGCTGAATTTGGGGTTCCTCAAGGTCTGGATCACTCTCATCCACAACCTCATTCAGCAACTCACATGCTTCCCAAATGCTCATCTCCATCCTCCCCAACTTCCCATACTCCTCTCTCATCTTCTTCACCTACATTGTTTCTTTCTCTTTGTTTTTAAACACAAACACAACAGACAGATAGACAGATATTATAAATTAACTATGAAAACTAAATTCTTATCAAACTCACAAAGTCATATGTTTGGGAAGTGTGATTCATGCTGTAGAACTCCTCCACTGTGTTGTTCCTCTCTGATTCAGCATCATAGTCTCTGAAATGTTTTTTTCTCATTAATTAGTTTTCTTGTGTTGGAGAAATATATAACAGGAAAAATTAATAACCTGAATGTGTGGCCAAATGAGTTTGTTTCTGGCACTACAAAACCACCATCCACCATCTTCTCCATCTCTTTATTACAAAGAGCACACATGTTGTTGCCTTATTTAAAGAACAAGATCCAAATCAGACATCAATATCTACAATGAGTTCATAAGTCCTTTTCCCCAAGATTTTATATATATATATATATATATATACAGTGTTGGTTAGATGTACCTGAAATTTATTATTATATTTATTATATTTACTAAATTTATTCTATTTACTAAATTTAAAATTAATTTAAAAAAAAAATCCATGTGATTTCACATATTTGCACAATAGAAAAAGTGGTTTTTTTTCGTAAAAAACCCTTGTGGTTTTTCAAGTTAACAAAAAAGGGAAAACTATTAACTCCCTCTAACGTCGTTAAGTTGGCAGGGATATTTTCGTCAAATTTTATAAAAATAAATGATGAAAATTACACGAACATTGCCCTAAATTGGATTTCTTTCAAATGTCAATCTGTTTGAGAGAAAACAAAAATAATTGACAAAAATACCTCTACCAACTAAGCAGGGTTAACGCTATTAATGGGAATTAACGGTTTTTCCCGTTTTTGTTAACGGAAGACACACAAGGTTTTTTCAGAAAAAAAAAACCACTTTCCCTATTATTCAAATATGTGAAACCACATAGTTTTTTTTTTTTATTTACACAATAAATTACTATATTTATTATATTTATAAAATTTATTACTATATTTATCAAAATTTTATTATATTTATCAAATTTTTTATTGTATTTATTAATTATTAATTATTTATAATATTTATCAAATTATTAATTATATTTATTAAATTTATTACTATATGAACTTTCAAAACTTCCCAAACTATCTCTTTGATAGTTGTTTTCTTCCCTGCATGCTTCCTCATTTTTTGTATCATTTCATTTAGGGTTAAATATACTTTTCGTCCCTGGAAACAGTGTGATTGTTCACTTTCATCCTTATGCTTTCATTTTGTTCAATACCCTTATGTATTACGGTCCTTGACGCTGACGTGGCATTGATGTGGAAGCCAAATGACATATGAATGAAATACATGGATTTTTTTTTTCTCTTTGACAGGTGGGCATATTTTGCTGATGTGGCATGTCACATGTGGTGCTGATGTGGCAAAAAAAAAATTTAAAATTAATTTTTTAAAAAAGTTATAAATTTTTAAATTTATATTGGAATTTTATGTGCACTCATCTCTCTACTGAGATAGATACCACACTAGCTAGGTCAAGTGCACCACTTAACCTTAAGGTTGTTCAAAATCGAAACCTGATAAGCAAGACTGAGATAGATATTTAAAAACCAACTTCAACCATCAAGGTTTAAGTCTCAAAATACAGAAACAACAGAATACAAATCTGTGTCTGAATGAAATAGTCTTACAATCCAAGCACCTTATTAAAAATACAACAAATACTAGAAGATAAGCCAGAGCCAAACAACTAGACCTCGACCCTCCCCTGGATCACTATCTAGGTCCTGCAACATAAGAAAAATAAGAGATAGACATGAGCTACACGAGCTCAATGAGTCAGACGCTGCTGCCAGCTATTATACATAGTTGTGCCATATCAGCTATTATACATAAGGTGGATCAAACAGTTGCTCCGGTTGTATGAATTCATTGAATTCATCCCGCTACCCTAGGCTTGTTGTATGATTGTTCCTTTCTCCTGCTCTTCTGGTAGCATTGAAGTCACCAGCTAACATCCATGGTTGTGACCACATAATCTGGGTGTTCTCCAGTTCTTGCCAGAAGGCCCTTTTCAAGCCTCTGTCACAAGGGCTATACACGATGGTGATCATGTAGTTCTCCCCTGTTGATGTTGCTTCTAGGATTGCGGTGATCAAGAAAATGCCTAAGAAACTGCTTACTGGTTTGAATTCGGTGTTTTTCCATCTCATACAGTAGGCTCCCTGGTGTTGTTTGTTGGGAGCACTAGTCTTCTATCACATTTTGTGTTCCTTATTTATCATCAGGTGATTTCATTTATTGCAGCCAGCTTAGTTTCTTATAAGCAAAAAATTTGAGTATTGTGCTTCTGTAATATGTCCCGCACTAGGAATTTCTTTCTTTCCTTTCCTAGTCCTCTTATATTCCAAGTGAAAACTTTCATAAGATCACATTGAAAGGCCCTCCAAGAATACCTTAGGAAGCGGGAACGTTAGTTGTTGCCCCAACTTTCCTTGTTTTGGTCCCTTTCCCTCTGCCTTATTTGTTTAAGGAGGGGGTGGGATTCACCTTGTTCTTGCCCTATGTCAATGCCAATGTGGGTTGCCATATGGAGAATTTCCCTGCCATGGCAATCAAATAAGATAATTGGGACCAGAAAGAGGGTTTGGGTGATATCTTCTAGATCAGTTCTCCTCTTTGGTGCTATTGTCATCATTGGGGTTATTCCCTCACTGGTTTTGTTTTCGTGTCTTCCTCCTGGGTCTTATTGGTCCGGCTGGTGGATGGTTTTCCTTTTCCTTTTTTTTTTGTTGCTTTTTGAGCTTCTTCCAAATTTTTATCTTCGAGGAGCCGATTGGGTTGTGGTTGTTCAGAGATGAGGTCCCAAGCCTCATCTGAGATTATAGTGCAAGCCCTGTTTATAAATTGGATTTCCAATTTGCTTGAGTCTATTCCGAGTCCCATTCTGGTTTGGATTAGGCTTATTACATTTTGTTCGTAGTTGTACTCTTGTGGCTGATCTCCTGTAATACAGGGTTTAATAGCCTCTTCTAGGCCTTGAGTTCCTTTTTTTGTTGGGCTCTTTTAATATAAGGTTCAAAGGGTTCGGTTGGGCCATTAGATTCAAAAGGAGATATTATATAGTCTTTTGAGATTACATGTTCCAATGGATTATCATTTGCTTCATTGGTAAGCAGACCATTTCTTGGTGGGTTGGTTGGGCTATTGGTTTTGGGGGGCGCCTGCGCCTAGGAGGGCTTGGTACCTAGCCCATATGCCCAAAATTTCTATCTCCGTGAAGGTTAGTAGTCAATTTTGATTTCATTAAGTGCACCAATCTTTGTCTAGTTGTCTTCGAGCCATTAGTCAATGACATACATTTCCGCCAGCTGGGTGAGTCCCATACTATCCAATTCAGCAAGTTGCAGGTCCCACCGTGTGAGTTTTGGGCCCTCTTGAATTGAAACGTGGCCCCTGACGCCAACCCATACGACCTCAACACTGATTGAAGGGAGCGCAGGGGTCTTGCACTGCGACAATGATGCCTGTCGCTCCTGCTCCACCCTCGTCGCCCTAGTACAACGGTCCGAGGGTGGGTGGAATTGAAGGACCTCTGGTACATCTCCAGTGCCTGGTGGTCCTATATATCATCGGCTTCATCACGAATGCGGATTCCGGTCGACCGCCTGACTCTGATCTTCTTCTCCGTCTGCTCCTTTTTGCGTTATCATCGGCGTCTTCCCTTCTCTACAACTAACGTCTTCTTGCAGGTTGTAGTCATCTGACTGATGGTGGTGTTCCTCTGTTGTGGTTCATCCTTTGCCATGACTTTGCTCTCGGTTTCTCTTGCAGATGTGTCGTCGTTAGCCCCACGGCAGTGGGTCCTGGCCCTCCTCCATCACCACCTGGTAGGAGTGCTTTCTAATTCCGATGTTGTAGGTCACCCAACAGGGTAGTATCCGGCCCATGTCGCACCGGACCACCGCCCTTGCACATCTCAGATCTCGTCCTCCCTGATCAACTTGGGTGAGCTCCCAAGAGGTTTGAGCATACGCCGCATGACTTCCTTCTCCAAAGCAAAGCGAGGTAGGCTACTGATTATCACCTAGCGAGGCTTAGCCGTCGGCCTTCCCCGGGTTCCGGAAGTGCAAGCCATTTGGTGGCTGGAAAATTTCAAGTCCCATGACTCCACCCACTAACCGGGGCTTCCAATTGGCCGGCCACCTTCTTTGATGGGAAAGTGAGTAGGTATCTTCCATCTTTTAAGTTTTTTTCTTCATAGTTGCCTTCCACTCCGGCCGATGCCTTCACGCCGGGCCGCCTTGCCTTCCTTGACCTTAAGTATGGTCACCGCTGTGTAAATTTCCATGTCCTCCTTTCCCTGAATCATATCGCTATCCAGGGATAGTGAGAGGTGATGGTGTTCTTCCTCTCTTTCCTCCTTCGGCTTGGCCGCATGTGGTCAAGGTGGAGTATCGTGTTTCGTGTCTGAGACCGGGTGATTTTAGTTGGGTTTTCTTCGTGTCTCTTCCGTACAGGTTTCGATCCCTTTCCCGAGGGTTTTGGAGCATCCTTTTCGCTGAGTTGTCGTTCACCTGCAGCCGGTGGCGCGTTGGCCTACACCTCCACATTTTCTCAGGTAGTGATGGCTCTCCAAAGACTCACGCATCGGTGTCCACCTCGAGGCACTAGCCGCATACCTCCATGAGTCCCGGTATCAGGAAAACGGTTGGTGGCGATCTTCTTTCCCGCTGTGTAGGTGACCGTTGGTGTACCGGACTTCTCTGTCTTCTTCTTTTGGATTACACTACTTCCCACCCCTCCTCCGTCGATGGTGTCGACAGACAGCATAGGGTCGCTATCTCCCAGCTGGGTTGCCCTCTCCTTCTCCGGGATGATCTCTGATTGTCCGCCAACGACGTTGGCGTATGTGGTTCCAGGCATGCTCAGTGGGCTCCGGTGGGGGGGTCGACGTGCTCCCTTCATTGCACCGAGGGGGGCATGGTTGCTCCTCCTCAAGGTTTGTCTTTTGACGCCACACTAGTGTCATCTTTGATTTGTCTCCTTGCGTGCACCTTTAAGTGTGCCTCCGTGTGCATCGCCGCGTGCTCCGCTCGTCTTCCACTTGGGTCTTATCCTCCGTGTGCACAGCCATGTGCATTCAAATCAAGAAGAAAAGAAGGCATAAAATTAGATTAATTTGAATTATTTCATTAGCATAAAATTATTTCAATTATACCCCTTGGATAATTTAATTTTGTTTCCAATAATTTTATTTAATTTAAAGTTAATTAGATTAACTTGAATTATTTCATTAGCATAAAATTATTTCAATCATAGGACTTAGACAATATAATTTTGTTTCTAATAATTTTGTTTAGTTTAAAGTTAATTAGATTAACTTGAATTATTTCAATCATAGGACTTAGACAATTTAATTATTGTTGGCTCTTCAATAAGTTGACTCAAATTAATAAAACATACAACTTAACTAAGGCCAATAATATAATGAACACTATAAATATTTAATGAACCTTAATTAAATTACAATTTTGATTGATCCGGTTTAATTTAAAGTACTCAAATCTTATATAAGGAAAACTAATTTTAATTTGTTGGTTTTTAAAATATTTTTATTTACTTTAACATGGATTACATAAACTTAAAATAGGACATTTCAAAAAAATCAATACACTTTAGATTACAGGGCTTAATCACAAAATTATATAAATATTTCTAAAACCCTAGAATCCCAAACCATTGGAATAAGAACGAAGTAGCTTGTCCACAAATCAAATTAGGAGCACAAACATGAAACCACAAATCAAATTAATCAGGAGCACAAAGTTCAAATCACAAAGGAAGAAAGGGAGGAGGATTACCAGAAAGAATAGAAGCTTAGGCTAGATGACGGAGCACCACTGTTTATATAAAAAATACATGTCCTTATCTTATTAGAATTAAAATTCTAATTATAATAAAATTTAATTTATCATGATCCTGGCCAAATCAGGATTTGATAAGAAGCATATCCCGAGACAAATCAAGGGGTATAAATCTCATGATCATTCGAGAACAAATCTCAAGAACTTTGAAACAGCCTGGGAACACATATCCCGAGGCAACTTCAAAATCCAAATCATCTGAGAACGGATCTCAAAGCAGTCTCAGCCGAGAACAAATCTCGAAGCGACTCAAAAGGTACCGATCTCGAGGCATGTAATACCCATCCGAAGGCAATCTCAAGGCCCCACATATAAAAGTAATTAAATAATTAATTAATTAATTAATTATTTAATTAATTAAAGGATTAAAAAAAGGAAGAAATAAAAAGAAGAAAATAAAGATTTGATCTCATCTCCCTCGTTCCTATCCGGTTAAAAAAAGAGTCAAAGAGAGGTTACGATGGACTGGGATTTTACGGGGGAAGTTGGGACTCAAAGAACGATAAAAAGGAAGACATATCAGTCGGGGAGAAGGGGAGAGGCAGCACACAAAACAAAGAGAAGAAGGAAAAAAAACAAGGAGGCAATCAAAATCAAGGTATGGTATATAATATAATATATCTATTAAAGTATAATAGATAACATATATGAAAACAAGGATCCCCTTCTACGCCTCTACCTTCTTCTTCAAACCACTGATGCTGATGCTCAAGGCCTTTGAAGATCAGATCCGTTGCTACTGCACCACAGCTCAGATCTGTCCGCCTCCCCGCTCCGCATCTGAAAAATCGCCATGCCTGAAGCTGCAGCCAGTCAGCCTCTATCTCCCCAAAGCCTGCGCCCTCCCAGTCTGGCTGCCCACTAGGAGCTGCCCGCCACTTAGTAGCGGCCACGCCGCCTGGCCCAATTGCCGTCGGTTCAGAAGAAGCGCCCGAGGCCTCGCCCTGCCTCCCAGCATGTCAGTCCTCGCTGAGCAGCGCCCAGCTAGTCCGCCACCGTCGTCGCGCTCGGGACTCGGGCCCGCCTCCCAGACGCCAAATTTCCCGGCTCCGCGCCATCTAGCGGCCTAGCCGCCCGTTCGCCTGAAGTCAAGCCAGCCGCCCTTTGCGCACCACTACGGCCAAGGCCCTCTCTCGCCTGGCTGATACGCCCGAAGCTGATGCCAGGTCGGGCCCCATCGGCTCTCGCCCGGCACCTGAAAAGCTCCAAGACCTACCGGCCGCCCTTGAATCAGAGCCACACGTTACGCCACCAATGCGGATTACCACAGCGCCATACTACCAGTTAGCGAGAGCCGCTGCCAAGAAGTGCGCCACTGGGCAGCAGTAACGCTACAAGTAGCGCGCTGAGTTATACCAAGCACTTCAGCGCCTGTACACGCACTATCTGGCTTCCCCTTTGTGCCGCGCTGTCCGCATTGTTCGTGTTCCTGCCGCCCAGCCTCCTGCCACCAACTTTGATGATCGCCATCAAGAGTCTCCGGTAGCCATCGGCAGAGATCGCTATCAACAACAGAGATGAACGTCCTCAACAATCACCGACTCGTCTGTCTGCAGCAACAATCCTGTCTAAGCATGGTTGCTGCATAATGTATGTGGAACTCCAGGCCATGTTGCTCCAAAGATATTCAATGATGATTAATGCTAATTCCATTGTATGAAGTCTTGCCAATTTAAAGTGGTGTTCCTTATCCAAAGTTGCTAAAGCTTCTCGTTAAATTAGTGAGCTTGTGAAACTCAAAGATTAGCAAATGGCAAATGAGGATGAACAAAAATAAAGATAATAAACAAAGATGGAGATGCTAGAAGATATCTTACAAAGTAACTAAGTAATAGAGGCAAGGAAGCAAAGATGTCCAAGGTTGTAGGCTTTTGTTGCTAACGCAAGGATAGCCGAAAATTGTCAAGAATTCGTCAATTGCTTCTACGTAAATAGCTGTTATAAAGACCTGTTTTCAAAAATTCATAACTCTGGCCTGGAAACTCTGATTGGGGTGAAATCTGTGGCGTTGGAAATTAGATATCTGGATCTTCAATAGTCATATACAGAGCAAACCCTTTTGGCGGCCCAATCAGCGCAGAACTTGATAAATAAAAGGGTCAATTCCAGCAATTCTGCCACCAGCAATACTAATTACCCATTTTCAAAAATTGATAACTCCTTCCAGAAAACTCCAATGGAGGTGAAATTCATGCATGAGAAACTAGATATCTAGATCTTCAACAGTCATATACAGCACAGACCCTTTCGGCAACCCGGTCAGTGCATATTTTGGTGAAGAAAAAGGCTAGTCCCTGCAGCTTGGCCAGCTTGACCACCCTTTATTCAAATGTCAATAACTTTTGCTAGAGAACTCCAATTGAAGTGAAATCTGCGGCACCGGAAACTAGGTTTCAGGATCTCTCTAACCATATATAGTACAATTATTGCCAATGGTCCAGTTGAGAGCAGTTCTTAATGGAAAAGAAGTCAATCACTGCAGTTTTGCCGGTTCGACCACTTCTCGGTTAAACGCGGGCAACTTTTGCTAGGGAGCTCCAATCAAGACGAAATTTGCTAGACTCCCTGACCTCTCCGACCATATAAGATGCAAGGGGAAAGTTAATTGGTGACCTAGTCAGTATGAACCTGGTCACAAACCTATTTCAAACCTCAAGTGCAAGGCAACCGGCGGATTTATGGATCCCATATGGCGGGGCACGGATTCCAAAGCGAGGGCGGCGTCATAAATAAACAAATAAATAAATAAATAAATAAAAATATATATATATATATATATATATATATATATATATATATATATATATATATATATATATATATACTGATATGTAATGAATCATATTATATTGCAATAAAATAAATTATTCTTTCTCATTCTCTCTACTTGTGCTTTTGCCCTTAATCGGAGGTTCCCAGAACATTGTCTGGGGTAATTAATAATAGGGGCTTGCCTCTATTAGGAATAAAAGAACCCACAAACAAACAAAAAATGATATTTGTGCTTGATATATAAATGCAGGTGTCACACGATATCGGATCGTATTTTCGATCCCACAAACCAATGCATCCGAGGACGGCGGAGACAAAGAGGATTTGAGGGCGAGGTCAAGTACAACACGGGAGAGACGCTGATAAGCGGAGCACCACGACGGCTAGACGACGAAAATGAGAGGATTTGAGGGTGAGGTCATGCTGCGCTTAGGAGAGAGACTATCGGATTTGAAAAAGAAAAGAGTGTTTTTTAACCCAAAGTAATGTTGCATTAGTTTTACTCCCGATTTGGTAGTAGTTTCAAATGCAGCAAAACAACCCCAAATTTAAAAACTTTTACTGCATTTTCAATCTTTTACATCAAACCAAACACCCAAAAGCAAATAAGTTTTACATGTAAAACTTTTTACAATACACCTAGTTACATCAAACCAAACAGTTTCTTAATTAATAACAAATATATATATATATATATATATATATATATATATATATATATATATATATATATATATATATATATATATATATGTAATTATTTATTAGTCTCTGATACTATTTGGTGTCCATAAACCCTAGAAGAGGTGTTCATAAATCAACTTCTATGCCAACCAAACACATAAAAGTGTTGAACTCAAGCTTGAGAAAAACTATTTTGGTAAACCTAACAAAGGAAGTGTTCTGAAGTGGCTCGTAATTTCCATAAAACAAACACTCTAAATGATTACCTTTTTGTTTTCCTTTCATTTTGAAGGCAATGACACAATGTGGAACCATGTGCCAAGTTTCTCTATTTCTCACAATCAAGCAAAGGAGTTGACATCCCAACTGCAAGAAAAGGAAGGTATGGAAACCTTAACTAAAGTTAGCTTATCAATTTCAAAATTATATTATAATTAATTCTCCACATCAGAATAGTGCATTAAGGTTCTCTTTTCTTTTATTTTCCGATAATTATTTTAAATCATAATTTTTGTTGTTTTCTTTAGATAAAAAAATGACACTAATTAAAATATCAACCTAATAAAAAAAAATAATTTCAGACAATCACTTTTGACAGCCTTAAATTAAATATAAAACTTAGAAGGGGTTTATAGCTTTAAATTTTTTAAAATCATGAGGGCTAAATCGCTTAAAAACCCATGACCCCCTCTCTCTCAGCCCTCAGGCCGTAGTGTGTTAAAGTACTCCGCCTACGTGGCATCTCCCGGTCAACTCTCCGACCTTTGATGGGCCCCATCGGAGACGCATCTCCGACTGCGATTCTCCATATTTCTTTAATGGCGGTGGAGATGCTTCTCTCCACTCTCTAGCTTTTCCTACTACTCCTCTTCCTCTCTGTTACTCCGCTGCTTGGGCTGCCAACGCCGGGAGGATTCTCCGGCGATGGGGAGTTGTGTGGTGGTTCGCGGATCGGCTGTGTTCTTGGTCTTGCTTGCTTGTGTTCTTCTCGTGGAGGTGGGTCTTGCTGTTGATGTGGAGCGGGGTAATGGGACGGATAGCTTTGCGGACATGATTGATCGAGCACTGCAGAAGGAGTTCCCCGAGAGCGAGCAGAATGGTGGGTGAGGGGTTTTGGGCTCCTTGATCTCTTAGATCTGTGTTTCTTGATCTCTTTTCATGGTTAATTCTTTTTCTTTTTTGTGCTTATTTTTGAGTTCTTGGCAATGTGGGTGAGAATGAGGATTGAGGGTTTTGGGGGGCCGATGTTGGGGTAGGTCAGGGTATCGATTTTTCTTTTTTCTTTTTATTTTTGAGGAGAAATTGGAGAGAGATCCACTCGTTTTGGCTAGTTTGATGGTGATTTCACTGATTTGTTTTGAAGAATGAATTGGTTTTCAGATCGCCTAAGGTTAACTAGGAGATCCAAGTGAGGGAGTTCGGTTATATGGAATAACAGTGGTGTTTAGTGGAAGGAAATGCGTGTTAGGGTTCGTTAGTTTACCATTTTAGGTGCAGCGTGTTCAGACTTCAGTGGAAGGAAATGCGTGTTAGGGTTCGTTCGTTTGCTACTTTAGTTTACCAGCTGCATCCTAAATTCTTGCATTATTATCTTTGTCCAATTTAATTACACTCCCTCATCTATGTTTAATCTTGTGAAGTTTCTCTTTTTCTGTTTCATTGAAGATCACCTATTTTATTTATTTATTTATTTATGTTTTATTGAAACTAAAGTTGATAGTTTTTTGAGTAGATGAGAAGTTGATAACATCTTTTTTAATCTACTTGTTATTTATTTTGTCTGGCAGAAACCGAGTCTGGGAACTTTAACAGCAGTGTTGCTGAAAATCAGGTTCACAATCTGTTCATTCTGGGATAACTATGAGGATAGCTTTGACATACAAATTGCATGAGATAGGATGAAGTTTATTTCACCGTGAATGCTATCAGTATTATTTATGCTTAATAATTTTTCCATGGATTGCTTTGTCTCGAAATAGTTTTTCCTGGTTGATGTAGATATTCTCAACTTGTAAGAAGAAACTTATGAAACTTTGCACACTGAATATTTATAAAGTGGTTTGCTAATGAAATCTCAACTGGAAAATGAAATGTTGCTTGGGCTTTGTAGTATTATTCTGACATTCCATTGCATTAACTCCAAAATTTCTGAATATAACATGGGTTTTCTCACTCTCAGTCAAGAAGCTTGGCAAAAAAATTTTTTTTTTTCTCTTTTTGATTATTACTAGCTGTTCTCCTGCAGTCTCCATATAAGTTAATCTTTTTTTGAGAAATTTATGAAGTACAAATATCACCGAGTTTTTGAAGTAACATGGGTTTTCATTTTTATGTATGTTTTCAGGCTGTTCTTGAAACCGTTGCTCGAGTTACATCAAAGAAAAATGACACCAAAGAAGACAAGTAAGTACCTCGTCTTTAATATCAGAGTATTTACATCTGCTGTTGACTGGAGTTTCAGTTTCACCCAAATTCTTTATTCCTTAGATGTTCCTTTATCTTTTTGTAGGTCATTCCAGCTCCATGATGTATTCAATAATGAGAATAGGGCAGAGGACATGCCCACCCTAATAGACCGCAAGGTTTGTATGTGGGGATTCTTTTTTCCAGATAGTTGAATAATTGATATGTTTTCCTTAACATTAGCTATACTTCTTTGACAAGCTAAGTGGTAAAGGAAATGTCTTTTGTGTAGGATAATGTTTTTATTATATCAAACCCAAAGTCAAAATATCCTATGCTACAGTTGGACCAGAGGTGTGTCTATGGAACTTATGGTACTTATTTGTTTTTTTGCTCGCCTTCAGCCACATATAATCAAGTCAGGATTTTTTCCCCACAGGTTGATTTCTGATCTTGTAGTGGTAATTGTCTCTGCGGCCTGTGGTGGCATTGCCTTTGCTTGTGCTGGACAACCTGTATGAATTTGAAACCAATTTATTTATCTATAGAATGCATTGATTGGAAGAATGAATCATTACATCTCTAGGGCTTTGTTTTCCACTAACATACTTGACCTTTTGCTGTTTTTCCAGGTGATTACTGGTTATTTACTAGCAGGTTCTGTTATTGGACCTGGAGGTTTTAGCTTTGTCAGTGAAATGGTTCAAGTATGGTGCTTTTGCTTTTATAGCTTATTTAAGCTTGAGTTAGATTGTACTGTGTTTTCAGTTAGGTTGAACCATTGTGTTTTCATCATTATGTACAAGAATTCAATTAACTTTTAATGGTTAGAATCACCTTTATGTCAATTGACTAAACCATTCTAATATAGTTTTGGCATATCATTTTAGCTACTGTTGTCTACCTACAAGTTCCGCTATCATGTAAAAAATCTTTACTTCTTTGTTGACACTTTATGCATAGCTTATCAGCTTATTTCAGCGATAGCTGAGAACTTTTGATGGTCATCTGCTATTGAAATTTATTTCTGTAAGACTTGGAGTGTACGCACGTTGTGGATGCAGCTGTGTTTTGAGTTGTAAAAAGCATGTTACATTCTTAGTTTTTGATTTACATGATCTACATGTGAAGCAAAGCAAGAATGATCAAGAGGGGTAATTAGATTAGCTTTGACCTTTAGTAACATTATAGTCAATGAAGGAAATATAACCATGGTGTAATCCAATGAGCCCATGTCCGCCACACTAAATAAAAATGGACTCTGATGCTCAAAAGAAAGGTGTTTTTGGTGAGATCGGGCAGCTGGGATGGAACTGATTTTCTTGTTGCTAGGCATTCTAGTCTTAAGAAGTTATTCAATTCAACTTTTGCCAGAAAATTATACTCAATATGCTAGTTCAATTTCTTGAAAAAAGTGTTTTTTGTTTTCAAATTACGTCTCTAATATGATTTGTTAGTTGCTCTGTGATGTTGTCTCATATTCTGGAATTTAGATTTAGGGGGTTTAGCAGGCATTATTTGCATCTCATGACACACAATATACTTAATTAATATCAATGTTTGTCGCTGTGAATGTAAAAGAGGGGACTCATGTTCGTGATGTAAAAGAGGGGACTTATGTCCATTATCTATCCACTTACTTTAAAGTCTAAACTACTTGTTGTCATATTGTCTTTTTTTCTCTTTTCTTTTTGCCTTTTTTTTCTGATTCTTTGCTTGCAGGTTGAAACTGTTGCTCAGTTTGGTGTTATTTTTCTTCTTTTTGCATTGGGATTGGAGTTTTCTACAACAAAGGTTTACACCAAATCTCAAATGAATTTTTTTCTCATGCTGTTCCCCTTGCATTTCAATAAGTTGTTTGTCATATATGGTGTTTTAAAAAAAATCATATGCAGCTTCGAGTTGTTCGTGCGGTTGCTGTTGTTGGTGGACTACTACAAATTTTTCTTTTCATGTGTTTGTGTGGTATCACTGCTTCGGTATGTTCCAAATTTTCAATTATGATGCTGTCTCTTCTGTTTTTGGAACTAGACTGAAGTCTCACCATTTACAGCTCAAGCAGTTGCTTCTTTCATTGAAATGCAGACACACCATTGCACATTATACTATATCAAATGTGAGAAATAATTGAAATGCAGGCACACCGTTGCACATGATGCAGCTATTCCTTTGATTGGCAATTAGATTTTTCTGTTTAGACCTGTGGATAGACCATTTTTCCTGAAAATCAACCCCTTTTCACTTCTACAAGCCATGGACCTGTACCTATCGAATTTAAGGAAGTTAAACCTGATTCATCTTCAAGCTATCCTTATTTAAGAAAATGGAACATCTATTTTGGTGATTCTTTCTTACTAGATGTGTTTATCTATGATGTGGTGTGGGAATGCTCTGAGATTTTGTCACAAGTAGGTTGTTGTGGTACTGTGCATATTCAGCTACCAATGCAGATTGTATTAAAAACATATAGTTCTATTTAAGAATATGAAGGGGAGCCTTGGCGCAATGGTAAAGTTGTCTCCATGTGACCCGGAGGTCACGGGTTCGAGTCGTAGAAACAGCCTCTTGGAAAAAAAAAGGAGGTTACGTACAATAGATCCAAGTGGTCCAACCCTTCCCCGGACGTGCACATAGCGGGAGCTTTGTAGCACCGGGCTGCCCTTTTAGTTCTATTTAAGAATCTATAGGATTGAAGCATATGAAATTGAAAAAAATAATAATAAGACCAGAATAGAAGATGAGAGACCGTAATTTGAGCTCCCAAGAGCATAGTCCATTCAGATGTTGAAAGCTATAAAGTAATTATTCTCAAGTTGGAACACCACTTTCTGGCTGTCATTGCAAGTTAAGGCACTAAGGAGGTCCATGAAGCATTAAAACCCCAGAACAGCTTATGTTGTTTGATTTTCATGTTAATGCATGAATTCAAATTAGACCTGACTCGACATAGAGAAGCATGTGTACAATATTGACATGCTCATGTGCCTATCTGGCAGTGTTCGAACAATGTGTATGGTCTGTTCATTACATCATAAGATGCACTAAAATGTGGCATAATGAACTATTTAGAATGTTTAAGTTAGCTAAAGTAATTACATTAATTGAATCCTCATTCCTATTCCTTAAGCTGATGGTCATTTGAGTATTATCTGTTTATTGCTGCACAATGCTTAGCTTATGAACAGTCAGCATATACATTGGCATCAGACTTGTAATGTACCTGCTGGAGTCTTTCTAACATGGGGGTTTATATTTTTTGCAGTTATGTGGGGGTAAACCTTCAGAAGGAGTATTTGTTGGGGCATTCTTGTCAATGTCCTCAACTGCTGTGGTGAGCTAACATGTTTTGTGATTATTTGGAATTTTTCTACACATGTGAAGTGTAGCTGAAACTGCCAATCTTGTTTGGCCATTCTCTGTCACCATTGTTTATTATTTCATCACTAATACTGTTTTTTAAGAAAGCAACTTTTTGATTGATGCATTTTTACCTTCAATTGAATTGATTAAGATAATATGAAACTAGTGATTTTTCTGAGTGCACCGATATTATTTGCACTTTCTCCTTTGGTACATTTTGCAATGTCCTTAGCTGGTGTTGTTGTTCTCTAATGTTTTTGTCCAATTTTTATCTCTACGTGGTGAAGGGATATATTGGACTTCATATTGTCAATCTTTCACTTTTTCTTTTCAACCATCACTACTACTGTAGAGTATGTTGTTGATTTTCTCATGGAGCACTCCTTGATGATGTGCTTGTTTATGTGTAGGTTTTGAAGTTTTTGATGGAGAAAAACTGTATCAATTCTCTTCATGGACAAGTTACAGTCGGCACACTGATTCTTCAGGTAGTCTTGTGACATCATTGTCTTCTGGTACTAGAGTCTTTATTCTGAATTGGCATTTGATAACGAATCTATTATGGCTTTCAAACTTTTGATGGGATTCCTGATAAGGAAACAAGGATATCCTTCTTCCAAAATTATTAGATTATTCAGATATGATTTTAGTTATCCTGATTTAGGTTATATTTGGCCCAGGATTGTGCTGTTGGCTTGCTATTTGCCCTGCTTCCAGTTTTGGGTGGCACTTCTGGTGTATTTCAAGGGGTAATATCAATGGCCAAATCGTAAGTAAAGCCTTTTGTGCATGCATTATGTGCTTTGGTGATCATTTTTTTTTTGTTGTGGTGATATGGAAAGTGTCATTGCAAATACTTGTGCTCTTAATGTTCTAGATATCACTGGCTGAAGAGTCCTACTATTGTTGTCATCATTTTCATTATTTTGCAGTTAATATGTGATTGACATATTCCACTGATGTCATTGGTATGAACTGATCTCTATCAGGTTGATTATGCTGTGTTCTTTCCTGGCTATCCTTTCAATACTATCCCGGACTTGTGTGCCTTGGTTTCTTAAGCTGATGATAAGTCTTTCATCTCAGGTATATATTTTCTTCTTTAAGTTTAGACCTCATATGATTAATCTCCAGTAGTTATGAAAGAGTTCAATTTGCAACTTCTGTTGACTAGTCATATCATATGAATGTGCTTGCTATAAATGTGCAGACCAATGAACTTTATCAGTTGGCGGCAGTTGCATTTTGCTTACTTGTTGCATGGGTATGTTCTAACCCTCTAATAAATTGTTTTTACCTTTTCTTTGGCTTTGATTAGATCTCTTTAATAGATTCTTAGTCTATTGTTTTTGAAAGAAATTTTATTTTCTGATAAAATTGATAATTTTGAAGCTCTTAATAATTAAATTAAACTCTACTTTTTAGGTAGAATATTCTTGACAACTCTTATTTTCTGTAGAGTGACAATTCCCTGCAGAGTGGGTCTTTGTGCCTTCTTTGGATATGAAAAAACCACTTGCAGGTGAATGACCACTATGTTTTCCTAGTTTTAAACACTGGATGTGTTGGTAAATATGTTTAGCATCTGGAGTTTATGAAGCATAATCCATGTAACTTGAGTTTATTGTGTAGATTATTTGTCAGCACTATGTGATGCGAAAAGTCTGTTCTACTTTGTGGTTTTTTCCCTAACTCAGAAATTTTAATAATCTCAGTGTAGTGACAAATTGGGCTTAAGCCTTGAACTGGGCTCATTTGCTGCTGGAGTAATGATATCAACTACTGATCTTGCACAACATACCCTAGAACAAGTAAGATCATCCTCCATCTATCATCCACAAAACAGGTTATGTTTTGAGCAGATATTGGTCTTATTATACCAATTGATCTTCCTTTCCTGGCTTTGTTATCTTGTTATCTATTGAATATTATTCATTCTTCTGTTTGCTGCCTGCTGTACAATGTGTGAAGCCTGAGGTAGAGGTGAACTGACCAATATCAGAAGTTGATCTACTTCCCAATCCTTTTTATTTTAATCTTTTGGATCATCAAATTAACCAACAATCTTAAAGAATCTGTTGTTTGTGGGTTCATCTTAGAAATGCTAGTTTTGGTAAAATTTGTTCATCACTTTTAATCCAAAACAATTCTAGATAATAATTATACCATGTTTTCTTATTTCAGGTTTGTTCTTTCTGCAGATTGAACCCATCCGGAATTTTTTTGCTGCCCTGTTTCTTGCAAGCATAGGGATGCTAATTGACATCCATTTCCTCTGGAACCACGTTGATATATTGCTTGCATCTGTAATTTTGGTGATCATTATAAAAACAATAGTTCTCACTGCTGTTGTTAAAGGATTTGGCTATACAAACAAGACTTCTCTTCTTGTAAGAGTGGACTCTGAGTTTATAGTATGTATTTTTGCATCATAGTTTTCATCTGGTTACCAGAACTAATACTCATTATCATGCATAGGTTGGCATGTCTCTGGCCCAGATCGGGGAGTTTGCTTTTGTTCTTTTAAGTCGTGCTTCAAATCTTCATCTTGTTCAGGTGAATTTCTTGCCACTATAATTTATTAATTCAATCTAATTCGTCCTTGTTAAGAGTTCCACTATCTTTTTGCAAATTCAAAACCTGGTGTATGTATTGAATCTGCAGATTTATCAAATGAGATTTTGTTTGGAACTTTTTTTTTTTGGCTTAAAATCATCCATCAATGCATGCTTGTTAACTCTATATATGTCTATGTATGTATAAATTCATAATCAAGCACATCTCATATAGTAAATTCCCATTAGTCCAGGTGTGCTTGGTTTAGCGGAAGAGATGCGCTTGGAGTATATATAACTTTTCAGCATATCAATTTTCTGTTTTCTGCAATTTGTTTTATAATTTCTTCAGTCTCCAGTGATTTGCCCATGTTAACCTTATTTCTTTATTGCTTCCCACAGGGTAAACTATACCTTCTATTGCTGGGAACAACGGCACTAAGTTTGGTAATTAATAAAGCTTTCATTTAGCATTTTAAATGTATGTGGCCATCTAAGGTGTTGAAAAACCAAATTTTAGTTGTCTTTTTTATTATAACCTCACTCATGCATATCTCATCTTGGTTTGGAAATAATTGAGGGAGAAGCTACTGCTAATTGTCACATGAAATTTATTGATTTTGTTTTCATCATTTGTTTGGGGTTATAATAGATATATGTGCATATAACCACTCCATTTGCTCTTTAAGTTGATTCCGGCAGTTATTCATCTTGGAGTTCTGTTGCGATGGTTCTCACCTGATACCAGCCTAAACGAGGTAGTTCTTTTATGCCCAATCAATGTCTTTCATATCTATTCAGGGGATGCTAGAGTTTATGGAATTTAAATACATATGATATTAATCTTCAGATGGGTTTTAAAGGTGATATCCTTCGATCAGACAGTGCTAAGCGCGTTACATTGATGGTCCAAGGGTCTCATGCTTCATGAAAAAAATTTGAAAGTTGCATGAATCAGTGTGGACTAGTAGTGGGGTTTGCTGATGACTTCTTCATACTATGGGGGGCAGGTATACAAGCAAGAAAAGGAGATCTGATAGGTGATATCCTTCTGTAAAAAGAAGCCTTGCATCCTCGCTCTTCATCTCTCCCGATCAGTGAACTAATCATGTTCAAAGAGAGACTGATAACATTGTCAGGAGCATCGGTGTTTTGTGAAGTTTCTCAATCTGGTCTGGTCATCAACCTCTGTGCATGCAACCCACAATGCTGATTTGAATTTTACTGGTAATTTTTTTTTTTTTTTTTTCATTTTTCTTGTATTTGTTTTTCTTACAGATTGTTAATAGTTGGAACACCCACTATAGTCATTGAACAAAATTGTAGAGCATGTATATGCCAATTGGTTTGTTCTTTGAAATGCTCCATCTTCTCTTTGCTTATTTGATTGATAAAACCAGGACCCACCCATATGCAGAAAATTTGTTTTCTTTCACTGGATTTCACATCTCCAATATTGTTCAAATTTATTTTATTTCAATTTATAGACTGGATGTGAAAGAATTTTGACAATGTGTACATCAATGTTGTGAAAATGGTCACTTGGTCCAAATTTATGTATCTATCATTGCTTTCAAAAAGGGGAAAGCAAAATTATTGTGAGAAAACATTTTTCAGGCACACATCCCTATTTATCCACAATGAGAAGATGAGTTTTTGCTGGAAATATAATTATACTCTAAATTTACCTTTTTGTCTGTCTGTGTCTGTGCGTGTATTTTTTTAAATTTCTTTTTTGGCTTTTTGGTATTCTAAAATTTGTTGGTTGATTTAACAAAGTCTTTTTCCATTTTTCAATAAATATAAAATTTAAATGGTTCAATATAAATTATTATTCTTATTTTTTGAACTCTTTAGTTTTTACTTTTTAGTTTAAATTTATCACTAATTTTTAAAATTATAAATAAATAACTTTGTTCCACAAGCAAAAAAATAGTTTATATGAAAATATATTATTCCATGATTTATTATCAAACCATAAAAAGAAAATAATATACATATATATTAGACATGCCACATGCATCCCTTCGTACAGACTCTACAGAGAACTCGTGATAAATCGTAATTACGAGAAAGTATTATGGGTGAAAATGTCATTTCACAAGTAATATAGTAATAAACTATATCCATAGCATAGGTGGGGTGGTTGTCAAAGATTCTATATGGACTCTTCTCCGCTGGGAGTGCGACTAGGGTTCCGCTTCTCACTTTCCAGCTCTCTTCTCCTCCTGTCTCCTTCGATTCTAGAGTTTCATGGCGATGATGGTGCATTAGATGGTTTTCCCGTTGTGATTGACTCCCAATTTGTTGAAGCTTTGCCGGAATCCTAAGCCTCGGATATGGCCACAGCTAACCCCTTCTATCTTCTCGGCGATGATGACAACGATGACCCCTCCCAGCTGATTGCTACCCAGCAGCTGAAGGTTGCTGCTAAGAAGAATACCAACGCCGCCTCCCCGGCCCCGCCGGCCAAACTCCCATCCAAACCCGCACCCCCTGCTCAAGCTGGTGAGATCTCTGAATGTGTGAGATAAAGATTAGTTTTGTGATGTAAATGTGATAAATATTGGATTTACAGTGAGGGAGGCTAGGAGCGGGAGCGCACCAGTGAGAGATGGTGCCGGGCGTGGCTGGCCAAGCAGCGGAAGGGGTGGGCGTGGTGGTAGGGTTGGAAGTGGTGGTGAGGATGGAGATACTGCAAAACCTTTTGAAAGAGAGAGGAATTTCAATAAGGAGCGTGGGGGCCATGGAGGACGGCAAGAGTCATTCCGTGGCAGCCTGCGTGGTGGGTATGGGAATGGAGAGGCCGGGGGAGATTCTGACCACCCTCCAAGAAGGACCTATGAGCGAAGGAGTGGGACTGGACGTGGGCATGAGATGAAGCGTGAGGGAGCAGGGCGTGGGAACTGGGGAACTGCAACCGATGGTGGTGTTGAACAGTTAAGATTGTTCTTTTCTAAATTGTTGTTGGTTACATTATTTTGTGCTTATTTGTAGTTTTCTAATAAATGGAGCTCACCTTATTTTTTGATTGAATAGGGAGACTGAGGACAATGTGAACATCGAGGGGAATGTTGTTACTAAGAAGCAGTCTGAGCAGGAGGATGCTGCCATGAACAAGGAGAACATGGAAAAGGAAGAGGACAAGGTGAATTCTTTGGATAGTATCTACAATTTAAATATAGTTTACTGATAGGTTGATCATCACCATGGAAGTTATTTTAGTTCTTAGAACTTGCAAGCACATCTCAGTCTACTAGTAGTCAAATCTATTATGTTTGTCAAAATTTGTCAGATTACAATTGTTTTCTATTGTGTGATTTAGCGCTGTTTCATGAATCTCAATGTCAGTATATGAGTTCTAATTACCTATTCTGTGGAATACTTGTATATTTAAAAGAAGGTCCCAATTTGAAAGAATAAATGTCAATTGAAGAAAATTTTCATTCAGCTTGTACATTGTAACTCTTGGAATGTGCCTGTAGCCCACAGCTCCTTTCCACTAAATGTGGTTGCTCCTTACAGTTTTCTCTTCTCCACTTTTGCTCCTCTGCTTCAGTTCTTTCATATTTCACAAACTTTCATCCTGCTTAATGCTTGAGTCTCTTGGTGATCAATCACACACATTTTGAATTGCATATATCTCCTTTTGGCGCAGATTTATTTCTTGTGTCAAGGACTTTGAGGTTTTATGCTATAGATGATTTCCTGTGTTTTTAAAGTGTCACACATATATATATCCTTTTATTTTATGTATGCTTCTGTTGTGGATGGAATGAGTAGATATTGTAGGTATAGTTTTAGTTTCCTCTTCTGTGACATTATTCTTGTTGACTTTGGTTTCATCTAGTATGCATTTGATTTTCTTTCCTGAAAAATAGTTTACTTCTGGCTTCATCTGTCTTGTTCTTGTTTTTTTCTGTGAAGCCATTATTGCCTGTTTCTTTATTTGCTAGTCTGGTGGAAAACTGTGCACTTTTATTGTGAGCATGCAACAACATTAGACCTAACATTTGATACTTTTTTTATGTTTAATGTGCTAGGACGTCGAGTTTAAGAATAATTGAAGACCATTAAAAGCCATTATTAGAAAAACTTTCTTTGAATTGCTGAAGCACGAGTATTATGTTGGTTGAGTTTTTTTTTGTGTGTTTGAGTATTTGCATCGTTAACTTGATGTAGAAATTTGTTTTTGTTTGTGTTGTGCCCTCTCCACTTACATATATGATCATTCTTTTTCTTATTATTCCAGTTTGGCCAAGCTTGTGTTGGTTAAATTCTATGAATAGATGAAATTATATTGTGATCTATTACATTCATCTCACATCTGTGCTTGAGCTGGTTGAAAAGGTTAAAGTCTCTCAAAGCTTATAATTCAGCAACATTAAATGTATGGTAGAATTCCAAGTTATTCCCCTCTTCATGCACCACTTCTATAAGTTCCTTGTGTCTGTCTTTTGACACATGGATTTTTTATCTCATCCGAGAGTGCTACACTTCATTTTATATTGCCTTTGAGAGAACTATGTAGCTTTCTTAAATACTCGTGCCACTTGGTTCCTTTGCAGGCATAAAGCAAATTTTCCCTAGGCTTCAATTTTTATTTGAGCAATATTGTGTTAAAAATAAGAGCAGCCTGGTGCAACAAAGCTCCCACTATGCGTGGGGTTTAAGGAAGGATCGGATCACTTGTGTCTGTTGTACGCAACCTTACCTTTCTTTTTTTTTACAAGAGGCTGTTTTCACGACTCGAACCCATGATCTTTAGGTCGGTCACATGGCAACAACTTTATCGTTGCGCCAAGACTCCCCTTCTTGAGCAATATTGTGTTGATTGCAGAAAAGGCCTTAGGACAGCTGTCTATGATATTTTATTCAACATTTTATCTTGATTTATGACTGATCCTTTCATCTGTTTGTCACTGTCCTATAAGTCAAAGATACTATCAAAGCAACCAAGAAACTTCATCCACAGATTTTTCATTTCAATTCCGTTTCCAGGTTTCAGCATGGTCGTATCATTTATAAACAACATGAAGCTGTTGTACACATTTAAGCTTATATATGTTATTGTGCATGGGACCAGCTATATAGATCATTTAGAAGAGCTTTTGGAGTCAACCACAAGTATTAACTTTATCCAACACCATTTCCCCTTCTACATTTTGCACACAGTTTCTCATTTCCTCCATCCATGATGTGTTAAAGTCTTTACTTAATTTTTTTCTTCACCAATTTAAATTTTGTCACCTATTGGCATGGACGCATTAATTACAAATAGTTTCATTTTCTAGTTTTGTCCTTTCTTTGATCATCAACCATACTTATAAGAATTCTTTTGTTTATCCATTTTATGTAGATCTATCTTGTCCATCAATGTTGATCAGAACCTCAAAATTTACTGGCCTGTGTGGATGGCACTAGCTCTTTTTCTGTCCTGACACTTGTTTAGTCCTGGCGGTCAAACATTTGGAGCTCATGTAGATGCATATCAGTAAACATTAGTTCAATTAAACCACATTGCTGATCTATGTCCTTGTTCATGTGTCCTTCATCCCTGTCCTTAAAGGGGAGCTAGATAAAAGTTCACTTGCCTTGATAATCATAAGGTGTACTTTATATCTACTTCAAATTATATTTGAAATATTTTCTGTTCTTTTCGTGTTAAATTTCTAGCTTCTAAAATTCTATGAACTTGGATTTACAATCCCTTGATATTTTTCATTTGTTCTCATCTTCTGGTGACATTTCCCTGTTCTTAAACTGTTTTGTTCAGGAGATGACTCTGGATGAATATGAGAAAATTAGAAATGAGAAACGGAAAGCTCTTCTTGCAATGAAGACTGAATCGCGTAAGGTTGATTTTGATAAGGAGTTTGAATCAATGCAGCAGCTGTCAATCAAGAAAGGAAATGATGATATCTTCCTTAAGTTGGTAAGTTGCCTTCACATTACACCTGTGATCCTTATCTCTCTTTTGGTGGATCATTAATAAGTCTCCTTCAGGAAGTACTCTCATTCAAAATAATCTTGTAGGGCACTGACAAGGATGTAAACAGAAAAAAAGAGAACGCCGATCAGGAAGAGCGAAGCAGGAGGGTAGGGTGTCCTATCCTTGCTTTATATCACATGTCTGCATAATTTGTACATGATCTGGACCTTTTCTTGTGCAGGTGGTGAGTATCAATGAGTTTCTGAAACCAGTTGAAGGAGACAGGTATTATAGTCCTGGTGGCCGAGGTCGAGGCAGAGAATGCGGTGATCATGGGACATCCAGTGGTGGTTTTGGCGGTGGGGTTGCAAGCTCTCAAGCTGCTCCTTCATTTGAGGACCCCTTTCAGTTTCCTTTACTAGGTGGGAAGTAAGTAAGAACCTGTTTTCTGTGACAAACCTGTGCAAGTACTCGTGTGCCACTTTTAATTTTGACTTACCAGAGTTGATGTTTCAATGAATAATAAATAAACCTTCAAAGTTTCATGTATCTAAAAGAACATACTTCATTGGAAAAACATCAAAAGGTCAAGTATGTTAGGGGAAAGCAAAGCCCTAGAGATGTAATGATTCATTCTTCTAATGAATGCATTCTATAGATAAATAAAGAGGTTTTTATTTGTCATGTTTTTATTTTTCAATAATATTCTATAACTCTCTCTTGTATTTTAATTTGGGAAAATGATTATACAATTCTTGATTGTTTACATTCTGACTTTTCAGTCCCTCTGACAAAAAAGTATACTTTTTAATCCTTTTTTTTAAATTATTTACTTTTAGGTCCCTAACGTTACTTTTGGCGATAACTTTTTATTGTAACCCCAAAATGCCCTCCTCGGTACCTCACTCAAAATCCACTTTTTTGCCGAAAAGACACAGGCTTTTCACCTAACAAAGAAGTATACTTTTCAGTCCCTCTAAATAGTAAACACTTAATCCAGATAGTAAACACTTAGTACATGATAGTAAATAGTTGGTATGTGATACTAAACACTTAGTAAAAATACTTGAGAGTTAAATATTTCGCTGATTGTTAGTTTTAATTCTATAACGATGCTTCTTCGGTCGTTGGTCGCTTCTAGGTCCTCGGCAAAGGTGTTCGATCGAATCTGTCTGCAAGTATGCGTGCGACATACTCCAGTCGTAGATGTGGTACCTAAGCATGGGTCAGACGAAGCTTCTCACCGTTCAATATTTGCTCAATGAACCGCAAGATGAACACAGGGTAGTCGACACTGTCCTCTTTCTGTTAAGGGCAATCACGGTCATGGAACAACTTATACTTGTCTGTTTCGCAGCAATTCCCTAGCTTGACAATAAGTGCAGCTTCAAAAATATCCCTTTGTGTTTAGAACGAAGACGGTTAAGCCATTGTGAATTGAAGAATACGAAATACGAAAGTGCTGACTTACCATTTCCTTAGTAGCCCTGTCATATGTCTGGTTGTTGAGAGATGAGTAGTGAATGTACTATCTCTTCTCTTTGTCCAAGACGAGGATGTTGAAATGTTTGTTCAGAATGATGGGCATAACAACAAGTTCCACGTTGTGGAAAGATGTGACTGCACCGGCCATCAGCACGAGGGACTCTTCTGTAGTGTGGTGTTGTTTGGACATTATCAACGCAAATGGCCTGGTAATGGATGCACGCCTCCTATATGGAGAAGGTGTCTTCTTCAGGTTATCCATCAGCATCATGATGAAGACATCCATGACATCGTCGGGCACAAGATCTCTTCCCTCAACTAATGTGTACAGGTGGGCGCGGGTAGTAAAAGCTCATTCATTCTTCCAAACAATTTTGCTAGACGAAAAAATTATAAGGCATATTAAATAAACAGTTACTGTAGAGTAGTAAAAAGATAGTGCAAATACTATGCGATTATGTCAAATACTAAGTGGTGATGACAAATACTAAACGGTTAGTTCAAATACTAAGCAGTTAGGTAAAATACTAACAGGTTAGGTCGAATACTAAGTTGTTATGTTAAATACTAAAGCGTTACCCTTGTATAATAAAGAGATAGAGCATTAAATAAGTGGTTGTCATGTACTAAAGAGTTACCAAGCTATAGTAAACAGATCATATAGTATGGAAAAGATCTCACCTGTCCATCAGGCTATTCAGGTAGAAACTGATGATTGCTTGCTTATTTTTGTCAAGGAGCGTGAACCCTGTAGGCCATTTTTTTTTTTTTGGAATGAAATTTGTCCTGACCGACTCTACATATTCTGCGTCGTAGACGGAAGCCTCTACATCAATCACTGTTTCAGTTGGCTGGTGAGGGGGTTTTGAGTCCCCAATGGTTTTCTCTGGCTTGGTAACCCCCGGGCACTCGTCAGTGGCGGGAAGTGGTTCTCCAATGAGTGTCTCACTAGCGATGGTTGTATCCACTGCCTCCGGCAGTATGTCGATTTCCAGGTGGGCGGGGGTATTAGTATTTCAATAAAGTCTTTAGTACACTTACTGAAGTCTTTACTACCGGGTTTAACCCTTTAGTATTTTTTTAAAGTCTTTAGTACTACAATAATGTCTTTAGTATTCTACTAAAATCTTTATTACCGGCTATAAACCTTTAGTATTATTTTAAAGTCTACTATATAGTGTTTAGTAATGTTACTAAAGTGTCGCATATCGGCTGTAATGTTATCAAAGTGTTTGTAATATTGTCTCACAGTTCCCCGACCTCGTACCAGTTAATACAAAAGAGGTTGCCGTCGCAAGCTGCAGCCGAGCCAATATCCAGCTACTACATGGCATGACTGGAGGAGGAACCAATTATGGATGCTGACCCAACAGTGGCGGAAGGTGCGAAGCTCAGCGAGAAGAAGACAAGTAGAAAAATAGAGGCTTAGAGAGGAAGAGAGAAATAAACCGAGTCTTAGAGAGAAAAAATGAGAATAAATAGAAACTGAGAGAGAGAGAGGGAGCAAGGGGTAGTGAGAGAAGATAAGAAAAACAAGAGAGGCATGGGGTAGAGAGAGAAGATAACATGGGGTAGAGAGAGAAGAGAGAGGACAACAGGGACAAGAGAGAGAGTTAGAGAGAGACAAAGGCTTAGAGAGAGAAGAGAGAAATAAACCGGGTTAGAGAGAAAAAAAAAAGAAGAAATTCTGATTTAGAGAGAGAGAACATGGGATAGAGATGAGATAGAGAGAGAAGAGAGAGAAGAGAGAGAAAAGAGAGGGCAACATGGTCTTTTCCTACAAAAAGTAACTCTGTTTGTGTGAGAATGGACTGAAAAGTAAGTCCTTGAAAAAGGAGGGACTATATAGGGATACCGAAAGTTATGGGGACTATATAGGGATTTCAAAAGTTTGCAGGGACTATATGTTACTTAACTCTTTTAATTTTACTTGTCACCCCGTTGAGTTAGTTATCCCAATTAAAGATTTTGAATAGTTTTTAGAAATCATTTAAAAAATAAAATAAAAGACAAAAACACTTTTTTTCAAAATTATTATTTATTCATGATTAATAAATAATTACAAAATTTGAAAATAATAATAAGTTAATTATCTATCTATATTAATAAGCAGAAGAAACGGTTACATAATTTTTCCTAATTTTTTAAAAATGAGAAAATTTGATTGGGGAAAACCAAATTTCTCCAAATTTTTGATTTTTAAATTCTCAAAAAAGAATGCGTTGGTTCCTTTTAATAAAACCACCAGAGACAATATTTAAAAAAAAGAAAATATTTAAACAACAAATATTATGAAAAAAATTATATAGTAAAGAAGGAAAAAATAGTTTACCCTTTCCCAACATTTTTTCTCCTTATTAATCCCCTTGCCTTTCCAAATCGAGAGAGAAATTTGTGTTCTCGGTATGTTTTAAAATGATGAGAGACGTGAAGGGAGTGATACGATGTGGCATAACAACTTGAGGAACGAATGCAATCTTTTTTGAAAATTTAAAAATAAAAAATTTGGAGAAATTTCGTTTACACCAATCAAATTTTCTCATTTTTTTAAAAAATTAGGAAAAATTATGTAACTGTTTCTTCCGCTTAGTAATATAGATAAAAGATAGATATCTGAATAACTCCGTAATCTAAAATTATTTATTTTACAGATATGTTGTACTATGACCTTTTGGATGCGAACTACGGTATGTATTGATCGTGCCTTTTTTTTATTAATTTAGTTTAATCCACAATATATCTCTCTTTGATTTTTTTGCTATTATTGTACTATTTCTGATTTTTTTTGTGGTACTCATGCTACGTTTGCTTTTTTGTTTAATTTAATTTAATCCATTACATATTTTTCTTTGATTTATGTTTTAATTTTTCTTTCTGATTGTTTTTTTTCCTTCTTTATTATATACAATTTCTCCTATTTTTATATAATTTCAAAACATACCTAGAATCTCTGTCCATTTGGGAAGGAAAGGGGATTGGTAAGGAGAAAGGTGTTGGGAAAGCTATTTTTTCCTTCTTTACTATATAATATTTTTTTCCAAAATATTTGTTGTTTAAATATTTTCTCTTTTTTAAATATTGTCTTTGATGGTTTTATTAAGAGATAAGACATCTGAATGACTCGGTAATATAAAATTATTTATTTTAAACTTTAATAAATAAAATGATTTTTTTATGATTCAGATTGGCCTTTTGCATGCTATCTGTATGTACTGATCTTGTCTTTTTTTTGCTTAATTTAGTTTAATCCACAATATATCTTTCTTTCATTTTTTTTTATTATTATACTATTTCTGATTTTATTATTATAATTTCTGATTTTTTTAATGCTTCAGACTCATGTGCTACATTTGCTGTTTTTTGTTTAATTTAATTTAATCCACAACATATTTTTCTTTGATTTATGATTTAATTTTTATTTCTTATTGTTTTTTTTCCTTCTTTACTATATAATTTTTTTTTTCAGAATATTTGTTATTTAAATGTTTTCTCCTTTTTAAATATTCTCTTTGGTGGTTTTTTTTAAGAGATAAGATATCAGAATGACTCCATAATTTAAAATTATTCATTTTAAACTTTAATTTATAACGTGATTTTTTTTTTAATAATTCAGGCTTTGTATTATGACCTTTTGGATGTCATCTGCAGTTAATCTTGCCTTTTTTTTAATTTGGTTTAATATACATTTTTTTTTGATTTTTTTGTTATTAATGTACTATTTCTTTTTTTTTATGCTTGAGCTCATGTCCTACATTTGTTTTTTGTTTAATTTAATTTAATCCACAACATATTTTTCTTTGATTTATGCTTTATTTTTTTTCTTTATTATACATAATTTCTCCGATTTTTGCATTTTTAAATTTTGAAAAAATAGTGTTGGTTCCTTAGGTTGTTATACCACGTCGTAGGAAGGAAATGGAATTAGTGAGGAGAGAGGTGTTGAGAATTGGTAAGTTTTGATCTTATATACAGTTTTTGTTCTTCCATAATATTTGTTGTTTAGATATTTTCTCTATTTTAAATATTCTTTCTAGTGGTTTTATTAAGAGATGTAATTTAAAATTATTCATTTTAAACTTTAATTAATAACATGATTTTTTTAATTTTTGGAAAGGAAAAGGAATTGGTAAGGAGAAAGGTATTGGAAACCGGTAAGTTTTGATCTTGCTTATTTTTTCTTCTTTATTATATAAATTTTTTTCCAAAATTTTTGTTGTTTAAATTTTTTTCCTTTGTAAATATTCTTTATGGTGGTTTTATTAAGGGATGCAATCTAAAATTATTCATTTTAAACTTTAATTAATAACGTGATTGTTTTAAATTTTTGGGAAGGAAAGGGAATTGGTAAGAAAAAAGTTGTTGGGAAGTGGTAAGTTTTGATCTTGCTTATTTTTTTTTCTTTATTACAAATCTTTTGAAATCATCTTTATCTGTCGTGAGGGTGTCGAGGAGCGGTGTTGGTTGGAGGATAAAGGAGATATTGTGATCTCCCGAAGGTTTGTTAGATTGAATCCATTGGTGGTAGTTGGATTTGACTATCTTAGTATGGGTTTTTGGAGAAGGTGAACTCATATGTGAATATTTACGGTGTTAAAATTTGTTAAAATTATTATAATATAGAGATAGCAATCTTTTTTTTGTTGGAAATATATCAGGATTTCAAAGGAGAAAAATCACATCTAAATTAATTCTATCAAACTGTTAAAAGAATCAAAACTGAAACATTTTTTTTAATTATAAATATCTTTTGATTTCCTCTATTTATTCACTCTCTTGGAATCTATGAATTCTTCTCAGCGGCCAAAGAACTTTCAACTTTTGAAAAACTTAAAAATATTTTAAATAATTAAATATTTAATCATAAAAAATAGAGATTGCAATCTATTTTTTTCTTTTTGTTGGAAATATATCACCACCTCTGGATTTCAAAGAGAAAAGAGTCTTATCTAAATTAATTCTATCAAATTGTTAAAACAACCAAAACTGAAACAAATTTTTTTTAATTATAAATATCTTTTGATTTCCTCTATTTATTTGGTCTCTCTTGAAATCTATGAATTCTTCTCATAATACTTTTGAAAAAAAATATATTTTAAATGATTACACTCTTTTTTTTCTTCGAATCTCATCTAAATTAATTCTATCAAATTATTAAAACAACCAGAAACAATTTTTTTAATTATAAATATCTTTTGATTTCCTCTCTCTTGAAATCTATGAATTCTTTCCCATAATACTTTTAACGGCCAAAGAACTTTCAGGTTTTAAAAAACTTAAAAATATTTTAAATAATTAAATATTTAATCATAAAAATGATGTTTAAAATTTAAAATATTTAATCCTTTTAGATTAAGTGTGTATAAGAAATTTTATAAATCACCTAAAAAAAATTTCTACTATTTTAAACCCCAAAACCATATCAATATTCTTTCAAAATAAATTTAAAGGATAAAATTTAATAAATATATTTCATGCTTTTTGACAAATATTTAAAACTTTTTAGAAAATATCATGTAATTAAAAAAAATAATCCGAACACTTCATTATAAATAATTTATTTTGGAATTTAAGTTTTTTTTAATACTTTAAAACTTTACAACTAATTTTTTAATTCATAAAAACTTTTTAGGAAACATCATGTAAGTAAAAAAATAATCAAAACACTTCATTATAAATAATTTCGTTTGGAATTTAAATTTTAAATAGTTTAAAACTTTAAAAAACTAATTTTTTAATTAATAAAAAATGATATTTTAAATCATTAATGATTTCAAAAATTAGTTAAAAAATGTAAAATCTTAAAAAAAAATTAATTAAAACAATCTAATTTTCATAATATTTAAATTATTAAATATATGAATATAAAAAAATTGAAAATTTGAATAAAACAACCCTAACATTGTGAGGGCCATTTGCTTGTAAGTTTACTAAGAGAGTTACGAATAAATTTATATTAAATTTATAAAAATTATGATTACATAGATTAAAAAAGTTATTGGTAAGATATTCAACATAAAATAGAATAATTAGATTATTAAAAAATATATTTTTTAGAATAAAGAAAAAAATATTTTTATCACAAATAGGGATGTCAATGGGCCCCCTCATGGGAACTCCTGATTCCCACCTGACGGGCAGGCGAGTGGCCGTATTTTCTGGGGTTGGGGCCTGGCCTGGGCCAAGATGGAATTCAGGTGTCGTCAGGGAGCGGGCCGTGGCCGGGAATACCTTCCCTCAGCCTCTACCTCAATTCTAATTCCTCAATTCTCTTCGAAATATTTAATTTAAATAAAAAAATATATATAGTATATTTTATATTATAAGTAGTTAAATAAAAACTTATTATAAATATGTTATAATTATAGTTTTGTAATTATAAATTTAAAAATAATTTAAACTTTAATTAATCAATTAAGTATTAATCAATTAATAAGTTAGGACGACTTGATTCTACTTTGTATTAAACAAAGTATGTATTAGTAAATAAGTAAATTCGGGGATGGGGAATCTCCGAACCCGGATAATCCCGCTGGGACGGGGATGGGGAAAAATTTTTCCCCATACCCGGGGTCGGGGCCGGGGTAGGGGATGGGGTGGAAAATCAGGGCCGGGGCCGTGAATCCCCGCCCCGTTGACATGATTCACAAGCAAAATACATCCTTTAGAATTATTGAGAATAGAAAAGGTAAGAAAAATTATTGAAGATGATATTATGTATTAAAAATGTAAAAAATTATTGAAGCACCGCCTTTGCTGTTCGAATGAGAAGCAAAGAGCAGCTTTCCAATTTGCTTGTCTCTTGCTCCGACGCCAAAACCCTAACGAAACTCCATTCCCTCCTCCTCCGAACGGGCCTCCTCCCATCCAACTGCTTCTTTGCAACCAAGCTCGTCTCCTCGTACTCGAATCTTTGCTCTGTCGACAGCGCTCGCAAGGTGTTCGACGAAACGCCCCACTCAAACACCCACCTTTGGAACGCCATCCTGCGCGCCCACTCCCGCGCTTACCAATGGCACGAAACCCTCTTCCTCTTTCTTCGCATGCACAACTCGCCCTCGGCGCAACACCAACCCGACTGCTTCACCCTCCCCATCGCTATAAAGGCCTGTGCAGCTCTCTCCGATCCCACCCTTGGCCGAGCCATTCACTGTCTTGCTGTGAAGAGTGCGATTGCGCATTTAGACATGTTTGTTGGCGCTGGGCTTATCGAAATGTATGGCAAGTGTGGGGCCATGGGAGATGCTCGGAAGGTGTTTGATGGATTTCCTGAACCGGATGTTGTGCTCTGGACCTCTATGGTTTCTGGGTACCAGCAGAATGGGTTTGCTGAGGAGGCGGTGTTGTTTTTCTCAAACATGGTGGTTGGACATGGCGTCACACCTGATCCGGTGACACTCATTAGCGTTTTGTCGGCCTTCAGGCTATTGGGCGACCTTCGTGCTGGAAAGGCTTGTCATGCATATGTTTTAAAGTGGAATTTAGAATCAAAGTTATCACTTTGCAATTCCATTTTGAATTTCTATGCGAATTCAGGCACCCATGAAGTGGCACAGAAATTGTTTGACAATATGTCTGAGAGAGACGTTGTTACTTGGAGTTGCATGATTGCATGCCATGTTCGAAATGGAAATGCAGGTTATGCGCTTGCTCTTTATAGAAGGATGGTTAGGGTTTTGGAGCCGAATTCAGTGACTATGGTTAATGTTCTGCAGGCATGTGCATTAGCTCTTGATTTGGAAGAAGGAAGAAGGTTGCATGAACTCGCAATTCGGAAAGGCTTTGAATTGGATTTAGGTGTCTCAACTGCTCTGATGGACATGTACATGAAGTGTTCTTGTTACAATGAGGCCTCCGATCTCTTTCATCAATGCCAAAGAAGGATGCTGTCTCTTGGTCTGTCTTGATTGGTGGATGTGCTCAAAATGGCCTTGCCAATGAGTCATTGGGGCTTTTTCGGCAAATGCTGGAGGATTGCACTTGTCCTGATGCAGTTACAATGGTGAAGGTCCTTTCTGCTTGCTCGCTGTTGAATAATCTTCACCAAGCCATTTGCCTCCATGGCTACTTAGTTAGCAGTGGTTTTGACAATAAACTCTTTGTAAGTGCCGCACTCATAGATCTGTACTCTAAATGTGGCAGCTTGGTTGATGCTGTTGAAGTGTTCAATAGTGTGAACGATAAAGATGTGGCTGTGTGGTGTTCTATGATTACAGCCTACGGAATTCATGGCCATGGAAGTGATGCCATTGCATTGTTCAAACGTATGATCAATTCATCAGTCAAACCAAATAATGTCACATTTGTATCAATCTTAACTGCTTGCAGTCATGCCGGTTTGGTTGAGGAAGGCAAAAGGATTTTTGATGGTATGAAGAATGAATATGGTTTATTGCCTGATTCTGAGCATTGTAGCATCATGGTTGACTTGCTTGCTCGCACCGGCAAATTGCATGAGGCCTTGAAACTTATTGAGGGAACACCGGCCAGTGGAGTTGGCCCACATGCCTGGTGTGCATTGCTTGCTGGTTGTAGGATTCACCAAGACATTGAAATGGGTGAGTTTGTGGCAAGGAAGTTGCTTGAACTGCAACCTGAACATGCAGGATACTACAATCTGCTGTCAAACATGTATGCTTTTGATGGGAATTGGGACAATGTGATTGAAATTAAGAGTGTCTTGAGGGAAAGAAGGTTGAAGAAAACACCTGGGTTTAGTTCAATTGAGATTGGTAATGGAGTTCGAACTTCTTGTTGACAAGGGAGAGATGGATGAATGTTTTTGAAAGAGAGAGGTGGTGAGGATGGAGATACAGCAAAACCTTTTGAAAGAGAGAGGAATTTCAATAAGGAGCGTGGGGGCCATGGAGGACGGCAAGAGTCGTTCCGTGGCAGCCTGCGTGGTGGGTATGGGAATGGAGAGGCCGGGGGAGATTCTGACCACCCTCCAAGAAGGACTTATGAGCGAAGGAGTGGGACTGGACGTGGGCATGAGATGAAGCGTGAGGGAGCAGGGCGTGGGGACTGGGGAACTGCAACCGATGGTGGTGTTGAACAGTTAAGATTGTTCTTTTCTAAAATGTTTATGGTTACATTATTTTGTGCTTATTTGTAGTTTTCTAATAAATGGAGCTCACCTTATTTTTTGATTGAATAGGGAGACTGAGGGCAATGTGAACATCAAGGGGAATGTTGTTACTGAGAAGCAGTCTGAGCAGGAGGATGCTGCCATGAACAAGGAGAACAAGGAAAAGGACGAGGACAAGGTGAATTCTTTGGATAGTATTTACAATTCAAATATAGCTTACTGATAGGTTGATCATCACTATGGAAGTTATTTGATATCTTATTTGAGTTCTTAGAACTTGCAAGCGCAGCTCAGTCTACTAGTAGTTAAAACTATTATATTTGTCAAAATTTGTCAGATTACAATTGTTTTCTATTGTATGATTTAGCGTTGTATCATGAATCTCAATATCTGTATATGAGTTCTAATTACCTATTCTGTGGAATACTTGTATATTTAAAAGGTCCCAATTTGTAAGAAAGAATGTCAAATTGAAGAAAATTTTCATTCAGCTTGTACAGTGTAACTCTTGGAATATGAGTGTAGCCCATGGCTCCTTTCCACTAAATGTGGCTGCTCCTTACAGTTTTCTCTTCTCCACTTTTGTTCCTCTGCCAATTCAGTTCTTTCATATTTCACAAACTTTCATCCTGCTTAATGCTTGAGTCTCTTTGTGATCAATCACACACATTTTGAATTGCATATATCTTCTTTTGGGATAGATCTATTTCCTGTGTCAAGGACTTTGAGGTTTTATGCTACAGATGATTTACTTTGTTTTTTAAGTGTCACACATATATATCCTTTTTCTTTTGTGTAATGCTTCAGTCGTGGATGTAATGAGTAGATATTGTAGGTATAGTTTTAGTTTCCTCTTATATGACATTATTCTTGTTGACTTTGGTTTCATCTAGTTTGCATTTGATTTTTCTTTCCTGAAAAATAGTTTTACTTCTGGCTTCATCTGTCTTGTTTTTATCTGTGAAGGTTATTGCCTGTTTCTTTTATTTGCTAGTCTGGTGAAAAAATGTGCACTTTTATTGTGAGTACACAACACCATTGGTCCCTAACAACTGATGCTTTTTATTTTTAATGTGCTAGGATGTCGAAGTTTAAGAATAATTGAAGTCCATTAAAAGCCATTATTAGAAAAACTCTTTGAATTGCTGAAGCACGCAGTATTATGTTGGTTGAATTTTTTTTTGTTTGTTTGAAGTATTTGCATCGTTAACTTGATGTAGAAATTTGTTTTTGTATGTGTTGTGTCCTCTCCCCTTGTGTATATTATCATTCTTTTTCTTATCATTCCAGTTTGACCAAAGCTTGTGTTGGTTAAATTCTATGAATAGATGAAATTCTATTATGATCTCTTACATTCATCTCACATTTGTTCTTGATCCGGTTGAAAAGGTTAAAGTCTCTCAAAGCTTATAATTCAGCAACATTAAATGTATGGTAGAATTCCAAGTTATTCTCCTCTTGATGCACAACTTCTATGAGTTCCTTGTGTCAGTCTTTTGGCGCATGGACTACTCCTTGTCTTCTTTTGATCTTATCCGAGAGTTCTACACTTCATTTTATATTGCCTTTGAGAGAACTATGTGGCTTTCTCAAATGCTCGTGCCACTTGGTTCCATTGTAGGCATAGAGCCTAATTCCCCTAGGCTTCAGTTTTTATTTGAGCAATATTGTCCAAAAAAAAGAGCAGCCCGGTGCTACAAAACTTCCGCTATATGTTGGGTCCAAGAAACGGTAATTCACTTGGGTCTATTGTACGTAGTCTTACCCTGTTTTTTTTACGAGAAGCTATTTTTTCGACTCGAACCAATGACCTCCAGGTCATATAACAACAATTTTACTGTTGCGCCAAGGCTCCCCTTCTTGAGCAATATTGTTTTGATTGCAGAAAAGGCCTTGGGACAGCTGTTTATGATATTTTATTCAACATTTTATCTTCATTTTGGACTGATCCTTTCAGCTGTTTGTCACTGTCCTATAAGTCAAAGATACCATCTAAGCAACCAAGTAACTTCATCCACAGATTTTTCATTTCAATTCCAGTTCCAGGTTTCAGCATGGTCGTATCATCTATAAACATGAAGCTGTTGTACATATTTAAGCTTATATATGTTATTGTGCATGGGACCAGCTATATAGATCATTTAGAAGAGCTTTTGGTGTCAATCACTTCTATTAACTTTATTCAACACCATTTCCCCTCCTACATTTTGCACACATAGTTTCTCATTTCCTCCATCCATGATGTGTTAAAGTCTTTACTTAACCCTTTTTTCTTCACCAATTTAAATTGTCACCTATTGGCATGGACACATTAATTTCAAATAGTTGCATTTCTAGTCTTGTCCTTTCTTTGATCATCACCCATACTTATAAGAATTCTTTTGTTTATCCATTTTATGTAGATCTATCTTGTCCATCAATGTTGATCAGAACCTCAAAATTAACTGGCCTGTGTGGATGGCACTAGCTCTTTTTCTGTCCTGACACTTGTTTAGTCCTGGCGGTCAAACATTTGGAGCTCATGTAGATGCATATCAGTAAACATTAGTTCAATTAAACCACATTGCTGGATCTATGTCCTTGTTCATTTGTGTGCCTTCATCCCTGTCATTAAAGGGAAGCTAGATAAAAGTTCACTTGCCTTGCTAATCATAAGGTGTACTTTATATCTACTTCAAATTATAGTTGAAATACCTTCTTTCTTTTTGTGTTAAACTTCTAGCTGCTAAAATTCTACGAACTTGGATTTACAATCCCTTGATATTTTTCATTTGTTCTCTTCTTCTGGTGACATTCCCCTGTTCTTAAACTGTTTTGTTCAGGAGATGTCTCTGGATGAAAATGAGAAACAGAAAGCTCTTCTTGCAATGAAGACTGAATCGCATAAGGTTGATTTTGATAAGGAGTTTGAATCAATGCAGCAGCTGTCAATCAAGAAAGGAAATGATGATATCTTCCTTAAGTTGGTAAGTTGCCTTCACATCACACCTGATCACCTGATCCTTATCTCTCTTTTGGTGGATCATTAAAACTCCTTCAGGAAGTACTCTCATTCTAAATAATCTTGTAGGGCACTGAAAAGGATGTAACAGAAAAAAGAGAACGCCGATTTGGAAGAGTGGAAGCAGGAGGGTGGGGTGTCCTATCCTTGCTTTTAATCACATGTCTGCGTAATTTGTACATGATGTGGACCTTTTCTTGTGCAGGTGGTGAGTATCAATGAGTTTCTGGAAACCAGTTGAAGGAGGGAGGTATTATAGTCCTGGTGATAATGGGACAGCCAGAGGTGATTTTGGTGGTGGGGTTGCAAGCTCTCAAGCTGCTCCTTCATTCAGTTTTCTATACTTGGTGGGAAGTAAGAACCTGTTTTCTGTGAAACCTGTGCAAGTACTCTGTGCCACTTCTAATTTTGACTTACTAGAGTTGATGTTTCAATGAATAATAAACCTTCAGAATTTCATGTATCTAAAAGAACATACTTCACTGGTATGGCGCATGTATGTATGTATACTCAAGTCTTGATGGATCCCCGATCACAGTAGGCATCCCAATTTTGGTTGGCTTTTCATTTGCCAGTGAATTAGTGCTGTTTCAAGTATTCCTAAAAATACAACTGGTACTGCTTCAAGCACTAAAGGTTGTTCATTTAGGGACATTCAAGTTCTTTGTGAATATGTTTTAAAAAAATTTCCAATTCCTTTCTATGGACTTGTTAAATGATCATATTTATGTCAATTTACTTGAATTTTGGTAGACCCTAATTCTAAGCTGAATGATTTCATTCAGTAAGATCTTCACTTGTTTCTAATTCACCCTTCTACTTCATACTGTTCTCAGCACATGAAAATATTACAGTTTTTTGTACTTATAAAACAGCTGATGTATGGTTTAGGCTTCTTATATGTCCTCACAGAGGTAATTACTTGTAGGCTCTCTTGAATTCCATAGTTGCACTGCAGGGATTTTATATGCAAAACAAATTCTGTTATTAATATTTGCATTATATACCTTTTTATGTGTATGAATCTTGGTTTTATATGGGTGTACACAATCACAATTTCTTGAGGTAATATATGCACAAAAAAAAGAAGAAAAAAACCTATATATGTCAATCCTATGTAACTAAATCTAGTTTTATATTCATCTTTACTGAGATTTATATACTTTTTATTTCTTGCCTTTTCATGTCATGCTGTATTCCATTTGTTAGTACTTGTTCAGAAATCATTTGCAGGTAGTCTGCTCAGTTCTGTTTTTACTGAAGACCTGCAGACCGGTACCCTTCTCGTGCTGCTTCAATCTCAACCATGTTTATCATCTCCGCAGCCCGGTGGCTCATCTTCGAGCCCGAACCCGGTTTCAAATTCAATGATTTCAAGAAGATACATAGAACCCAACAATTTCAAGGTAATTTCGGTGTCTGCTAATAATTTGAGCACTCAATTTGGTAAAACTATTTTCAATTTTTCGTATTAATCTTTATTTTTAATATTGATTATGGATTGGGAGAGGTAGATGGATTGGATGAGTTGAATAATTGTGAAGGGACCCAGTTCCAACCAAGTCTCTAATAATTTGATGATTGTTTCTTCAAATTATTGATGGCCCCTCCCTGTCTACAACCAAAGTCTGGTGCATGTCCCTGTTCAATTTAAAGATCCTGCCTGTCTCACCAGTTCACTGGAAATGGACTCATCACTCTGTACCAAATCTTCAACTTTAAAGCACCATCAAAATCAGCTATTTTATTTCTAGTTTATAAGATTTATTATATGTGGTTCTGTGTAAATATCTTGGCTTCAAATTCAATTAAAAAAAAAACATCAATGCTTTTTGTCTCACTGATAAGTGGGAACAAATTGGGTGTTTTGTTGTGGCTGTTCCTCATCTTGCTGGATGTCTTGTTATGTGGTGATGGCTTGTGACCAGATTTGGCAGGTATAACTTAATGAGATTTGTTTCTTTCTTGCTTTGAATTTCAGTTGTGGGCTCACTTTGCACTGGATTTTGGTCCTTCCCTTTCAGCTTTTTCTGTTTGGTTTCAGTTTCAAAACTTCAGCTTTCCAAGTTGTGTAATTGTTTTCTTGTCCCTGGAAAACCCATGTATTTACACAGGGGGTTACTTCCTATAAGTCTAATACTCAAATTAGTCTCTCTATTATACTGAATCAACTATTTTGATCCCTCTATTATGATTTAAGTCACAAGTCTATCTACTTTCGCGTTAAATATCACCTTTTTATTAAGCTTTAGAGGAAAACACGCTTTTAACTATTTTAGGGAATTTGTTTAAAAATTTCAATCGATCGTGAAGTAGAGTGACCTCGCGCCAAATTATAATAGAGGTACCAAAAGAGCCGATTCAGTATAATAGGACTAATTTGGGTATTACACCCTTCTTATATAACTTTTAGGATAAATTTTTTTAAAAAAAATCACAGATTTGCATAATAGGGAAAGTGGTATTTTTTTTTCCGAAAAAAAATCTTGTGGTTTCTTAGTTAACAAAAAACAAAAAACCGTTAACTCCTGTTAACTGTGTTAACCCATGCTTAGTTGGTAGGGGTATTTTTGTTCATTTTTTTTGGTTTTGATCTCTCAAACCGATAGAGATTTGAGAGAAATCTAATTTAGGGCAATTTTCATATAACTTTTGGTATCTATTTTATAAAATTTGACAAAAATACTCTTGTCAACTTAACACTGTTAGTGAGAGCTATGGTTTTTCCTTTTTTTTTAACTTGAGAAACTACAAGGTTTTTTTCGGAAAAAAAAAAAACCACTTTCCCATATGTGAAACCATTTTTTTGGAAATTTACCCTAACTTTTATATTGTGATCACAACCATAATTATCACTGGATTATGTCATGATTTTGTGTAATGTCAAGCAGGTGTCCTACAGTCCCAGACATAGAAGACCCTTACAGTGTAATGCAGAAAGAAATTATCACTCTTTTTATCCACTTCACAGGTAAAAGACACCTGCAGGTTCATCAACAACAATGCCATTAATTCATGAGGGGCATACATACTAATTATCACTGGAATTTGTCATGATTTTGTGTAATGTGAAGCAGGTGGCCTACAGTCCCAAACATGGAAATGGAAGACCCTCACAGTGTAATGCAGAAAGAAATTACATCACCCTTTTATCCACTTCAGAGATATAAAGACATCTGCAGGTACATCAACAACAATGCCATTATTTCATGAGGTGCATGCATACTTTCTCATCATATATGGTCCCATATTCAATCCATGTTCACAAGTTTACACTGTCTTTGAACCTGCCACACACTTGGGACCAAATGTGATAATCATTCATGCTGTGTGGGATTGATATATATAGATAACAAGAAGAGAAATGAGAAAATTCCATAGAAATCAAGACAAGCCATTAGCACAGCATTCTCATGTATGTGCTTCTGAATGAATTGATAGGGGCCTCAAAAATATTCCACTGTACATTCATAAACTCTAACCAAACAACAGCATCATATCCACAAGGCTACAAACATTAAAAGGAAAACAAAAGATTGTGGTAAAAGAAAAGGCAAAAAATTAAGTGGCTTCAATACTTAGACACCTTCAGATGAGATCCACCTAGCTTTATCTCTCTGCCGATATGCTGCTTTCAGTGTTTCATGAGATAGTTTTCCACAGAAATTCTCCAAAGCTTCAATAAGGGTCGGATCGCCACATTGTTGCAGTTTGTGACGATCTGGCAGCATTCGGCCACTCCTGTTTCCAGCTTCATACCTTGGGGATGCAATGTAATTTGGTTCGACAACCATGTCACCTTCTAATATCCGGAGTACCTTCATTCCCGGGCAGTAGACGTGCACATGTTAGATTGAGAAATCACTGGCCATTACTAGTTTGCAGTTTGTTTCATCATAAGTTCATTTTAATTCAGTTATTAAAAGACTAACCTGGGACATTCGTGGCCTCACGTGAGGATCACGCCTTATGCACAATGATGCTGCATTTAGCATCCAATAAACCTCATGTTTGGAATAATGATTCCCTAGGCGGGGGTCCACAAGTTCTTCGATGGCACATTCCTCCAGCAATGGACGAGCCTGAAAACCAAAGATTAATCCACAACATCAAAAGGTTGATATCCACAGCTGGCATCTCCAAGTACCTCACACTATAATTTACTAAATCAAATGAAGAACTTACCCATTCAGTGAGGCATTGTTGACCTTTTGGTCGATTGATATCCACAGCTTTTCTACCAGTGACAAGCTCCAGTAATACTACTCCAAAGGAATAAACATCTGCTTTTTCTGTAATTTGGCCACTTTGGGCATATTCTGGGGCTAGATACCTATAAGCACATAAGATAAATTAATTAACTCACCAATTACCACAAGAGGAACAATAAAATAGTTTTTTTTTTTTTTTTTTTGAATAAGGGGATAAACCCCACGACAGAGATAGGACACAGGCGGGAAGGGCCAATCTTGGGGCTCAGCGGTTAAGCAGCCCGACACGTGACTATCAAGTCGATACTGTCATGCATGAGGATTGAACTGGTTCTACTACACGCGGATCACGGAGGGACCTTTGCCGCTAGACCTCTTGGCCTTTGGCGAGGAACAATAAAATAGTTGTCAGTACAAACTTTACCCAAAGGTGCCGATTACTCTCGTTTCCACACCCAAATCCCCATCAGGTTGCCATCTTGCCAAGCCAAAGTCTCCAACCTTTATTAAATTATAACCAAACTCAGGATATTTAATGGTTCTCCATGAAAGCCATGAAGCTCTTTATTTAAGTAGGTCTCAACAAAATGCTGTGATATCTTTTGAAGAAACTTATGGAAGCAGTAATGAGTCAAGGAATGGTTGGAATACAGAAAAATAAATGAACACTGATGGAATACAGAAAAATAAATGAACACTGATGTGTTGGATGATGAATATCCATGCTTTTAGGCGAAACAGAAACTGCAGCATTTCCAAGATAGATGGCACATTTAGATGGTGGAGAAACAAGGAATCAAAAGAAAGCTATCCTGGGAAATTATTGCATGAAAATACCCTTTTTTATGGTTATCTAAGATTTTAAAAAAACGCCAACCTTTAGTCGATACTTTCATACAGTATCAGAAATAAATGGTAGGAAGCAATATATATTTTGCATGGACTTGGAAAGCAGATTAAAAAAAGCCATACCAATGGTTCAAAATCGTGGGTGATGAGAATGTTGTTAGGCCTCATGTCACGGTGAACAATACAACCCACTCTGCATTCTTCATGAAGGTATCTCAACCCACGAGCAGCCCCAACTGCAATTTTTTGTCGAGAAGGCCATTCTAGTACTGCTCTGTTACGACCTTTAAAGAATCAAAATATCAGGTTAATAACTGAATGTAAGCAATCAAAGCAACTTTCCTAGTGCTCATCACAAAAGTACCTACCTAAAGCTGCTGCTACAACTGTGTTCAAAATAGGAAGCACCACCACATCTTACCCAAGAGACTTGCAAAATGATATTTCAACAGATACCTACTAAAAGAAGTTCGACATTTTTTTCTTGTCCAAGTAGGATCAAAATGGCTTATTTACTTTTCTTCTGCTTCCAAGGTTGGCTTTAAGCCTCTGAACTAAATATGATGATGATATTTGAGAAAACTCCATGACGTGGAAGATATGTGAGGGTCTCAATACTCGACCCAAAGGTAATAGAATGCTATCCTACTATTATGATATTGGTAATAAAAAATAGATGATCACAGGGGTTATATTAAATAAATGAAGTAAAATAAGAACAGGGATTACCGTATAAATGTGAGTCCAAAGATCCATTGCAAATATACTCATACACCAGCAGCCTTCTCTTATCTTCAACACAGAACCCAATTAGCATGACCACATTACGATGTTGAGCACAGCTAAGCACCTCAACCTCTGAGCAAAACTCAGGATCCCCTTGAGAACCAGCTAATCTATGTTGTTTGACAGCAACCACCTGCCCATCAGACAAGACTCCCCTGTGGACAGATCCAAAGCCACCTTCCGCCAAGAAGTTTGCTTGGGAAAATCCACCAGTAGCAAGTTCCAGTTCAGCGTAACTGAACCATCTCGGAGGTTTTCCAAACACAGGTGCCTTGTGTTGACAAATTGAGCATAGAGGAGGTGGTCCCAATGGTGCATTCCTGGATAGTGAAACAGCTTCTCTAACATTTCCACTTGAGTCAATATCTGATCTATAACTCAAGGAGCTGATTCTTGCCTCCTTGTCATGCTTAGAAAAATTATCTAGCAGTGTTTTGGATGTGGAAATGTGTGCTTTATCAAGTCTCGAGATTTCCTCAGCTTTAGATGATGAACAGCCAGAATTCAGAATGTCAGTAACCCATGGTTGAAATTCAGAGGTTGTTGAAGGACTCACACTCCCACTGTCAGAATCAGAGCTAGTTACAACCAAATTTCGATCATCCTTTAGAGCTTTAGCCTCCTCTTTCTTGAGCACATCTTTTGTAGGAGGAACAAAAAATGGAGAAGTTCCAGGATCCGAGCTTGACACCGAAGATGTTCCCGCTTCAGTGGCAGTAAATGGAGTCCCAGATTCAGGGCTGCTGTTTGGTGTTGCAGTTGGCCCGCGTATGGAAACTGAAGGATCCACAGTATGCCTGGATGTCTTTCCTGACGGTTTATTCAGTTCTGGAGGCAATGTGCATGTTGTTTGAGGTTCTGACTCTGGTGATCGAATGAGATTCAACCGAAGAACTTTTGCTTGAGAACGCTTCATGACGACAATGTTGCATTGTAGCTCTTCCGTGCATCTTTTCTCCTCCTGCTTCAGTTGTCTGTAAGGACATACCAATGAGATGGAATGAATATAGAATGTTGGCAACCAGAAAAATTTACCTAAAATCTGAATAAAAACATTTAATAAAACTTGTGAAAAAAAAATCTACAAAATAGTCATTACTTGTCCAATACGACCCAGTTCGCCTGAGCTCTCTTGGATTCAGCAGCTACTGCACCACAAGGTGATCCGGAAACAATTTTTATCTTGATGTTAACCTAGATAAGAGAAAATACAGATATCCACTGCTGATTAGCATACAAAAGCAATCTAAACCAAACAACAATAATTTGATGCACTAACCTTAGTTGGATCATATACACTGTGAAGTTGAACCATCATCTGTGAACAATAGTCCGTAATATCAGACTTCTGATCCAGGGTAGTTCCATATTGCAATCTCTTGTGCCCACTTGCACAGTCCCCTGCAAATATGGGAAAACCCAATATTTTCCTACCTAGAAGACAGATGCATTACAGTTCAATTTCCCAGAAAAATCTCATGTAATTGCAGAAAAGAACAAAATCAAAGAGAGAAATACAAAATGACCCAGCAAGAAACGGTCAGGCCATAACCATGCTGCCAAAAGTCAAACCTTTAGTTGAAAAATCCAATTTATTGATATCCAAGAGCTCAGACATGTAATATTAACAAGCAAAATATGGGTTCCATCCCTTCAAGTAGAAATGAATACTGAGGGGTAAAAAAAAGAAAAAGAAAACCTACACTCAAATAAAAAGAAGAAAGAAAGAAAAGATAAAGGGAAAGCAAATTCCAAGAAATTCCAAATATGATCATCAACCTTTACTAAAAAAGCAGAGCCAACAAATAAAAAAAAAGTAAATCAAAATCAGGAATACCAATCAAAGCCTCAATTTTTGAACCAAAGACAACCTAAAAAGATTCAGAGAAAACAACGTTCAACTAAAAAAAAAATTAAAAAAAAGAAACGAATTGAGGAGAAGAAGGAATGATTGAAATGGTACCTGAACCATGATTAGGAACAACGACCAGAAGAGTAATGCAATCTCCAGGCTGAACAACATGAGTCAAAGCCCAAACAAGAGCGGCCCTGGAGATCTCCTTTGAAGCTTTAACAGCCACCACCACCTTCTCGCTCCCATCTCCACCCTTCACGCTCTTCCCCCGCTTCGGATTCGAACCCGTACTCATCTCCAAACCCCCCGAAACCTAAACTCTCTCAAACCAGCTCCTTCATCTCCACTCCAACCTCAAAAGAACATAAAAGATGCAACTTTGTTCCAAGACACCCAATTTTTTTCAAACAAACAAACAGAGAAAAACCAAGACTTTTTAGGGTTCGCACAGAATCAAAGCACAGTTCTCGTGAATGTGCTCTTGTTTGTTTCCCCTTTCCGTTGAAAAGACATAGCAAAGCAGACAGTGCAGTGCAAACCCGTCAAACAGTAACAAACCCAGATTCGATCATCCAAAACAAAAAATCCACAAGAAAAATTTAAAAACAGCAACAAATGATTTCCGCTTTGGAATCTTCGACTTGGACGATCAAATCCTCGAAATGACAACTGAATGCTAGAGAACAAACTCTCAATCACATCAAAAGATAAGAAGGACTGAAAAACCAAACCCTCCCATCCTTCAACCTAAAATCTCGCCAAAAATCCCTCTTTTCAATGGCTTCTCTCAGTTGAATCTCCACCAACACCCCAAATCCGAAGCTAGCCCTAACGCTGCTAGTTCACAGCGAGCAAAGGCTCATCTTTTATGGTTCCGTGATAGCGTGCGAGAAGACATCGCCATCGCCATGCTCGCCTGCCCCCCTGCTACCTGTTCGCTGTCAGTCTTCAGGTCTTCTCTATCTTTTCACTGCGTTCGCCGTCGAACTTATTCTCGGCGGGCAAAACTAACCCTTGCTTCTCACCATTATTACACTCATGCCCCTCCCTATATTTCATATTTTCATCTAAAAATAAAATTTTGGGTTTTTCCCATAAAACTAATTTCTTTTTAGTCCCTCTACTTTTCATCAAATACCATTTTAATCCCTCTTTTTTTTTTCTTTTTACTTTTTGATCCTTTTATTTTATAAAGTGAGACTTATTAGTACGGAGATAAATGACGTTCACTTAAATCATTTTGGATGGTACACTTTCGTGGCGTTATGTTGATGTTTATGTTAATTGAATCTGCTATAAAAAGCGATGAATAGGAGAGGGCTAAAATTAGGATCCTAGTGGATTTATGATCCAATTGAAGCTTGTTTAATGTTTTTTCTTTTCATTTTTTAAACTTTTTCTAATGATTTAATTTTTTAAAAGGTCACATTGACATCAATGTCAGTCATCTAAAACTGCATAACGTCTGCTTCCAGACTAATAAATCTTATTTTATAAAATAAAGGGACAAAAAAACCACAAAGAAAAGATGAGGGATTAAAAAGATATTTTCTAAAAAATAAAGGGACTAAATAAAAAATTATTCCAAGCTAAAAGTTCAGGGGCTTTCTTGAAAAAATAGCACTTTTGTGAGAAGGAATGGTTGTCCTTCATTTATTGTTAACAAAGGTAAGGTTTGTGAAATAAATTATAACACAACATTTATGTGCATTTCTTTTACCTTCATAAACTGGTCCACTAGTACAAGATTATGGCTAGTTTGGTCATTTTGGTAGAAACATGCTTTGATTTCAAACCTTCAAATTAAATATATTTACATCCCTTAGAATTTACAAATAAGAGAGGATGTTAAGTGTACATGCTCTTCTATCCGAGGGATGTAAAGTAATCAGAGTATGTTTCTACTAAAATAAAAAAAATAATTTATTTATATTTGTTGTTGTTATGAGAAAAATCTCATCGTACAGCCAGACTGAGAGACATCTCAAGGAACTACGGGCAAAAAGATATGAGAAGGCTCCATCTGAGTTAACACTGATTTTGCACTTATTTGGTATTCAATCAACTGGTTGTTTGGCTTTTAAGTCATCTTCAACTGTCCAACTACCTCTCCGAAGGTATAAAAGGAGACTAATGAGAGAGAGCATGGGACTTCCTCTTAGGATCTTTTTCTCTAAATTAGAACCACACAAGCTCCAGCTCTTTGAGATCTCTCTCACTCCTACCACTCCACTCACTCTTTAATCCAATTTTTTTTTTAATTCCTTCCGGATTGACTTCAATCTTTCTCTTCCTCTCTGAGATCCTATTCGACTATCGTCAAAGAGTCCGGAAATAACTCCCATACTTCCTCTTCCAAATCGTGTTCATTGCCCCACTTCGGCGACATAAGAAGTTTTTATCACCGGAGTCATTGTAAGAGGCTAATCATATTTTTTATTCACAACTAAATAAGTTATCATCTCCATCAAATTTTTCTATTAGTTTGGATGAATCCTCCTCGTTAAATCCGCACATAAATAATTATATATATTAAAATTAAAATAATTTTTTTTAAATGTATTATTTTGTATATTATTTGTAACAAATTACAGTTGACTTTTGAACAAGTTTTTATCTGTAAATAAAGATATTTTTGTAATATATATTATTTTTTAAATTTATTTATTTGAAAAATTTTGTCCTGTTTGTAACATGGATAAACAGGGAGCGGGAGCAATGAATGTTATATTGTATCAATGTTCGGTGAATTGGGAGCCCGTTGGAGGGTGGTCCGTGGTGGTCCCACAAAAAAATTATAATTTGGTCCCTTTTCCCAAAACCAGATCCCGATGCAATCATCATCAGATCTCACCCGTCCATTCGGCATCAAGCTCGTAACCCACCGCACCGTACCCTGGCATCATGAAACCCTCGAGCTCGTCACTGGGCTCGAGGTTATTCTCGTAATTAAGCCGTCCAACATGGGCTTTTAATGCGGCCCGGGACCACTTGCCTTGTGGGGCCCGCTTCCCGTTACCCGTCGCCGTCACCAGGCGGGTCAAGCCAGCGGCGCGCGCCGTCAAAAGTAACGCTGGGTTTGACGGGTGATGACGTGGTTTTTTTTCTTCTTTTTTTTTTCCTTCTTTTTTGGCGCCACTCGCGGATCCTGTCCTTCGGACCCGCATTCGAAACCCGTCCAAAAGGCCCACTGAATTCGAGGGTTCTATGGGCCATAGGGCACCATTTAAAAATATTTAGTGTGTTTTTAACTATTCGGCCCTTTAAAAAATTTCAAAATTATTTAATTAATATATAAATTTAACCATGGTAATTACATTTTTTTGTCTAGTTTGATTTGCGTACATGTAAACATAAGATTAGACTCTAAACGGGCCAAACTTGCTTGGATTGAACCTAAGTTGAGCTCAGCTCGAGCTTAAAATTAACGCAAATAAGTTTATTCGAGCTCAGTTTGATTTAACTCGAAATTAAAAATTTATATATATATTAATTTTTATATTATAGATTAATAGATTAATATTAAATTTCAAGTTTTTGTCTCAAAATCAAGTTCGAATTTCTGCTCAAAAGCTCAAAATTTCTGCCCAAATTTAAAGCTTTTATCAAGTTGATCTCGAGTTGTTTATGAGCAGTTTGATTATTTTGACACTCACATGAGCTAATTATACCAATTGTATTTGTTAAGATCTATATATGGTTGTTAAATTTCATTGAGATGGAAATGATTTTATGTTCACTGGTCACCAAATCCATGTGAATAATTTATAACAAGGGAGGGAATAAAATTGTATAAATTAATGTTTGGGATTTGTATAATGTAGTGAATAGGTTGTGTGCACGTTCAACATTGTAGTTTGTCCGTTTGCGTTGCAATCAAATTATAATTATTGAGGGTTGGAGACAAGGGCCCGGAATTAGTGTTATTTAATACATAATTAAATGGGTCTAACACATGGTATTTTGCTAACTCTCTCTTTAAGACATTTAAGAATGAGAATAACATTGAAGCATATGAATCTTTTAAGTCATGGAAAATTCTTTTAGTTTGTCTTGATTAGCACCTAATGATGTGATGATTTAAAGTTTTGCTAAACTTTGTCTCTTTTATTAAGAGCAAAGACAGCTTTGCATCACTAATTTTTCTCCTATTTTATTGAAGGTTTGGCATCTTCTTATTAAAAATGGAACCAGACATAGAATTAAAAAAAATGAATATATATATATATATATATATATATATATATATATATATATATATATTATTGATGCCATGGGAGATTAGCTCTTTCTAGGGATAAGAACAAATCCAGATCAACGGTGAAGATTGAGAAACTTCAATGAAAGATGAGAATTATGTGTGCCTATATAAGAACCACTCTTTGTTGATATAATTAAGCCTTAAAAAACCTTAATTAAAAGATATTAATATTAATAATAATGGTTCGACATTATAAAGAAGATTAGGGACATCTTTGTAAAGAACCATAAAGGCAAAGACTTGGAGAAATATATATATATATATATATATATATATATATATATATATATATCCTCTCATTGGCCAAGACTTGCATGTAATGAAACGGTATTGGAGGGGGTTTTCTGCAACAGTCCATTGTAAATCGTTTATAAACCAATGTTATCGCTTCTCATCGACCAAGATCAGCCGTTCATCATGAGGAAAACCGAAAATGATGCAATGTGTTTTCCCTTTGAGCTGATTGTCGAACGGGTGGCGATGCCACGCGGCGTAACTATATTCGTGGAGAACCAACGATTGTCTTCTCTTTTCGGATCGGAGACGTGGAGCTGGAGATCGTTGTCCATCAACAACGAAACACAAACTCGAGGCATGCCAGTCATCACCTCACTTCAGTTCAGCCTCATCCAGAGCTCCCCACGCCTATAAAAGGAGGAGAAGCCTCATCATGAAGCTCACTCTGAGTGAGAGTTCCCTCTAGCTTTTGTGAGTGCTTGTTCCTTCGTTGGTGATAACGGTGCTGTGAAACCTCGTCGGAGTCCGGAGAACGAAGGATTGTAAGGTGGAGAAGCTCTCACCGGAGCTCTATAGCCAGCTGGTAAGTGAGTCGCCATCTATATACTGTTGTGATAAGGCTGAAAGATGAGTTATAGTGAAGTTTGGCTCAGTACTGAGTAACTCGATACTATAACATCATCACTAAGTAGAATAAAACTTATAATCTAAACAAACAAAGAAGAAGAAAGAGAGGTGGTTAATCTTTTTAGTTGCTAATGGTGGTTGGGTTTCAAAAGAAGTAAAAGTAAAAGAATCAAGAAGAGAAGAAGGAGAGAGTGAGGGACTGAGTTTTCAGTCATCTAAGTTTCTTAGAGAAAACAAAAGAAAGGAAACATAGAGAGAGGGCATGTTTTATCTCATTCTTTTGCATGTTTTAATAATAAGGAAAGAAGGGAGGAGAGAAAGCAAAAGAAACAGAGAAATGGAAGAGAGAGAATGTTAAAATGATAAGGAGATTTGAAGAGGAGTAAGGCTGGCTTAGAGAGAGAAAGAGAGGGAGAGAGGGAGAGGGAGAGAGAGTTTTAAAAATATCCATGGATAAGCTTGTGTCAAGTCTCTTGCGTTAAAAAAAAAGAAAAACTAATAATAAGAAAAATGGGTTCTAGAGTTCATCAAGCTTAGCCATTTAAGTGGTTTTGAGGTGGGCTCAGCCCATGCCACCAAGAAGTGAGTATAGTTTTCTTTGGCATGGGCTTGGCTTAGTAGCCCATCTTCGTAAATTGGGTCAAGTTATGTAATGAGCTTGGATTGGTGTTTTAAATGGACTGCAGCCCATCTTCTTGAATTGAGTCAAAAAAAAAAAAAATACTGAAATTGAATTTTCGCCTACCAGATATTGGCGAAGAGCATAAGGCCGCGCTCGGAGAAGATACTAATAAATAGTAAGTATTTACCGTAATATCACTGAAAGTATTTTGGAAAAATAAATATTGCGTTTATTCCGAAAAAATATATGTTTTGCTCAATTCTCTTAATTGGACTATTTTCTGTATGTAAAGTCAAGCATGTGGATTAGAAAATAATTTTCGGATAATTTCTAGGATTCTCCCGTACTGCATTGTGCCAGTGGAGAGCATACCACTGGTGTCTGCTTGACTATGATATACCAGGATGTTCTGGTGTTTGTTGTCCGATATACCCGTCAGTGGGGTGGTACGCTGACCGTGTATGTACACGTCTTTCGACCGTAGCGCTACGGGGCCTGTGAGTCCCACTTGATAGTAGTCGTTGTCGGCTTGCCGTTGTTACCGAGAGATGACCTGCGGATTGTGTTTTTGGTTTCGTGGTTATCTAGACTTTTTGATGTTTTGTTTTGATCATTTTCGCCGCTATGGTTTATTTCTGTTCAGTAAAAGTTTAATATAACTTACGAGTTTCTGATATTATCCTAATACATGACTTTAGATTTTGATAGCGGGTACTTACTGAGTTTCTCCCGAAACTCACCACCACCCCCTTTTTTTTCCCTTTTTCAAATCCGGAAGATCCGGTAGAGTGACGTGACGCGAGCCGTTGCGCGGGGCTTGGGGTTGCTGTTGAGGTTTGCGAGCCTCTACTTTGTTTCTCTGAGTGAGAGAACCTTAAGTTCAGTAGATCTAGATATGCTTTAAGTTTTGATTCTGTGTTGTACAAGGTACCTGAACCCTAGAGGTTATGTGTGATAAAATGTATGTGTCTGTATCAGACTTATCACGTTATATTATATTCCGTTGTTGCTCTGATATTTCTGTTGACCACCTGAGGCCTTGTGCCAAGTCGGGCCCAGCCCTACTTGAGTACGGTCGGTCTGTTGACGTTCCGGCTTCGGTTCGGGGCGTGACAGCCTAGTTAATTATTTCCATATTTTCCCTACCCTAGTGTAGGTCATCAAACATCTGGATAATATCTTCGTTCATAAAGGAGCATCCTTGTTGATACACTCCGATGGGAAAGCCATCAAGTCCCGGTGCCTTATCAAGGTTAAGGTCCTTTACAGCTTATGGGATGTTTGCCTCTGTGAATAGATTCTCCAAGTTTGAGAGATTAATACTCTCCTTGTGTTGAAATAGTCTCCCCCAGTTGGTGGTGTATCGTGGTTCCCTTCTAGAACCTAACGGCTGGTTTAAATGACCATTAATAGCTTCTAGGATATCCTTGGGTTCTGTGAGGGTTCTCCCCTTGCTCCAAGATTTGATGGATCCAGTTAATGTTCTTCCTTTGGTTTGCCATTGTATGGAAGAGTCTAGAATTGTTGTCACCCTTCTGTAGCCAGGAGATTCTTGAGCATTGCCACCATTGCCATTCCTCCTCCCTTATGATACCCTCATATTTCCGATGGAGCCTAAGGTAACTCTCCTCGCCTATTGTGGTCTATGTTGTCTTCAAGCCTGACATATTTCGCCTCCAAAAGGTTCAGGAGCTCTTTTTTCCTTATGGTTTTATGGAGCCTCTCTGTAGTTGTTCCCCTCCCACCATCCTTTAATCATATCTAAGAAGCCCTCTCTATTAGCCCAATCCATGTTGAAGAAGAAGGGGTTCATTTTCAAACCATGTACCCCCCAATCCAGGCATATGGGTGTGTGGTCGGAGCATATTCTAGGTAGTATCGTTCGCCACACTCTTGAAAATTTGAGCATCTAGTTTGTAGAAAGGAGGAATCTATCCAACCTAGCCATGGTTGGGTTTCCCTGTCTGTTTGTCCATGTGAAATTCTTCCCTAATAAAGGGGAGGGGGTTCATATAACTGTTGTTACTGTAGAGTGTTGTTGAATGCTTTCTATTCTTGTGAGTTGCCAGTCCCTGAGATTCTTTCCCTACCTTCTTTGGTGGAGTTGAAGTCTCCTCCTACTACCCATGGTCCTTGCTAACTCCCCGTATCACTTTGATTTCCTCCTAGAAAATGTCTCTGTGTGGTCTTTCGCACGGTCTATATACGGTCATGCACATCCATCTTGTGATGTCTCTTAGATCTTCTACTATCATTGTTGTGGAGAAGCTATCCACAAAACTTGATATTAACTTCATTTGCATGTTTTTCCACCAAACATAACAACCACCTCTACTATAGAATGACTATCATAGGTTGTTCCTCCTATGGATCTCCAAATCCTTTTGTCAACTGATGGTAGCTTGGTCTCTTATAAATAGAAAACATAGGGTTTGTGTCTCTCACAAGGTAACGCTTCCTCCTCTTTCCCAAGCCCCTCACATTCCATGATATTATTTTCATGATAATATGGTGTCTGCCCTCCAATCTATATCTTGGTTTGGAGGAGAGCCTTGTTGTCACCCCTCTTCCCCTTAGCTCTACCTTCTTCCAGTCGCCGAATGTGTGTTAAGAATGGTTGAGTGCCTTCTTGGGGTAGGTTCATGTCAACCCCCACAAGTAGAGCCGCCGAGATGAGGTCCCTGTCAGGCCATTCACACAATATTAGGAGAATAGTAGAGAGGTTGGAGGTGTTATATACCTTCAGTATCGAGGCGATCCATTCTTCTTTTTGTTCCTCCTGGTTGTGGTTCTTCTTGTGGTATGGGGATTGCACTTGATGCGGATCCTTTGTAGGCGATCCATTCTTCTTTTTGTTCCTCCTGGTTGTGGTTCTTCTTGTGGTATGGGGATTGCACTTGATGCGGATCCTTTGTTCTTTCTTGGTCTTCCCCTTGGCCAAGATGTTCCTTTTGGAGTGAAAGCTTCCTTCCTATTGACTTACTGTAGGGTCTTGTGATGAGGTTTTAGTGGATGGTTGGTCTTAGTTTTGAGTGTCTTTTTGGATGATATTTACTGAGATAAGCTCCCACGTAGGTTTCAAGATAAGGTTCTAAGATCCTTTGATGTATCGCAGTGAAACTTTGCTCATATCAACGCTATTACTTTTCCCTTCTTCATTAATATATTTTCTTTCATCACTGTTTGAGTGTGGGTAATGAATTGGGTCATGGGTTCATGTGGCCCATGAATGTGTAAAGCCACATTAGCAATCAAGCCCAAAGAAAACCCCTCATATCAGGTAGGTAAAAAATAATATGAACACTTTATTATTCTAAATTATTCATTTGAAATTTAAATTTTAATAAAACTTTAAACAATTAATTTTTAGTTCATTAAAAATAATACTTAAAACCATTAATCTTTTTAAAAAATTTGTTAAACAATCAAAATTTAAATTATTGTCTTTTAAAATTTAATATCAGAAAATATAATTGTATTATAATATTTAAATTATTAAATATGTGAACATGAAAAAAATTGAGAAAACAGAATAAAACAACTTCAACACTTTGAGGGTCATTTGCTAATATTTACTAAGCAAGGTTGAAACAATTATAGATAATTTTAATTTTAATTTTAAAAAACCAAAAAAATTAGATTGGAACTTGGAATTTCTTAAAATTTTGAATTATAAAATAATATAAATATTAATATTGAAACTATCAAAACAATCACTGAAGGATGTTCTCGTGGACCAATATAGTGCCAACAGGAGCAGCATAAGCTTGAATGATAGATAATAACTGAGTGGTGGAGGATGTGAATTTGGTGGATAGCAAGAATAGGGCAGAGATAGGGTAGTGTATAGAAACTATTCACAAGTACTAGCATGAGAGACGATGCTTTTCTTCTCCTCCACTCCTCTATGCAATCACTATGTATTTGTTGGTGCTACGTGGTTCACTACGAACTAGGACTATGTACTAGAGGTTCATCCGGAACCTCCTTTTCATTATCAATACATGTGGTTTATCCACCTTATCAAAAAAAGAAAAAAAAAGGCGAAGATGATTTGGGGAAGATTTCTTGGCCTCTAACCTCTAAAGAGATATATGTAAGGGGGTTGATAAGGTTAGAGCTTAGGAAAAGGTAAGAATATTTTTAGTTTTTTTTTTTTGACTGATTTTGAAATTTAGGATTTACTAAAACTTATTTAAGGTAGAGCTAAGGAATCGTCCAACTCCAATCACTACTCCGCTGTGATCCTGCACATGACAAGAAGTATGATCAAATACAACATGATAATCAAAATCAGTGAGCTGACTAACAGACATAAGGTTCATGAGAAGATGAGGGACATGAGAAACAGAGGGAACAGAGAAGGAACTAATGGTAAGGTGACCAATGGAGGATACATGCAGTGGGGTGCTATCAGCAATATGAACGCGAGTGATATGTGGAGCAGGGGGACAATGAGTAAGATGACTAGCATCGGAAGTCATATGAAGGGGCGCACCAGAATCCAGGAGCCATAGAGGACAAGGAGTACCTAAAATAGAAGCATAAGGATCAACCTGAGTCGAACTAGCATGACCAGAAGAAGAGGTGTCCGTTAACTAAAACTGCTGAAAACGCCAAAACAAGGCAAAGGCCTGCTGATCCTTTGGATTCAATTGAAGAAAAGAAGACAAGGGGGAGGCATGCTGCACTAACTGTGCCTGGTAAGCTGAAAATCTTGGAGGTGTCTGAAGAAGAGGTAGCTGAGCTGCAGATTGTGAAGGAACGCCTGGTGTCGAAACTCGAGGAAGGCCACGCTTCTTCTTCCGACACTCACGCTCAAGGTGGCCAACAATGCCACAATGATAGCAAGTCACATTCTTCTTCGGCCAAGGAGAAGACCGAGAAGACTCAGAAGTAGCGGCGGGACGTAATGAAGGTGTCGTCAGAACGCTCGGAGGAGCAAAATGCTGAGCGGCAAGTGTTATACCGGCACCAGAAAAAGAGGCCCGGAGGCGTGTCTCCTCAGCAAGAACAAGGGCAAAGGCCTCATCAAGAGTATAGCCGGTAGGAGAATGTAGTAGCTGAGCACGAGACTGCTCAAACTCTGGGCGGAGGCACATGATAAACTCATACATACGTCGAGTCTCCTCATGACGACAAAGCAAGTCACAGGTATGAGTGCATGTAAGGGAATAAGCAGCAACTACGGGACAAGCAATAGGGGTGAGAGCATCGATCTGATACCAAACATCGCAATAGCGACTGTAGAACTAATCAATGGTGTCATCTCCCTGCTGAAGACCGCCAAGTATCTGGTAGAGGGTGTAGAGCTGCGGCTGACTGGAACCACAATAACAACGAGCGAGATAATCCCACATATCTCGAGCAGTGGGTAACTCGGCAATCTGGGATTGAATCTCGAGAATAACTGTCTGACAAATAACAACCTTTGCGTTAGAATCATCAGCATACCACTTCTCCAGCTTCTTCTCATAGACTTCAAAAGCAGTAGAGGAGGCTAGAGGAAGAGGACCTACGTCCACAAGAGAAGAACCAGAGGAGTCAGGAAGAAGGGGAGTAGTAGGAAGGAGAACAGTGCCATCAACATGACCAAGACCGCTGGCTCTGATACCATGTTAGGAAGAACGAAGCTTAGAAGATACAATCGCACCACAGCGCCCCTCACAATATACATACAGGTGCAGGTATCACACACACACACACACACACACACACATGTTTCATATATATATCTCATCTATGAGATATACATCTCAATAATCATGATAAGGTAAGGTCGGCCGAAAATACTGCTCATTTATGGTCGCCTCCCATTTGGCCATCTGAAGCATGTTTGAAAGATTTCCAACCGTATGGATGGAAAGAACATCAAAAAATAAGCTAGCATGTCAGTTTTCATACAATTTGGGAACTTGTAGGGTCTTCATCTTAATGGGTGAAAATTTATAGAAATCCTACAGGTTCAGAATTTCACCCGTTAAGATGAAGACCCTACAAGTTCCGAAATTGTATGAAAATTGACATTCTAGCTTATTTTTCGATGTTCTTTCCATCCATACAGTTGGATTTCCTCAAAACACTGTGCAAGTGGGCCAAAAAGAGGCGACCATATTTGCACAGTGATAAGGCCAACCGCACCCTACATCTCAAATATATCTAGATCTCATATATATATCATAACAAGAGAAAAGCCCTATATAGAACTTATATTAAATTGAAAATTGAATCCAAAGTGCAATAACGATAAGAGAAATTGTAGAAAAGTGCAACAAAAAAAAGTGCAAAAAATATGAGCACCAATGAAATTGACTTATTTATATTTTAAAATTAGGTAATAGCATGTTAACATAGTTTAAGAGCAACATATATCAACATACTTAACGAAAGAAAATGAAGGGGAAAAAAACCTGATTACAGTAGTTTTGATTTAGTGGCACTTGAAAACCTTGGCATAAAGGATAAACATAATTTTGTAGAGGAAACATCCTAGGGGAATCTCCATTTGTAAATGATTTGCTTTCTTGCGGTTTAAGAAAAAAATATAATGTTAATAGATGTAGGATTAAAGATGAGGAAATATAAATCAGAATATAGTAAGATAAGTTGAATGATAAAACATTAGAAAAATAAAGTAGATTCAAACATACTTGGTATATTCTCTTTTTCGCTTGAATTTTTGGAGCTATCTACTTTTTCTTTTTCTTCTTTTGGCTCACCTCAAATTGACTTTTCATTCAACAACTTCTTGAACCTTTTGTTCTAATAGGTACAGGATCAAGCACGGGCTTCTTATGAATTGAATAGTGGACATCCTCATTAGCACCATCACTAACATCTTTTTGAATGACTTTTTGTGTAGAATTTCCCAATTCTTTGACATCTTTCAAAGTTGTCATTTCTTTCTCAACTAGTTGTAATACCTCCATCAATTTGTCTTTAATAATTTTAGTACATTGAGGAGTTAATGAACTTTTATCAAAGGTTGTAACCAATATGATTCAACTCACTAAGTCGCAACAAGCGAGTTGATTTTTACTCATTCACTGATCCAAGACTTAAATCATTTTCAAACATTGACTTTGCTCTTTTTGTCCATCTCTTCAGTATATATGGTTCAGGTATCTCTTTCACATTATGCATGATAAGTTCTCGTAGAGCATGACGACATAATAATCCAAGAGTCTCAAACATATTGCAACTACAAGAGATGTCACCATTTGAAGGTGAAAACTTCACAAAGTAAATTCTTTCATGCCCTTCATCAATAAATTAATGTAAAGAAAGATTTTCATCACTTGCTCCTTTAACACAATTCAATCCAATGTTGTTCATCAAGTTTTCTTCAAACCTCTTGAACATAATAAAAGTATAAACATTGGAAACTTGTTTCAAAATCCCACGACCATTAAGTTTGCTTGGTGCTCCATTTCTACATCAAAAATCTCGATTTAATTCTTCTTGAAGAAATTCTTTTGCCTTTTCCTTATAATGTTGTATAACTTGAATGAGAGATATAGAGGAATTCATAATCTGATGTAATATGTTGTTCATACTTTCACTCCTTTGAGTGGATTTTGTCCTAACTGAAAAAACATATGTGCTTAAGGCATGCACCATTTTGCTTGAAGTTCATATAATCTTTTAGGCTAAGAATGATCTTCAAGTTCAGACTTCTCAATCATAGCAACCTAATTAGATTCAAACTCTGCTTCAATTTCACATCCATAGAAGCATTTGTTAAATTGTGCTTTAAACTCAGAATTTACAAAACGGCTAGTAAGATGTTGTTTGGCATTAAAGGAAATATGCCACATATACAGTCTATGAGATAACTCTGGGAACACCATCTTTGTTGCTTTCATCATTGCTTGATCTTGATCAGTGAAAATGCTTTTCCGTTATTGGTATCCCATGGCTTCTAAAAATGTTTCAAATAGCCAGACAAATGAATCAATGGTCTTATCTGATAAAAAAACACAACCAAACAATACGCTATTCCAATGACTGTTGATTCCCACAAATGGAGCACAAACCAAATTATACTTGTTTGTTCAATATATTGTATCAAACACATGAATATCTCCAAAGAAATCATAATCCAATTTTGATCTTCTATCCTTCCAAAAGAAATTTGCTAGCAAACTATTTTGGTCTACCTAGACTGAATAAAAAAAATTGGGTCTTCAGCCTATTTACGCTTGAAAAAATTGATAATGCTTTGCGCATCCCCTGCTTCAATCAATTTATCTCTTTCAATTCGTAAAAAATTATGACAATCTCACTTGAAAAGAATATGAATTTTTTTGTTTGACGCTTACAGTAACCATTGAAAGAAGAACATCAGCATGCCCCTTTAATATTTTTCTTCCTGATCTTAAATTGATTCTTTCCTCTGAAGTTGTTAGGTCATGATTATGCTGATTGTTGAAGTAAGAAACCATCCAAACAGCTTTTTCTATAGTAAAATGAATTTTAACTTCACACCCGTCCTTATCTCTAAACTATCAAATTTTCTCACTTCGCCAACACCATCATGTTCACGATACCCAGCTTTTGAGCATAAAAATTCACGTTGCCTTAAAGGTTCCCCCAAAATTCGACGCTTGTTACCTTTTCGAATACTAACCTTACTCAGAGCATATCGATTGTAAAGATCATAAGCTTCTTCTTCATAATACACTTTCATTCCAACTTTAATTTCATCAAAAATGTCATCTAAATGTAGTAATGTACTGCCAATGGAACTGTTTTTCCTTTCTTTATCTCCATAATATAAGTTTTGTGGATTAACAAAATATAGTAGAAAATTTTTGAGAAAAAGTAAAATCAAATTTGGCTTAATTGGCGATTTTACATTTGGAAAAAAAAGAGTAAGTCAACTTGATCAATGCAATAATAAAACCAAAAAGAAAAATTAGAGTACCTGAGAATTTTGCAAGCTCTATATTAATCATAATAAGGAGAGGAGATGGAGAGAACCTCGGCGGAGAACATTACTTGAAAATTAATTAAGTTGATTTTAAGTGGGCTAGTCATGCGGGAAACTAACATTTTTAAAAGTCAAAATAAATTTGAAAAAACAAAGTTTGAAAAGAAGGCATTTGAGAGGTCTGGACAAGCCAGGAGCCACTCCATGAGTTTGAGAACCATAAGTATATTAGAGAAAGAAGAAGGTGAAGTTGGACCAAGGGAGAAACTCAAAAATTGGAGTTGAGGATGCAGGAGAGGAGGGAAAGGGCATCAGGACAAGAGTAGGCATGGAGGGAGAGAGGCACAACTACAGGCGTCCGGCTAGAGGCACTGGAGAGGCATCCGACATGAGCATCACGACGGTCAGCGAAGGGCACATCACTTTAATCTTGTACAGTTTTATTTCAAAAGTTGAAATGAAAGTGGTGATGAGATGGAACGAATGAAGTGATAAAAAAAAAGTCTAATGTAGCAGTCTTTGATTGGAGGGGGACATAGGCTGATGTGGTGTAACAGTTCTATACAATCCCCCCTCCTAATTAATTCACTTGATATCACTTGCAAATAAGGGGATAGTTATATATGTTGAGAAATCAAAGGGTTTGATCCTAAGAAAGGCTAATAGATGTGCAAATGCACTAGCTAGCAGCTTTGGCAAAGGAATCATATATCTACTAGTGTCATGTACGTGCTATGCACGTAAATATTAGTTAAATAATAGATAAATAAAATTAAAATAATAAATATTAGTTACATAAATATTTTAATATTAATTAAAATAAAATTATTACATTATTTGGTGTTGTACCAAATCTATTTTGTTAAAAGTCCAATTAATGAAATATAATATCATTAAAATACATAATTAATTTGTTTCTATAATTTTTATTTTTAATTAAATCTGAATTTTATTGTTAGTTTAATATGTTTTTTCAAATATATTAAATAAAAATTTAAAGTGGAAAAGTAGAAAACTCTATAATTCAAAAAGGACTATTATTAATAGATAAAATAAGAGTTTTTTTTTTTACTTATATGAAAAATAATGAATTGCTTCATACATGCTTTATTTGAAACAAAATAATAATTTGTGCATAATGACTACAAGAACACAAAATGATAAGAGCAACGTTAGAAGTTAAGTCTCAAGCAAATATAAACAATATAAGGATAACTTCTATGAGAATTATGCATATTGAGAAAAAAAAACACAATAAGATAGTAATTCATTTAATGATCTATAATAGATAAAATATTTAGGATAATATTCAATTCTAGCCTTCTAGGCAATATAAAAATAATAAGTTCAACAAACAAGTATCAAAATTCAATATTTTTGTAAACCAAAAAGATAAATAAACTTTTTATGAATTAGGATCGACGTCACAAAACATTTGGTTCACCATCACTTCCTGAAGAATCAAAGAGCAATATAATTCTTCCCATCACATTCGCTATAACAAGTGATCACTTGAATATCAATTTTCTTACAAAAGAAATACAAAAATGATATTCCAATACAAAGATTAGTAGCTACGTATATAAGTTACACATATTTTAAATAATAATATGTAAATTAAAATACAAGTTGAACAGTGAACGATCTAGCAAATAAATTCCTATGCAGGACTTGTTATCCATATATGACACATTGTTGAAAGATTTATAAAAGCAAAGCAAAGAAAAAAATGAGATCTAATTGCAAAGTTTAAGATTTATTAGTTTTGAATAAAAATTAAAAATAAATTAAGGTATAAGGGGTATGTTAGTATAAATTCACACAAATAAATATTGTTGTTAGGGCATCGTCTCTTCTAGTCATAGTAGTTTGAAAACCATCTTCATAAATTTGCACAACCTTGTAATGCTTGTAATGCTTGAATCCAATCTTCATATATTAAATAACAAATCCAAGCATTAAAATTCAAAAGATATGCAAAGGTAAAACAATTAATTAAAATATCCCTATGGAGTATGAAAGCCATCCATTATCATCCAGAAAGCTACCTCTTCATAGGTGTCAACGGTGATCTAATAAAGGTCAAGTTAAGAGAGTCTCTAACAGGCCTATTGCAGCCCTCAGACATTTCTTCACAGCTTGCATGGTTGAAGAAGAGGAGGAAAATTGAAAGTGGCTAGAGCTGTCATTTAAGGGGAGGAGAAGTGGCCTCAAAGAGGTTGGTTACCAAATGATAAGTGGAAGGTTGGAAGTCTAATCATGTTGCATAACATGCTTTAAATTTGGGGGTTTAATCAAGACCACATGGGTTGGTGAACTCTTCACCTCCATCTTTTATGGATCAATTTATGTTTTAAATGAATAAAAGTCTAATAAATTTCTCATTCATCCCACTAATATAAACAATAAATTAATATAGATTTAAATATAATGAAACTATTAATATAAGTCCAACCATTCATATTCCATTAATAAATTCATTTTAGTAATAATCAACATTTTTTTAATTTAATATTTATTCTCATGAAAAATTAATAATTAATAAAAAAATATATTTAAAAATCAAATAAATAAAATATGTTAAAGAGGAAATCTCTTATACATGCCAAAAAATCAATTTAATATAAATCTAATATAATGCAACCTACATTCAAAGACTTTCAACAACAATAACTAAAAATATATAATTATTATAAATTGAATTGATAGGGGGTATTTTGGCATGCACATAAAAAAATTTATAAAATAGCCTACCCAAAAATACTTTTATATTTTCAAAATATGAACAATATGTTAACTTACTTAGGCTATATGCATTGTGGAACTCTTCACCTCCCTCTTTTTTTTGAAGAGAAATGGATTATTTTCTATTTTAAATGAGTAAAAGTCTAATAAATTTCTCATTCAATCCACTAATAAAATAAACAATAAATTAATATAAATTTAAATATAATAAAACTATCAATTTAAGTCCAACCATTCATATTTCATTAATAAAATATTCCATTAATAAACTCATTTCATTCTAGTAGTAATCAACATTTTCTTAATTTAATATCTATTCTCATGAAAAATTAATAATTAATAAAAAAATAATTTAAATAAAATATGTTAAAGAGGATATCGCTTATACATGCACAAAGAAAAAAATCAATTTAATGTAAATCTAATATAATAATGCAACTTACATAAAAAATATAAATTATTATAAATTGAATTGATAGAGGGTATTTTGGCATGTACATCAAAAATTTTATAAAATAGTCTACCTAAAAGAAATTTACATTTTCAAAATATGAACAATATGTAAAATTTAAATAATAGAATAAAATACATAAATATTTTATAATAAATTAAATTTAAAATACATTTAATAGGACATTTAAGATATATTTAATAGATTTGAGATATTATTAGAATTATGATAATTTATCGAGGGTATTTTGGTCCACACACATTGAAATGTTGGACCAATAATCCGCTTATAGGAGTATAATAGATTTGAAGTTTACAGAGCTCCAAAGCATGCCAGAATCCTTGAAGAAGCTATATTTTGAATTAAGGAATGATGCGACTATAGCTAGTTAGCTCTTTGTATTACCCAAAAAAAAAAAAGAAAAAAAAAGAAAGAGAAAGAAGGTTCATCATACAAAAAAAAAAACACTAGAGCATTGTAGATTGGGTTGCAACCTCTGAAATATGTGATATATTGAATATAGTTCTAGTAAATGTACTTTTAATAACAAGAGAATATGTTTCAAAGTAATCAATACCTTTTTTTTAGTGTAACTTCTAACTAATAATATGGTCTTATATTAATTAATATTACTATTAGCTTGGTTAATTTTTTTTTTCTTAAAACCTATCTAGAGTCAATAATTTTAGTATTTAGAAAAACTCTATGAAAGTCAATAATTTTTTTTCTTACACTCCTAAAAAGGATGCATGTCAGTTATTTCTTATGGCTTTAATCTCATCATTCATGACTTTTCTTTTTACCATAGATTTGCATGTGATAGAGACATAACTGACATGCATCCTTTTCAATTCTTTGTTTGTACTTTTCTTTAACTCAAAAAATAGAATGTTTAGTGTAAAAGCCATAATCTTCTTATTAATAAAATGAAGTGCCAATTTCCCCAATTAAATTCCTTAATTCATTTCCGGGAATGAGAGCAAATTATGGAAATAATGAGGGGGTGAATGTAATGTTCCCCATCTCTCACAGGCCAACTATTTGACAAGGAATTCCTAATAAACAGAGGGACTACACTACAAATCTCCCTCTCATGGATGATGCTAGAAATTGTAATAAGCAAAGGAACAAAGGGGGCCTTTGCAAAAGTGCGCCATTCGTATCTGACCATGCAAGAGAGGCCGGGGACCACCTCCACGCCAGCTTCGGACGACTTACCGCATGAAAGACAAGCTGTACAGCGGGCGCCAGTTTGAAGGGATGCCGTAGGTCACTCACGCGACGAGTTCACGGATACCCGATACCGTTGCCGGATGGGACGGCAGGGGCGACTCTGAGGTGCAGCGGCGGCAGTGCGGTGACGGGGCTTGAGCGGGCTCCCCTCTTACATATCCTTGCCGCCATTAAAGCAGCACGCACGCTGATAAGGGAGTGACCCCGGCCTCCCCCATCCCACCGACTTTTAAGAAGGGCCGAGAGGCCTTCACCCACATCTCAGAACGGAGGGAGAGAAACTCTTGCGACTTCGCCTTCACTCCCACCCCGGCCGCCACTATCCCAGGAGAAGAAGGGCACCGGCGCCGAGAGCCGGGAGAAGGAGCACCCTCACGGAAAACATCACCGAGAGTGTCCCACCCGGACTACCACCATGGTCCGCACAGGGACATATTAGGAGATATACTGTTCCACATGCAAGCCGAGCCCCGGTGAGCAATGGTTGGTTTGACTGACTCCATCACTACGTTTTAGAGGACCTCTCTGGTTCATATACTCACATGCATATGCATGTAGTACATCTCCTCTAGGATGCAGCTACTTTCGAGGAGAGGCCTGCCTGGGCCGTGGCTACGAGATGGTGTACTGCGGTCCATGACATGACCCGGGGCGGTGACTTGGAGTCCTCATTAGAGTGTCACCATTGCATAAAATCTTAGGGTGATAGTGTCTTTGTGTGCACATGAAATGGTATGAGAGGGATTTTTGGGTTGTCTCCTGTGGAGGCTTAGAAAGAGAAATGGGTTGGTTTGATAAGGCTTCTGAGGCGTTAAGATAGAAACTGTCCGAGCGCGGACTTGGTAGGAATACTCCTGAATTATATATATATATATATATATATATATATATATATATATATATATATATATATATATATATATATATATATATATATATATTAATACATGAGCCAGCTCACGAGCTCAAGCAATCTCGAGCTTCACAAGCTTGATTTATTGGCAATTCGAAAGCTTCATGAGCCGAAGCTTGAGCAACAAAATTAAGGTTCGAACGAGCTCGAAATGAAGCTTCGAGCCTCGAAGCTTTTTCACTACCGAGCCTTGAAAGCAAAGCTAATATTCCTCGCCTCGCCATTTACACCCCTAATCCTTTTCAATTCTTTGTTTGTACTTTTCTTTAACTCAAAAAATAGAATGTTTAGATTCAATTATATTATTGAAATTGCATTATAATTTAAAAAATATATATAATTTTAACTCATGAGGTAACTCTTTATTGAATTCCAATATATCTCATCTTTAGGAGTCACATATTTATAAGGGGTTTTTGCCCCCTGCGAAACTAGAAAATTATTTATAATGGCCAAACACATGGAACGAGAAGATCAAATGGGATGACATCTGGTGGTAATGGCGATAACATGGAGTATATGAATGGAACGTAATAGGAGATGCTTTCAGGCTAAACAACGTGTTTACAGACAGTTGATCTGAAGCATTGACTACCTAATACTCTCATGGTTTGACACGGCACATGAAACCAAAAAGACAAACCTACGAACACTGGAGCCCATGATCAAACGAAGCCCGGAAACCATGCGAGATCTTGCGGGACAACAAAGACAACTAGGTTCCAACTCATATTTCGAGGACGAGGCCACGCAAGGACAGGGACGTCAAGACAACCCCCATGGATCCCCACTTCTGACCATGTAACACTCCCGATCCAACCATGGTCGAGATGAATGTAACTCAGTCCAATAAAGGACATTCTTCATATCAATAAACGTGGTTTATCCACCATTCAAAAAAAAAAAAAAACTAGAAAATTATTTATTTACCCCTACAAATATGATAATTGCTTGCATACCCCCAGGAAACAACTTATATGCCCTGTGGTTAACTTGACCTTTAACGGTTTTAAATCAATGGATGAAATAAGAGAAAATTATTAAAATGGGTTTGCTAATATACCCCTCTAATTTTTTTCACATGAATTATTTGAAATAATTAATAATCATTATGAGTTTACTAATATACCCTTATAATTATATATATATATTATGGATTTTAAATTATTGAAAATTATAATTATTTAACAACTAATAAGAGCAATGTTTTTTTTTAAATAATAATATAATTAATTATTTAACAATTAATATAATTAAGACTAATTACAATCAAATTAACACAAACAATACAATAAAAAAAATTCATAGTTTAAAAAAACATAATTAACAAACAAAACCTTAGGCGTATGCTCCTCCTAGATCCCGCCTTGATGGAATTATCACAAGAAAATCATTCGACTTAATCAAACTCGAATCAAATCTCCATTATCACCATGAAGAGCTCCTTTTTCTAGTTTACTGAACCAGATGCAGATCGCCACTTGTTCCACTTCACTGGGACCCGCCATCTCGCGCGCCAAAGCCCGTTCCACTGAAATAAATCTAAGCATGACTATAATATATAACCAATAGTCACAGTAAAAAAATAATGTGACTAAAAATACCTCAACAGTCACAAATAAAATAACCGTGACTATAGATCTTTTTAATACTCACGCATGAATCTAAGTGTGACTATATATTAAGTTTTACTCATGCTTAAATTCCTGTGAGTAAATGTAACATTTCTTGTAGTATATAGGATAGTGAAACCACTAAATCCCAACCCATACTATGTGGTTTGTCCACCAAATGGACCTCCAACATGTCTTTCATTACTTGAGCTTTGGCGCTCATTTAAAAAATTTGGCAAGCACAACTTTTATTATATAAAAATAAATCTATTGCTAATATACCATCGAGACTCTAAAGCCCAACCCAAATTAGGAGTTACCAAACTATTTTTTTTTCCAATGTGTTTGTTCACATGATACATATGATGTCATGATTAACTCATTTATATCACCAACTTCCATCAACCATTTCACTTACCGCAAGGCATTAGTCACACCAAGGATGTAGTGCTTAACAACATCACAATTAAGATGGGTAACGGACGATCAACAAACCTATGATGCAACAGGCAGATAAAGGAAAAGGAGCTAAGATCGCTATTCGGCAACATTGTGGGACTAATGGGAAGTAACCATGAGCTCACTGTATTAGGGCAAGGGACCAAAAGTTATGTACAAATGAACAAAGGGTATATCTATCAATATATACACATAACCATATGATATAGAATATATGTATGTCTAACACGCCTCCTCAAACTCACGATAGATCATAAATAGTTTGTTTGCTAATCAAAAATTGAAAACGGGAGAAAGTGTGCACCTAGGTGAAGAGATCGACAATCTACTGCGTAGAGGCAATATAAGGATGAGAGAGAATGCCAGCAAGGTAATGATGATGAACAAAGTGAAGGGCAACCTCAAGATGCTTTGTTTGCTCGTGAAAAATTGGATTTTCGACAATCTTGATGGCACTCTGGTTATCACCACAAATAGGATTCAGAGTGGTAACGAAAACACCAAAGTCTATCAAAAGCTGATGATCCAAAGAACCTCCTTCGTTGTAGAGGACATAGCACCATACTCAGTCTTAATAGTAGAAAGGGCGACATTTGGTTGTTTCTCGCTTTTCCAAGAAATAAGTGAATTATCAAGGAAAACATAGAAACTAGTGGTAGAACGCCGATCAGTGGAGTCACCCACCCAATCAGAGTAAGCTCGAAGCTCTAGAGATGAAGAAGTAGAGAAAAACAGGGAGCATGTGATGGTTCCACGGAGATAATGAAGAACATACAAAAGTGTTGTATAATGAGTAAAGTGGGGAGCATTAACAAACTGGCCAAGTACATGAATGACATAAGCAATGTTCCATTGACTGATAGTTAAGTAGACAAGAGCACCAACAATCACTCGATATCGAGTGAGATTTGGAAGAAGCTCATCATCTAAAGTGGAAAGGTGATGATGAAGCTCAATAAGAGTAGCAATGGTACGAAGATTAGTAAGACATGCACGAATAAGAATATCATAGATGTAATTCTACTCAGATACTAAGTAGCCACAATGAGTATAAGCCACCTCAGAGCCTAGAAAGTAGCGAAGATGACCAAGATCTTTCATTTGAAACTCCTGCTATAACTGCTGCTTAAGAGAAAGAATAGTATCAGTGTTATCACCAGAAAGAACCATGTCATCCACAGAGAGACGAAGAAGAGTAAGACCACAGAGAGTCTGATAAGTGAAAAATGCATAGTCATCGGAGTTCTTGTAAAACCAAAGGCAAGACCACACTGTGAAAACACTTAAACCAGGCTCGACGAGCCTGTTTGAGCCAGTAGATAGCCCGATGTAGTGACAAAAATGTTTAGGTGGATAAGAAATACTAGGCAGAGGGGCAATATAAACCTCCTCAAAAAGATCCCCATGTAAGAAGGCATTGGACATGTCCAACTGATAAAGTGGCCACTAACGAGCTGCAGTAACTACTAGAAGAAGATGAACAGTAGTCATCTTCACCACAAGCGCAAAAGTCTCCTTGTAATCAACTCCATACTCCTAAGTAAAACCATGAGCAATAAGATATGCCTTATGGCACTCGACACTACCATCAACATCTTGTAGACCCACCTACAACTAACAGGAGTAACACCAGAAGGCACCGAAACTAGATCCCATGTATGCATCGGTTATAGAGCACTGAGCTCCTCTTCCATAGCCTATTGCCAAGGGTGATGTTTAACTGCCTCACGATAGGACTGTGGCTTAGAATGAGAGTGGACAATTGCAAGAAAGGATTGAAAAATGATGGAGAAAGTGTGAGTAGTGGAAAGCACAAACCGAGAAAGATGGCGACATACCCAGTCGCGGTAGTAATGGGGAGGGGTAATAAGAAAATCCTTAAGAGAGGAAGAGTTGGACGTGAGTACGGGAATATCACCTGAAGCATCAACAGACCCAAAGCTAGTAGGCAGAAACACAGAGGGAGAATCAAAAGAGACTGCAGGAGGGCTCACAGAAGGGACAAGGACGGGGGAGCCCAGAAGTATAACAGAAGGATAGAGAGGAGATTGTACAGGTAACGACTGAAGAAAGGAAAAAAATCCAAAGTGGGAGAAGAAAAGTAGGGAGTGTCCTTGAGAAAGGTAACATGATGAGAAATACAAATATGACGAGATGTAGGATCATAGCAATGATAGCCCTTGTGCTCAGAGTTATAGCCAAGAAAAATGCACATCACAGAGCTTGGAGAAAGTTTGGTCTGCTCAATGGAGGGTAGAAGCACGAAGCAAACACAACCAAAAGTACGAAGATGACCATAAGAGGAGGCACAAAAATAGAGACGCCTATAAGGAGTGTAAAACCCAAGGGTTTTTATGAATAATTTTGGGGTTTAATTATTATTTATTTAATTATTTAATTATTATGCTTATTTATTGGAAAGAATTATCTAAATTGGTTTAATTGGGGAAAGGGAGAATAAATAGAATTAAAATTTTTATTAGCTTAAATCTTAAATTTGGAGTTTTATTGGAGATGTTGAGGACTAAAATATAATTGTCAGCATTAGTGGGGACTGGACCCGAATTTTGTTTTCTCTCTCTCAGTCTGAAATAAGGTAAGGGAATATGTGTGAATACCGGAAACCCGAGGGACTAATTAGCAAAAGTATGAGAACTCATGCACGTGGAGGCAGGGAAAGCGCTACATCCTTCCATCTGTGGGGGTATCTATCCCAAGGCACGTCCGTTCTCTCTTCTCATCCCGCAAGCGCACGCCGAGAAGATCTCGTCTCCGCGTTCAAATCATCCCGATAAGATAGGAATGGGCTTCAAATCCCGTTAAGATCGTGTTGAGATTCTTCCCACGAACTATAAGTAGAGAACGCCCTCCGGAAGCCTAATGCCGCCGCCCTTCACTTTCTCCTTTCCCTGTTTCCTCCCACTGCCTCCTGATTCTGGCTTGAAGGATCGTAGACGATCACTGCTGTCAGCACACCGTTGAAGAAGAGAAAAAGCCGAGAGAGAGATAGGGAGAGCTTGAGTCCACTACTGCCTTGGAAGCTCGTCGGCAGTCTCTGAGTTGGGTAAGCATCTTCAACATCCTGATGGTTAGTTTCATAGTTGGTCTCAGGTGCATGGTATGGTTTGAAGTCTTGGTTTTAAGATCTGGACATATGTGATTGTATGCCTGTTATCATTGAGGATGAGGGTGTGTTTAAGGGAGATGAAATAATGCCTTTCAGGGTGGTCAAGGGTGAGGTTTTAATCCGTTTTTGTTGAGGTTCTTGGAAATTGTTAATGTAGTGATCCTGATGCATTGTTTTGGTGAACCAAGTATGGTTCAAGTGCAGACTTACTAGTGTAGATTTGAATTGGTCATCAGTGTTGGTTGGTTAAGCTAGATGGATTTTGATTGAGGTTTCATAACTGTGTTATAATGATGGTGATGATGAGACCTCAGTGAAGAAAGGAGAACTCATGTGCAGGATTATACAGTGGGGTGATCTAAGTATAGCTTGTTAGTGCTTGTGTGAAGTGTGAATGGCCTTCTGTTAGTTGAGAGTATCATGGTGGATTAATGGCCCAATCTTAATAATTCTCTCTTGTTGATTTGAGATGGTTGAAAGTATGGCTGTTGTGAGAGGATGATAATATTCATGAGAGGGAGAAGATGTTGGGCTATGAAGGTTCATGGGGTTCTGGGTTCTAAAATTTCTTTGAGAAGTCTTGAAAAAGGTTGGGGAATAGATTGGGATTGATATATATATGATATGGATTTAATCAAGTGAGTGTGCTTGATGAGTAAAAAGAAAAGATTTATCTTTTGAGTGAGTGATCCATGGTGAATTATGAGACTTCGGCTGTTTAATGAGATTGTAAAGTGGGCTTGGTCTCATGGTGTTTACAGGTGTAACTAGTGAATGAATGGACGAGTATAAGTCAAGCATGCTTTTCATTTTTACTGTGTTTTCATTGAATGGGATAGTTTGTTTAGATGGGTTTTGGGCCGGACTTGTGAGCTCAATTAAAAAGGAAATTACTTTATTTAATTGAGTGATAAGTAATTTGAGGATTAAGATGAGTTTTACTTAGTGCACCGGGCCCATTTAATTACATATGTAATGTAAAAGATATTACTTTTAAGCGTTCATGCGTGTGTTGAGTGCGGATCTGTGTTCATTAGATATCGGCGTGGAGTGTTGATCTTTGTCGGGACAGATACGGTGCAGTGATTGGGTTGCGTTCAGAGGTAAGTTAATCTTGCCTCGTTTCTACCCTTTGTATGGGTTTTCTTGATTTGTTGAATGCTATTAGTTAGCATATTCTTGTTTAGTACCTGTTGTTTTGATCCATGCACATACCTGTTTGTTCATATCTTTCCTCGTATGTGTATTTATGATTTGCTTGTGGTAGTGTTAAGGCTACCTTCTGTCGGATTGCTCTGTTGGACCTACCCACCCGTGGGCCGACACTTGACCACGGCCATGGTCTTGTGTGCTGGCCGGGAGGTATGTGTCAACTGAGTTTAGTCTTCCTCTCGGTTTAGTGGAGTCTGAGGCTCCAGTTTGGGAACGTTCAGGGACGGGACACCCTAGCGTTTCAGCTTGCCTTGCTAGAAGGACGATATTCTGGTTGTCCTGCCTGTCAGTGGGGTTGATTTGCTGGCCGTGTCGACACGTGGAGAGGTGGCGCTACCGAGTGGCGACAAGTTAGTCGCTTGCAGCCCGAGGCTGTGTTGCTGTCCGGGGGATTCGTTACTGAGCTGTTGTTGGACTTCTCATCCAGGGCTCTGAGGGCTGTAGCTGGATTCTTGGGATCTGATTGTATCAGGTGTAGCCCCTTTGCTTGATGATTCATTGATTATTGATATCTTGTTTCATCTTATTGTTTTGAGATCCTTGCAGGGTACTTACTGGGCTTTCCATTCGAAAGCTCACGACTTTTTTCCTTCTCTTATTTCAGAACTTGAGGAGTAAGTTGACTCAAGCTCAGAGACGTGCGAGAGTTAGGTGGGACACTTGCTGAGGTCAGAGGATCTCTCTAGGATTTCACTTTTGTGTGAGGATACTTTTATTTGATTATTAGGACCCTTGTAGGGCCTGGATTCTGTAGAGGGCATGAGGACCCTTATGTGATTTCCTTTTATTTTCTGCTGTGACATTTTGAGGATTTTGTTCTTTATTATTGATGAACTTTTGATTATTACTGTTATCTGCTTATCATTCTTAGGCCTTGTATTCGAGTGGGGCTCGTCTCCACTTGGGTACGGCCGATCTGTGGACGTGCCCGAGGTCCCTGGATCCGGGTCGGGGCGTTACAAGGAGTGACACCAATAGTGGAAGGAGCGCGATTTATGAGGTAAATTGATGTCATAACTGCCTTAACCCAAAATTCTGAGGAACATAAGAAGAGAGAAGGAGAGCACGAGTAGTCTCAAGAATGTGACGATGTTTCTGCTCAGCAACACTGTTCTGAGAAGGCATGTAAGGACATGATTGCTGAGAAAGAGTGCCATGAGAGGAAAACAAGTCACGGAAAGACATTGAGAGATACTCACGAGCCCTCTCTGATCTAAAAACTTTAATGCGTTTACCAAATTGAGTGTGAACCATCTGCACAAACTGACGATAGATGGGAAACACCTTAGTGCGGGAACACATAAGGTAAAGCCAGATATAATGGGAGAAATCATCAATGAAACAAATATAGGAAGAAAAAAAATCCAAGAGACGAGGAAGGAGCAGGGCCGCAAACATTAGAATACACCAGGTTAAAGGAGGCAACTGAAATAGACTCACTAGAAGAAAAGGAAAGGGAAGTGTTTGGCTAACCTACAACTCATACATGTAGATCATGGACTCGAAGAAACAGAACCAAAACTGCCTGAACTGGTGAACAGTTTCAGGCGATCACTGCACAAGTGACCCAAACGACAATGCCAACTATATGGAGAACATATTGAAGTAGCGGTATCTAAAGCACATATAGAAGTAGAAGTAGATGTGGGTAGACGAAGATCCTCTAGATGATAAAGACCGCCAACTTTACACCCAGTCCTAATCCTCTGGCCTATAAGATGGTCCTTCACAAAACAAGCAGAAGAAGAAAAGGTAACCGTCAGACCATGGTCAGTAAGTTGGCTAATAGAAATAAGGTTTAAGGCTAGGCCAAAAACATGATGAGCTATGGGAATGTCAAGTGAAGTGGAGTGTAGACGAACACACTGCGTGACAAGTAAAAGGGCCCCATTAGCAGTGCGAGCACTGGAGAAGGGTTGGAAAAGAGAAATCGAGGTTAACTAGGATAGTGACATCGACTGTCATATGATGGGTAGCACTAGAGTCCAAGATCCATGAGGAGGAAATCATACCAGAGGCAACAAACATAGCAAAGGAGAAATCAGACTCAATGGCCCGCTGCATAGCATACATCTGCGCAATGAGCTAAGCTGCTTGAGAAGCAAGGTCGACAGTAGAGTTGAGAGTCGAAGCCACGACAGAAGCTGCATGTGGAAGATGTGAAGCGCCGGGAGGATGTTGGTAGAGACGGTGCTGCTGCTGTTACTACTGAAGCTTAGGACACTGAGCCTTTATATGCTCGGGCCGTCTGCAGTAGCGACACGTAACCTGAGGAACAGTAGATGAAGTCGATTGAGTGAAGGATGCTGGTAGTATAGAAGGATCGTGTGAAGCAGCAGGGGGAGGTGTCCCAGAGTGATGTGAAGCATCCACAACAAGAACTGTGTCAATTATAGAGAGTCAAGATGTAGAAAGAGTGCTCAGCCGGGTCTCCTTAGAAACAACACAATGAATCACATCATCAAACGAAGGGACAAGCTCCCAATTAAGTAGTTGACTCCAAACAGACTTAAAATCGGGACGAAGGTACATCAAAAACTCAAAGGTCCATTGTGTCTACCAAGATGGTGCACAAGTCTAACAACATGTACAATGTAGGCAAGTGGGAGACTCCAAAGAGTCAAGTTGACGCCAAAGTGACCGCAACTTGGTGACATATTCCTAGACTGAGCGCACACGTTATTGAATTTGAACAATATCCTGCAAAACAACATACCATGAGTAGAACTGGACTGCTCAAACATGTGGCACAGATGCTCCCACATCTCATGAGCTAGGGCAAGATATTCAATCTCCATCCTAACATCAAGCTCATACAATTGACACTTTGTAGTTGGTGTCATTCAGCTTGATATCAGCAAAAGTAAGAAAACTAGGAATGTGGGAAGGAGAGGCCATCATAAATCACAATCTAAGTTTCAATTTGAGTCTCTAAGGGCTTCTCTACAAGTGACTGTGAAAAGATAGTCAAGCTCTCAGCACCTCAAATTATGTTCATCCTCTTCTCCAACTGCTCGCAAATGGAGTTGATCTTTCAATACTTACACAAGTTTTATGTTGTCTTCCTTGGGTCAACTCCTTCAAAGCTCCCTATTTTCAGTCAAATCAAGAGGATTCCATAGCTCCTATCTTCAACATATAGAAAATCAACAGAAAAAAGCAGAGATCTAAAAGACCAAGAACCAAAATCCCAAAAGAAGCCCTTAGATGATTAAGATGGGATCTCATCCACTAAGTCGCTACCTGGCTCAACATCGAACAACAAACCACTTCTCTTATCCAAATCAAGACAAACGAGGCTGATCACCACAAGGAAACAACAACAGAGATTGAGAGAAAGAGAGGGATAGAGAAAGAGAGATCAAAGAAACAGTTACTACTCCTGATTGAACTGGAAGGCTACTAGTGATCCCGCTTTTATTGTCCATTTCTCTGGAGATCAAGAGATTGAGAGATTGATGCTCAGAGAGGAGCAAGCTACAAATCCTCTACCTTACGATCTCTTTCGGCTCTCAACGGCGTCGTGTGGATCTTGACGGCGGCAGCGTATCTGATATCATGTAAGAAGTGAGAATGAATGTGAATGAGCTCATTGTATTAGGGCAAGGGCCCAAAGGTTATGTATAAATAAACAAAGGGTATATCTGTCAATATATACACATAGGCATATGATATAGAATATATGTATGTCTAAGAACCCACTTAGCCAGAACGGTGAGGAGAACCTAACCGCCTTAGTAGCACAACTCTCCGTGAGCCCATACTAGGGACTCCAGATGACAGGGAGTGGGCACTAACTTCCCAAAAGAGATTCATGGAGAAGTTACTGTATTTCTTTTTGGTAGACAAGGGGTTATGGAGTAAGTTGCAAAGAACTTTTTGGAAATTAACAACCATATCTAACCAAGATCAAACTCTTTACTTGGTTAGCGTGGGATAATAAACTCATGACCCTAGATAACTTGAAAAAGAGAGGTTGGAAAGGATATAGATCACGGTAATTCCTCTGCGAATGGGAACAAGAAACATTCTCACACCGTCTCACACAATGTCCCTACTCAGTACACATCTAGGCACACTAGTAGTAACTATTTGGTATAGGGTGCACGCTAAGTGGGGTACAAGATCTGTGGGGCAACAACATGATCCAAACACCGGTGGACAAGGAGAAAATGCTTAGATGGAGTCTAGCGGCCATGGCAATCACTTGGAGTATATGGAGTGAAAGGAGCCAAAGATGCTTTCATGATAAATATCGCGTTTTCAAGAAAAGCATTCGAGACATTGATTTCCTAATGTTTTTTGGTTTAATGTAGTGTACATATCGAAGAAGCGAAAGTTGGTGGTACTAGAGATAATTGCAAAATGGAGCTTGGCTTCACTCGTGACAAGTTGGAGACACCGTTGGGAGATGACTACGAAGACACAACCACAGATCAAAACACCATATAGGGAAGGGTTACCATTTGGGGATGAGTCTCGGGACCAATTAGAGTTCCCAGAAGCTCCACTTATGTATTTTATAAACTTTATTATCATATTAATAAAATATAATTTATCCAAATATATTATATCACAACTTACTACGTTAATGCATGTGGATATGGAAATTCGTGACATGGTAACGTGGCGTGTTAGTAACTGAAGTCACTAGTCATCTGCGTTCTGATTAATTTTGAGTGAACTTGTCCATAAAAAAATGAGGTTCAACTTGAATATAATTAGGATGTTTATTAATACCAAGAAAAGAATGAGGATTTGACTGACAAATATATATACCAAATTATTAAGTTAAGTTTAACCATGAATTTACTATGAAAATCATAGAACCAAACTCATTGAATGACTCATTGAATGCTCAATTAATATTGTGAATGGGCATGGTATTAAATAGTCTGAGTAATTAAGATGGATTCCCCAACCTTATCAATATATAATTCAGGAAGTAGCAGGGCTTGAAAACTCATTGTTAGATTACAAATTGCATCTCAATTATGGTTTGATTCATGTGAGGTTCATTAGCAAGCTCATGCAAATTTTTTCTCTGAGTTATTTAATGTGCGTCTTGGAATACTTAAAAAAGAGCACAAGCTCCAACCACAATGAATGTAGTTGAAAGTCATGGACAGTAGATAAATAACACAGATTTGATTTGATCTTAATTAATACTGTGCATTGATGCATTGATGCATTGATGCTGTCCAACAAATTTCTGAAGTTTTCTTTTTTCTGATGTCCTTCCTGTCAATGCCCAGACCTTTTAAAAGCTAAACAATGACAAAGCAAATGATGAGACTGTTAAATCTTTTTCTGGGCTGGACCCTCTTACCGGGTCCAAAAGGAACTACTATCGATAGTCTAAATCTCCACACTAAGTAGTGATATTGTCCTTTTGGGATTTGAGCCCGACGGTTTTTCTTAACCCAAAAGCCACTACTAATGGATACGCTTTATTATTACTGCCACTACACTTTTTCTTCAACAACCGATGTTGGACTTTGTTTGATTTCTAACAGAGACTACCTTCTGAAAATTCACCATGAAATTTTTTTACACTGTTAGAATTGAAGGAGGTATCACGAGTGATTTGAAGAAAAGTTTTTAAAAAGAATTTTACCCTCTTAAAATCAAACTCTTCTTATGAGTACCAAAAGAATAATAAGAATTCTTTTACAGTACTGTAAGAATTGACAGAGGCATACGGATAGAATGTTTTGTGCGAAGCTACAAATAAAACAGTATCACATATATTTTTCAACTGCCCCTATGCCACAAATATTTGGAGCCATTATAAATCAATATTTGATCTCAACTTACATAAACACGTTGTTTATCCTGGAAACACCGTCTATTTCTCTCCCCCCAGATACTCCAAGTGATTGCCGTGGTAACGATGTTCCACCCGTCTTGTAGGGTATTAGCTACCCTAACGGGGGTATTAGCTACCCTACCAGTCCTGCAAAGTTATTTCTGAATGTCATGCATTATTATCAACATGGTTGTCCCTTGGTCCACTAAAATGCTTCAATCTCCACTGCCTAAAAAAGCATAGAGAAAGCTCTTCCAGAATGTAAATCAAAGTAGTTGAATGTAAAGAGAATGGTTTCAATGAAGAGCTTTATGGGTATGTGTAATCTTCTCCTCTGTTCTTCTTTCTTGGTGATCTCATTCTTGTCTTTCTGTTTTACAGGCCATCTTCCATGCATTTACAGTGAAGATCTTAGTCTTGAATCTTCATGCACTCAAAGGATGTTCATAGATGTTCTTAATCTTGTGCTCCTTGTGATTTACTGTTTGGCTTTAATTGTGTTCTTTCTAAGAAGTGAGAATAGAACTAATGGGAACAGAACTAGAAACTGTTTTTTTATGGTTGTTTCAGCCTGCTGTGCAGCTGCAAGCATTGTTAACTTCATTGCTGCTGCATGGATTGTATTTGATGATAAACATGGATTCATGCATTGGGAATGGGTGGTTTACAGTGTGAGAGGACTCATTTGGGCAGGCCTTGCAGTCTCCTTGAACATTCACAGCAGCAAGTTGGTGAAAACTATTTCTTTGATTTGGTGGTTCTCTTCCTCTCTGCTCACCTCACTCATAAACATTACCGCAATGGTGAATGGTGATGGCCTTTCGGTCATCGATTGGATAACATGGTTTGTGAGTTTACTGCTGTTCTTCTCTGCCTTCAGACTCATCCATATAAATGAGAACAGTTCCGAAAACAATCTATCTGAACATCTTTTAGTTAATCAAAAGTGTGAGAATGAAACCATGTTTAGCAATGCCAATATCTTTAGCAAGCTGACATTTTCATGGATGAATCCATTAATGAGTTTGGGTTACGCTAAATCTCTGAATCTCGATGACATTCCTTCTATAGACTCTGAAGATGATGCACTTGTGGCATACAATGCATTTACTCATGCATGGCACCATGAAAGGGAGAACAACAAATCAAGGATCAGGAACTTGGCATTCTTTGCATTAGCTAGATGTTACATGAAGGAAATGCTACTGATTGGATTGTACTCATTTCTGAAAACAATTTCCACTTCTGTTCAACCACTTTTGCTCTATGCACTGGTGCAATACTCAAACAATGCAAGTGGTGATCTCTCATGGGGGATCTCATTGGTAGTGTGGCTGATTGTTGTGAAGGTTGTGGAGTCTGTTGTTCAAAGGCACTGGTTTTTCGATTCGAGACGGTATGGAATGAGGATGAGATCAGCTCTAATGGCCGCTGTGTTTCAGAAACAGATTAAGCTTTCTAATGCAGGAAGGACAAGGCATTCTGCAGGGGAGATTATGAATTACATTTCTGTCGATGCTTATCGGCTAGGAGAATTCCCTTGGTGGTTCCATATGGCATGGAGTCTTCCTCTCCAACTATGTTTCTCCATTGCAATACTTTTCTGGACTGTAGGATTAGGAACTCTACCAGGACTTGTTCCTCTAATCATCTGTGGAGTTCTTAATGTTCCTTTTGGCAAGATGTTGCAAGATTATCAAGAAAAGTTTATGGTTGCTCAGGATGAAAGATTGAGAGCAACATCCGAAGTTTTGAGCAGCATGAAGATCATCAAACTGCAGTCATGGGAGGAAAAATTCAGAAACATTGTCCAATTTCTTAGAGACATCGAACTCAAATGGTTGGGAGAGATTCAAATTAAGAAGTCTTATGGAACAGCACTATACTGGATGTCTCCAACTGTTGTGTCAGCAGCTATTTTGGCAGGGTCAGCAGCAATGAGAACTGCTCCTCTGAATGCAAGCACTATCTTCACCATTCTGGCAACTTTACGCCTCATCTCGGAGCCGGTGAGAATGTTGCCTGAGGTTCTATCTGCCCTTATTCAAGTAAAGGTGTCATTGGATCGTCTCGATGTCTTTCTACTAGAAGATGAGATTGAGCTAGCGGATGCGAAGAAGAATTCTCGCCGAACTTCAGATCATACTATTGTTAAGATTGATAATGGAGTGTTCAGCTGGGATCAAAGTTCAATCTATCCAACATTAGTAAGTATTGATTTGAATGTATACAGAGGGGAGAAGGTGGCCATTGTTGGACCTGTGGGAGCAGGAAAGTCATCACTTTTATGTGCCATACTCGGAGAAATACCAAAACTTTCAGGATCAGTAAGTTTATAAAAAAATATTTCGCTACTTCTTTGTTGCATGGATTAATTAATGTGATGTTCTCATCTGTCTTGTAGGTTGAATGCTATGGCTCCATTGCTTATGTTTCGCAGAGTTCATGGATCCAAAGCGGGACGATTCGTGACAATATTCTATTTGGGAAGTCTATGAACAAGAAAAAATATGAAAATGCTATAAAATCTTGTGCATTGGATCATGATTTAGATACATTCCCTTATAGAGACCTTACTGAGATTGGCCAGAGAGGTATTAATCTGAGTGGTGGACAGAAACAAAGGATTCAACTTGCTAGAGCTGTTTACAATGATGGAGATATTTATCTTCTGGATGATCCTTTCAGTGCAGTTGATGCACATACAGCTGCAATTCTCTTCAAGGTAACTGTAAATTTTTTTTTTTTTTTTTTTTGTATATCTGCAGAAAAATTGAGAATCAAACTGATTGAAATTACTATTTTGCAGGAATGTGTCCTGGGTGCTCTAGAGAAGAAGACTGTCATTCTTGTCACTCATCAAATTGATTTTTTGGATGAAGTTGATAGAATCCTGGTAAATTGTGCTCTATTTCACTTGAATTCAACAACTAAACAGAGATAAAAAAAAATAAAAAAAAATGATATGAACTCTTTACTGTTGTAGGTTATAGAAAATGGGCAAGTTAAACAAGCAGGGAAATACGAGGAGCTTCTAAGATCAGGAATGGCATTTGAAAAACTGGTGAATGCTCATCAATCTGCAAAAGTGGTGTTAGATTATGAAGGACATGTCGATGGTGGTAAAAAATCAAAAGAGATTGAAAATCAGATTGACAATCAGGATGGGATTTTGGACAAAAGCCCGGAAACAGTTCAACTTACAGAAGATGAAGAGAAAGAGATAGGAAGTGTTGGAGTGAAACCTTACAGAGATTACATACATGTCTCAAAGGGTTGCATTCTTTTCTCATTGGTTGTTATCACTCAAACAATCTTTGCAATTCTGCAGACAATGTCATCATATTGGCTAGCAATTGCAATTCAAATGCATAATCTCAGCCTAAGCATTTTGATTGGAGTTTATACAGTGATTTCAGTTCTCAGCTGCCTGTTCGCATTCATAAGGAGTTGGTTTGCAGCTCATCTTGGACTGAAGGCATCGAAGGCGTTCTTTCGTGGTTTCATGGATTCAGTTTTCAAGGCTCCCATGCTGTTCTTTGATTCAACTCCAGTTGGAAGGATTTTAACTCGGGTACCATGAATTTCTTCATCTCTCATTTCATTGATTTTACATAACCGGCATTACATCGTACACAAAATTTCGATGAAGAATGTGTTCTTCAATGCAGGCATCTTCAGATATGAGCATCATAGACTTTGATATCCCATACTCCATGACATTCACACTTGCTGCTTGGATTGAAATGCTAACAACCATAGTGACCCTGGCCATTGTAACATGGCAAGTAGTTATCGTCGCGATTCCGGTGATGATTTTGGTTGTTTACATTCAGGTAAAAACTTCAGAATTGAAAAACAGGACTTGTTCGAATCAATAGGTCACCAAGAATCTAAAATTTTACTGTCTCTTGGATTATAAAGAGGTACTATTTAGCTTCAGCAAGGGAACTAGTGAGGATCAATGGAACAACCAAAGCACCTGTTACTAGCTTTGCAGCAGAGACATTGCATGGTGTTGTCACAATAAGAGCTTACGCAATGGCAGAGAGTTTCATCAGTAAAAACATGCAGCTAATCAACACCGACGCCACCCTCTTCTTTCATAATGCATTGCATCGATGGAATGGGTACTGATACGAGTAGAAGCATTACAGAATTTGATCATCCTCACTTCGACTCTTTCCCTCATCTTAATTCCTCAAGGAACCATTGCACCAGGTACTGTTTGAATTGTTTATAATGATTCTACTATTCATATTAATCGAACTCACTGCAGGATTCGTCGGTTTATCACTGTCTTGCGCCTTGATGCTGACCAGTATCCAAGTATTTCTGACTAGATGGTATTCAGTGTTAGAGAATTCTATCATATCTATTGAAAGGATCAAACAATATATGCACATTCAATCTGAAGCTCCAGCTATCATAGATGGCAACAGGCCACCACAATCATGGCCACATGAAGGAAAGATAGAGTTTTCAGAGCTGAAAGTGAGGAGATATGACCAATGTGTTCATCTCTGAGTTGTTATTTCTGATACTCAACACTCTCATTCTCTGTGTTCACCGATGAAACAGGTCCGGTATCGCCCCAATTCTCCCCTTGTCCTCAAGGGAATCACATGCACATTTATGGCAGGACAAAAGATCGGAGTTGTTGGTAGGACCGGAAGCGGGAAGACGACTCTGATAAGCTCTTTGTTTCGCCTCGTAGAGCCTTTAAGCGGAGCAATCTTCGTCGATGACCTCAATATATGCTCCATTGGTCTAAAGGATCTAAGGATGAAGCTAAGCATTATTCCTCAAGAACCAACTCTTTTCAAAGGGAGTGTGAGAACCAATTTAGACCCTCTTGGTCTCTACTCTGACAATGAGATATGGGAGGTGAGCAAATTAGCTAATTTTTCAAACAGTAAAAATTTCAATATTCACTTGTGTTTGTTTACTGCATCGCAGGCTTTAGAGAAATGCCAACTGAAACACACCATAAGCAAACTTCCTGCACTTCTGGATTCACCAGGTAATCAACTTGGATTTCTCATACGATCAGATTGTTTACTAACAATAACATTATTTCCTCTTGACTGATTTCTAATGAAAGTGAGCGATGACGGCGAGAATTGGAGCACCGGAGAACGGCAATTGTTCTGTCTCGGCCGGGTTCTGCTCCGGAAGAACAAAATACTAGTTCTTGATGAGGCAACTGCATCACTTGACACTGCAACAGATGCCATTTTGCAGAAAATAATCAGGCAGGAATTCTCTAATTGCACAGTGATCACAGTGGCTCATAGAGTTCCAACAGTTACTGACAGTGATAGAGTCATGGTTCTTTCATATGGTAATATGTCATCTAACATCTCTCATTTACCGACACAGTTTCAGTTTTCAGATAAATTTCTGCAGAAGTACTTTGTCCCACTATTTTATGATATAAAAGACAAATGTTCATCAAATCAAATAAAACCAATGAACAGAAATACTCTGTTCCACCAATTAAACATGTAAAAACTTATTGAATGACATCTTCAATTCTTGTTTGCAGGGAACATTGTGGAATTTGGTAAACCTGCAGAGCTGTTGGAGCGTAAGGAGTCCTATTTCTCTAAGCTGGTGGAAGAGTACTGGTCTAAGTGCAGAGTGAACAACAATTAGAACATGATCACAAGCTTTTGAAAATTATCAAAACCTTGAATGTAGTGGTTTTTCTACTATGACTTGTTCAATGGCAATGAACTTCAACAAAGAAATAGTTTTGGTTTGTCATTTGAGAAAGATTGAAAAAGAAAAATATGATAAACAAAAGCTTGTGCTTAGAAGGTGGGTGAAGATGGTCACCTCCAACATCATAAATAACACTAACTTAGTATCAACTTGCACAACTTGCACTTTCTTATTACTTGAAATTGTCATAAAAGTTCTAACCAACATCCCACTCCACAATATATGAAGGAAAAAAAACAAAAGAAAGAATGAAAAAGTATGATTAATTGCATTGAATATCTAGTGTTCTTGCACCATGAATGACGTCTAATCTCTTTAGCCACAAGTTAAGGAATCAACATCACATTATTTAGTCAAACATACATACAGAATCAAGGGACTAATTGTTGTGCTATGATTCACATTGCTTACTTCTCAATAACCTGTTTCTGTTACAGAATTCAACCATGTTGAAACTCAAATGAACTCATTAGATAAGAAAGAAGAAAAGGTGAACTTGTATAAATTTAATTAAGATTAAAGAAGCTGATTTTGGTCATCCTTGGTAAACTGCAGAAAATGGAAAGTTGCAATGTTGGAAGTGATTAGAACTAAGAGACCCACAAGAACATGCATCCTTATTTAGTAACAAGATATGCTCAACTTCTGTGAGCTTGTGTCTGTGGCTAAAGATAAAGTAATGGTATAATTAATGGTGGCAATGGTCTGAGATACTACTGCAAAGTGAGTGGAACCTCACCACTTTGCACAGTCAGTGAAAGACAAAGTTTGTTGGTTGGCCTGCATGTTTTCAACTTGTATTATTTGCATTTTGTGGAGCTAATATAAATAGTATATTTATTCAAAAATGATTTGAAATATTGATTTCTTAATACTCTTTTAATTTGATATAATAAATATGACCAAGCTTGGCCCTATATTTCAAGATCAACCACTTACTATTAAAAAAAGTTTTTTTATTTTGTTTTAGTATTAAAGAAAGTTGTGAAAAGGTTCTCAATCTCTCCATTCAAGCATTAACTTTGGAACCTACTCATGTGTTTATCCCACTTAGGCTATGTTAGGATTGTTGCATGAAAAAAAAAAAGTGTTTTTTTGCTTCAGTTTGATAGAACAATTTTTGAAAAAGGGGCTTTTCAGACTAAGTTAAGGGTTTCTGTATATTTTATGTTTTATATGTTAATTTAAGTACTTTTATAGCTGGAAAGTTTTGTTAATTATATGATCACAAGGGTATTCTGATAATCATATGATTCCAAAATAGCTTTTTTTTCCTCAGAATCTTCAAACCACTGACTTCTTAAAAAAAAAAAGTCATTTCTCAAGGGTCATTTGAGTCCGCTTTTATTTTTCCCATAAGCACTCTAGGATGAAAAAAAAACAACGTTTGTATTAGCTTTTTCAAAGAAGCAAAAACTATAAACAAAAGTTGCAAACAACCTTTTCAGGAAAATTTCTGATTTGTAGCTTTCTTGAAAAAAGCGATTACGGAAAATTTATTTTAAAAAGTATCAATTATTAAAACACCATTCTCAAACCTTTTTAAAGCTATTTTAAAAAATGTTAATTACTAAAACATCATTTTCAAGCCTTTTTAAAGCTATTTTGAAAAGTGTTAACGACCAAAACATCTTTATTATAAATTTTATTATTATTATTATTATTATTATTATTATTATTATTATTATTGTAAAATATTTCTGAATTAATATATCCAACCACAAGAATAACAGAATTAATTATTATTTTTTAAAAAGTTTTTTTTATCAAACTTAAATTTTTTTTTTTCATAAACCAATCCAAACAGGGCCACAGTTTTTTTTTTTAATTTTGAAAAAATCAATATAAAACCTTTTTCTTATTCCAAGAAGTACTATACTTATAAAAAAATATAACATGCGAAACAAAAAAAAAAAATCTCAAATATCAGCATTTATATTAGCACAGAAATGCCACATCGCCAAACAGAAGTAATTATAAAATAAAATTTAATAAAATTTACTCCAATTTCTCAAAATTTATTTTATTTTCCAAAAGAAAAATGCTCATAAATAAACCCTGGTTGCACCGGTGAAAACCAACAACAACTTGCTCTCAAACAAAGACAAAGAAAGAAAGAAAGAAAGAAAGAAAGAAAGAAAGTCATGGCGGAGAGTGGTGGTGATCAAGATGCAGCAGCAGCAACAGCCCATGGATTGAGCTCAGATGAGTACCGAGAGCTCCGAGATCTCATCCAAAGCCACCACTCGTTCACACGCACACCCGGGACATGCACCTCCCTCATCACCCAGCGCATCGACGCCCCCCTCCGCACCGTCTGGCCCATCCTCCGCAGCTTCGACAACCCCCAGCGCTACAAACACTTCGTCAAGAGCTGCACCCTCACCCACGGCGACGGCAACACCGTCGGCAGCGTCCGTGAGGTCTCCGTCATCTCCGGCCTCCCCGCCTCCACCAGCACCGAGCGTCTCGAGATCCTCGACGACGACCGCCACATACTCAGCTTCCGCGTCACCGGCGGCGAGCACCGCCTCAACAACTACAAGTCTGTCACCTCGGTCAACGAGTTCGTCGGAGAGGACGGCCGGGTTTACACCATCGTCTTGGAGTCCTACGTCGTTGACGTCCCGGAAGGGAACACCGAGGAGGATACCAAGATGTTCGCCGACACCGTCGTCAGGTTGAATCTCCAGAAGCTCGCCGCCTTGGCCATGGCTGAATTGGTGCATGCATAGAGTTGATTGATTTTAATGCATGGTTGGGTGTGAATTGTGGATCATTGGATGGGAGGGAATTATCATGTGAGTAATGTTTGTTATTAGTACTTATTTGGTGGTTGTTTGTTCTTTAATCTGATGCAAGTGTCAATTAATTACTTTATTGTTACATTTAATCAAACAATATTAGATATTCACACCATGCAAAAAAACAAAAAAAAACAAAGTATAAGATGAAACATATATAATAAGATAATGCTCAAATTGAAGTGGTCATATTGATGGTTTCTCATGTTGTGTTTGTTTGGATTAATGTTCTTGGAGAGAGTTTGTCAATCACAAAGTTTTATGATCTTGAGATAAACACATTTCGGGGTTTTTTTTTTTTTTTTTTACCACATAAGTTGGTGAAATCAGTTTTGATGTATAAAAATTCACTTCTGTTTATTTCGGTGGTGTCAACCATTTTGGGACTTTGGGGGTGTTTATTTTACCAAAAATAACAGAGAAATCACTGAGGTGATATGATTTTCCTCACTTTGATTGTTTATTTGTCATGAAGTGGGTGAAATTAGACTCATTTTAACTTTTTTCTTAGTCTATAAAATAAGTTTTGATATATAAAAATTCACTTTCATTTCAATGAAACAAAATACTAAAATTGTTGGGCCATTCATCAAAATTTTTATTTTCTAGACACTTTCCATGAAATGTCCATTTTGAAGGAGTTAACTTCCACCACTTTTTCCCTTGTTTCCAAACACTTAATGATCAAATAAAGTGGGATTTTGGCGACTTTTTCACTTCTGAACACATTATACAGAGCATCTCAACCTCACTCCTCTGTTGTCCACATATATAAGAAAAAAAAAAACAAAAAGATGAGACACTAGTTATAGGATGAGACAAACACAGAAAGAAACAAAAGATGTCACGCAGGTATGGATGAAAATTAAAAAAACCACACACAAATATAAATGTATATATATATATATATATATGAAGAAAAAGATGAGACACTAGTTATAGGTAGGATGAGACAAACACAGAGAGAAACAAAAGATGTCATGCAGCCAGTATGGATGGAAAAAAGGAGGAGGAGATAGTGAAAGAAGTAGAAAAAACAAAAGAGGAAACATGTGAGTGTTTGAGAGACATGTGAGGCCACAGCTACCAAAGAATCAGCCACTTTGGGTATGTGTGCCATAGAAACGGAGAAGAGGTAGATAGGATAGATAGGATAAGCAAAGCACACCCCCAGCTCAGCTAACAAACTTGAAAGGGACCATGCTATAATCTATCTATCTATCCATCAATCTAATAAAGATTCATTCAAAGACTGGACTGGACTGGACTGGACTGGACTGGAGGCAATGCATTGAAGACAAACAAACAAACAAACAAAGAAGGGTAAGTGAGATGCAGGTGGAAAAGCAGAGAAGAGCAGAGAACTCGAATGCCAAAGCGTGTGGGTTGCTCTGCTTGTCATGTGGCAGAGCACCTACCTATACTATCATAATAACTGTTCTGTAGGATGATGAATGATGATGATTATGATGATGATGCATGCATGCATGCCTGCCTGCTGGATGTCTCTCAGGCATTTGTTCAATCACCTTGTGGCCATCACTTGATTTGACTTGACACCACAATCCCTTCTTTTATGATTTTTTTTATCAATACATAACATACTTTTTTTTTGTTTTTTGACTGAAAGAGCCAGCCGGTCAACCCCGACTTGCTAACACAAATCAAACGGCGTCCCAGGTCCTCGGTTCGATCAGCAGCGGAAGGGGGATAAATGCTCAAACGGCAGCCCCACCAAACACACTGCTTAGCGAACACTCAGAACAAGGGCCTCACCTCCGGTTCGATCTCGTGCCAAACTAGGCGTAAAGACTTATACGGAGACCTAAGTACCAATATGGCTCAATGGCTGTTGGTATCAATACATAACATACTTGATTTTGAGAAGCTGTAAATAGTTCTGCACACAGAGACATCTCATATTCATAAGCAATTTGATGGTAGTGTTAGTCTCAGTTAATAATAATAATATTCAAGAACCAGGAAAACAATAAATACATTGAATCAATAAGAGACCAGTTCACTTGTATATATATATTTACACAAGATACTGAGAATAGAATACATTCAAATCATATAGATAGAGAAGACTACTTGAGTCTGTGTTTCAAACTAAGAATCAAGAAATGCGTAAATGGATAAAGCAATTTAGAAGGATGTTCAGAGTTGGCAAACTCTGTTCTTTATTCCAAAAACAAAAGATTAGAGAACAGTAACTAAAGCCAGCAAAATCAGTAATAGATAACTTTAATTTTTACAAATTAAAAATCAGAAAAATAGATTTTTTATATATATATATATATATATATATATATATATATATATATATATATATTTTAGAATTTTAGATTTTTTAATTTTAAAAATTATAACAACTACCTAAAAGAGCAGAGCAGGTTTGTGGTGCTCGCTTTTGTTTGTGATAGTTGTTAACTGATACAAGATTATCCTTTCTACAACTAACATTTCTCCTTTCACCCTTCCACTTTCCACCATCTTCCACAATTTATTCTTCAGGGTACAAGTCTTTCACAAGGCAACGAAACCTATATTTTCCTTATAAATACCTCATGTTTTACTTTTATTTTATTTGCTACCCTCGGACTAACTAGAGGATTTGGCTGTTACTTGCTACTCTTATTTTATTTTACTTTATGAAAATTGGAGTGAAAATGATTTGACTATTTATTTTTATTATTTTTTTTGTAACTAAAATGTTTGTAAATTAGGAGGTATTTGCAACGAAAACATTCCCCATGACTACACGAAAGTAATTTGTTATTATATAACAATCATTTTCAGAAAGTCCCAAACAATGCGAGGGTCATTTGTTATTATATAACCATTATTTTTTAGAATGTCCTGAGCAATGTGATGGCCATTTGCTAGTATGCTTCTAATGATCAGATTCTGTATGCAATTGCTATAATGACACTATTTAATATATCACCAAAGAAACAGGCAAATACAGGAAGTCATTTCTAACTGGTAAAGATCTACACAATCGTTGATGGCAAAGAACTAGAGTCATATGCATTAGGTCGTGTATTAATGGAACATGAAAACAGAGTCACGATAGGAACATCAGGAGTTCCTATTTTATCAGAATAACACCTTAAACCAGGTAATGACAGTTTATAAATCAAAATTGCTGCAAGCAATGGATGTGTCAGCATATGATAAATTTTAGCACAACTCTACAGTCTCTACTGCACTCATGCCCAGGATCATGTGATGAATAGAATAATAAAAAAGGCCATCAAATTGCATGTATATATAAATATCAATAAAAAGAGAAATAGGCAAAAAATGACACCTTGTGCAGAAACATATACAATAACATCTTAAACAGAAACAACTTAAACAAATAACAGCAACCTGAAGGAAAATGGAAGGATCATAATAGAATCTTTAATATCCATTAACCAGCTCAGAACCTCATTTATTCATGGTTGAACTTGACACACTCACCACCTCATTGTGTATGTGTGGGTGCTTGTCTGATTTCCTTTTAAACACTGGTTCAATTGGAAATTTGATAGACGATACAATTAAAAATGATCCACCTGGTCATCGCATTTTCACTACCGCTTCTAGGTCTAGAGAACCCACAGCTCAAATCATTTTAGAGACAAGGGTGACCTTGAATAATTATAAAGACATAGGGAGACTCAAAAAGAGACAAAGGGCACACTGAGGTTTATTAGTCAGATCATAAATGTCCATCTATTTTCATGATATGCAAATTTGTTAATACAAGAATTTATCATTCAATTCACAACATCCAACTTAGCATTACCAATCTTCTACCAAGGAACTATTAACCAAAATGAACCAATGCAGTTTGTCATAGAAAGCAAGTCCAGTCCAGAGCCCAGAACAGTGAATAATATAAACAAAGCCACTTTAAATGTATATGGTTCACCAAAATCAAAGTCCAAACCAATCAACCAATCAAACTATGTTCGGACAAACCTTTGTATCCACTGAACTGCTACTCTATCCATGATAATCCGCTGAAATCACAATTAAATGTAGAAGGATCAAAGTTTTCACTCATTGGCCCATAAATTTGAAACCCAATCGCTCTCTTCAAAATTTGACAAATAGGTCCATTTATCCATTTTAATCTTTCCTTTGAGCCATAAGTAAATGTGTCTTAATACTTCCTCTAGAAGATTGAAGCAAATCTTAATCTTTCCCATTCATCATAGTTCATTTTCATGATCATACAAGTGCATCTCTAAATTTAGTCCTAAAGAAGATTTATGGTTTGGTAGAATATCAAAATGACATGAGATTCATTATGCAAACTGTGAATCATAAAATCAATGAGCTTAATTATGCACCAACAAGCACTCTGGACGGAATTGATTCACATAAAATAGACACCAATGGAAAACACATCAATAATGAGCATGAGCACTTACTCCAATCCAAACTATGAGTGGGGCTAACATAACTTAGAGAATGAAACATAATCTACTATACATATAGAAAAGTGAATCTTGACCTTAATTTCACAAGATGTGAAGTAGGTCTAATCGGCCTCAAATTTTCTGTGTTTTCAAGATGTTATTCTGGAGACTGAAAAAGAAATGTTGGATAGACTAATGCTTGCATCTGTGAAATAAAGGAAAGATTGGATGATATTGATATAAACTGGAAAAATTAGAAGCTAGGTTAAGGATAGATGGTTCATTGATTTTTCGATTGGAAATCACATATTTCCAAACCTATCAAAGAAGATCAGCATAGTCGTAACAGCATTCATGTAATCAACAAAATTACATATTCCCCAACATCATCAGTCCTAAAAGCATTGTGAATCGAGAGATCCATAGTTCATGTCAGATAGCAGCTGTAATTTAATCACCACACTCTCATGAACTAGAAACATTTGGATATACTTCACGTGCAAAAAAGATTAACAACTACTTGTAGCCATATAGTTTTTAACCTGAGTCAAGAAAGTAGACATAGGTAAATAATAGACCCAAAGATAAACCATAATTGTGTGGGGATCATGTTCTATTTCAGACCATTTCAGGAAAACTAAGAACATTGATGGCTTAGGCAATTGGCAAGCATTTGTAAAGACAAAGTAGGCATTATGTTTTCACTAATCCTCTAAATCTAAATTATCAAGTTCCAGCAATTACCATACTTCAGTATCAATAATTCATTATAAAAAAAAAACCATGCAACTTAAGGTTAACCTACTACTAATATATAAGAAATGCAATTCAAGGAAACTGGCAATACATACTATGCATGAAAATAACTTGGAACTTAATCTATCAATGGAAGAGTAAAAATTTCAGTACAAATGGATACATAATGCAACAAAACATTCTTCTAATAAGTTGACATGATTTCCATACCACTGCAACTGCCTCCCATTTGTACATTAAGTTGTCAAACTAAAATTAAGCCGCTCTGCAAAGTCTTCAACATCACCAGTAATCTCCACATGAGCACTTTCCATCCTTGAAATGATGAAAACGCTTGTTGTCCCGCACAATAAGCTCCCTCCCAACAATCCTTGACATGATCTTGATTGCATTGTGGCAATCTCCGCACACCCTCAGGTTCTTAATAATCCTAAGGGGTGTCCTTGCTGGTGTACTGATCAGACCATAAGCAATGCAAGGCGCTCACTATGGTAAAGCAAAGCTTGCTCCTTTGCTTCTTGATCAATATCATGGAGCACATATCTTGTGTCAGGCACATAAACCTGCTCCTTCACCTGAGGTCTCACAATAACCGGTGGCAACCGATACTCTCCCAATTTATTCTTCCCGTCGAGCATGTTAATCCCTAGCCGCCTCTTTCGAGGTGGGGTTGGTATCTTCTTTGGTGAAACTTTGGATGGATCAATTGAAACCAAAAGCTCCTCCATTCGGTCCTCAAGATCAATGTCCCCCTGAAGCCTTGCCAAAGTCATCATAGTCTCCCATATCACAGCTGGTGGCTCAAATGGTAACTTCTCAATGAACTCCACGGCTTCATGAAGATGTCCTGATTTCCCAAGCACTTCAATCAAGCCCACATAGTGCTCAATGCCTGGTGATATCCCATACTCCTTATACATAGAATTGAAATGAATGAAACCCTCCTCGATTGCTTCCGCGCTCGCACAAGCTGATAGGACCACAAGAAAAGTCTGCGCATCAGGGCTGGATTGCAACCCTCCGCATCTGCTCGAAAACCTGCAACCCATCATCCCCCTGCAAGTTTGAACTGTACCCATGGATCAAGAGATGCCATGAATCCATATTCCGGTCAGGCATTCTGTCAAACATCCTGCGGGCATCCTGCATGCTCCGCAGCGCGAAAACATCTCAATAAATTTGTTGCTGATCTGGAGATCGGCGCGGAAAGGGGTTCGGATGAAGAGGTCGTGGAGTTTCTTGAGGTGGTCGAGGTGCTTGGGATCGGAGCAGCCGGAGACGAGGCCAAAGAAAGTTGGTGGATCTGCGCGAGCTCCCTGGCTCATGAATTCGACGGCTTCCTTGATCTTGCCCTCGCGACATAGGGCGGCGAGGTCGACGGGGGCCTCCATCGGCTGCGGTGGAGGGGGTGGCGGTGCATTAACCGGAGCCATAGCGGGCCGATGAGCGTGGGGGTTGTTATGCCATTGATTAGGGTTTTGGGGTTGTTGGAGGACGCGATGGTCGGATGGTGGGCGGGGGTAGCTATTGGGTATGGCGGAGGTGGAGAGGCAGCGTGGAGCAAAGGATCGAGATGAGGGTCGTAGGGATGGCACTGCCGTGCGTAGCTTGGAGAGAGAGAATACAAGGATGGAGTTCCCAGCGCGGTGGATGGCGGAGAAGGAGGTCGCCATGGATGAGCTCGGAACGGGAAGAGTAGGGTTTTGTTTCAGCATTTGGAGAAATATCTTATCCGACGAATGGCTCTGATTTTTCCCATCTGGATTACGTGATGTTTATCCGACCGTCGGATTCATGAGCAATTCAAAGGGTGCTTTACGCAAAATTGTCTCATAAATATCCTAGGGTGTTTTTAACTTTTTACAAATGAAGAAAGAGCATCTTAGGTACTGATATGTAATTTTAAGAAACATAACATATGGAAACCAATGCCGATGATGGTGCCGGGATTTTGCTTGTGAACGGAGACAATTGAGCGGATTCCTTGAAGTTCTCCAACACAATCGGAATGATCTCAAGATTGTTCATGAAGCACTTTGTAAACAACCAATAGGGCGGATTCCTTGAAGTTTTACAGTTTTGTAATGGTCATTTTGTTTCATGTATTCATGTGAATGACTTGTAAACCCTTACTATGGGGTAAATTTTTCAGGTGGCTTACTATGGCCAAATCTCACTTTGAATATCAAACTTCAATTTGTATCTTTTCGGGTACCTTGAATCAATTTGGTTTCACTAAGAGGGTACTGGAGGATTTCCAGCAATTAGATGTTGACGTGTATGCCGGAATTGCCACATAATTGCTGACGTGGCATATTAGTCTCTTATGTGGAAGCTGACTATGTGCTGATGTGACAATTTATTTAAAAAAAAAAATAATAACATAAGAAATTTATTATATTATGTAAGGAAACCTTTTTTTGGATTTTTTTAAAAGCCATGTCACCATAAGAGATGATGACGTGGAAGCTGACTAGGCGCTGATGTGACAATTTTTTTAAAATAATAATATAAAAAATTTATTATATTATGTAAGGAAAACTTTTTTTTTGGATTTTTTAAAAAGCCACGTCAGAGATGGTGATGTGGAAGCTGACTAGGAGTTGATGTGGCAATTCCGGCATACAAGTCAGCATCTACTTGCCGGAAACCCTCGGGTACCCGCCCGATGAAACTAAATCGATTCAGGGTACCTGAAAAGATACAAATTGAAGTTTGATGCTCAAAATGAGATCTGGCCATAGTAAGGTACCCAATTGAAAAATTTACCCTAATTCTATGTGATTAAACTTTATTGATATAAATAAAGGGGTAATTCACATTTGTACATCTTTCTCCTAAAGGTTGTGAGGATTTCATTGATGTTTTTATTGCTCTATCAGAGTATTTAGTACCACTTCACCCTCTAGAACTCTTATAATTTTCCTATTTTCCTTTAACCCAACGATCTATTACATCATGATCCTTCGAATTAGCGCAATATATCATATACGAATTTCTGACGACCTGGAGAGCGAGCATCCTTCAATCGGCGAGTTTCGATCCTTGATCTTTTATGATCCTTCGACCCGACAACCTGACCTCCAATCCCAATCGCAAGGTAAGGGTTCTATGATATTTTGGCCATGGAGAGTGAGGGTTGAAAATTTTCTTGAAAAAATACAAATTGAATCCCCAAATCTCTCTCCCTCTAACCACCATTGGATTTCAAACCTACATCAAGATCGAGGAATCTAGGAGCCGAAAGAAAGAAGCGTTGATTCAGATTTTTGTATAGATCTACAACTACAATTTGAAATTCCAAGTAAGTTTTGGTTTTATTTGATTTTTATGGATTTTTTTTTTTGAATTCTTTACATTTTAGGAGAGTAAGGTCATAATTGTTTGAATTCTTGAATTTAGCAGCGGGAATATAGCCAATGCATATAAAAGCAACATGAAAACATAAATTAACATTACATTGAGGAGTTGTTACTCGGGAAATCTTCATGTAGAGATGATGGATTTATAGAAGAGAAGAAGGTGGCATTAAGAAGAAAAACTCCAGTATTACAAGACACTGTCACATGATGTTTCTTTACATTTCCTCTCTTTCTATCTGTGTCTGTGGGATTGAAAATACCCGCCTGACATCGTGTATGTGAAGAGACACCAGGCGATACATCGAATCACAAATATCATATTTGTTTTGATTTTGAGGGTTCTTCCATTCCTAATAGAGGCAAGCCTCTATTATTAATTACCCAAGACATAGTCTTGGGAACCTCCGATTAAGGGCAAAAGTACAAGTAGAGATGATGAAAAATAATTTATTTTATTGTGGATATTACATATAGATATCATCATATAAATGTACATAATTTATTCATTTATTTATATAAATGGCGCCGCCTTCCGTTGTGGAATATATGCTCCTCCACTTCAGAATTTATGATCCATCGGTTGCCTCAAGATGCCTACTTTATCCCCGCTTTGAGATTTTCACCGCTTTACATTTCATCGACCATCTTGAGATGAATGTCATATTGCCTCCTCGAGATATATGTCACTTTAGTTGCCTCAAGATGTCGACTTCGCCGCCGCCTTAAGATTTTCGCCATTTTAGTGTTTATGTCTTTTATCGATCGTCCCTAGATGAATGTTTCATCACTACCTCGAGAGTCGTATCACTTTATCAGCTACCTTGAGATGCGTATTCCATTAGCACATTGAGATTTGCTGCCGTAGGATTTGGATTTTATCAGCCGCCTCAAGATGGGTGTTTTATAAGCCTTGTCGAGATTATTTCAACTTTATGATTTGGGATATTCATCCCGGTACTCGAGGTGAATGTTCCACTGTCGCATCGAGACTCGTGCTATTTGGAGATTTATGTTTTGGGACATCTCAATATGCGTCTACCATCGCCGCTTCGAAATGTGCGAACATGCACATGTATATGAGTTCAAACGTTTCTTTTTTTTTATGATTTAATTAAATCAACCCCTTCTATGATATAATTAAATCAACTCTTTTTTTTATTATTTTATTTATTTATTTATTTAAACCAGTCTTTCCTTTCAAATGGGCCCAGCGTACTCCTTTTGATTTATTATTTATTTTTGCAAAGGATTCATACACCATCTTGAATTTTTTTTCTTTTTTTTTAAATTTTGGAAAAGAGGCTTGCCCATGACTTCATTCATAAATGTAATTAGTCAAACTATTGCTTAAATCAAAATTGCAACCAATGTTGACTGAGGTAACGAGGAATTCATTTTTTAATCAAAGGTTTATACTCTTTTGCATTGACTGCAAAGTCATGCAAGTCTTCTTCCTTTTTTTTTTTTTTGCCAATATCCACTTGTGCAGAGCTACTTTCCTCTTTATTCCTTTGCAACCCCTTTTTTATTTTATTTTATTTTATTTTTTGCTTCTTATTTCAAACGGCCTATCTCTCGTTTTTCTCCGTGACCAACACATGTATTATGATCATCTTACTTTGCATGCCATGGATTGATTTGATTTTTTTTTCTTCTTAAACTATAACCATGAACCTTTTTCAATCTTAATTGAATGCATACAGGTCAACAATTTGGAGACTGGCAAGTCAACATCATGAGCCAAATTCATGAGGATGGCTACAAAAATTGTAAACTTGAGCTATCTGCAACAGCTCATTGGCTTGACAGGGAGCAGGACCATTTCAAACTTCCTCATTCTTCTTATTTTATTTTATTTCATTTTTTTTGTATATATTTTTTTATTTTCAGACCCAGCTGCATTTCTTTTTCTTTATGCAAATACTTGGAATTGGAACAATCATTAGAGGGGTGCTCAATAATTTCAGTTGTAAGACCTGCATATAGAGAAGCCAAATTCTCTTGGACATTTTATCAAACATTTGGAAGGCATTATGATTTTTTTTTTATATCATCAAAGATTTACAATTTTCCCATCAAACATAAATTTCATCCCATGATGAGCTTCAACATCTAAGCATGTGCAGCCTTCTTGTGGTTTTCTTTGAAGTTTATGATGCAAAGGCCCACCATTTCCTCTTTTTTTTTTTCCCATATGTAGCTCATCTCTTAACAATGGACAAGCTTCCAATCATCTTTGCTTGGATTTTGTCTCAACAATGTGTAGATAGTTGCATACCCATTCCTTCTGTCATCCCTATTCACCTTATGAAGACTAGTCCTGCAATATTAACAAGATCCAATACTCCATTGGGTCAATGCCTTCATACTCAAAACCATGCCCAGTAATTTGCTAACAAACAATTCATATCCTTAAAATGTTGCAAACATCAACTGCCACATTGCATTTGTGATTTTTAAAATAGGAAACTGTGATCTATTTGAAACATTTCATCGAATATCTTAAGGGCATCTTATGAAACACAGTATTGGGCATGACATTTGAACATTTTATGGATGAAATTTACAATCATACAACCTTTCATATTAACAATGACACCAATGCTTGCAGTCCCAAAATGCAATGTCTCTCTGTATCCTTCTTTCCTTCCGTTTCTTCTTCATCTTCCGCAACAGGCTTTATATTTCCATGTACCTGATGGCTTCTTCATTTGATAGTCATGCTCCATAACTGTCAGACCTGAAAAAGGATCAAACAACTTGCACAACTCTAAGCCTCATTTCAGCATTTGTGTAGCCACCACATCAATTGCTAATCTTTGCAACTCTTCGTTAGACAGATAACAAAGACCAGTCTTCATCTTCTACAAGTTTTTCACATTTTCTCATTTTGGAATCAAAACAATCATGATTACTCCAAGAGAATAGAGTGACATTGAGCAACGTGAGAGTGGGAGGAGGCTTGATTGATCTATCGAGGTGCCAAAAATTCATGGTTGCAATAGTGATGCTTCTTCTCTGATGCTTTCAGGCCATCCAGTCCTGTTTTGGTGTTTCATGCCCGATAGAGAAGGGGGAGAGGACCTCAATCTCTTTAGTTTGCAGAGCTTGGCTTGGGGTGGACGCATTTGCTCTCAAGAACGAGCTTAGAAGAGAATCCGTTTCTCCGAATCGTCAAGAACATCTCCTGGCGGCTTCAATCTTTGACAGTGATGTTCACTAGCTGGGCAACCATGGCATCAACAGTGTCTATTGATGCCTTTGTCTCTTTCTTCGGTGACAGTAGGCAACAGGGAGCTATTATATAACTCTTGCCTTATTTTCTCTGGTAGCAATAGGCAGCAGGCAGGCTATTATATAGTCTATGCTCCTTCTCCGGTGATGTCGGGCAGCAGGGAGGTTATCACATAACCTTCGCTTTCTCTCCGATGACGGCGGGTCTTGGTGGCATGGTGACGGGGGGACGGCAGCGGGCCTCGACAGCTTGGCGGCATCAATGGAGGGGGGCGGCAGGACGGACTGATTTGATGAAGGAGCCACCGCACACCAGGATGGTATCCACCCTGGCAGCGGCGGTGGCTCGACGACGGGCAGTGAATGAAGAGGAAAAGGCCAGGGCTACCTCTTCCCCCCTCCTTTTATTTCATTGTAGTCCCTCTCTATTTATAGAACCTCTTCACATGATAAATCATAACTTAAATTTTGATTTGATTTATTCTTTAAATTTAGATAAATCAAAATTTAAGTTTTGATTTGATTTGATTGGATTTTTTTTGGATTTTGATTTGATTGATTGTTTTTATTTGTTAATTCATTCAAATTTGATTTTGATTTGATTGATGCTTTCCTGATTTGATTTGATTGATGCTTTCCTTTTAATCAAGATTTAAATGTGGTTTTATTTTTTTTTATTTTTTTGGAATTTTTTTTTCATATTGTCTTGGGATTTGTTTCCTTGGACTGTCTTGGATTTGCCTCGGGATCTATACCCATGAATTATCCTAGGATTTGCATTTCTTTAGATTGCCTCGAGATTTGTATTCTTTGCATCTTAGAATTTGAGATCGACTCGAGATTTGTATTCTCGGACTATATTGGGATTCGTGTCCTTACTTGCCTTAGGATATGTGTCCTCGGCTCGCCTCGGGATCACACCACATTAAAATATTTTAATATCAAGATTTTTCAAGATATATATTTCATCATAATTAATATGAAATATTTTATTATCATATTGGCCCTTGAGACATTTTGTATTTTCAAGGCTCATATTTTTTTTTGATATCAACAGTGTCTTTTATGACATACAATGGGATTAGCTTGACTTGACTCTAGTATTATGGTTTAAGTTTGGCTAGGATTAAAGCACCGATTCGATTAATTGGGTGGGGTATGGCATGTTTCTTTCAAATTCTAGTAATGTGGAAAATTTGGGCTTGGCTTTTCCACAAGTGAACATTTGACTATTTCACAGCTGGTATGACAATTTATGTGTAATCTAACCAATTTAGTGCCTAGGTTGCATAGAACCACAGGCAAATCAACCTTTTCACAAGTACATTATCCTCAACCAAAACCACAAGGCCAAGAAAAACTGGCATTCAAATCAATGGGAAGGAATTTGAACTCCTATAAGACTTGGATAGAATTCTAAGTGGGGATGAATAAATTAAGATGTTAAAAGGATCTAGGTATCTATGTTTAGTGGCCAAACAACATAATAATATTTTTTAGTAATAATTTTCCATAAGCATTTTAATCCTGTAGTTGATATAGTAGATTGTCCAATCATTGGTTAGCCAATGAGAAACCACTCGTCATCAGTCCCTGACCATATCTGTGAATGTCTTTTTTATTTTTGCCAAAAAGAACATCATGAAGAACCAAGAAGAAAAGAATAATCTTTATTACTCTGGAGCATCATAATGAATTCCATTGAAAAAGGTCGAGTTAACAAATCTACCATTTTTGAAATGCTAATATAACTAGGGCTCTTATAGTGTCTAGAGATACATTTGGAGTAAAAATCATGGTGTAGTAAATCTAGTAGTTGAGAACAACCTTTATTTTATCCTGTGGAGGCATGGGGAGGGGAGTGGAGGTGCATTATCGGCGAGCGGCAATTTGTGGCGGGCGTGGGGAGGCATGACACTGGTCGAGGCCCAGAAGGGGGGATGGATGGATACTACAAGTGTATGAGAGAGATGGTCGGTGGAGGCGACCTCCGGGAGCATCGGCAGAGTCCCCAACCCGAGCCACCATCGGAGCCCCGAGAACATAATGAGAAGTGGAGGACGGAGTGAGCCATAGGGAGGGGAGGCGGGGATCGGGAATGAAGGAGCAACACTGAGAGTCAGAGACTGGCGGATGGTCAAGATCGTCGGTGGAAACGAAAGGCCTCACCGACGGACCTCCGAGACAACGGTGATGCCCCACCCCGCGTCACACCAAGGAACAACACACCAGAACTGGTGCGACCCAGGAACTCGCCAAGGAGGGAGAATGTCTCATATGCCAAGGTGGTGAGAGGTGAAGAAAGTCCAGTAGAAGCTGAAACAGAGACAAACGGAAGATCGGAGGGGCAGGTAGAATCCAAGGAAGGCTGAAAGGAAGTGCGAAGCAAGCGGCACAAGCAGCAAAGCAAGGAACAGAGACAGGCGCGGCCACCTGTACCTCGGCGATCGCCTCCGACATTCCGAACGCCCAATGGCATCATGATTGTTTGCGGCCAATGTCTTCGCCCGGGACACCGAGCGGCGGAGTGCAGAAGGGAAGCTACTTGCTAGAGGTGTGGAGGATGCGGCCACAAGGCCAAAAACTGCCGTCGTTCACCACTGGGGGACCCACGGAAGGAGACTCACCAAGCATTGAAAGGGGCGAGCAGGGAAACGGCTGTGAGAAGCGAGGAGAGGGGGACGCCGCCCGGTCGGTGGTGGAGCCCATGGTCGATCCCGTGGTGGAGCCCGCTCAGGTCAAAACTCAGGAAGGAGGGAATCAATTGAATGAGGAGCCCGAACATCTACATATCTCCCTGGCCCTTGATAGTGATATGATGACCGGAGTACAGAGAATGCAAAAGTTCGTCATAGTCACCGTGACCCGCATCTGTAAGGGTGTAGTGGATGGCCGGAAACTCACTAAAATCCTGAAGGACTCCATTGATGGAAAATGGAACTGGACATCAACGGTCTTCAGAGACGGCCGATTCATGGTGGAATGCCCGTCCAGGTTGACAGCAACGCAACTGGAGGCTTCTGGACTGATGGAGCTGCCGGAGTGCACACTAGCTTTCCAGGTGTGGACACCGGACTTGTGGAAACCGGCGAAGGCGGTAGGTGATGTCCGTTGGATCAGAATCAACAGGCTTCCCCATTTTGGATGGAGTCGAGACTCGGCTGCACGGATGCTAAAACCGGTTGGAGATCTCGCCATGCCATTGAGCGGGGCTCTGCAGGGCGGGAGAGACCTCGTGAGGCTGGCCGCCCGAGTCATGAGGAATCAACGTCTTCCCACTTATATCCACTGTAGCATCGGATCTAGAAGACACAACTACCTAGTGGAACCGACCGCTATCAAACTCCATTAACAACGCACACCCCGCCCGGCGGCCCGGAGCTTGTGCCAGGCATGATGGAATGGTGCGAGGGGCCGGAGGACACCACGAACCGAGGGCGGGAGGTTCCACGGGGAGCCCGTGAGGAGCTCGAAGAGTGGAGGAAGGCAAAGGGAAGGCTTCAAATGCCTCAATTCGCCTAAGAAGCGTCATGATGCGAGCTGCGGTGATTGCTACGCGTTGAAGGGCATCCTTCTTCGAACCATGCGGAAAACCCCTTGAAAGGGACCGGCCCAAGCATCCAACTTACCACCATTGTGGGTCGTGACTACACCCCTACCCCAGAAGCGGCAGGGAAGTTCAAGACTGCACTGCGACATAGCCGCGGAGAGCGGTGGGAGATGGCGTAAAAGATGGATGAGAGGAGGGCGTCGCCCGCGGGACAGTGAGTGAGGTGGCTAGGGGCTTGGCTGAACCAGAGGTGCAACCCTATGCACATGGTCAATCGCAGGCATCTCACGGTGAGGTGGATGATTTCTTGCGCGCCGCGTGGCGAGGAGAGCTGTTTCCACAGGACTTTGAAGACGCATCTGCTATGGTGGTGGAGCAAGAGGTGTGGGGCCCAGACGAACTGGGACCCACAGCCAACAAGGGGCGCTATTACAGCGCAAGATGAATAACCACCAATTGCCACATGGGGCAAGTGGGACCCACCGCTCATGTGCAAGTCAAGGAATGGTTGTTGAAAGTGTGGGCCATGTGCTGGCTGAATCGAATCCTATCCAACCTATCATAGCTGAGGAGAATGAAGTACGCATTGTGGCTGAGGGAGCTAGCCCACATGATGCACCTACCCTTGTTGTGGGCCACATGCCAACATGCCCACATTCTGAGGAGAATGCAATACCCATAGTTGCCGCTGAAGATGCCCCAGCCTCACTAACCCAAGCAAATCATGTATCAAATGAATCCAATGAGCCATGCAATGTAATATCTATTTCTACTAATGAAGAGAGAGGCCTGAAAAGGCATTCTGAGTACTCAATCACACACTGAACCCTGTGGGATCATGTGATCCTACCATGGGCGGGGGGACTTCAAATAGACCTTAGTAAAGCATCCTTGAAATTCATCGGTAATTCTTGGAACCTCATCACAGACGAAGCCTAAGAAAAGATTCTTTCGGAGAGATGCACTGAGGAGGCCTGCTCAGCAAGACCGATAGTGGATAAACCCCCAAACTTGCCACAACTGGAGGAAAACAGGAGGGAGGAGGAAAGGCCACCATATGTAGCACCCACACCGAGGACAAGGGGTAGGCCAAGGAAGAACACTCTTCAAGGCACCAACAACAACAATGGCACTCAAGAACTACTGAAGAAAGGAACAACACCTCTCAAAAGAAGAAAAAGGAAGGCCAACAACATGGAGCCACAACACGAAGATCTTACTGATGTCCCACTAATACTCTCCAATTGGCCTATGGACAATATCGTCTCCACAGCATTGAAGGTAGGAGTACACACAGGAGCATGCTTTCGAGTAACGCTCACCGTGTGATCCAACACATGAGACAACTAGAGGTGAGAAAAGCACGGAGGGCCGGGCGCATCTAAGCTCCCGTCCCTTCTACCACACCTGGGGCCAATCTGGGTGTATCCATGAAAGTACTATCATGGAATGTGAGGGTCTCGGGAAGCACAAAAGCGCTTCACAGTTGGGATTTCATTCGTAAAGACACAAGGCTGATGTTTTCTGCCTACAGGAGACGAAACTGCAATTGATTGACAATCGAATTTGGAATTCAATTGGAGGTAGTACACATGGGGGAAGATTGATCCTCCCAGCATGCAATACCAGAGGGGGTTGTTGTATGGGATGGAGACCCTCTCAGCTGGAGTTGATTGGCAAAATTTCATCGACACCTTCTTCCTCGGTAATGTACCATCCTAGAAAAGAAAATTGACCACACGAGGTGGATGATAACGACAGCATATGGTCCATGTGAACGAGTTCAGAAACATGCTTTCTGGGAGGAAATAAGAACAATCCGAAGACGATGGACAGGGCCATGGCTGATTGGGGGAGATTTTAATGCTACAAGGGACGGGGGGGGGAAAGGAACATGGGGACAGGGACTATACAAGAGCAGGAAGACTTCAACAACCTGATAGAGGAACTACAGTTATATGACCCCCCACTCATTGGCAGAAGATTCACATGGTCCAATGGGAGAGAGGAACCAACAACGATACGCTTGGACCGCTTCCTTCTATCTACAGAATGGCTGACCGCGTTCCCCAGAATTCTACACATAGCACTACCACGTACCCGCTCAGATCACACACCAATCGCCCTAGAGTATGGACATCACGAGCCCAAGAAATATCAATTCCGATTCAACAGGAGCTGGGGATCGACTGAAGGTTTTTGGGGGATGGTCAAAGAATGGTGGGAACAAAATGACTTTCACGGGGAAGGTATTTTCAAATGGGCAAAGAAGATTACCGTGTTGCGGAACAACTTGAAGGCATAGAGCAAGGAGGAAGCCAGAAAACAAAGGGAAAGGAAAACTGAACTTTTGCAGACCATAGAGCGCCTCGACATACAAAGTGAGACATACCCCCTCTCACACATGGAGGAGGAACTCCTGATGGCAAACAAGGAAGAATATGACAACATAATTCGGACCGAGGAGGAGTTATGGAGGCAGAGGTCCAGATCCACATGGCTCCGGGAGGGAGATAGGAACACAAAGTACTTCCACTCAAAGGAGGAACACCAACTGGATACATCAACTCCAAGTTGGTGACCAAACGCTTACTGAGGAAGCCCCAATAGCAGAAGCCATCTCACAACACTTCCAAAACCTATTTGGTCGGAAACGGGGATACAGATACACCAATCGACCGAGGGACAATGTTTGAGGATAAGGCGCATGGACCTTACCCGGTGGAGAACCCTCTCTCTCGAGGAGGAGATTATCTGGCGGTCAAGGAACTCGGCCACGATATAGGTCCACAGGCCGGACGGCCTTCCAATGACCATATATCAGCAGGGATGGAATTTTATGAAGGATGACATCCTACAATCCTTCCAAGAACTCTACCAAGGGTCGGCGAACCTAGAAAGAATCAACTGGGCACACATTCTCCTCATCCCCAAGTCAAGCACGGCAGCATCACTCAAGGACTACAGGCCTATCAGCCTAGTTAATTGCTCAATCAAAATTATCACAAAAGTGCTCTCCAACCGTCTACAAAACTTGATGACCCACCTTGTGGATGAGAGTCAAACAGCATTTATCAAGGGGCGTTGCATACAAGATAATATTGTAGCGGCGGAGGAGGTTATCCAAGGGATGAAAAGAAGAGGGGGAATCCTATTGAAAGTGGATTTCCAAAAAGCTTTCGACTTCGATAGGTAGGAATTCCTCCCGGAGGTTACGGAAGCCGAGGATTCGGTCCACGCCGGGCGACAATGGATAAGGGCAATACTATACTCATCCAAGTCCCGATTCCTAGTCAACGCAACCCCATGGGATACATAATGACACCGGGCTCCGGCAAAGGCGATCCACTATCTCCCTTGTTATTTGTTATTGCCATTGATGTTACATGCGACCATGCTCAATAATAAGGCCGCGACAAAGCGCACCAGCTTCAAAGGATACAGGATAAGTCCTGAAGATGAAGAGCAAATCACAGCCTTACACTACGCAGACGATCTCATAGTCCTCAGCTCCGGAAGCAGAAATGACTTTAGAACCCTCAAGCTCATTTTCTACTTATTCGAGGGCCTCTCTGGTCTCAAGATTAACTATAACAAAAGCGCCATTATCCCTGTTGGTACACCAGTAACCAACCCCAACTCAGCCAAGGCGACATGGGGTGCCCACTTTCGGACGATTGCCTATTAACTACACTCGGGAATCCCCTTGGCAGGAGGTAAGCCAAGCAAGGCGGCGTGGGGGCAACTGATAAGAAAGGTAAACAACAGGTTGGGGACCTGGAAAGGTGGCCTATTGTCATTGGGAGGAAAGATCACCTTACTGAATGCCGTCCTCACCGCAGTCCCAAACTACTGGATGTCTGTATACAAGCTCCCTCAATGGGTAGTCCGCAGAATCGAAGGCATCCGGAGGGACTTCCTCTGGCGTGGCGCGAACCAGGAGTCTAAGGCCTACTGATTAGTGAGATGGGAGCAGCTCTGTCGGCCAAAGGAACAAGGTGGCTGGGGAATTATACATTTAAAAACCTTCAATGAAGCTCTCCTTGGAAAGTGGTGGTGGCGGTTGCTGACAGGGAAAGCCGGATTATGCCAAAGAATCATCCACCAAACTTACTTCCGCAACTCCTACATCAACCCCTTTAAGACGCCCCCAGGCAGAGCATCCTACTTCTGGCAAGGAATCATGCACCAACGGGACCTGGTCATGGCCAACATCACAACCACAGCAAAAACAGGAAACACTGTCAATATATGGTTTGATAAATGGGTGGAGGGAATCGGACCCTGCAACAGGCTCCCGGAATTGAGTACACTAATTGTGAAGGAAGCTCTCACGGTACATGAAGCACGGAGGATAGCCCTACAGGGAAGATCATTGCTTAAACCAGGACCGTTATCGGCAGAGGCGACTGAAATGTTTCAGCAAATGAATAACATGCTCAACACCGAGACTCGGAGGTGAGGGACTCAGGGTTTGGAGACTAACTTCAACCATCAGTTCCACGATAAAGTCACCGTACCACTTTTGGCGATCGATGGGGAACACGAAGCTCCCTCCCGATGGCCTTCTGGAAGCAAGCCTGCCCACTTAAAGTCAAACTCTTTGCTTGGATGGTACGGGAGGACAAGATTCTCACCCTACAAAACCTGGAAAAGCGGAATTAGCAGGGAGGGAGATCCAGGTGCTATTTATGTGAACTAGAAGAGGAAACAACGGACCACCTACTCATCATATGCCCATACTCAACCAAAATCTGGTCTCACTACAGTCAACTTTTCGGCCATATAGCCAACCCAACCAAGATACGTGACCTATGGGGAAAGACGGAATTCTCCAGGCTAGTGGAGAAGGAGCATCGACAAAGCTAGAGCCTTACCTCCATGGCCATCATCTGGTGCATTTGGCTAGAGAGAAACCGGAGATGCTTTCAAGATAAACAACGTGTTTGCACGAAGCTGATCCGAACTATGGATTTCCTCCTACTCTCTTGGTTCAGGCAAAGACACGGCCGTGAAGCTTCTAACATCGTATAAGGATGCAAGCCATTGTGAGAAACAGCCTCTCGCTCACAAGAGAGGCGTAGGAACAAATAATTACCACCGTGCACCGGACTTGAGATGGCGAAAGGTATATAATTTACTCAAAAACCATAGGCAACGGGGCCTATGTTTCTTCGACATCTTGTAATACATGATGTTTGACTGTATCAAGCTCATCTAGGAGCCTATTATCAAATCAATAAAATGTGGTTTATCCACAATTTTAAAAAAAAACCTTTAGATACCATCTGCCCTTTTGGGTTTATATAGACCATATGGATTAAGTTTGGTCCTATAAACCAAAATCCCCAATGATCTTGTTGTCTTTATGACACTTTATTTCTTCTTGCATAACCTCCTTACTAGTGCTTTGTTGTTGCTTTCAAAGATTTGACAAAGATATCCAACTCTTCTTGATTGTGTTTCTTTTTTGGCTGGATAAATATGATACTAATCCATCTTTAGTTTCTTATTTAATCTCTTAAGGTGTACTAGTTAGTATGGAAGCTTGTATGATTTGCTTATCTACTTGTATAAGCTATTAGTCACGAAACACTTAGTATGGAATTATTACTATTACCTTATTCCCAGATAAACCTGGTCCACCCTTTTATCTTCTTGGTTTTTGATTAAGGTCTAATATAGTAGTACATGCCAGTTTATAATCCTATTATACTTTTTTTTTAATGATTATTGTTAATTGGTTGGAAGAAATGGTTACTCTCTTCTATTTTTACTTTTCAGGGTGAAACAGGCAAATGCAAGGCATCGACCAAAATAAAATAAAACAAGTAATTGCCACATTCTGCATGCTTTTAAAATTTTTCATTCCGTCCTGTGTAGGTCTAGGATGGTTAAGGATGCCTTCGCATATCTCATATACATCAAAACACTGGTGTTGGTGACCATGGTTGTCATACTAATCGTGTTGTTTAAAAGACAAGTACGCATTACGTTGGGAGCCTTCAGTGTTTAGGAATATCCACAGGAGTGCACATATGTGCTGAATATTAGATGAAAGAGTACATAACTGTGTTGAATACACATGGATGACAAAGGACACATTTCTAAGGTTTGTGCTATGTATTACGAGAGCGAGGTCATTTAAGGGAGACTATCCACATGCCTGTTGAGGAACCAGTGGAGATATTCTTGCATATTGTTTAATGTTTAATTTGTATGGACATATTTTGTTTGAATGCCTTATATGAATTATATATGTTGTTATAATGGTTAATATTTTGCTTAATTGAGCTTATTATTTTCAATACATACATGCTTATAAGTTGCATGGTGTATTAGGCCTTTCTTGTTGTAGAAATTATGCATGAATATCAGTCTTGTAAGTAAGTTGCATGCCCCATAAGATTTCAAAGCTAATTTTTTGTGATGGATGATGAAATTAATTTTGTGAAATTTTTTATAATCTCTTTTATAATATTATTATTTTTAATTAATAAAACTAAGATTTAAAGGTCACATAATGTAATAAACTAAATAAAATTCAAGATAATATTGATAACATTATAATTTTTTGCATTATAAACTTTTGACTTCCCTCACTTTAATGGAAAAAAACACCTGAAATGATAGTTTTCTTTAAAATGAATATAGAAAGTGGGCACTTTGATGCTCCCTTACTTCAGTAAACATCAGTATACCCATTATTGTAGAGAGAGAGAGAGGGAAGGAGATTAAACTGGTTCAAGGTTTTCCTCCTGCAAACCAATGAGATGGTATATGACACCAAAGCTACCAACATTTCCCGAGTTATAAAGATCATTTGGAAAGGTAAATGCTTGTCATACACATTCTTGTGAAAATTCTGATCATTATCTAAATTTACACAGTAAAACCATTCTCTAAGCACAAAGATCATGACACCTACCAGCCATTAGAGATTTGATTATTATCAACTCATGTTTTGCAATCTGTGGTTGATGTTTCCATGGCCTCGGCGATCGCTGCCAGATTCATCCCGGTTCTTTCTGTTGAGTTCTGAGTACATTTCCTCTATCATTGGCTTCCAGAGCCGAACTCTTGCGTTTATAAACCAGTTTGACACCTGAGTTAAACATTACAGAGTATCATCCACAGCTCACATGATCTTTCAATCTCCAAGAGGTTAGTTTGGTGTTGTACATTGTGCCAAATTCTTATTGAACTTTTAATTTCAATGAAAAAAATTCGGTTTTGAAAGTACCTGGCTTCTTGTAAGTCCACTCTTTATTGCAAGCAGTTGCTTCTCATTGTCTTTTGGGTACCTGTTATTGTCATCGAGTAGAAAAATAATAAATATGTCCATCGAGGTTTTGTGGGAAAACCAGAGAAAACATAAACATCGAGTGTGTCAAGCAACTCACGGGTGAAGGAAGTTTTGGAACATCCATGCACGTAAAACCGAAACAGATTTTTCAGGCAAACCTCTCTGGGGTCTCCAAGATTGCTGATCGGTCCTCCTTAGCTGCTGCAAAGCCCATTGTCTCTGGATGAATGATGATTCAAATGTTCTCTCTTTTTCTCTTGGGTAGTCATTGCTTGATTGTTGGCTCATCAGAAGGATTTGGTTCATAATCCTCTCCCTCAAGTTCTTATAAAGGGAAGAGATCATTTGAAGAGCAAAGCGAGTGTGTAATTGTGGGTAATGTGACTCAGTCGCATCACAAAATGCAGATATCACACCACGAATTTGGTGAGAGCATTGATTATATCGGTGATCAACCTGAGTTCACGTAAACAATGTCATGAACATCTGACTATTAGAAGAGAATGACACATATTACAGATTAGTCAACGATCCCTCAAAAGGCATAGATCACTAAACAATCATTCCCTTTGTTTTGGAGGTCCTGTCTTCAGTCTTATTTCAAACAATAAATTTATATTTGCTCCATGAACTTGAAACTTGAGTCCTCTTATGCTACAATGCAAGCACATGAGCTTCTTTGTCCATAACTTTCAGATATGGATGAAAGATAAACAAGGATAGTAGTGATCTTTCAGATATGTAGGGAATTACTAAATTTATACATTATGATGAGAAGTTTGAAACAAAGCAGTTGTTAATGTTAGCTCATGGGGAGGACTTGCTTGTAAGCATCATGTTGCTACACTGATGGTGCTTTGAGGGCATCAGCTAATTCAACATCAAAAGATATTTTGAGACATAAATCCAGCAATACACAGAATGGATAACACCAGAATATTGCATAGTCATTACCTAACCTTACTATGTTCTATGTTATGAATTCAAAACCTCTAGTTAATGGGGATGACAAGCAGCAAAACAAAAGGCGAAGTGTCTACAGAGGTACCAATAAATTTGGAATCATGCCTAACTATTAAAAATAGGAGAGCGTGAAAAAGGGGTTGACATACCATTTGAAGCATAGTTAACAACTCCGATTTCTTGATATTAGCTTCATGTTGCTGAAAGGGAAGTTCCGATTGACTTCTAGACTTAATCTCCTCAGACGCAAGTGGAAAATCATCAGACCCGGTTTCTGGAACCCCTCTTACACTAGAGCAACTTGAAGAAAACGACGTCTTGACCTCACCTTCAGTCACAACAAGTGAATCATCCATCTCACTGTAATTTTCTAATGCATAACAAGCAATTTCAGCAAATATTTCGTGAGCCACAAGAAGATATTTTGATCCTGATAGCATGCGAGGAAAATGAACTGGGACTGAAGAACCACTAAATAGAGAAAACCCCTCGTTATTGGGAAATGTTTGTGTTGATCCAACTCCCATCCCCAATCCAACATCCTGAAATGAAGGCCGAAAAATACAAGAGTCATGCAAATCACCGAGATCAGGCTGCTTGCTATCTTTGGATGTAACTTGAGTTATGCCTGAGCAGCTTACTTCAGATGACTGGTCCGGTGCACTAGGCATGCTGATTATAGGAGAGTGGCAAGAACCAAGACTTAAGGATAACTCATTATTTGCTGTATAGTAACTGTATGAGTTACCAAAGTTCAATAAGGCCTTAGTTGAGGGCCATCCAGACTCAGAATTTCCTATAACATGGTAAGATGGGCGTACCGCACTGCATCATTGTTTTGTCTGTAGGCCTGGTGCTGTGCATCTTTTCTTTCTGGCAATAAACCTTGAGCATCTTGTGGCCCAAACACACAATTTACTGATGCTGTGAGTGATGACTTCATGCGTGTATTGCAGCTATCACTTGATATGGCAGTTAAGCATTCCATCTAATAGCACTCGAATGAGCACCAACACTAGCAGTGTCCGTATTGTCCTGAAACCCAGTGTTGGTGGCCAAAAGCTTTGCAAGTGAAGTAGCAGAGAGGTTAGTCCCAACTAGATGTTCTCGTAAATCAATGTTCCCAATGGAAGCACTAAACACATCTCCAGGACGAGGCACATTCCTAGACACTGATGAATAAGCATTGATCCCACCAGTGCCGGTTATATAGAGATTGTTCAGGGCCTCTTCTTGTATATTTGAGAACAAAGGATCAGTAGCCATTATATGCCTTTGGCTGTTTGGGTCTAGTAAACTTGACTGGATGAATTGATCTGGGAACAAATGTGATGTGCCTGTATCGATGACCATAGGATTATGAGCAGCTATTGGCATAAAGGCGTTAAACATGTCATTCTCCATTAGGTCTGAATACCAAAGGAAGGTAGTAATGCTCGTATACTTATGCTGGTGCCGTGAGGATCAGCAAAACTAAATGGACCGAACAAGTAATAAGCTTCCTTAATTTCTCAACAATCAATCAACAGTGTGTTTTATTTATTCTGATCCTGGCATCAGCATGGCATTCATATTCCAGTATAAATCTCTTCGGAAACTGCAAACTGAATTATCTCTAGCTTGTCTCAGATGCACATTTGGAATGATCTTCCCCACCAGAAGCACTGCCTTAAATGGATCCACCAACATTATGCAATTTCATTGTGAGAAATCAAAACAGAGTTTTTTCTCCTCAAGCATCAAGGTCCAACTACAGATCCAAAGTATCAAAATTTGAAGTCAGGAATATCTTGAAAAATAAAACTGCACAAAGTACAGCAAAAAAAAGAAGGTTGGCTTATCATAAAAACAAAAAGTAATAAACATCAAGAAGACCTAGCATTATGCCAACATAAAGAATGTTTCCAAGGAATATTTCATTTCTGCGAAGTTGACCACTTTTGTCATAAAAACTCCATCCAGACAATTTCTAATCTTGCTGTGACAACTTATTATCAAACCGTAGATATAATAAAACATGAAAGTAATTAACAAAGAATGCACATACTAATTTTTGTATGTAATATAACTAGATGTTTTCAAGAAGTGATGTGACTGTAGATTTTTGCCTTCTCCATAACTCACTAGAAACTTGGCCAGAGTTCTCAATAACAAACACAGGAGGTTTAATCAAGTCATAGCCAAAGTTGAACAAAAAACTTGTGTTGCATAACTAACTTCAGAGAACAGCATGGAAGACACCAATTAAAGGGAGCTGAACTGAGGTCAGATCAGTCGGGGAGGTCATAGTTCCAACTCTCCAGCTAATTGGAAAGGTGAACCATGACTGAGCTACTAAACAAATGAATGGTTTCATAACTAACCAGACACTTGTTACGTCCCCCATATCTTATGAGATTGCCAGTGCTATTGGCAGTGAGTTCTTTGAAATAACCAAAAAAAAGGAACTAGACAGTTGATCTTTTGGAGATGGAGCATAAGCAGGATTACTCTTTCCCCATACACAAAAGTTAAATAAATACCTAAATATGAAAAATTCTACTAAGGTACCACAGAATCTCCGAGCTTTTTCCAAAAACAAAAAAGAAAAAAAGAAAAAGAAGGAGAATAAGAAGAGAAGAGAACCTGAGGCAAACCTGTCATCTTAGCATGAAAAGCATGGAGCTCTCCAGCTACAGCTTGAATGGAAAACCAAAAGCAACTTGATTTGCAGACAAGTCTGAACCAAAAAACCACAAGAATGAAGCTTAGAAACAAAACCAGTATTAGAGAATTCAAAACAAACTAGTTCCTTTTCTTTCATCCAAAAATGGAAACTGGTGAATTTCCATGTTGAAGGCCTACAGGAGTGAGTTATCCTCATTACCCCAAAACCAAGCAAGAAAACAATGGAGTACAGAGTTCATCAGGCGCCCATCATTTCCGCAAACATATACACATCAAGGGCCAAGGGAAGGCGTACAGGGTTTTGTTTCACAGTGATAAGCAATGAGAGAAATGGGCTTTCTTTCACACAGCACGCAAATCCAAGAGAATGGGACCAAAAGCTAAAGAGGAATCATTTGTTCTCCATCCTCTAAAAACAAAAGGCCAAAGGAAAGAACAATACTCTGAGATTAATCAGAGAAGCTGGGTTGTAGTTTTCCTCCACACAGGACTTCCTAAGAAAAAGTAATAAACTTTCTCCATCTTCAAGAACAAATTAAAAGTTTAATGCAAAGAAATGGCCTTTATAGCAAAAATAACACAAAGCTACCACCTCACCCTATGATTGACCAGGTATGGGGTTGAAAACTCAAACAGGAAACCAATCATTCCCTCCTTTCCCCTCCTTCATACTTCATATCATAAAATAACCCACAAAGTCACAAGCCACAAGGATGATGTATAAAATATACTCTCTTATCCACAGAAGCATGAGCAGAATACCATGCCCAGGAGCCTTCTTCATTCTCTCCTCCTTCTCCACTTAACCCCAAGTCCAACCTGCAAAAAGAAGAACTAGGACTAGGACTAGGACTAGGACTAGAACTAAAACTGGAATTGGAACTATAACTTTTTTTTTATATTGTATTATTATTATCATAAATAAATAAAAACCCAAAAACATATTAAAAAGAAAAGAGCATTTAAGGGAAAGGGTCAAAAGAGCTTTTGCAGAGAGGGTGGGAGGTACATGAGCCATCAACCAAAAGCATGCATCTATGGAAAAAAGAGTAAGCAAAAGAAAAAGGAGGTGGGGTTAAGATATATGGTGGGGGGGAGAGCCACACAAAAGGGTGGAAAAAAACAAGGGAAGGAAGAGAGCAGGCTCTTTGGTGCAGGCTTTTGGGCCCCATCCCTCCTCCCCAAACATCCACCCTTTTCCCTCCCCTCTAAAAACCCTTCTCTCCATCTGCAATGATAGTTTGCAACCAAAATATCTGGAATCTCTGGGCTGGCCTCCTCTGTTCCTTGGCAGAGAGTGCTGTGGAGAGAGAGGAGGAGAGTACTACTCCTACTCCCACATCCTGCCTTTAAGCACTATTTATTTATTTTTCCCTAAAAAAGAAATGAGCTTTCAATGAGAGAGACAAGGAGATGTAGCTAAGGAGGGTAGGTTGCTTTTATCTGCTACAGTACAAGGGGTGTGCAATATTGGGAAGGAAGGAGAGGATAGGATGATGTCAGCAAAATCTAGTGAGAAAGATCTCTGACAAAATTGAATGTGGGGCCAGAGCCCAGAAACAGCCAGTTGCCAATAAGTGGCTGCCTACTCTCACCCCCTGCTTGACTAGGGGTCCTCTGGGTGTTCTCCTCCCACAATGTAAAGGTTGGTTCAAGAGGTTGGTTTAGTTTAGCAACTAGTGATTCAATCTATATGGCCATAATATTATACGGGGGCTTACATGTAAAGAAAAAGTCTATTACCTTATTTATGAATGGAATGAAGTGAGTTAGTGAATGCATTGATGGTGAGTACCACATTGGAGGGCAGCAGCAGGTGGATATTGATCAGAGGACCAGACCAAAACTGGGGAGTTCTCGGAAAAGGACTCTCTCTTTTCTCTCTCTCTATCTGTGCAATCTGAGCTTCAGGTCTCTTAACTCGAGTCCGTGCTTTTGTACGCTAGCACATGAGCTGCACCCTCCATGAACAGGAATATCATGCTTTTCATTCTTGTGAAGGTCCAGGCTTCTAAAAAGTATGCTCACCTGCCATGAGTTATGTCACTAGCTGGATGCAGCAGCGGCAGGAGGAGCAGGTCCTAATTCCATTACCCACTGAATTGCTCATCTATCAACCTGAGAAGAGAATTCAAGAATAAAATTAATATTTTATAAGAATGTCAATGACGCAAAACTCTGATAATTCTAATTTCCTTGGAATCGGAAACCTTGAAAAGATAACTGAGAAGGGGACAAATGTGGCCTTCTTTATAAAATTTCCTCATCACCATCTAGGGAAATCTATAAAATTTCATTCTATTACCACCGAGTAAACATATACAATTTTTTTTTTCTTCCCATCTTTCACAAGGATTAAATGGAGATTCGGTAAGGAGCCAAACTTCTACATGAAAAATGTATGCTCCAAGTAAAAAAATAGAGCATGAAATCTTTAATGCTGTACAGAGGCCTCCTGCCCAGGATTCACGCCTAACATCAGAGAGTACCAAAGAATCAAATCCTTCATTAGCGAATGGGAATGGGTAATAGCTGCTAAAATCTCAGTGGCGTAGGGTCTGGTCTATCCAGAGTGAAGGGAAGACAATTGGCCACTGCTTTCTTCTCTAACCACAGGTGTGGCCACTTCATCTCGAGAGGGAACCTTGAGCCATGACTTCATCACATCATAAACTGTAAACCCAATTGCCACTGACGGCACAACCTACACAAAAGCAGTGTTCTTTAATGGCAGGAATATGAAATTTTAAGAGATACCGTGAAAATTATGCGGGTTGATTTTGAAAGAGTAGTCATAATTGGGCCCATTTCCAGCCATCTAAGATACCCTGGAAAGTGCTTGTTGGCAACTGCTTCAAAATATGAAGCATCTTTCCTTGTCATTCATAAAAATCCAACAAGCTACATATAACTACGCTTAAGTTGATTAAAATTAGCAAGCTTTAATTACAACAATAGCCATACAAGAGGTTTTCATTGTTAGGGGATTAAAGAAAAAACCCTAAAATCAGTTAATTAACATTAACAAAATATGCAAGTAGTTGTCCCAACTTATATGCATGCATACAAGTATACCCATCTAAATGTGTGGATACCTGCAGTGTTGTTTTTTTTTTTTTTTTTCTTTTCATTTGACAAGGACAACTCACCTTCAGATAGTTAATGCTCAACCCTGAAAATAGTTGCTTCCACCCCTGATTTCGTACAATTGTAACAAGGCTTTCATAAGTTCCCTTTGACAATCCATGTTCCGAAGCTGAAAGAGCTTCTACCTGAAGATGGTGGTTCTTTTTATATCAGACAAATTGCTCCATTTTTCCTTAAATTTTCACATGGAAACAATAATTGAGCATAGGCAAGATACCTGCATTTGCCGCCTAACAACATCAAGAGGGTAGGTTATTGTCTGGCCTAATAAACCAGCAACAGATCCACATGCAAGCTTCACAATGATATCCTTTTTGTGTTCTTCTGGAACATGAGCTTTCAGCTCCTCGTAAAAGTAAAACTTTAATCCAGAATATGGGAAGATTCCGTATAATGACGGACCTGAAAACAGAATTAGCATCAGATCTGTAGAAATTATCCAGGAAGAATCCTTTGGCACAAAAAAGCTAATGATAAGGTATGCAAACTTCTGACCAAATACATAAGGCATGAATGATAAAGAGAATAAAATAGAACAATATCACCAAAAATAAAAAATAAAAACTCATAAATCATCAGTGGGGATGGTAAAAATCAAAACTTGAACAAGCCAAACTTCACTCAAATTATTTGAACTAGGCTTGAGCTCGAGCCATTCAGCTCAGCTTGTCCAAATTCAAGCTGAACTTGAGGTGCTCATATTTGGCTTAAACTGAGCTAGCTTGACAAGGAAACTATTAAACAAAAAAACATTTATCTAGAAGGGATTCAAACTATGCACATAGATAAGACATTAAAGGCCATAATCACCCTAACTTCTTTTCAGGTTGTGAAATTAATAAAAATTAAATTATTATTAGTTGATCAAGCTATTTCAAGCTGACCTTGAACGACCCAACACATGCTTGAACTTGGCTAGGAATCAACTTTGAGTTATAAATGCACATTCAGCTCAGTTGTTCCCTATAATCAAGCTATGTTTAAACTTGAATATACTTGAGGTGCTCACGAGAAGCTTGATTATTTTCCACCTCTAATCACCAGTCCCACCACTAAGTACTATATATTATTCAATTGTAAATGATAAGCTAGACAGTGAAAAGGGAATTACTCATGTAATAATTATCTGCAATATCGCGGCAATGACATCTTTCTTAAATTCAGGGCAACAAACATAGAATAGTTAGCAAATTAGATGACTTTGTTTTATCAAGATAACAATGCATTTGAAATTAAGAAAAAAGGGGGGATCAAAGACTTCAGGGCAAACCCTCTCAAGAGACCTTGAAAGTGTCATAACATAACCAATTGGAAAAGGAAAAACTTTCTGTAGCTTGTTAGTATATCTTTAGCAGCTAATTTCATTATGCTTTTTCCAAGCTACTCAACTGTAATATGTATTTTTCAAGGGAATATCACACACTGATTAGTGAAATAAGTGAGTGAATCACAAAGCTTCTACAGCTCATTCTTCTATCTTTAATAACAAGTTCTGCTTGCCTATTCTAAGCTACTCAACTGTGTGGTGTACTGTGTTAGAAGGAATATCACATACTGATTAGTGGAAGTAGTATACCCTTGTCAACATTTGCCTGGTGAATGAGAAAACAACTTTAGCCGTGGGAATAAGTCTTTAGTTAAGATTTGGTTTTATCATTCACCTTCACTTTCCAAATTATTACCATTGATGAACTCTCAGATTCACAGTTATGAAACCTCTGACAATAATATGGGTCCCTTCATCTTACCTCTTAGTTTAGACAGACAAATACTATCCCTAACTTAGGATTAAAAGAACCCTTTAGCCAAGTCTCAAGTCTTCAACTAGATATCACTCTTCTCCATGCATCTCAAACCATTCCACAGAAATGAAAGTCAACTTACTGGCTGTTACCACTAGATTCTATTCCTATTAACAAGCAAGTATTCTGCATGTGTCTATACAACAAAATGGAAGCAATAGTAGGGATTCTATTGAAGGTGTATGATTTTGACATGAAAGTGGTCTTAGTCACAAGTTATTTCCTGAGCCACAAAAACCTAAATCAAGATTTCTCCTATCATGTCCAGACTGTAGAATTAATCTGCACCATCAATCATATTATCAATAGTCTATCATCAACAAATAAACTCATATATGAGAAATAAATATATCATTAATGAAAGAGGGTGGAAGAATTACATACCAACACCCCTATAAAGACCTCTTATTCCATTTTGTTTAAAGATCTTAGAAATACAATCAAATATTCCTCCATAAATGATTTCAGGCTGGGATAAACCTTTGCCTTTCAGCTTTGACGCTCCAACAACCTACGAAAGAAAATATAAGAATCCTGAATGTTTTGCAATTTCCAGATGTAGGTGTATGAAAGTGTATCAGAAAATCACATAGATCAGATAAGAAGTTACATGCATTGAGAGAAATGTGTACAAAAGAAAATTAGAAAGGAACAACAATCTTTACCTGATAAGCCAATTTAGTACGAACCAAATCAAGAGGATAGGTGAAAATAACTGCAGTTCCACCAGCAACAGATCCTGAAACAAGATCCAGAACTGGTCCTCTTCCTATATCAGGAAAAGCAAGTATTATCCACCTACGATATTCTTCATAAGCCATATAGTGCAAAGCCGCATATGGCACAATTGAGCAACACTAGCTCCATTTCCCTAAAATAAAACATTTTAAGCAGAACTTACATTTGTTAATGGATGAATCCTAAAGAAACTAGACAAAACCAAAATGCTGAAAGATTGACAACCAAGTAGAAAAACATACCTGTAAAACCCCATTAAACCTTCTGTCCTGACAATTTTTTGGAAGGAACCAAATAACCCTGCACTCTGAAACTCTGCTCTTCTAGTCTGCCACAGAACAACAAAAAAAACCCCTAAGCAAATGAATTCCCACATATGCACACCCACTTGCCCGCCCGTCCAGCCACACACACAAACAAACACACACCAAGTAATTATAATTACTTTATCACCACACTTTTATGCCAAGGCTCCAGACCAACAGGATCCAAGTGACAATCTTGTTTATGAACAAATAATCTCAAGACATTTAAGTATTTGATTCTTGTGTTTTGATAAGGTTTTCACTTTCTCAAGTTTCAGTCACTTATTCTTAACTTTGAACTGATGTTGTATGGTAGCTATATGTATTTTTGAATGAATTATCAAGTGCAACAACATTTATAAAATTTTGATAAAAATTTATTTTAAATTTTTTTTAGTAAATATAAAAATTTGAAGTAGACAATTCTACATTTCACATATACTGGTGAAAATGTGATAGGTCACATAGGAGTGTAATGATAATACAGTATACTACATTCAAGTTAATAATATGAGGGGTTGCTTCTGTAGACCACCACCAAATCACCTCCCTATAAACATTGTCATGGGGAATGCTGAAAGAGTCAAAATGAAAACTTCCATTAGGAGACTTCAACATCTCCACAGGAAATTAATATGATGAGGCCAACCTTTTCCACTTATTTGAATCGCAACAAAGTTTATCCTCTTGCTTGCCTATAGCTCTTCCTAAAGGAGAAATTTTACATGAAATTATAGTATTATGAGTTATCCAAAGGAAGGTACTTACAATCAGTGCATATAACATACCAACCACCAGCTAGGTTGCCAAAGTTGCCCTCAGGATTAAGTGAAACCAAACCAATTAGATCTTAATTCAAGAACTTTAACTTGAAGTGCAGACCAAATTATTGACAAAAATCAAAGCATCTGTTCTTGCGAACAAACTAATTCTCCTCCTATACTAACTGCAATCAAGGGACATCTTTTCTAGGCAATTTGAATCAAGAACCAGCATTCTGTGTTCTCAATATCACCAAACCAAGTTACCAAAGCAAAACAAATAGAATCCCAACAAACTAAACTCTAACCAGATGTCCTGTTCTTAGATGCGATCGAGTTCTCCTCTCATCCTACAGTAACAATCAGAAACGAGAAACTGCTTTTCTTACATGAATCCATCCGCACATAAAAACTATAAACCAAGAACCTAAACTGAAACCGGCATTACAAGTTTCCAATATCAGCGAATTGATTCCAAACAAACAAACCCCCAACTAGAAACTCATCCTAAAAACTAAAAAAAAAAAAAAATCAGCATCATAAGTCCAATGCACGAGAGAAATCCTCACGAATCACAAGAAAGAACTACAAACACAAAGATGACAAAACCCAGCTTCAAGAAATCAGAACCAGAGGAGCTACCTGAAAGAGGATCTTGACACGCTCAAGCGGCGCGACAGCGGTCTTGGCGAAGCCCCCAGCAACGCCACCGGCCACGAGCTCCTTCACGGCGACGGGCATGGATTCCTCAATGGCAAGAATGGGGCTCTTCCTCTTCTCCTCTCCCTTCGCCTTCTCCGCCATTGCTCTCGAGAAGCGAAGGAGACACGGGAGAGAAGAAGAGAATAAAGCTTCAACGGGGGCAGAATGTGAATGATCGAGTTATGAAGATCAAGAGCCGCCGAGGTGAAAGAAAGAGGGGTATTTTGGGAAAAGAAGCGTTGAAAATAATGAGAACGTGGAATTGGGGAGAGAAGATGACGCACGCTTTGAGATTTGAAAAATAGAAAGAAAAGAGACGATTGGTTTCAACCATCTCTATTGGACTTTTTCCGAAATGCATCAATTTTTTTAATTTTGTAATTTTTTTTGTTTGATTTATCCTATGGTTTTTCTTGGCTTTTAGTAATAAATTTATAAAAAAAATTATCAAAAAGTCCCTAATAGGCACTGTTGTCAAAGACCAAAACACACCCCAAAATTTATACAGTAAACACCCCCCAAGGACCCAAAGTAAGTACCAAAAAATCAAGGGACTTTTTGCTACTTACCAGTAATTTTTTTATATAGTTATTCTACCAAGTGTCATTTAAATTTGTTAAAGATAATTTGAAAAATCAAGTTTAGTTTGACTTCTCAAAAATGTAATTTTTAATTTTATTTTAACTATTTCTCTCGTAAATGTTTTTGTGAGCAACTAAAACCATTTTGGGTATTTTCTTCCAAAATAAAAATACTTTTTTGTCAATAAAAAAGAAGAAGAAAAGGTTAGGTGTTTTGTTAGAGCTCTTGAAATACTTATCTTGTAAGCATCTACTACCTACCAACAACAAACGTTTTATAGTATAATTGTGACATAAAGTTATTTATCCTTGTTAGAGAAGGCCACATGTAGCTAACATTGCATTTTAACTCTGGAGCAAGTGGTCCAAATATTCGTCTTTGAAACCAAACATTTCTTAATTTACACTTAAATTATACTAATCAATTAAAAGCTAATTAAAATTAATGTATACAAATATTTATATGACTTCTGACTTCTCTCATTTTTGTGGAAAAAAACACCCTACTGAAATATAGTTTGAAATGATATGATTTCCTACAAAATCAACATGGGAAGTGGAGAAATGGGTACTATGGCGCTCCTTCACTTCGGTGGAAATGAACACCAGAAGTGATCACTTCCAACCATTTTGGGGAATTGAGACTTCCACTCACTTCTGAACTTCTAGACGCTTCAGGAGAAATGAACGCCCCTTTAGTGTTGAGTTATTATATGGCACTAAACATGGTTTCTACTATGCTAAGGTGAACATCTACTTTAGAATCAATCTTTTGATAAAAAACATAAATTGAATGTTGGTGACACATCAAATTAGATTCCATAAGATATCAAGATTTAGGGCATATTTGATAACATTAAAATTTGAGTAAAGTTCCAAAAAAAAACCTATGAACTTTTACACTCCTCAAAAAACCTAATACTTTTCACATCATTAAAAGACCCTCCTTTGTAAACAGACGTCACATCAATTTGGAAGCTAACTGACGGTGTTAAAAAAACGTTGAAATTACCAAAATGCCAATCAACAGAGACCTAAATACACATTGTTGCTCTTCTTTAGTTGGATGTTCGTGTTGAGTTATTATGTGGCAATAAACATGGTTTTTAATGCTCATCTAAGGAGAAAATCTACTTAGAATCAATCTTTTTGATAAAAGACAGGCCCTAAATTGACACATATACTTCCACAAAAGCCCATAACTACATACATATCGAATAATTTTTAATAAAATGACTATTTTACCCCCACCCCCCACCCCGCCACCCCCAACAAAAAAACAAAATTTTAAATGTGTTTCATAAATTATATATAAACAATTAAGAAAGATGAGGGTAAATTGATCGTTTTAACAAAAAATTGTTGATAGTTAAACAGAAGGATATTTATATATATGTAAATATTGTTTTTTTTTGTATGGGTATATATATAAATATGATCTTCATATAGGGTTATATTCATTTATAGACTTTTATGAGATCTATATAATTTTTTTAATACTAACTATAGGAAATTTTTATGGTATCCAAGCACTTGTTCTATAGAAAAAAAAAATCCATAAGATTTGTTCTCGCTTCCTATGAAAAAATGACTATGTAATATGTAACAGGCGTGAATCGTCATACTGCTGAACAACCTGGGTGCAATGGCAAACGCACTGAAGACAAGGCTCAGATCACCTTGGGACCACTAGCACGTAGGAGTGAGCGCGCCAACAGGGGGATAATCAATGCCAAGAAGTATGCTGATTTTAATGTATTCTGATAGGCTGTGGTGATTAATTAGCATGTTATTGATTACTATGTAATGAGGGCAAATGGGGAAAAAGAGTCACTACTGGTTGTTAGGATATGGGCGAAATTGAGAGGTGTTTGTGTTATTGCCTCAGAGAGGCCAGTGTCAGAAGTTGTTGGGAGGAATCTTAGTTTGTTATGCAAAGTTTATAAATACAATGAAATGCAAGCTGAGAGGCAGGCAAATTATTCCAATTCTTCTCTTTCTTTCTTCTCCTTTTCCCTTTCTCCAAGCTACCTTCTTCCCTGTCCCTTCTTCCCCTCTTCAGTCCCTTGAGCAGAACGCCCCATTTTGGTGCTTTCATTGATCTCCGCCACCATGCTTACGGACTACATTACTACTTCAAGGCAAGACGAAAGGTCGATGAACAACTCTTCTCCCACTCTGAGCGGTTGGATCACATTGACTCTACCCTGGCAGAGCTTAAACAATCCATGGCTAAGCTCCTGTCTCGCTCCACCAAACCAGACACCCCTCCTCCCTTGTTACCACTACCAACCACCCCACCTTCCTTTCCGCCCTCACCACTACACAGCAATATAACCCCAAGTTTTTATCCACCACCACCCACTCGCCTTCCTAAAATCGAGGTTCCCCTGTTCTCCGGAGAGAACGTGCTTGGCTGGCTTTTCCAGATTGATCATTTCTTTGCCTTCCACCATGTCCCTCCTGACCAGAAAGTATCCATCGCCGCTTTCTACATGACTGGCCCTGCTCTCCAGTGGTTTCACTGGCTCCATTCAACATCACAGCTGAACTCTTGGGAAGAATTCTCTCGCCTGATTGAGCTGCGCTTTGGACCCTCCTCCTTTATCAACCACGAGGCACAACTCTTCAAGCTTAAACAGACGTCGACGTTGGACTCCTACCTCACTGAGTTTGAGAGTATCTCAACTCGCATCACTGGTCTGAGCCAATCGAGTCTTCTAAACTGCTTCTTGTCCGGGCTCCGTGAAGACATCCAAAGGGAACTGTACCTTTTGCGCCCCCGCACTCTTCACGACGCCATGGGGATGGCAAAGCTTGTTGAAGATAAGTGCAACGCAAGCAGGCCCTTCCCAGCACCAGTCCGCCATCCTCTACCCCGACCGACGGTCGCCACACCATCACCACCGCGAGTGTTTACCCCGCCAAAGCCTCCTGCACTACCTATCAAACGATTATCGCAGGCGGAGATGGCGTCCCGCCGTGAGCAAGGACTCTGTTTCAACTGCGACTCTAAGTTCACTCCGGGTCATCGATGTCGCCCACCACAGTTCCTTTGTCTATTAGCTGACGTCGATGAGGAAGCACCACCGGAACCGGAACCCTCCCCTCCTGACCCCGAAGAACCACCAATTGTTGATGAACCTGAAGTGACCCCTAATATCTCCTACCATGCTTTCACTGGCCAAATAGTCCCCTCCACACTGAAGCTGGCAGGCTCGATCTCCGGTCGGGACTTGGTTGTGCTCATCGACACTGGGTCCACCAACAATTTCATCCAAACGACGCTCGCAAAGCACCTTGGCCTCACTGTCCGTCCTTCAAACCACCTCCGGGTCACCGTCGGCAATGGTGACACTCTAGCGAGCAGCGGGGAATGCACCCAGGTCCCACTCTTCCTGGGCTCAGTCAACCTCAATGTCGACCTCATTCTCCTTCCGATCTACGGCGCCGACGTTGTCCTTGGGGTTCAATGGCTCTCTGGTCTTGGCCCGGTCGTCTTTGACTTCGGTCAACTCTTGCCGAATTGAGGCTGCGGGGTAAGCGAGTCCGCTTACACGGTGTCACCTAAACCCGCCTTTACACTACATCACATCCACTTCCTTATGTAAGCCGGGCCCAGCTTGATCGAGGCGCACAGCGCCTCCATTTGGTCGCTGAGAAGATCTCCTCGTGATCCGCCCCTGCATCAATCCCCCGGTGGCACCTACCTTCTTCGTGGGAGAGTTTTACCTGCCTTCTCCGGACAAGATTCCACCGTATTTTCCAATCCGGCGGGTCTTCCACCACCATGGCTCCAAGACCACCATATTCCCTTACTTCTGTCTACTTCCCCTGTCAATGTCCGCCCTTATCGCTATCCCCACTTCCAAAAATCAGAGATCGAAATTTGGTTGGTGAGATGCTCACCGACGGATCATCCGCCTCCAGTACAAGCCCGTTCTCATCTCCCGCCTTGCTTTGGTAAAGAAGAAGGGCTGGCACTGGCGCTTCGCCGACATGTGGCGCTTCAATCACGCGTGACGGTGAAAGATCGTTTCCCGATTCCAACGGTCGATGAACTGTTTGACGAGCTCCATGGTGCCTGCGTCTTCTCCAAGTTGGACCTACGTGCCGGCTATCACCAAGTGCGCATCCACCCACCTGACATTGAGAAGACCGCTTTCCGCACCCACGAGGGCCACTACGAGTTTCTCGTCATGCCTTTCGGCCTGGCCAACGCACCGTCCACCTTCCAGGCGATGATGAATTCAATCTTCAGGCAAGTGTTGCGTAAATATGTTTTAGTATTCTTTGACGACATCTTAGTGTACAGTTCGTCGTGGGAGCTGCATCTCGACCACCTGCAAGCTGTGTTCCATCTACTTCATCACCACAGACTATTTGCAAAAGGGGCGAAATGCTTAGATTGGGGCGCATATTTACGATCGACTACCTGGGCCATCGCATCTCCGGCGAAGGGATAGCGGTTGATCAGTCCAAGATCCAAGCCATTACCGCATGGCCTACTCCCACCTCTGTGAGGCTTTTGCGTGGGTTTCTGGGTCTCACCGGCTACTACCGGCGTTTCGTCGCCCGCTATTCGTCTCTGGCTGCTCCCCTAACAGAACTCCTTCGGAAGGATGCGTTCACATGGACAAGCGCGGCCACCGCAGCATTCCAACAACTCAAGAATGCCCTCTCCAGCACCCCACTGCTCCGCCTACCCAATTTTTCCGTTCCTTTTACCGCATGCGGTGATGCTTCAGAATGTGGTAGGTGCCGGCCCCGGTTCGCCAAGGGACGACTCGGTTTGCCTTTTTCAAAGAACAACTCTCGGCCCAGCGGTACAAGCCTCCTCCACTTATGTCCGAGAAATGTTTGCCATCACCGAAGCGGTGCGGAGGTGGCGCCAGTACCTCCTCGGCCGGCGGTTCACCATCCAGACGGATCACCAGAGTTTAAGAGCTCTGCTCAATCAAACTATTCAAACTCCGGAGCAACATAAATGGCTAGCAAAATTACTGGGCTTTGATTTTGACATTGTCTACGCATCGTGCGCTCAAAATGGACCGGTGGCCTTCTATCCTGCCACTTGCTTTGCCGGCCAGAAGCTCCATGCAATCGCGACGGGGTCTCTAAGCCCCAGGCTGCGCGCTATGGGAGGCACTACGAATGAGTCATGCAAATGATCCTGCAACTACCTTGCTTATTTCTCAGGTGAACGAGAACCCCGGCGATCACCCCGAATATTCCGTCCGTGATGGCATGTTGTTCTTCCGCGGGCGGGCAGTGGTACCACCTGTCTCCAATTTACAACCCCTCATTTTGGCGGAGTTTCACTCCTCACCGGTCGGAGGCCATGCTGGCGCACAACGCACACTGGCTCGGATTGCTGCAACCTTCTTTTGGCCAAAGCTTCGACAATCCGTCCGTGATTTTGTGGCCAAGTGTACAGTCTGTCACTCCGTCAAGCCATTTAATCAAGCTCCCCAGGGACTCCTTCAACCACTGGCCATTCCCGGGAAAGTGTGGGATTCTGTCGCGATGGATTTCATAACACACCTACCACCATCGTCGGGGAAGACGACCATCTTGGTTGTCGTTGACCGCCTCTCCAAACACGCGCACTTCATCGCGTTGGGACCTTCTTTTACGGCCCCGCAGGTCGCCGCACTGTTCGCCAAGGAAATCGTACGCCTCCACGGTATTCCGGCGAGTATCGTTTCCGATCGAGACCCCCTATTCACCAAAGACCTTCCGCGCGGAATCGCTCCGCCCATGGCACTACCTTGGCGATGAGCAGCGCCTACCACCCCCAGTCCGACGGTCAGACCGAAGTTCTAAATCGATATCTGGAAGACTATCTTCGTTGCTTCGCCGCCGATCACCCTAGCCACTGGTTACAATACCTCCACTGGGCTGAGTGGCACTATAATACGGCGTGGCATTCATCGATTCAGATGAGCCCCTTCGAGGCAGTGTTTGGTCGCGCCCCCCCGTCGCTTCTTGACTATTTGGCTGGCACTTCCACAGTGGACACCGTTGATCAACTCCTGGCAGCCCGCTCTTCCATTCTGACAACGTTGCGAGAGAACCTGGAACGAGCCCAAACGCGGATGAGGACCCAGGCAGATGCCCACCGGACGGATGTTTCTTTCAAGGTGGGGGACTGGGTCTACTTAAAGCTCCAACCTTACCGCCAGATGACACTATCTCATCGCCGCCACTCCAAGCTTGCCAGACGGTTCTATGGTCCATATCAGATTCTGGCACGCATCGGGTCCGTCACTTACCGGTTGGAGCTACCTGTCAACGCCAAAGTTCACCCGGTGTTCCATGTCTCCAAGCTTAAATTTTGTAAAGGGGGCCCCACGGATGCTCAGTGCGCGCTGCCAGATGAGTTTTTAAACCGGTGACCAATTCTCGGCCAATTTTGCTATCTTGGGGTCGCGCACTATTCTCATACAAGGGCGCCCAGTCCATCAGGTCTTGGTCCAGTGGGAGGCGCAATCGGCAGCGGATGCCACTTGGGAGGCTGTCCGGGAGCTGACCAGTGATTTTCCAAATTTCAACCTTGAGGGCAAGGTTGCTTCGGAAGAGGATGGAAATGTAACAGGCGTGAATCGTCATACTGCTGAACAACCTGGGTGCAATGGCAAACGCACTGAAGACAAGGCTCAGATCACCTTGGGACCACTAGCACGTAGGAGTGAGCTGGCGTAACAGAGGATAATCAATGCCAAGAAGTATCTTTGATTTTAATGTATTCCGATAGGGTACGTGGTGATTAATTAGCATGTTATTGATTACTATGTAATGAGGGCAAATGGGGAAAAAGAGTCACTACTGGTTGTTAGGATATGGGCGAGCGCCCGAGAGGTGTTTGTGTTATTGCCTCAGAGAGGCCAGTGTCAGAAGTTGTTGGGAGGAATCTTAGTTTGTTATGCAAAGTTTATAAATACAATGAAATGCAAGCTGAGAGGCAGGCAAATTATTCCAATTCTTCTCTTTCTTTCTTCTCCTTTTCCCTTTCTCCAAGCTACCTTCTTCCCTGTCCCTTCTTCCCCTCTTCAGTCCCTTGAGCAGAACGCCCCATAATATATTATTTTACATCCAAACAGAATTTTAGTGTAATATATCATATAATATTCCATCATTTGACCTTGATTATGACTTGATCGATATATGGTTATAGTTATTAGTTTGAGTATGTTGACATATCCCAACCATCGATACAAAGATGTTGATATATCATATAATATTAGTGCACAACTTAAGGGTGATGATCTTTGATAAGTTCATGTTGTGAGGAGTAATTCAATGCTATACTATATATGTTCCCATATCTATGACATCTTGATAATAAACTCCTAATAAATCGGAAGATTTTTAGATTGGTTTCAATCTATTCATGAGCAATAGTCTTGCATATAAATCCCTCACTCAATCTATTTATAGGAACTCATATAAACAGAGAGGAGATTTATTTAAATTTTTTTGGTGTTATTGACCTATGAGTGCATTGCAATGTGACTACGATTACTTGATTGACATAAATTGATTCCCATTAATTGATTGACAGATTACTTGCAATTTTTCTAATTGATTGATTGACAATTACTTACTTGACATGATTGCTTGATTAATTGATTGAGTCAAAATGATTAAGTCACTTCCTACTTAACATGATTAACAGATTACTTACTTGACATGATTGAGTCAAAATCACATGAAATGTGACTAGGATTAACTATTTTTCTAATTTTGGACTACAATTAATTCTAGAAAAATATGATTGTGTTTTCTTTTTGGACAATTGAAGTCTTGTTACAGCTCAATTGGTAATTCTTGGGCCCCATTAAATTGTCATATTTTGTCTTCTATTTATGCTTTTTTAGCCAGCTCATCGGCTAGTTGGTTCTCATCCCTAAAGATCTTGTTGATCCTCCAGTTTCTATGCTTTGCTAGTAACCCCCTTCAATCCTCGACTCTAGACATCTCTTTGTTCTCTAGTCCTATGATCTTATCCCTTGTATAAAGCTTCTTAACAGCTGAGCATTGTCTGTGAGTATTTGTAATTCCACTTCTCCTAATTTTCCACTTTCTGTAACCCAAGTCTTAAGGCTTCTAATCCTCCTTCAAAGATAAATTCCATTCTGGATGATTGAGCTTTCGCAGAGTAAAGAATACCATTATCAATCAAAATAACATAGTGATAAGTGTTCATTTGAGCATAAATTTATACTATATTCCTATATGCTTGGCATGTGATTATGAAGATTTATTGCCCACTGATAATCAAAATTGATTTATTTTCATCAATAAGCCATAATAATGAGGACCCCGGAGGAAAGAAAGCATTTCGAGAAGCCAGGGATCCCAGAGCACCTAGAAGGACCCATACTGGGCTAGCATCTGGTGACATACAGCCGTAGGATACTAGCCCCCTGGAGAGGATACTGGGCCAGATAATCACGGCCCATTACAATAACTGCTTGATGATTAGCCCATATATGGGCTCTTATGAAGGTGGCTGGCTTGTATATGGGCTGACATACGCCTGTATATGGGCCCGTACATCGTTAAATTTGGGCGAACTGCAGACCTAGGCGGGGGCAACTGGGTAAATCTCACCCTTAAATCCCTTGGGGTATAAAAGCCGACAAGAAGGGGGGTTTAGGAGACCAGCAACTAGGGCAAGAGAGAAAACCTTGGAGAGAGCTTGGGGATCATCTCCTTCAAGCCATTGGAGCAAGAAGAGGGGGAACCAAAGGAGGCGGATCAAGAAGCTACCAACGGTGATCGCATAAGCTTTCCTTTCGATGTCTTTCTTGTTTTCTTTCTTCTTTGTTGTGGATTGTTGCCCCCCTTTTATGGAGGGCTAATTTTGTAGATGCTTGGATGATTGGTGAACCCTTGGACATGTTTTAATCAATGCTATTTCTCTATTTTGATTGCTTGGTTGTATTGCTTGAGTCTATTGGATGTTTTAATGTAAGTTAATCCCTCTACGTTGCGAGAGCCCGGAGGGATTTTCGTAGTCCATATGGGGGAAGAAGCGAACGCCTCCCCGTATGTAGACCATCTCCAATAGAGAGGATTGTGAGTATACCGGGAACCCGGGTACTAAGGAGGGCGAGTCATTTAGATGAATTATTCCCATAATCCTTTCAAGACTTAGGTTCGAAAACATAATCGGTAAGGGCACTAGGATTAGTAGCTCACCTCGGGATGAGGGAGTGAAAGCACGATAGGAACCCTTGGCCAAGAATTAACCAAGTAATTGAGATAGAGAAGGGCATTTATCCTTTAGAAGTCCAAGGGGGATCCAATTGTCCGAGCATCCCCCTTTCATGATCATTTAACTTCAAGAATACTCCATTCCCTTGTTTGTGTTTCCATTCAATTAGTTTAGAATTAGCAAAATCAACACTTCCCTTGGATTGACTAGATAGTAGACAATTAGTGGATACTAGTACTTCCATTTCCCTGTGGATCGATAACCCGACTTCTATATCCACTATTATTACTTGATACGACCGGTACACTTGCGGATTTTACGCATCACATAGCCTATGCCTCCCTTTTGGGTTTCAGCTTGCCAAGATATATCGGTAAACATGATCACATCTGTCTTTCTCTTCTTCCACCATTCCTATCTTCCTCCTATGTAATTTCCTCTTGAAGTTGATAGCCGAAGTATTCTCATGTCATATTCATGCTTTTTCAACCACCATCTTGTTATCTGCTCTTTCATTTTTAAACATTGCTCTCCACCTAGCCTTTCATATATGCCATAAAGTTGTGGCTATAAGTGCTTTACGGTACCTATGTGAGTTTTCCCACCATCATCCTTGGTCAACCAGTCACCATTCTCGAGGGCTTCATTTGTTATGTCTAAGGATCTCAGTGGACCTTTTTCCCCTTAGGAACTCCCAAGTTCTTCTTGGTTCCTGCATACTTGAAATAAATGATTAATATCTTCATGGCATAGATCACATATTGTCCATGAGTTGGAGCTCCTTTCCCCTTAGGAGCTCCCAAGACCTTATCTATCTAGATATTTTGATAAAATTTCTAAAGGTCCAAGATACTTTTAAGTATATATTTGTCAACCAAATATTAGGTTTTCCATATTTAGTTATCATGAGTTGGACCGAAATTTTGTCAGACTCCCTAATCAATTCCAATGCATGTTTTGCAATTAGTGTTGTTTTCATGGTTTTCAGGTCCCTAATTCCCAAGCTACCCTCAGACTTGGGTATGGACACAATATTCTAATTAATAAGATGAAGTCCTCTATTGTTGCCTCAATTTTTCCAGATGAACCTCCTAACCAGTCTAGTAATGCCCTCAAATATAGTATTTGAAATAGCATATGTATTGAGACCAAACACAGGTATTGGAATTAATAAAGAATTGGCAAGGGTAATTACATGACCATGGATAGTTGCATAAATTTTCAGTGTGCTAATTTCTTATCAATCTTATCTATGATGGAATTAAAAAATCTGATGGGTATTATGTGGGGAGATATCTAGCAACCCAAATATTTAAAAGAGAAGAGACCTATATTAAGGTTCAAAATGCTTGTAATGGCTCTTTTCACCCTACAATTAAACCATGTTGGAAGGAAGGCCTCAAATTTTTTCCAATTTGCTCCTTGATTAGTGAGATAGGAGTATAAATTCATACACATATTTAGTGTCCTAATATCTTTTCTTGTAGCTCTATAGTAGATACGAATGTCATCAACATACATTATATGATTTATTTTGAGGGATTCATTAACTCTTACAGTCCTAAGTAAGTTTAAGCTTTCAACTTTGTTTAGGATGCAGGTTAGGACTTGAGCTATTAGAATGAATAGAAATGGTGATAGGGGATCCCCCTATCTAATGCCTACCTCTGGTTTAACCCATTTGCCAACTCTACGATGAATGATAAATGCATGTGTTTCGGGGTGTCAATACATTCTTTAGCCCATACAATCCATTTATTGGGGAATTTCATGGAATACAATACAACAATAATAAAGTCTCATCTCAAGATGTCATAAGCTTTTTCCATATCCATTTTGAGTATCATAATGGGGTGACTATGGGAATTCATTTCTAGGGAATGAGCTAATTCTTGTGCAGTTATATATTGTCATGTATATTTCTACTAGAAATAAATGCAGATTGCCCCTACCAATTAAGTTTGTTAAAACTTTTATGATTTTGTTTGACATAATTTTGGTTATGATCTTGTAGTTAATGTTGCATAGTGATATAGGTCTAAAGTCCCTAACATGTTGAGGGTTATCTTTTTTTTGGTATGGGAGCTATATGTGTTTGATTCCATGCATGATGCAAGCATTTTTCCTATGACTAAAGAAATGACATATAACGTTCATGAGAGAATGTTTGGCCACAAACCAGTAATATTTATAAAATTCAGGATTCATACCATTAGGTCCAAGGCTTTTACCTATTACTATTGCAGAAATGGTATTGAAAACTTCAAACCTGGTGATAGGTCTTTAAGCTCTTGGCTCGGTTGTTACAGAATACCTCCAATATCATCTGGGTCCTATTAGCTCATCAATGTTACCCTTCACTATTCTCCGCCATAACTTGTTATAAAAGTTAATAAATTCTCCTTCTATTCTATCAGAATCAGTGTCTATACCATCTTCTCCCTTAATTTGTGAGATCCTATTGTTATTTCTATGAGCTTTAGTTATTCTGGGGAAGTATCTAAAATTATTGTCTCCATTCTAAAGTCACATATTCCTAGATCTCTGAGCCTAAATTGTAGTAGATTGTCTTAGAAGGGCCTGATGCCTATTATATAATGATCTAAGCTTGATCCAATATAGATCCTCATTTTTAGTATTAGCATCTTTCATTTCATTTTTTGCTATCTTCTTTCAAATCAGCTTGATCTCTATATCAATATTCCTCATATTCAGCCTATAGTTTTTAGTAAGGTTTCTTCTAAGTTTATAACAATTCCTAGATAAGTCTTAGATCTATAGGATCCTCTACAGTAGTACTATTCCATATTTTCCTACTATTTCCTGTCAATTTTCCATCTGAAGCTTGGAGTTCTCAAATCTAAAAGGCCTAGTGCCTCTCTTTTTGTGTGAATTATATGTAAGCAAAATTGGTGAATGATTAGATTAACATCGAGGTAAGTGATTAACAGAATAACGATTAACATCATCAGTCCATAAATCATTAGCTATAATTCTATCAAGTCTGGTCCAAATTCTAGCAATTCCTTTTTTATTATTGCACCAGGTAAAAGGAGAGCTAGAATATTTGATTTCCATCAAATCGTTTTGAGTTATGAATTGATTAAAGAGTCTAGTCGTCATACCTAGTATGGTTGGTGCCTCACCTCTTTTTTCTTCTGAATTTCTAATCTCATTAAAATCACCCATGATGATCTATGGAGCTCTAATTGTAGATATTTTTGCTAATTCCTTCTAGGTTTCCTTTTGTAACCTTAATAGGCACTATTATAAATCACCTGTAAAACCTTTTTTTTGCCAACAAGTGATCCCAATATGGATTCAAAGGGCGAAAGCGCATATTCACGGAGACAAGCTCAATGAGGATTCTACCACGAAAGACAAGTTCAACATGACAAACACCTCTAAATAGGGAACCTGTCACTACCTTGTGTGAGTGAAGGCTCGAACCCAAGACTACCCGTCTAACACAAGGTAGTGATACCGCTAGACTAAGAGGTTTTTAGTGAAAACCACTCTTTTATTGTCATTAAAAGAAATAACCGAATGCAATACGTACTTGGAGCCCATGAGAGGAGTAAACCTTCCAGTTCCCCTTCTCCAAAGTATTTCTCTTGTAAATGTTTTTGTTAGTAACTTAAACTATATTTAGTTTTTTGGAAACACTTATAAACAGTATTTATTTTTTTCCAAAATAAAAATACTTTTTTGTCAAAAAAAGAAGAAGAAAAAGTTAAGTGTTTTGTCAGAGCTCTAGAAATACTTATCTTGTAAGCATTTACCTACCAACAAGCATTTTAACTAAGGAGCAAGTGGTCCAAATAGGAGAAACTTTCGTCTTTAGTTGGGTGTTCTTCTTAGTGTTGAGTTATTATATGGCACTAAACATGGTTTCTACTGCTAAGATAAGGAGAACATGTGCTTAGAATATTCAATCTTTGGATGAAGGACATAAATCCAATGTTGGTGACACGTCAAAATAAGATATCAAGATTTAGGGAATATTTGATAACATAAAAATTTTTCTTAGAGTTGTTTGATAAAGTTTTTTACAACGCAAAATTTTTGTGGAATAGTTGGATTCCATATAAAATTAAATAAAGAGGTATAGACCTAAATATCAAATAATTTTTTAGTAAAATGACTATTTTACATGAACCCCGTTATATATAAACAATTATGAAAGATGAGGGTAAAATGGTCATTTTAATAAAAATTTGTTGATAATTAACCATAAAAATATATATAACCAAAGGTCTCTTGACCTACAGCGGTATCATTCACTTTCGCCGACGGGTGGTCTAGGGTTCAGAAGTAGTGGCGGGTTTACTTGGGGTTGTTGACACGTTGAGCTTACTTCTGGTGGTAGAATCACGCTTTCGTCCTTTGAATCTCTCGCGGGTCACTTGTCGGCTAATTTTAAAAAAAAGGAATATATATATATATATATATATATATATATATATATATATATATATATATATATATATATACTCTTGATAGAGTCAGGCGTACAGTATCAACTTGTACCAATCTATTCTGTTTGTTCATGGGGTGGGTTGGATTTTTGTTTTGTTTTTTTTTTTTTTTTTACTGTGTTTGGGTGTTAGTAGTATGGGCAGGCCGCAAGTGCGGCCGGCTTGATACTAACAACCCTATATATATATATATATATATATATATATATATATATATATATATATATATATATGATCTTTATGGTGTGATATATTCATTTATATACTTTTAGAGGATCTATATAAATTTTTTTTCATACTAACATTAGCAAATTTTAGGGTATCCAAACATTGATTCCGTAGAAAAAAAATCCATAACATTTGTTTCATTTCCTATAGAAAAAAAAGAAAAATTACTATATAATATATTATTTTATATCCAAAGAGGGTCTTAGTCTAATATAACATATAATATTCCATCATTTGACCATGATTATGACTTGATCGATAAATGGTTCTAGTTGTTAGTTTTGAGGATGTTGTCGTATCCCAACCATCTATATAGAGAGGTTGATATATCATTTAATATTGGTGCACAACTTAATTTTGATCATCTTTGATAGGTTCATGTTGCGAGGAGTAATTCAATGCTATACTATGTTCCCATATCTAGAGGAGGGCACGGGCCTGTTTGAGCCCGAAACTGCCCTAAGAAACAAAACCGTCGGGTCATGTGATTCTGCCGTGGGCGAACAGAATCGCCCGCTTAGAGTGGCGGGCTGGGTTGGTCCACCGGTTCAACCCGCCGGGTCAGCCCGGTTAAACCGGCGGGTTGAGCCCAATTTGGGCCCCTCTCTCTCTCTCGCTCTCTCTCTCTCTCTCTCTCTCTCTATATATATATATATATATATATATATATATTAAACTTGGAGAAATTTATGGGTTTTAATCATAAAATAAAAATTTGAGTTGATTTCAGCCCATTGTTTATAGTAGTAATTTAATACTATAAAAAGTTGGATTCTAGTTCACCTAAACTTTTTAAAATTTTATTTATTTTTATTAATTTATTACATAATATTCTTGGAAACTTATAAAATTGGAAATTATGATTTTTGTTTCTTTCTTTTCAATCAAACCGATGCTTTAATTAAAGTTGCAATAATTAAGATTTTTTTTTTAATAAACTTAATTATCTTATTCCTCCATAAATTCACTCAAATTTTTTCTTCCATTCTATTTCAACACCCCTCCCTCTCTCTCTCTCTATATTTAATTTGGAGAAATTTGGGGGTTTTATGATAAAAAAATAGAATTTTGAGTTGATTTCGGCACGTTGTTTATAGTATTAACTTAATAATTAATATATGAGTGAATTTTATAGATTGAATTTTACAGGTGATTTTATAATTTTTTTTTTGGTTTTTTTAATGTTTAAATAATTAAATAGGAGTGAATTTTATAGATTGATTTTTTTTCATTCATGAGAGACTTTTGCCTTCTTTGATTATCAATAATGAAGGCTTTTTATGGTTAATTCCTTAATTTAAGTAGTTTGCCATTTATATGCTCTTTTGTGATTTTATAATTTTTTGATTTTCTTAATTTTTGAATAATTAGTGTAGGATAATGAATTTTATAAATTGTTTTTGCCTTCTCTAGTTGTCAATAATGAAGGTTTTTTTATGGTTATTTGACTATTTCCTTATTTTTTAAGTAGCTTGTCATTTATATGTTTTTTTTTAATTTTATAATTTTGTTTGGTTTTCTTAATATTTGAATAATGAGTGTAGGATAATGAATTTTAGAGTTTTCAATTTTTTAAATTTTTTCTCATTCTATTTTTATATCAAAATATCATAGTTTTTTTTTAAAAAAAATTAACATTTTTTGCTATTTTTTTACTATTTTTTAATGTACATTTACATATTTTAAAAAAATTAAAAAAAAAATTGAAAAACCGGCGGGCCGGCCGGTTAACCGGCGGGTTGGGCCCGGTTCTACCAGTCGCCCGGGCATTCTGGGTCACCCAGAAGGTGACTCGTGACCAGCCGAATCCGGTCAACCCACTGTCGGGTTGGCACTTTACCGGGCGGTTAGGGTCCGATTTTGCCGCCCGGAACCGGCCGATTGCCGCCCGCCCGGGTTAACCGGCCCGTGCCCACCTCTACTTGTGGCAACTAAATTGATAGTTCTTGGCCCATTAAATTGCGCTATATTTTATCTTCTATTTCTGTTTTTTAGCTAATATATCAGCTTGTTTGTTCTCATCCCTAGATATCTTGTTGATCCTTCAGTTTTTATGCTTTGCCAGCAACCCCCTATAATCCTTGAGAGAACTCTCCAGTCGTGTGGTCTTCTCTCTTAGATAAAGCTTCTTGACAATTGTTTGAGAGTATTTGTACTTCTAATTTTCCTAATTCCCCCACTCTCTATAGACTAAGTCTTAAGACTTTTAATTCTCCTTCAAAGACATTCCATTATGGATGCTTAAGCTTCTGCAGATTAAAGAATATCATTATTAGTCAAAATAACATAATCTATACCTCCTTTCTGGGTTTCATCTTGGCAAGATGCATCAGTAAACATGATCTCATCTGTCTCTCTCTTCGTTCACCATTCCTCTCTTCCTCATGTGTGATTCTCTTCTTGAGGTTGATAACCCAAGTATTCCCATGTCATTTTCGTGCTTTTTCAACCTCCATCTTGTGATATACTCTTTCACTCTTAAGAATTGCATGCTCTGCACCTAGCCTTCCATTTATGTCATATAGTTGTGGCTATAAGTGCTTTATCTATGTGAGTTTTACCACCATCATCATTGATCAACTAGACCTTTCCCCTTGGGAGCTCCCAAGTTCTTCTTGGTTCCCTAAATACTTGAAATAAATGATTAATATCTTCATGGCATAGATCATATATTATACAATTTTCATCCGGACCTATGCCCATTTGATACAAAAGAACCTCTGTTGGTAATTTCTCATGTAAGAACTTCCACAAGAAAACTTTAATTTTTGTTACTACATATAGTTTCCACATGTTTTTCCACCCAACCCAATGGTTGTTCTAGTCATGACTTTAGCTGGTGTTATATATACTGAAGCTATAATGGATTTGCCTCTTTTGTTTGGTTCCCATCTCCATTTTGTTGACATACTTGTCATAAACCTATATATGAAATATTTTTTCTACTAGAAACTCTGGAAAAACATCATTTAGCAGTTCTATATTCCACAGTCTATCTACTAACAAGCTCTATACCTGTAGGTTAGACAACTCAGTCCATATTTATGAAGGTTGGTTTTAGTTGAATAAGCATTTAAAAAATTCAAGGTTCTTCCAATATTAGAGTGTTTTCAAGCACATTCTTGGGTACAATATAGTTTCTTGCCAGTCTAGAAGTTTTGATAAAACTTCTAAAGGTCTAAGATACTTTGTAGAATGTATCTTTTAGCCAAATATTAGGTTTTCCTTATTTAGTTATCATGAGTTGGACCCAAAATTTGTCAGACTCTCTAACCTTTTCCAATGCATGTTTTGCAATTAGTGATGTTTTCATGGTTTTCAAGTCCCTAATTCCCAAGCCACCCTGAAACTGGGGTATGGACACAATATTCCAACTAATAAGATGAAGTCCTTTATTTTTGTTATAGTTTTTCTTGATGAACCTCCTAACCAATCTGGCAATGCCCTTAAGTATAGTATCTGGAATAACATATGTATTGAGACCCCAAACACAAGTATTATGTAAAACCCAACGCTTGTGTTATCTCCATTAGGAACCTCATAAATATTTCCCAAGAAAGGGAGGATTGTTTCATAAATTGCATTTTTAGTAAATCTTCATCTTAGATAAACCTAGATTTTCTGTTTGAAATAAACTGAAATCCTCTTTAAAGATAAACCCAAATTGTTCACTTTGAGATAAATCCAAATTGTTCTCATTGGGGATTCTCTCCCCTATATAAATGGGAGCTTCCATGCTTATTAATGAAATCATGGTAAGGCCATTACGAAATTGCTAGGAGGGTCCAGCCAGAGTAAAGCACTAGGAAGACTGCCAGGTGAGTTTACAACACATGAACTCTAGTCTTTTGACCTGATTGCATGATGTTTTATCAATGTTTATATCGATGGATTTCGAAAACAATATTTTTGATATGTACTCGTATTTGCTCATAGTAGAGCCAACTTAGCATGTTTCATATATCAATCTACACTTATGTCATGTATGCACCAATCGAGATATGCATATGTCGGGGCTCGGGAGAGTAGCCCTAGGGTCCACGGGACCATTATGTTATCAGTGTACAGCTTGTGAGCTATGCTATGTGATTATGTCATTATGAGATATGTGAGCACGGCTAGTGTTGTTGAGATTGGGTACATACGGAACTAGGTATGATTGCTATAATTGCTTTTGATATGCCAGTCATGCTTGTGATCTTGTGATTTTTACTCATGTTTTGTGAAATGATTATGTTGAGATTCAACAGCTTCTCATCTTGTTTATCTCTGACTGGCATGGTTATTTCAGATGTGATTGTTATGCGCATAGAACAACATGAATATATATATATATATATATATATATATATATATATATATATATATATATATATATATATATATAGACGTGTTATAGTCCGGCCAACTATAACACTGTGTAAGTAAGGTCCCTCCCATTTGGCCACTTGGAGAGTGTTTTAAGGAATTCCAAACATACGGATGAAAAGAACATCAAAAAATAAGCCAGCATGTCGATTTTCATACAATATGGTGAGGTAATGATCCTCCTACTATATATATATATATATATATATATATATGCTATTTGCTTTATATATCCCTGTCGTTAGGTTTTCGCTCAACTCCCTACCTTATATAGTGTATAGGCACAAGTCAAGATAACAGACCTAGTTTACATGGGATGATACGGATCTGGGGACTAATGTGACCATATAGCTGACTCTGAGTATAGTGTAGTGGATCGTGTAATACTTTGATCAATGATTCTGTGAAATTATGAAGATTTTGTATCTAAATTGAATATCAGATGTGTATAGTATAAGGATTTTGATTTTCCTATATCCATTGTAAACTGTGTCTATAACATGTTTTTGATTTTGTACCTTGCGTACCTATGGGGGTAACTCTATAAGTATGCGGCATTTATCTCGTGCTCGAGCCCAGGCTGGATTCGGGACGTGACATTAATATTAATATAGAATTGGCAAGGGTAATTCTGCCAGCCATGGATAGTTGCATAGATTTTCCAACGCCAGACGAGGAGAGATCTTCATGTAGATCTAGGACCAGAAGATTGCTATGTGGCCTACCAAGATGAAATTCATCACCGACCGGAAATATATGAAGAAATATTACAGATTCCATCGAGATTGGGGTCATAATACAGAAGAATGTATACAATTGAAAGATGAAATTGAAGACCTAACCTAACAAGGACACATTTCCTAGTATCTTTGACGAGACTTGTAGAAGGAAGGTCTGTCTTCTCCAAAAAGTGACCGACCTCCTGCTCGAGTTATTCATTATATTACGGAAGCTCGATCAACGCCATATTCTAGGAAGTTTCTTATACGATTGCAGGGGTTGTTCGACCTGGCACATATAAGATAATGGATTCAACGAGCAAACTACTTAAAAGGTCAATCCTTGTTGAACACTTGAGGAAATAGTATCAATGATTGGTTTGAGACTTTCCTGAAATCAATCCATCATCATTTTGTATGTGTGATTAAATAATCACTGACTTGAGCCTAGGTTCAAGAGTCTTCGCTAATTTTAGAGCCGAACGGACGAATCATCAGTGCCCACATGAACTTACCCTTTTTACGGCTTGACCATTCTACCCTTTTAAGGGTGCCATTTTTAGGGTACAGATTCTCTCATCAAGGATCAAATTATCCCCGTCCCCTATCAGAGTTCATAGAGACTGATCACTAAGACCCTCAAGATCTTGACATGGATTTAGTCCTCAAGGATCATATCATCCCCGACCCTTTCAGGGCACATAAAGATTGGTGGCTAAAACCTTCAAGACCTCGACATGGATGACCTATTTTAGAGTGTGCTTTTCAGGGCTTGATCATTCGACCCTTTTTTTTTGGGAACAGATTTGATCCTCAAGTATCAAATCATCCCTATCCTCTTTCAGGGCACCCATAAACTAATTGCTAAAACCCTCAAGACCTCGACGTGGATGGCCCTTTTCAAGGTGCCCTTTTCAGGGCTCACTATTTGGTCCTTTTCAGGGCACGACATTGATCCTTTGGGGCCAGATCATTTTCACCTTTTCCAAGATTTAATGAGATGAATCCTCAAAGCCCGCAGGAACTGTTTGTTTTTGGTCTTTTTCAGGACCCAGAAAGAAGACTTCAAAGAGCTGATTAGTACCCCCATCCTTAACAAGATGTAACTCACCTCTACCTTGTCCAAGCTTAAGAAAATAGACTGCCTATTCATATTCACCTTGGTCGGGTTCAAAGATATGAGTCACCAAAGCCTAAGAGACTACATTATTTCAACTATAGTCCAGGTAGAAAATTAAAAGCCTAGAATAGCTTATAGGAGTTAAGTCCCAAAGTGGATGACAAGAAAAATTGAACACTTGGTGAAATTTCAAAAGGCAGCCTGGACCACTTCGGGAAGATGAAGAACAAAGCGTTCGTTCATTCAAAGAAAGAAAAGTACCAACTTCATTTCTTTATTAATTGAGTGAATCTTTTGTAAGTTTACAAGTGAAAATAAGGAAAACTATATAAAAAAAAAGGTTATTCTGGAGGAGCGGATTGAGGTGCCTCAGCTTCGGTTGAGGTTGGAATACTAGGCCATGCTTCAACTTCGGCTTCAACCAGAAATGCGTTGTCGTCAAGGGCATGAAGATTTTGAAGATCACTCTAGAAGTCCAGAGAGAAAATGTCCAACTCTGGATACTCGAGGATGATATCCTTTAAGATCTTAAAGCTCTCCTCAACTTCTTCGGCAACATGATCAACAACCTTATCCTCAAACTCTTTTAAGTTCTTGAAGCTTGGCACCCTTTGCGCAGAGTAGGGGTCGAGCTCCTTTGAGAATTCTTGGGAGCTCTTGAACATCTCCAAAGCTTCCTTACCGAACGTGATGAGCTCATCTTGGTATTCCTTAGTCTTCTTGAAGTTAGCCACTGCCTCCTCCACTACTTCCTCTATAGCCCGCATGATTCACAGCTTCGAGCACCTTCCTCAAATGGCTAGAGAATGCCTCGGAAGCTTGCAGAAGATCGATGATGTTCTTTATTTTGAGATCGCTTATTTGGATTTTAAGGTTGGTGACCTCTATCTTAGCCTGAGACAACTAGGTCTCAGCCTTACTTAGTAGATCCTATGTGGGGCCTTCGAGAGTGGCTTCCTCTCACAACCGCCTGGTCATATAGGCCATGAATAGACCCGACTACATTACAAAATAACTTCACATCATTGACCAACAAAGAAAAGCCCAAGGAGTGAAAGAGACTAAGGAAGCTATATACCTTCATCCCTGGTAAGGTCAACCACGAAGCCAACTACTCGTTGGAGAGACCTTCCAAGATGACGAGGTTGAACTCCAAAGATATGGCCTCGAAGGGCTCCGCCGTAGCTACATCATCGGTGAAGAGGGACTTCATCTCAACAATATTGGAGGTCAGGAGGTTACCCTTAGATGAGGAGGGACTTGCTGACTCTAAAACTATCTGAACGTTGGCAGTAATAGGTACTTTGGGCTCCGCATCGGAATCCACAGGCAGGATCACCTGATAGCGCTGAGCCCTATGGACCAAGTCCCTAGAGATATCTGACTCATTAACCTTAGAAGTAGCCAAAACTGTCGAAGTCTCCAGTTGACCTAAGGATTTCTTTGCTAGATAAAAGCTCTTCAAACGAACGCTTGGTCCAATGAGGAGTCGATGAAGTGGATGAACCCGTCGACCTCTTCTTCGAGAGCCCTTGTAGAAGCAACTGTATATCCATCCCACATTCTACAAAAATAAAATAAAATTTGTTAGTTGTGGCCAGATTGAAGAACTTAAATAAAAAGATGCCCTACCTGCCGAAGAGGCAAGCTCAGTAGGTTGGTCTTCCTCAACAAGAGACATCTCTACCCTAAAAGAAAAGTCGGTATTTGGGAGACCCCAGGAGGTCAAGACTGTCCATCTTGATTTAGAAGAAACAAAAAAGAACCCCGACTTCCACTGATGGATGGAAGAAGAGGCTTTTTTCTAAAAAAGATTTGTGGGGCCTAGTGGTAAATTAATACCAGTCCTAAAGCATGAATGTTTTTTTTATTGTGAAGAGAACGTAGAACCAATGGAGGGAAGGTTAAAAAACGGCTAAAAGGACTTGAATGACAAACCCACAATGGATCCTCCATGAGTTCAGAAAAAAGTTGAGTAGGAACAAGTTTATGGAAGGATAGGATTTCACAAAAAAGGGGATGAAGTGGAAGACACAACCAACCCTAAAGAATTCTATGTAGAAGGCCAGTTCCCATGGCTGAGGAGAACTGGCCTGTTCCATAGAGTTTGGAAGTCTAACTCTAAAAGGAGGTTGGATATCAAATCCATCACCTATCTTAACAAACTCAGGAAAAGTAAGAGATCAAGATATTGACTCAATACCGATGGATGCCCCTACTACGTACCTCTTGAGGTTGATCCCTTGTCGCAAGAGAAAGAACGACCATTACATTAGTTTTAGAAGATAAAGGAGGGTCACTCAACGAGAAGTAAAACGATTTTCAAATGATTGTAAGCCATCTCAAAAACAAGAGCAAGAATGATGAAAGTGGAACCCTAGCCCTCTGTGGACTTATTTATAAACAGTGCCCACAAACATGGTTTCCTAGAGACATTTAATTGAAGCCCTACGATCCATGTGACTTGATAGACGAATGCACCAATGAGTGACACATAGGCCAATATATATGGCATGCCTCAAGACAATCCTTTTGGAAGCCGTGCGCATCATCTCCTTTGCCGACTTAAGGCATTACTTTTCAGCAAAAAAACGCTTCAAAAGTTGAAGTGCTTTGTCCATCAGGAATCGCAATCCTTCGGTTGATATCACTAATAAGAGACCCTACCAGCTCGGTTTCACCTAGAGAAGACACTTCATGACAACTAGACTGAAAAGACATTTATGATGTGATAACCAAAGACCAAACTCTCCAAACCGCACTTGGCTACAAGCAAATTGTCTTGGAGAGTTGGGGGGTAATTGTTATGGAGAAAAATATCCATGGATTTCAAATGGACACGTGGCATAATCTAAACCGCTAAGGCGGAAACTTGGGTAATCGATCATCCAACAAAGGGAAATGAATATCCAATGGTGCCAAGATTTGATGAGAGAGGTTAGTGAGCTATAAAAGTAGGTTACCCATAACCCTAGTAAGGGGACAAAACCTTTCTTCTAGAACCTCTCCCTCTCCCTCTCTTTGGCTCTCTCTTTCTAAGTTTTGACATGACCATTGGAGAGTCCCCCAATCACGAGTGGTCGGATTCCTTTTCTTCCATGGTTCTCGATCTCCTCTTTCAAAACATGGTTGTGTACATGAAGACCGATCTTTTAGAAGGAGTTCCTAATCCAACATACGTCAACAGGGGCTAGAAGGAGAATCAACACCGTTACCGATCTCTCCCTCAAAAAGGAAGAAAAATTCCCACCATCTTCAATACATTTTTTTTTGTTGATGATTAAGATCAGTTCAGATTCCAAATTAATAAGGGCGGATATTTGAGTCAATAATATATATTAATAAAATGAATAAACCATGTACATGTTTTATTAAAAGTAAAATAGTATGAAGTAATCAGAATATATTAAATTTAATTTTATTCTGCTTTTTTATTAATTACTAAGTTTATTTGCTGAATTATAATTAAATACATAGATTAAACTTCCGGAAAAAAAATACTTTCAATAATCTGAATTTTTTCTTTTAAAGATGAACTACTAAGTTAATGTTGATATGGATTTATTAAAGTTATCAGTAAAATAGTGAGACGTTGAAATCCTATGCCATTTCTATGTATTAATGTTTATATGGATTTATTAAAGTTATCAGACTTGAGCAATCTGCTTGCATTTAGAAACAGCAATAAGGTCTATGGTTCAATATTTGATAACTAAATTCGATGAGAAGGATCACAATTAACAAACAAGACCATACGTTCAATAAATCAATAAAACTAGTCTAAATTAAAAACAAGAGATGAAGAAAAAAGAGAGATGATTTGGGATTAATATTTGTATCAAAACTTCTTTTATATATGTCAACAAATTAAAGAATGGATTTAACTGTATAACACTGTGCATGTAACTAACTACCTATGATCAGTAATTATACATTAAATAAGCTTGGTCTACTTTAGAACAGCTTCCCTGCGAATCCCTGAAACTCATCACCTTTAACTGAAGGAGAAGCATATGGAGCAAAGTCCTTGAGCTCTGAGACTCTTCTCCCAAGTTGCAAGGCCATCTGCATCTCAAACAACTCTACGTTCTCTCTCTTCTCCACCTCAGTACTCTCATCCAAATTCAACTCAATCTCCTCTCCCAACTTTTTATAAAATCCAGCGCAGTTCCTGAACATCTCAAGCAACATGCCAATCTGAAAACCATGCTCCAAAGTGTTGATGGCGGTTGCAAGAACACCACCCATGACAGCAAGCAACAAAGGCCATTGCCCGAGAGCTGGAGTTCCGATCAAACCGGCCCCTACTGCAGCTAAGCCTGCCAACGAAGGCCCTGAGATGGCCAAACACTTGTTGATCTTCACAAACAGGTTGCCAAACCAAACGTACTGATCCTCATCCTTCTCCTTAAGTACTTTGCGCAATCCCCTCATCCCCTCTTCCACTTCCTCGTTCCACCTAATTGATTTTTCATTGTTTCCAATACTATTAGTCATGTTGTGTGGTACTACTCTCCTCTTGGGAAGTTGGAGCTTCGGCCACCACACGGTAGGCTCAAGTTTCTTCGGGAACTTCTCGAGCATCCCCGGGAGCAAAGGAAGAGGGTAAGCCTTGTCTAGAGCTAGCACCTTCTCCATGGCTTCCTCTACATCCATTTCAGTAGGAGTATAGAGCTCGAGAGTGGTGCGGAGTGATCTCTCCAGCTGTTTGAACAATCTGGTTGCATTCCTCTGCTCTTCTGCAAGCTGTGACGGCTGGATCTTGTTGACAAGGAACATCATGCCAGTGGCTGCTGTGTATAAGAGAGCAGAAGAAAGTTTGAATGCTAGAAAGTGTGGAGATCCCTGATCTCCCCCAATGGAGATGGTTGAAAGACCAGCCATGATTGATGCAGTGAGGGTTATGGAGTTGATGGAGTTTAGGAGGAGGCTGTTCCAGTTGTTCCTTTGCTCTCCGATGATCGCATGCATCTCAGCTCGATCCGCAGCCACCTCAGCGATCATGTGGAGCTTAACTACTAAAAGGTCTGCTCCTTTATCATCAATTGCAGTTGCAGGCATGGTTTGTGGTGGCTTTTTGGTGATGGTGCTTGAGCCTGAACTTGTTTTTCTCATTCTAAGCTCCTCCATGTTGATCATGTTCTGAAGCTTTGGAAGGGAAAGACCTCCTCTGTTTTGGAGATTGACTGGATTCTGGAGGCTGGCTTTGTACCTCCCACCATTTTGCTTTGGTGCAATCTTTGTTGATGATGACGCTAAGAAGAGATTATGAGATTGTAGGATCAGTGCCATGATCTCTTTCTGTACGACCTTTCTCTGATTTCTAGAGGGTTTTAATTTGAGGTCCTGAGGATTTGGAAGTGAGAAGTTGGAGGAGTTTGGTGCTTTTGAGTTTTGATGCTTTTGAATTTGCATGGAGGTGTCCTATATATATATAGAGGTTGTGGTTTGAATTGAATTTAGTTGTTGACCGACTGGGCCAAAGTATGGTGTTTGAATATGGAAATGCATGGTAGGTTGACGAGGAAACTGTCAAAATAGGGAGCGAGGACCATTTATTTATTTAGACTTGGTTTAACTATTTCTTAAGAAAAAATTCATATGTTGTTTGTATTTGTGTATATGGGTATATTCTTTGGTTTATTTTTTTGAGCACCTGCTGTTGACCTAGAGTTCCTTACATTTCATATTACACTTTCATTTTTGTTTGGGTCACGAATTACAAAATCACCCTGATTTAATTTTCACAACGTGCAATAACTTATAAATAAATGTTTAAATTATAAAAAAAAAGAAAATGACAATAAAGTGGTATAACAAGGGAGTTTGGTTGAATATGGTCATATATACTAATAATGTTTGAAAATAACCTTTATAATGATATTGACAAGCAAGTAATTACTATCATTTCCTCGTTGTAATTGATAAGGAGGACCCCATTATATGAGTTAGTAGATCATCTACTCATTCAAACAGAATCGGCAAATGGGTCCAGGGTCAGGCGCCGAGTAGCTTATTCCCCTCACTAACAGAATCGGCAAGGAACCATCACCTAACGTTGACGGTGGCAAGGACCAAACTAACCCAGGGCCACCCAATCCTCAAACAGGGCCCACTGACTCGGGAGGACCAGTATGAGCTAGGGAAATTGCTGGAGGCAATATCAATGGCTGAGGAAAGAATCGAGGACACCAGGAGTTGGAACATGGAAAGTCACATATCGTTCTCAGTTAAATCACTATATAAGTTCATCACTGATGGAGGAGTGAGGAACCAGTTTCCTAGTAACCTTTGGAGATTGCCCTGCCCAATGAAGATCAAATTGTTTGCATGGTTGGCAATGGACAACAAAATACTCACTCTCGACAATCTAGCAAAGCGAGGCTGGAGGGGGAGCCGCACACTTTGCTACCTGTGCAATGAGCAGGATGAGTCCGTGCACCACTTGCTTATTTCTTGCCCAGTCACAAGACAAATCTGGCACCACTACTGCCCAATGTTTAACCAGCGGGTGCCCCCGCAATCGATCGGGGATCTATGGGGACATAACAGCCTCGGGAAAAATCTACACAAAGAGATGCGCAAGGGATGGGATCTCGCAGTCATGGCCATATCTTGGAGCACCTGGCATAAAAGAAACTACCGATGCTTCCGTAACAAACAACGCGTTTGCTCTGGGATCATTAGAGGGGTCGCTTTCTTACTGCTAGCTTGGTTTGAGGCTGCTACCGACACTAAGCAGCTGAAGCTGAGGCAGATGGAATCCATTGCTCGCAGATCCTTAGCCATCAACTCTGGAGGAACGCCACAAGAGCCGGGGAATGGGGACGACTTTGAAGACGAGTCGATAGGGCAAACAATTCAGGGGTAGACTGGTGGGGATTGTCCACGAGGGTACTAGGGCCGACTACAGCCCACCAGTACTTAATGTTTCATATATTGTAAACAGGGCGCATATAAGCAACCCCGAGTGAAAGGAAGCAGTTATCGACAAAATGAAGACCAAACGAACGAAGACATTTTGAAGTGAACGAGAATTTTGAGCGAAGTGATGAGCGACCGTCCACAACCGGAACGGTTGGCAACTAAAGGAGGTGAACGGCCTAGTGAATGTCCGTTGACATGCCCGCTCAGAGCAACATGTGTTGCGAGCGGAATTTACGTCGATCGCCGTTGATATGACCGGATTCAAATAGCGAGCCTTGTAGTATGAGCGGCGTCGATCAGTCGCCCGTTCAACTGACCGTTCAGGGCAACCTGTGCTCTGAACGGTCTGATGAACGGCCCGTTTACGGGCCCGTTCATCGTTACTCTTTCCCACCACGGGCCTATCCGGGGCAAATCTGTAAATCCGAAGGAAAAACCCTAATGTAAGGGTATAAATAGGGAATGTTTATTTTTGAGAGGGGAGGTTGGCTTGGGAGAGAAGCTAGAAGAGAGATTAGGGTTTGGGGGTCGGGTCACCTCCCCCAATCTTGAGGATAGATTATTCATTGGAGTTGCGACCATTGGAGGTAATGGTGTTCTCCATTACTCTTCCTTTTGTTTGTAATCTTTTCCTTATGGATTTGAGTTCCCCATTGATGGGGAACTAATCTATTGGTACTTGGGTATGTTGAACTTTTGGATTGAGCATTAATAGCATTGAATGTTTATGATGATTTGTTGGTATTTTCTTGAATGTCTAATGAATGTTATGTATTGATTGTAATCTCATTACTAGAAATTACTTGTGTGCAATACAAGGGCTAGAGCTAGCGCCTCCTTGTATTAGGAACTTGCTTCATTAGAGAGTTTCATGATGACCGAGGAATCAGGTACTAGAAGGGCGAATGACTCTTTCATACGAATTCACCCCCATGATCCTTCCAATATATAAATTCCCTTGAGCTTCATATCAAGTCCTAGGAGTCTAGTTATCCAACCACCTTGAAAGAGGGGTTGGATATAATTTAGGAATTATCCCTTGAGCTTCATATCAAGTCCTAGGAGACTAGTTATCCAATCACCTTGGAAGAGGGGTTGGATATAATTTAGGGATTATTGGCACAATAAGTATCAACTTTGATTTATAAACATCTTTGCTCACCTTTAGAATTGAAATCCAAAAGGGATGTAATATACCCAAGTATCCTCTCTTGCTATCTATTAATCTTAACCAATTCTCGATTTTTTTTTTTTTGTTTCTTAATTGCAATCTTTCTAATTTCTCGGTTTCACAACTCCAAAAAACCCCAATTTGCATACTAGACTAGGTTAGTAAATCTTGGTTTGAATTTACTATTTTCTATTCCCTGTGGTTCGACATCCGACTCCCCATAGTCCACTCTATTACTTGACTACGACTCGTATACTTGCGATTTCACCCATCACCATTCTTGACCCACTTGCTACGCAAGGAGTCTCCCCCCGCGGGACCCAAGTACAAACGTTGGCCAGGTCCTGTCACCCCGTGGGATCCAAAGGTCTACGCCTAAGAGGTTCCACGAGGGGCCTCCAGCGGCCGCCCCTCTCCCGAGATCAGGGGCGCCTGCTTCTAGGTTCTAGGTCCCAGACCCTTTTCTATCCCTTAACCCCGGTATGAGGGGTCCCTCCTTCACAAGTGGAGGTATACATAGTTGGAGAGAGTGAGCGGACAACCCCGCAAACGGTTTCTCCCCCTCCCGGCTTGAAACCAAACGACCCTGTCCAAGCCTATTAAAGCCTTTACAAGAGTATCTTATGCTTACTTTTCTTTCTTAGATGCCCCAATCGTCTCAAGGACTGTGGAATCATCACCCTGAAATATGTAAAATACGCTTTACAATCCTTCTTCTAGGTTTCTTGCCAATGCCTTCGGCTCTTATTGAGATAATGCACCAAGTACTACGAGTTATGTCAAACCTTCCTCAAGGATCTTCATAAACTCTTGGTACCCAAACAGTATCTTCATCTCTATCATTAAATACTTAAAATTCTTCTTATCAAATTTTGGGATTCGAAGTTAGAACAATCATGTACTAAAACTTATTATTTGAAATCATCCCAAGATTTCCTGACGTCCCTCCTTAGGGGGCGTTCATTTGCCCATAAGTGCCGGGGAAGTGGGTGAAGTGAGCTGACTTCGGTCACTTTTTATGTTCATTTGGCCGTAAGTGGGGGAAGTAGCACTTCCCCCACTGCAGTGAGTTCCCTCACTTTATACTAGGCTCACTTCCTCTTTTTAAAAGCTGAAGTCACTGAAGTGGGGGGGGGGGGGGGGGATATAAAATCCCACTTCAGCTGACTTCGCCCCCCACGAGCGAAGTCATCCCGATCTCCGCACCCGTGAGAAGCCCCTCTAGGTTTCTCGACGAACTCCTCCTGATCTCCGAGCCGACGTCTTCGGTTCGTCGCCCGATCTCCTACAATGACGCATCCGGATCGCCGCCCGAACTTCGGCCGCGACGCCTCCGGATCTCCCCCCGAACTCCGGCCATGACGCCTCCGGATCTCCGCCTAATCTTCGACAACGACGCCTCCGGAACTCAAGAGCAGGTACCTCCATCTTCCTGTCTCCCTCTCTTCCTTTGTACCTCCATCTATCTGATGTGGTAACTGTTCTTTGGGATTTTTAGGTAGAACTTGATTAGGTGTATGAGGATTTTTAGGGTTCTTTAGCTTCATTTCGATGTCACTTTAACGTTTCCTAACAATAACATAGATTTCTAGCTCTTGATAACATACCACCTCATCATTTTTCTTGCTTCTAACTACAAGACACCATTATTCTCAAAAGTCGTAAAATGTTTTTAAATCCACTTGGTAACATCAATGGTAAAATGGTAAAATGGCACCAAGAAAGAGTAGTGTGTAATTTATTTCTTTGGACAAATAAATAAACTAAACACTTTGAATTCTTCCATTCCGTTGACGTTGGCATGGTTAGCTTCCAAACCAATTCAGACATGGAGGATTAGTGTGGGACATTAGAAGTTGACTTGAGGGACATAATTGCATTTAGAAACGACAATATCGCAATGGTTGCCTTTATTTTATTGTTGTCCAAAGTTCATTATATGAAGAAAAACACAACTAAGACAAGGATCATTTTAATGCACAAACAAGACCAAGATCAGAGTCATCACCTTGAGACGAATCAAGACCATACATACATACATACATACATACATACAATAAATCAATAAAACTAGTCTAAAACACAAGAGGTGAAGATAAAAGAGAGATGATTTGGAATTAATATTTGTATCAAAACTTCTTTTATATATGTCAACAAATTAAAGAATGGATTTTACTGTACAACAATGTGTAATTATACATTAAAAGCTTGGTCTACTTTAGAACAGCTTCCCAGCGAATCCCTGAAACTCTTCACCTTTAACTGATGGAGAAGCATATGGAGCAAAGTCCTTGAGCTCTGAGACTCTTCTCCCAAGTTGCAAGGCCATCTGCATCTCAAACAACTCTACGTTCTCTCTCTTCTCCACCTCAGTACTCTCATCCAAATTCAACTCAATCTCCTCTCCCAACTTTTTATAAAATCCAGCGCAGTTCCTGAACATCTCAAGCAACATGCCAATCTGAAAACCATGCTCCAAAGTGTTGATGGCGGTTGCAAGAACACCACCCATGACAGCAAGCAACACAGGCCATTGCCCGAGAGCTGGAGTTCCGATCAAACCGGCCCCTACTGCAGCTAAGCCTGCCAACGAAGGCCCTGAGATGGCCAAACACTTGTTGATCTTCACAAACAGGTTGCCGAACCAAACGTACTGATCCTCATCCTTCTCCTTAAGTACTTTGAGCAAGCCCCTCATCCCCTCTTCCACTTCCTCGTTCCACCTAATTGATTTTTCATTGTTTCCAATACTATTAGTCATGTTGTGTGGTACTACTCTCCTCTTGGGAAGTTGGAGCTTCGGCCACCACACGGTAGGCTCAAGTTTCTTTGGGAACTTCTCGAGCATCCCCGGGAGTAAAGGAAGAGGGTAAGCTTTGTCTAGAGCTAGCACCTTCTCTATGGCTTCCTCTACATCCATTTCAGTCGGAGTACTATAGAGCTCGAGAGTGGTGCGGATTGATCTCTCCAGCTGTTTGAACAATCTGGTGGCATTCCTCTGCTCTTCTGCAAGCTGTGACGGCTGGATCTTGTTGACAAGGAACATCATGCCAGTGACTGCTGTGTATAAGACAGCAGAAGAAAGTTTGAATGCTAGAAAGTGTGGAGATCCCTGATCTCCCCCAATGGAGATGGTTGAAAGACCAGCCATGATTGATGCAGTGAGGGTTATGGAGTTGATGGAGTTTAGGAGGAGGCTGTTCCAGTTGTTCCTTTGCTCTCCGATGATCGCATGCATCTCTGCTCTATCCGCAGCCACCTCAGCGATCATGTGGAGCTTAACTACTAAAAGGTCTGCTCCTTTATCATCAATTGCAGTTGCAGGCATGGTTTGTGGTGGCTTGTTGGTGATGGTGCTTGAGCTTGAGCTTGTTTTTCTCATTCTAAGTTCCTCCATGTTGATCATGTTCTGAAGCTTTGGAAGGGAAAGACCTCCTCTGGTTTGGAGATAATTGACAGGATTCTGGAGGCTGGCTTTGTACCTCCCACCATTTTGCTTTGGTGCAATCTTTGGTGCTAAGATGAGAATATTTTGAGTTTGTAGGGTTGCCATGATTTCTTTCTGTACCTTTCTCTGATCTCTAGAGGGTTTTTGAGGTCCTGAGGATTTGGAAGTGAGAAGTTGGAGGACTTAGATGCTTGAGTTTTGATGCTTTGAGTTTTCATGGAGGTGTCCTATATATATATATAGAGGTTGTGGTTTGAATTGAAGTAAGTTGTTGACTGACTGGGCAATGCATGGTGTTTGAATAAGGAAATGGTAGGTTGACGAGGAAACCGTCAAAATAGAGAGCGAGGACCATTTTTTTGGACTTTGTAAAACCCTTGCTTATGAGAAATTTCATATATGGTTGCATTTGTATATACTTCAAGCTTGGCTTAATTTGTTTCCCTGTAATATTTTTCATTCCTCTCTGGATTCACAATTACATAATCACCCTAATTTTTCATATAATAATTTATAAATAAATATTTAATTTAATAAATAAATAAATAAATAATTGGAATAACTCCACCTATGCGAGCGTATGCGAACGTAACTGGTCCCAAGCCTGATAAAGGAGGAGGGTTACGGTAGGTTGACAACCATCATAAAATTTTGTCACATGTATGATATGAATTCTCTGCCAATTTACAACGTTGGGATGTGCCCATCTAGGCACACACTACATCGGCACTCGTATGTAGTGTTAAATGAGTAAGGGTTCTCTCACATCATTGCTCGGGTATGAGGGAGTACAGGCAAGGGTTCCCACATCATGGACGGGTGTGGGTAAAGAAGTTAGTTTTAATCAATGGGTGTGAGTAAAAAAGTTAGTCCATGAGAATAGGATTAGGATGGGTAGTTGGAATATAGGGTTTTTGATATAAAAGTTTATGGAATTAGTATACACTCTAAAAAGAAGGATGATAGATATAGCATGTTTGCAAGAGACTAGATGGTTAGGAAACAAGGCGAGAGAGATTGGTAACACAAGATATAAATTATGGTCGTGTGAGGAGATAAACATAGGAATGGTGTGAGAATTATTGTGGAACCAAGAATTAAGAATAAAGTGGTTGAAGTAAAAAGGATAGGAGATAGGATTATACATTTGAGGCTAGTGTTGGGAAAAGAGACAATCAACATAGTGAGTGTGTATGCTCCTTAAGTAGGCTTGGTGGAAGAAGTTAAGGTTAAGTTCTAGGAAGATTTGGATAGGGTAATTTTAGGAATTCCAAATGAGCAAGAACTTTTTATTGTGGGAAATCTTAATGGGCATATAGGAAGACTTAGTGATGGCTACGAGCAAGTCCATGGAGGTTATGGGTATGACAATAAGAATAGGAAGGAAAAGTTATCTTAGATTTTGTTTTGGCTCATGATTTGGTATGGACCAACACTTGCTTTAAAAAAAGTGAATCCCAGATGATTACCTTTAAGAGTGAGGGTAACCATAGTCAAGTGACTTCCTTGTTATAAGAAGAAGAGATAAGTATATATGTAAAGGCTGGACGTTTATATATACCTAGAGAAACACTAATTACCCAACATAAGTTAGTGGTGTTGGTTGTGAAGAAAAATTGTATAGTGAAAAAAGAAAGGAGTGTAAGTAACATAGGATTAGATGGTAGACTTTAAAAGGGACTAACCAACTTGCGATTAAGAACAAAGTATTGGAAGAGGAAGTCAGAGCCATAGAAGCTGATGCAAACACCTTATAGAATGATATGACAAATAGTATTGAGCATGTAGGGAGCCAGGTCCTAGGGGTCTCTAAGGGACTAGGACTTTAACCGTGGGAATCAGGATGTTGGAATGAGGAGGTACAAAAGGTTATAAAAGAAAAAAGATATTGGTATAGAAAGTTACCTACAATTGAGGATGAAGAAGCCTTTGAGAACTATATATAAGAGGGTAAAAAAAGAGGCCAAGAAAGTAGTTAGTGAGACTTGAGGTAAATCTTTAGCCGATTTGCACCAAAAGTTAGGAACGTTAGAAGGGGAAAAATGTATAAGATAACACGGCTAAGAGATAAAAAGGGGAATGATGTGAACCAAGTCAAGTGCATTAAAGATAAGTCTTAACAGGTCTTGATAAAAGATAATTGAAGAAGAGATGGAGAAGCTACTTTGATCACCTATTTAATGCAAGTCATGAAAATAACTTTATAGATCTTTATGCATCAGTGATAGAGAGGAACCGTAACTACACACGTAGAATTAAACCTAGTGAAGTCAATCAGGCATTGAAAAAGATGAAGGTTGGGAAGGCCTCTGGCCCAAATGGTATCCCGATTGAAGTTTAGAAGTGTCTTGGAGAAGTTGGGGTATCATGGTTATTCAAACTTTTCAACTCTATCCTAAGAGGAGGAAGATGCCAAAAGATTGGAGAAATAACATTTGGTTCCTGTATAAGAGAACAAGAGAGATATTCAAAATTGCACCAACTACCGTGATATTAAGTTAATGAGTCACATGATGAAACTCTGGGAGGGGGTAATAGAGCATCTACTTAGGGATATTACGAAGGTACCAGAGAACCAATTTGGCTTTATGCTAGGTAGATCTACAACCAAAGCCATTTTTTTAAGGAGCTTGATGGAGATCTATTGAGAGAAGAAGAAAGATCTCTATATGGTTTTCATTGATCTAGAGAAAGCATATAATAGAGTATCGAGACAAGTCTTTTGGTTGACACTGGAGAAGAAAGACATTCATGTTAAATATATAAATATTATTAAGGATATATACGAAGGATTAGTTTTGAGTGGGAGAACAGTGAGAGGAGATACGGAGGAGTTTCCTATAACAACTACATCAGGGATCGACCTTGAGCCCATACTTGTTTAGTTTACTAATGGATGAGTTAACTAGTTGTATCCAAGATGATATCCCATGGTGTATGTTGTTTGACGATGATATTGTCCTAGTTGGTGAGACTAGGGAGGAAGTTAATCAGAAGTTAGAATTGTGGTGAAACACTCTTGAAAGTTGAGGGGTTAGGTTAAGTAGAATTAAGACAAAATATATGTATTCCAATTTTAGTCTACGTAGGAGAGATGGAGGGTGAAACTAGGTGGGGTGGTAGTGCCTAAGTGTAACCATTTTAAATATCTAGGTTCCATCTTCCAAGATGGTTGTATGATAGATGAAGATATAATCAATAGAATTAAAGCTGGATGAATGAAATAGAGAGATGCCATGGATGTGTTATGTGATAAGAAGATGCCTATCAAATTCAAGGGTAGTTAGACCAACCATGCTCTATGGGAGCGAGTCTTGAGCAACTAAAGTTCAACATATTCATAAGATGAGAGTGGCAAAAATGAGAATGTCAAGGTGGATGGGTGTACATACAAGATCAGAAAAGATTAAAAATGAACACTGACAAAAGGTGCATGTCGTACCAATTGAAGATAAAATAAGACAAGGGCATTTAAAATGGTTTGGACACATGCGTCGTAGATCCCTAGGTGCCCTGGTATGAAAATGTGATAGTTTAGTAATAAAAGATAAGAAGAGGGGTAGAGGTAGGCCGAGGATTATGTGGAGAGAGATAGTGTCTAAGGACCTACATATATTAGATATTGAGCATGATCTTGTCTTTGACAGAGCTATATGGAGACAGAGAATTCATATAGCCAACTTCATCTAGTATGAGATTAAGGCTTTGTTGTTGTTGTTGTTGTTGAAATAAAGAAATTGGAATGGAATTGTAGAGCGAGGGAGCAGGGCAATATCTATGAGGTTTTTCTTGTTTTTTCTTGGCTTTCTCTCCCCCACTTACAATAGTAAGTAGGAGAGAGGCTCCCTTGGCAATTGTGCATTATCTTGGCTCCGGTGTTCTGTCCCAAGACGGGCTAGTGTCTGTCCTTGTGGACTACGATGGAACTTCTTCGTCCTCACACCTTCCTTTCAAGCTGGGAGCTCCATCGTCTTCACATCTCCCTTCTAAGCTAGGACACTTGTGGGAAAATGTGTTAGTAACCAAAAGCCACAGCTATAGAAGGACTTCAATGGTATCCCTAGTCTCATCTTGGAACAACTGAAAACATATTGTATTTCTTTGGAGGAGAAGGTGTTGTGTCATGCTAAAGATACAATGCAACTTTCCATCTACGGGAAGTTCCTTGGCAAGTTCCCTTTACTTGAAATCATTAAGGAGAACCTCTTCAAACTATGGCATAGTGATGGATAGTTCACAATGACAGACATGCCCAATGGATATTGTCTTATAAAATATTCATTGAATGATATAATGAGAGGATATTTGTATATAATCTTGGAAAGGGTTTTAAGTTTCTAGTAAAGTTTTCTCAGTTCTTTGTATATAACCTCATTTGTTTTAAGAGTTTTAAAAACCATGGCATATGAAGTCGAAAGGGGACTGGGGTGATCTAATCCTTTGCGACTAAATCCGTGTCGAGATCCCAAGAGTTTTAGCAATCAATCTCTATGTACCCTAAAAAAGGATGGGGATTATATGATCCCTCAAGACAGAATCCATGCCCTGAAAAGGGCCATATGGTCGAGCCCTGAAAAAGCTCTCGCCGTAATCAAGGTTGGCAGAGTTTTAACAATCAATCTTTGCGTGCCTTAAAAGGAGACGAGGGGACATGATCCTTGGTGACCGAATTCGTGTCGAGATCCTGAGGGTTTTAGAAATCCATCTTTGCATGCTCTGAAAGAGGACATGGATGATTTGATTCCTCAGGACTGAATTCATGCTCTGAAAAATGTGAGGGGCTAATGTGGACAATGATGATTAGTCTGCTTTACTCTAGTATGTGTGGAGGCTCTCGAGCTTGGGTTTCAACCAATGATTATCTAATCACACATGCAAAATGATAATGGATTGATTTCAGGGAAAAGTTCCTAGATAATTATTGATAATATCTCCTCAAGTTCTTAGTATGGAATGGACTTTTAAGCATTCTGTCCCTCAAATCCATCATTCTGTAAGTGTGAGGTCGGATAATCCCTGTAATAGTATCCTTCCCAATTTGGAGTAAGCTTCTCAATCTGACTCTCATTTTGTTGGAAGATATTTTTCTGCAAGACGAGGTCTCATGGCTAGAATGTGACCTCTCATACATTGGAGTTATAGAAGCGTCGAATCTATTACTGATTGTTGACAGGTTATTGCGTTGAGACAGGCTTTGTCTCATTTCTCCTCTAGGAGATCTAGCTAGATCTCCTCGAAGGGCCTCATCATTGGCTCCTTGGGCAAAGACTTGGGTTCGAAATATTGGCATCCTAATCTCCATAGGGGTAACTACTCTTGGTCTGAAGGTGAGACTGAATAGAGTCTCAAGCTGGTCATCCAATATGCCTACAAGGTATTGGGCAATTCATCAACCCAATTGGAGATGGTTTGTTTGAATTTGATCTTGAGGCTCTGAAGGATAGTCATGTTGGTAACCATGACCCACTCGTTGCCTTAGGGATGAGTCATAGAGATTGCATTTCTTCACTAGTAAGGGTGTCAAACGGGTCTTGTCGTGCCGGTACGGCTCGGGCCCGCCTTGCCTCGTGGACTCTTCATACCCGTGCTGGCACGACTCGTAACCGCAAGGGTCGGCCTAGCATGAGGCACGACCTAGCTCCATTGGGCTTGTGTTGTGCCGGGCCGAGCTGCGGGCCGAACCAATATTTTTAAAATTATTTAAAAAATTTAAAGAATATATAAATAAAATTGATAAAAAATTTAAAAATAAAAACTAATCCAGAAAATTACTAAAAAATAGAAAAAAAATATAAACTCTGAAAAAATTATAAAAATCCAGTAAATCTTAGAAATTATAAATAAAAAACCACAAATTTAACTTACAATACCTTGCACAACATTGTATTACATCAAGATTTTCCTTTTTTTGGAACAAATACCAGATCCTGATAGAAGAATAGATTTTTCAAAACCAAACCTTAGATCTGAATAATCTAAAGAAAATTAACCTACAATTCCTTGCACACCAACTGAGAAAGCATAGTACTATTAACGAAAAATCGGCATCGTCCTTGGGATTGGGTCCGATCTCTTCATCAATGGTTAAATTTATAACGGTTGAGGGACTAGATCGCAAAGAGAAGAAGGAGAAAGCATCCAAGCATAATGAAAGGACATGCGATGTACGTGGAAAACCTCTTAAATCCAGAGAAAAACCAAGATGCCCCGCCAAGAGGGCAAATCCACTAAGTAGCGGTTGATTACAAGAATAAACTGTACAACTTTCAATGATCTCCAAGCAATAAAGATGAATGTGCAGGAGAAAAAAGGGGCTTTAATCAACTTGGTGGTGGTGGTTGGAGAGAGATACTTGTCGGCTGGAACTCGTCGAAGAGGATGCATAAGACCCTTGGGCTCGTCGGAAAGGGTATGAAAGCTTGCTAGGGAGAGATTCCATCATCTTGGTGGTGGTGGTGGTAGACCATGGTGAGAGCCTAATGAAGATATGCCCTCATGGTGATTAGAGGAGCTTCATGATTGAGGTCCGGCCATGGTGGTTGGAGGAGCTCAATGGAGAATGAGAGAGTTGTTTTTCTTCAGAAGAAGCCCTTTTCATGGAGAAGAGGAGTCCTTTTGAAGAAGAGATCCCCCTTTCTTTAACATTCCCCCCTCTCACTCTCGAATCTTGAGTCATTATCTTAAAATCCTCCCTCAAATCCACATGTGATTGGCTTTCCAAAACTTAGCATGATCCGCATACTATCATCCTAGTGAGCCACGTGTCAGTATCTTATATAGTGGTTGCATATTTTACCCATATCACATAGTATTATGGTTCGCCATGATTTTCAATGTTTTAAGCTCTTTGATGCTAACTTTTCCTTGGCCTGCTCATCCTCTTCTTCATTGACCGATAAACTAGCTTCCTGTAGGACCGTCCAGGGGCAACCCGACCACATCTCCACATTAGTGTGATATTGTCCACTTGAGCCCAAACCAAGGCCCAAGTGGTTTGTTCTTGGGACAAGTCCAAAAGGCCTCATACTAATGAAGATGGATCCTACTCTTTTAAACCCCTTACACTTCTCTTCCACAAACAATGTGGAACTATAGTTTGAACCCAACACTTCCTACTAGGGGTATTGATGACGCGGTCCTGATTCGATTTTGTAGCCTATGCACCATCTTTTTAGGTCTATGTGCTTGAGTTCGAAAAAACCAAAACCCTAGAGAAGAGGCAAGAAGGATATTGAGAGATTTGGAGAGAAAAAGAATAAGAGTGGGACTGTGAGAGAAATCCGATTGTTAGATCTTTGCCACGTGACCCACGCGTGCTCCAAACGGCTTCCAAAGCTACGCCTGGCACAGGCCATGCCGTTTTGGCCCACTTGTTTGGGCCGGTACGGCCCCGAGCCAAGCGGAGGTGGCCCACCCGCAGGTTGGCTGTGCCTGGGCACAACCTGTTTGCTACATTGTCATGCCATGTCAAGCATGGTTCGCTCCGTGCTCGGGCCATGCTGTGCTCGGGCCGGCATGACCTGTTTGACAACTCTACTCACAGAGAAACATTTATTCCCAAACGACACCTATTTGAAGAGTTATCTTTTGATAGTATCTCTTAGGTATAAGTGTGTCTAGGGATTTGAGGAATGTAGATATGTTGTAAAGTGTGTCATCTCTTAAAAACATTATACAAGGTATGTTATGAGAAGAGTAATTCAATTCTTGTCTTGTTTTATATATAAATATTTTATTTTATTTTAAATAAATAATGATTTTGGTTCCAATGTCAAAGAACAGACACCTGGTTATACAAAAAGGAGACTCAAGAACTCTAATTTGGAAGTGTTTACTTTCATGCATATATTATTATTGTAATATTGGAATCCTACTTTTAATTTTAAAATTTATATATTTTGATTTTTTATTTAAAATTTATATTACAAATAATACCACATGTCGTTTTATATTGAAACTTGTTACAATTAAATGAGTTATAATTTCTAGTTATACAACTTAATCAAGATTTATCTCTTATTACTCTAAAATATGGTTGACTAGACCTTGACAACCTAAAATGGCCGTAACACATTCAGTCAAAGATTGACCATTCTTAATTTTATTAAATGAATGAAGATTGATCAATTCAAGTATAAGGTTTCTCTTTTCATGCGTAGAGTTGGTAAATGTCTTTTGGTTTAAGTTAGTGATCAACTTGATTATTTAATAAACAAATAAAATTTAAGTTTGGTTTTTTTAGTTTGAAATTGATTTGGAAGAAAATTTAAGTATTAACTAGGGTTGAAATAGCTCATTAAAGGTGTGTTTTACACAAATGGATGTGAGAGGATAGTCTGAGTAGGGATTTCAAAATATATAATAGTGTTTTTGAAGAGAAGAATAAAGATATTAGAATAAGTCTATGAAAAAGAAACTTATATCGCCAAAATAATGAAACCAGCTCTCCTCAAGCTTTCATATTTAAGTTTGTGGAAAAGAAACTTATACCGTTATAATAATGAAATGAGCTCTCCTTGAACTAATTTCATATTCTTGATTGGTCCATATTCTCATCAAAATGATAATCAAGAGCAAAAGTTAAATGCACCTAAATATGATTTAGATTGTATGAATATATGGTGAGAAATCAATTCTCCTTGAATTATTTTGCATTTTATTTTCAATTATAGGATAATCACTCTAAACTAAATAGATTCTACTAAATCAAAATATTTAATCAAAGATCTTAATTGAAGGAAGATATGATTTGAATCGAAATGACAACAACAATGACTTAATTATCAATCTCTAGCTGTGAGTGATTGCAACACCAACAATAACTATAAATATAAATGGCCTGATTCTTATGCTAAGACCTATATATAACTTGTATCTTTACCCGTTCTCATTTACGTATCTTCAAATTTGTATACTTTTAAATATTTTTACTAGAGATATAAATATACTAATTATATAGATAAATATACTTCCAAAATATAAATTTATTTTTATAAATAATTTAATTTTAAATAAAAAGGAAGTAATATAGAAATGCTAAATATGTAATCTTTATAGATGAAATGTTTGTATTAGAGTTGGCTCGATATATCATAAATGTACAAAACTTGGACTTTCATCTTAATAAAATTTCAACCATTGAAAATTCATATAATTTGGCTCAGTTTTACGTGGTCCAAAATAAGGCTACGTCTTGACAGTTTCCACGTCAAACAACACGCAATGGCTCAGTCAGTCAATATCTGAATTCTTAATTTTCAGTCTCTATATATACAACTACACCTCCATGCAAACTAAAAAAAAAAGTATCAAAACTCAAGCAACAAACTCCTCCATCTTATCACTTGCAAATCCTTAGGGCCTCAAAAACTCTCTAGAGAACAAGAGCTAGCTAGATCATGGCACTCTTACAATCTCATAATCTCTTCTTAACGTCATCATCACCAAAGATTGCACCAAAGCAAAATGGTTGGAGGTACAAAGCCAGCCTCCAGAATCCAGTCAATTATCTCCAAACTAGAGGAATTTCCCTTCTAAAAATTACAAGCTCAAGCTCAAGCACCATCACCAAAAAGCCACCACAAACCATGCCTGCAACTGCAACTGATGACAAAGGAGCAGACCTTTTAGTCACGAAGCTCTACACGATCGCTGAGGTGGCTGCGGATAGAGCAGAGATGCATGCGATCATCGGAGAGCAAAGGAACAACTGGAACAGCCTCCTCCTCAACTCCATCAACTCCATAACCCTCACTGCATCAATCATGGCTGGTCTTTCAACCATATCCATTGGGGGAGATCAGGGATCTCCACACTTTCTAGCATTCAAACTTTCTTCTGCTGTCTTATACACAGCAGTCACTGGCATGATGTTCCTTGTCAACAAGATCCAGCCGTCACAGCTTGCAGAAGAGCAGAGGAATGCCACCAGATTGTTCAAACAGCTGGAGAGATCACTCCGCACCACTCTCGAGCTCTATACTCCTACTGAAATGGATGTAGAGGAAGCCATGGAGAAGGTGCTAGCTCTAGACAAAGCTTACCCTCTTCCTTTGCTCCCGGGGATGCTCGAGAAGTTCCCGAAGAAACTTGAGCCTACCGTGTGGTGGCCGAAGCTCCAACTTCCCAAGAGGAGAGTAGTACCACACAACATGACTAATAGTATTGGAAACAATGAAAAATCAATTAGGTGGAACGAGGAAGTTGAAGAGGGGATGAGGGGCTTGCTCAAAGTACTTAAGGAGAAGGATGAGGATCAGTACGTTTGGTTTGGCAACCTGTTTGTGAAGATCAACAAGTGTTTGGCCATCTCAGGGCCTTCGTTGGCAGGCTTAGCTGCGGTAGGGGCCGGTTTGATCGGAACTCCAGCTCTCGGGCAGTGGCCTGTGTTGCTTGCTGTCATGGGTGGTGTTCTTGCGACCGCCGTCAACACTTTGGAGCATGGTTTTCAGATTGGCATGTTGCTTGAGATGTTCAGGAACTGCGCTGGATTTTATAAGAAGTTGGGAGAGGAGATTGAGTTGAATTTGGATGAGAGTACTGAGATGGAGAAGAGAGAGAACGTAGAGTTGTTTGAGATGCAGATGGCCTTGCAACTTGGGAGAAGAGTCTCAGAGCTCAAGGACTTTGCTCCATATGCTTCTCCTTCAGTTAAAGGTGATGAGTTTCAGGGATTCGCAGGGAAGCTGTTCTAAAGTAGACCAAGATTATAATGTATAATTACTGATAGGTAGTTAGATACATGCATAGTGTTGTACAGTTGAATACATTCTTTAATTTGTTGACATATATAAAAGAAGTTTTGATACAAATATTAATTGCAAATCATATCTCTTTTTTCTTGATCTCTTGTTTTTTAGATTACTTTTATTGATTAATTGTATGTATGGTCTTGATTCGTCCCAAGGTGATCATGACTCTGACATTGGTATTGTTTGTGCTTTAAAATGATCCTTTTCTTGGTAGTGTTTTTTCACCATATATTGAACTTTATACCCCAATAATCTAAAGGCAACCATTAATTTATAATCCACAAATTTGCCATATTGTTGTTTCTAAATGCAACTAGATCCCTCAAGTCAACTTCTAAAGTTTCAAACTAATCCTCCATGTCTGAATTGGTTTGGAAGCTAACCATGCCATGTCAATGGAATGGAAGAATTAAAAGTGTTTAGTTTATTTATTTGTCCAAACAAATAAATTACACACTACACTTTCAATTCTTGATACCATTTTACCCTTTTACCATTGATGTTTAGGGGTGGACATAAGCTGGCCCACTCTAACACCCAAAACCCAAACAAATTCCCCCCTCCCCTCCCGGCCTGAACACACACTTGTTAGAGTGGGCCGGCCGCACTCTAACATTGTTTTATAAATATTGTTATGGGTGAAAATAAATGGTAGGACACGTGACCCTCATCCAAACACCCACTACTTGTCCAGCTCATAAGTCCCCTAGTGTGTTAATCGGATCTCCGCTTAAATACATTCCGCAGCCCAAAATAGTACATCAATTCATCGGTACGAGCTATCCGCCGGTTCAATGGTTGGGAACCTTTTATCCATTCTTCAAACTGAAGCAATTTTGGTCATTCCCCGTCTTAGTACAGTGATTGCTCGTTCTTCGGCCAGAGCAGTCTATTCATTCTTCGGCTTAAGGCAGATTGTTCATTTTACAACCCAAGGAAATTTATATTCGTTCGTCGGCTCTAATCTTCTAGAAGATCTACAGCTGTTATCTAGAAGGCATTCTAGAAAAACTACAGCTGTCACTTAGCTAGATGCTTAGCTGACGCCGACCTGGAAGCCTAGCTGGAGCCAATATGGCAAACAAGTGTTGGAATTCCAAGCTTGAGCCCTAATCTACCAGAGCCTACAAAAGGCAAGAATAACAGTTCATTTGGACAATTCAAATCTTGAGACACCGAAATTCTGCCTCTCCAGACACTCGAGTTCCTCCCACATTTCCTTTTCTGAAATTTTGAGCATCTAATTCTTTCCATTTGTGATCCAGATGTTTGTACACTTGATGATCATAGTGGAATTGCTCTCCCGTGGTGTTTTTTCCCCATTTTTGAGGGGTTTTTCCAAGTAAATTTGCCTCTCTTTGCTTTTCCTCCATTCTCTGATTGATTTTCTCTTGGAGATAGGTTGTTGGAGGTCGTTTCCTTGTATGGGATAACACCCGCAGAGATAGTTAGCAAAATGACTAGCCTAATTCCGGGGATAGCTCTGGCGCTTAAGTCAGTGAGGGAAGGAGATTGAGGAAGAATAAGGTAGAGGAGAGTTTTAGTAGATAGTACTAGGTAGAAGAATTCGATCCCTTTGGCAAAGTTCTCTTTCGTTCCTTCTATAGTTCTCAGGGAGGTTAGTGTTGATTGCAACTATTATTGCGTGATGGTGGGCGTTGACCTCTGTCGTCACCGTGATACTCACCACTAATGCTGAACAGTAACCTCGGCAGTCACCGCGACATATAAGGGGTTCATGACCTCGTGATCGACCCTGATATGCTTGGACGACCGAGATAGTGACATGTGTGGGTTGGAGATTCCCGTATCAGGGATATTTATATTAGTATTAGTTTCAAATTGATGAAGTCCTAGTCTTATGGACTTTCGTTGGCACATGTGTTGGGCTTTTAGCAATTGTTATGGTCAAATCATTCAAACCATGAAGAAAATATATTACATTGTTTGAATCATTCAATTTACCATGAATTAGCTTTATCAATTTCTCATTGACAAGGGTTAGAGGGCCTATAAGGAGGTCTTCTTGGAAGCAGGTACGCCGTTCGAAGGCCAAACTTTTAGCATTACTCACATAGGATAACAAAATTATTACACTATACAATCTACGAAAGTGTCAATGGAGGAGTACATGGAAGACCTGCTATCTTTGCAACAATGAGGACTAGGAAGCCTCAAAAAATTATTTTGATCTTGATTCCATAGCCTTAAGAGGATTATACAATAAACACAATGCTTTGCTTAGGCAAAATACCATTAGATGGCCCCAAAGCGCTAGGTTGCTACGGCTAAAGAATGGTGATTATAACACTGGATTCTTCCATAAACAAGCTAGGATCAAGGGTCAAAAAAAGAAGATCTTAGGAATTACTGATGACAAGGGACTGATACACTCTGACTTCCAAAGTATTAGTAACATGTTCTCTTATTTCTATACTAACCTGTGGACAGCTTCAAATAATTACTCACTTGATAATTTGGTTCAAAGTTTACTAAATGATCTCCCTATCTTGACTGAGGAAGATAGAACCATGCTATCTAGACCCTTTACCATTATTGAAATATATCAAACTTTGAAATCAATGTCCAAGGGAAAGAGTTCTGATCTTGATGGACTAAATGTTGAATTTTATTTATTCTATTGGGACATAGTGAGGGATCCTTTGTTTTAGCCATTAGTCACTTTTTTCATACTGCAACCATGCCTCATTCATGGGGCAGAACCAATGTGGTACTAATTTTCAAGAAAGAGTCTCCAACCAAAGTTTCTGATTACAGGCCTATATCCCTGTGTAATGTTTGTTATAAAATTATAGCCAAGATGTTGAGCAATAGATTAAAGGATGTCATGCATAAACTCATTGGACCTGAACAGGCTGGTTTCCTCCAAGGGAGATCAACCTTTGATAATATAATAGCTATCCAAGAGATAGTGCACCTTAGAAACTGATTCCCAAAATCTCCCTAGGATGATGTTGAAAATTGACATTGAAAAAGGCATATGATGCCTTGGAGTGGAATGCCATCCTTGCCACCCTTAGAATCATGCAATTCCCTGACAACTAGATTTCATGGATATGAACTTGTATATCTACTGCTTCCTTCTCTTTTTTAATCAATGGTCAACCAACAAGTTGGATCCATAGTCATAGAGGAGTGAGACAAAATGATCCTCTATCACCCTTTCTATTTCTATTTGTTTTCCAAAACTTGGCTGCCTTACTTAATCATGCCTTGAAATTAAACTTGATCCCTGGTTTTGATTTGAGATTAAGGAATAATTTTAATCATCTTATGTTTACTGATGACCTTATTCTCATTACAAGGGCATCTAGAATTTCTTCTAGGAATTGCAAAATGTCCCTCAATATATATAGAGAACTCATTGGTCAGAGAGTGAATTTCAATAATTCTACCATCCACTTCCCTACTTAGATTAACAGAAAGATTAGGGGAGCTATTGGATCTATTCTTGGGATGAATGTTGGAACTTACCCTTTTAAATATCTAGGTGTCTGGATATCACCAAAAGTATCTCCATTAATCAAGGCGGCCACCGTTATGAGAATCCAAAGGTACAGAGTTCTAGAATCAGGCTGGTATCTCTCTTGCTGGTAGGGCTATCCTGACCAATAGTACTTTGATGTCTATTCCTGTATATCCTTTATCTTGCACCTTAGTTCTTGACACTATCTTAGATATGATCTCCAAGTTTACCAGGGTTTTCTTTGGGGAAAAGGTATTATTGGTGGTAGACCACTCCATCTTATCAGATGGAACAATACTACACTTGCCAAATCTGAGGGAGGTTTAGGAATTAGAAATCTATGGAATGCCAAAGTTGCACTTATGGCAATAAACATGTTCTCTATTTTAAATCAAGAAGACAAACTATGGGTACAAAATTTTTTGTTTAAATATGGCATTTTTAAAACTTGGTCAAATCCTATTAGAGGAAAAACCACCTGTGTTTACAAGCTGATTCATAAGACTGCAACAAAGCTTAGATCCAGCCTTGGTCTAAATATTTGCAACCCTAAAACATCAAGTTTCCTAAATGGTCCCTGGCTTTTTGAACAACCCATCTCATTAAAGCCCACCTATCTTAATATGAACATCCCATTGGAATATCTAATAATACAAGATTTTGTGATAGATAATCACCTGAACCAACCGGATATGACAAATTGCTTTGGTAATACTTAAGATTGGAACAGAGTGAGCAACACTGTGTTTAATGTTAATCAATCAAATCATTGGACCTGGTTGCCTCGAACTGTATCTTGTAGGATTGCTAGCTAGCTCTGTTTACAAGATACTTAATCAGGATCATGACTCTCAGTCAAATATATGGAGGGGATGGCATAAAATTTGGAGACTGCCTGTGGCTCCAAGGGTAAAGACTTTTATTTGGAGACTATTTCATAGCAGTTTACCCACTTTTGAATATCTATACAGCCTAAATATTGGACCACAACAATAATGCCCACTATGTGATTTGAACAAGGAAACATTGGATCATGTTATTTATAGGTGCAGGATATCCAAACAATGCTAGGAACTTATATCATCCTATTCTGGTGTTGATTGCACTGATGTGGAAAAGTTGATGGAAGGAGAATGGCTTAACACCCCCTGTGGTTCTAGAAAATTGGGCTATCAAGCTTATCAAGCACTTGTTGCTAAATGTGCATGGGCCATTTGGAAGGCTAGATGCCTCGCGGTCTTCAGCAATATCATATCAAATCCACAACAGATTTTTCAGCAAGCCTGTGACTGCACATGGGAGCAACTCAGGAAGACACAAGGCAAACTCAGGGAGTATCTCTTAACTTATGTATACAACAACATGATCTCTATTTTTGGGATGCCTCATGGTGCACTGATCAAACTTTTTGTGGTATAGGTTTTCTGGTAATCAAAGGCACAACTAATGTGTTGCTGGCTGAAACTTGTTCCACACTTGCTGAATCTAGCCTACAAATAAAAATCTTGGATATTGGGGCTGCTATGGATCAATGTGATAGATGGAGCTTAAGACCCAACAAAATTTGCACTGACTGCCCCGAAGCTTTAATTGTACTGACCAGAGAAACATCACAAGCCACTGGGAGATTCCAAAGGGAGATACGGATGATCCACACTACCATCAGAGCAAATCGTGAACTGGAGCTAACCTATTGCCCACGAGAATTGAATTTCATTACTGACTTATTAGCCACATATGGCAGAAGAAATCCACACTTGTCCTTGTTTTACAAAGGGAATGACAAACCAAGATATATGGCTGGCAGATGCAATTGCAACAGTTGAGCTACAATTTTTGGACTACCTTTGATTAACCCTACAAAGTACTTTGTTTTAGTTTCCTTTATTGTGTAGCTTGTCCAACTCTTTGTCTGTCAAAAAGGCAAAAAAAAAAGAAAAAAAAAACAATGAGGATGAATTGTTTAGACACCTACTCTTACGATGCCCCTTTGCTAAAAGTTTTTGGGTTCATTTCTGTAACCTCTTTAGAATGGCAGGAAAACTCCGATTGATACAAGATGTGTGGATGCCCACCCCCTGACCATCCGATTGGACAAACTTCCCAGAATGGGATGAGATTTGTCAGTGATGGTCATCACCTAGAACCTCTGTCTTGAGAGGGACAAAAAATGTTATCATGACATGCAAACATCACATTTTCATTAAATTAATTCATAATATCAATTTCCTAATATTTTTTTAGTTTGATCTAACTCATATGACTACATGATCCAAACTAGCGGTGATAGAGTCTATTAAAAAAAAAGGGGCATAAACATCACCCTGGAGGATCCCCCTCAACACATTGGAAGGGATGACTTTGAGGACAATGTCTCCTTGTTGTCAGCTGATCCTCCTAAGGACATACAAGATTACGCCATGTTTTGAAATATGTTCATCCAAACTCCTCAATCCTCATCAATTAAAATTAGCAAATGATAGTAATTATTTTTCTTATCAAGATCATTATAAACGTGATTATCGGACAACATTCACATAGTATCACTATATATATTCAACCAAACTCCCTTATAACATTCATTGCAATTTTCTTTCTGTAAGTTTTGTCAGGTTCAGTTGTCCGCCTGTTGTATGTTATGTTGCAACACAGATTGTAACTTCCTGTTCACAAAGTCTCTAACACATAAACATAGTCAAGTAAAGTAAAACATACACACAGGAGACAAGCAAGTTGGTAACCCAGTTCGGCTGAACCAGCCTACGTCTGGGGGGCCAAGCCCGGAGAAGACAATCCACTAAAGGTGTAAGGAAGACAGGAGTACAAGAGTTCCTCTCACTCTCTCACTCTATAATAAGCACCCACTCCTTGATTGACAAGTGACCACTATCACCCTCCTCTCCAAGGGACTACTCTAGTCGGCTCACCTTCAATCCTCTGAGTCCTGGTCTTATATAGACGCCTCCCTGCCTTCACGCCATCACAACACCCGCTATCACCTTCAGGATCTCCGAAATCTCCGTGACTGCCAAATTGGACTCCTTCCACATTTGGCTGTTGCAACTTAGTTGTAACCGGAATTGCAACATGGCCCGGCTGACGAACTTGACCAAGGCTACAGCATCCATTGCACTTCTTCGACCTCAACATACCTCCAACCCTCTTGGTTGAGTTCCGAGTCTACTACATCAGATCCACCCGATCTCGACACGCAACTAGCCGATCCACCTCTCCATCGAGTACTCAGCCCATCATGGTCGCACTCCACTATAGCGCGAGACCTTCAATCAACCTGCAAGGTTGAGCTGTTGATTTGCTCCACCAATCATCTTCCAAACCGCAGTTTGGCCTGTCTTGATCCACCATATTTGCTTACCAAATATGGCCTTGATTTGGCTCTAATTCAGCACCTTGAGAAACAATCTTCATACTCCAAATCATTTCTCCATTCTTGCCTTCAATCAGCTTCAATCAATCATCTTCCTTCTCAATGTGGCTGCTTGCATGTGATCTCCAAATCAGCTCTCAATCACCATGTAATCAGCATGCATAAGCAATCAATCAATGAAGTGATGATGCTTTCTTCCAAGAATGGAGTCTCCAAGCCATGTTGTAGTCGATCAGCAACTTGGGTTGCACCCGGATAAACAGAGGCTTGGACTTGTCTCCTTGTGTCAAATATTGCCAACATAATGCGTATGCACTAACAATCTCCCCCTTTGGCATTATTTGACACAACACATTCTTCTGCCTGCTATACGGACCATAGGTTGCTTTTGCTAGTTACAACATACTTACAACTTCCTATAACAATATTGACATGAACTGACTGATTCTCATACCCGTCATTACATAAAAGAAACTCGCCCTGAATATTACAACCTTTGTAACCACAAATATAGTTGTTGTAATAAACCAGTTCAAACACATAAATACTAATGTCAGTTCAGTTCAACACATAACATGACAGAACAAAAGAAACCAAGAAAGTTGTAACAAAAACAGCAACCAACAACAAAATAATGACCAACCAGGCAGAAGACCTCCATCTTTCTCCCCCTTTGTGTCTTAATAGATGCCAGACCTGGAAAAAGTAAAGACAGAAGTACTCCATTGTTAGTTACTCCCCCTGAGTGGTAGCCCGTGGTCGATGAATAGCCTCCAACAACTGAGTAATGTGTTGTTTCTGTGTGGCAATCTGAATAAGCTGTTGAGAGTGAACTTGCTGACGACGGTTGAGCTCAACTAGATGGCTAATAAGATATTGCTCAAATTCTTCATCCATAGGTAGGTTAAGTTCAGCAGCTACAACAGGAGGAGGTGATTGTCTGCCAACCGGTAGATCTAGCTTCTTCCCTTGTTTGAAAAGTTGGCAGAAATAGTGATCTTCTTTGTAACAGAAGTTAACTTGACTCCTGCTGAATTCCTTGTTGCATAAGATATTGACTGATAAGAGTTGAATGTCCAAGACTGATTTTGGAGCTTGTGCTAGATGCAATTTGAACAATATTCTCAAAGATGTATTGCCCAAGATTAAACTTTCGCCCAGTTGAGATTGCATATAACAGTACAGCCATATCTTTAAGGATGCTCGAATTGTGAGGAGAGGGAAACCAATTGTAGATGCCTGTGCGGAAAAACACATTGTATTTCACAGTAAGAAATGAGGCAGGAAGCCTCGGTTTGTCACCCCAAGTTTCACATCTACCTCCTGTGAGCTCAAGTAGAATATCATCAGAATAGTGAAATCCTTCTTCAAATCGCCTAGCACACTCAGCAGTAAAATTTAGAAAGTGATTGATGTCTTCTGGAGTAAAGTTCACCATCTTCCCTCTAATAAATACTTTAGATAATTCATCAGTGTCCATCCCCAGAATGAGCGCAGTGAAATTACTGTAGAATTCCTTCACAAGAGAGATGTTAAAATGCTTAGCAAAAGTAACTGAAGTTATCAAACCTCTCTCTGTCAGCAGTTGGAGTAGATCAAACTTCTGGTAAGCACTTTCTTCAATTCCTCTTTCAACCACTAGTCATCAAGTGGACACTAGATTGAACTTTTGCTGACATTCAGAATTCAGGAATTTCTTGTTCTGCTGCTTCTTCACTGCTACTTTCTTCTTTTCCTTGGTTGTTGTTGTTGGCTGGACAATGGCTTTGTGGGATGCAGACTTAGAAACCTCCCCCTTTTTCTGAGACCTGGTTTCTCTTGATACAAACTGAGTTGAGACCTTGGTCTTTGGGGTCAGGGAAAGACTTTTTCTTCTGCTTCTTCAGATTTCTTTGAGGCAACTTTTTAGTGAAAGCCATCTTTCTCTTCTTTGGTAATTCAGACAAGGGCACTTCATCATCTGTGCTACCAGAAGTCGCATGTTGTGTTGCAACAGAAGGTGGAACATCTTCTGGCAACAACGTTTGACTTACACCTGCCAAGATTTCTGCAGTACTAACCTCTTTACTGGATGAATCACTGTTAGATGAGGGATCTTCAACAACGATCTTGTCTTTGTTGCAAGCATCTGGTTCCTTTTGAGAGTTGGACTGTTCCCTTTCATTTGTGATGTAGTCTGTTGCAGCATTATCTTGTACAGAGGTTGCAACTGCTTTGCCTTTCTCAAGAGAAGAAGTAGGAGTTGCCTCATCTTTGTCAGCATCTGTTGTGGGTCCGAACTGGCTGGTTTCATCCGGACCTTCTCTTGTCTGATCAGCACAACCCTCTGTCACTAGACCCTCCATGTTCTGGTCTGGAATCTAGGATTTTGGTGCTTCCTCTTCTTCTGGGCCCTCCCTGATCTGAGTAGTAGTTGAGGGACCACTAGATGCAGTAGAATCGACCCTCCTTTTGAAAAGCTCAGGTACCCTCTCATATAACCACATAAAAGGTGCTGTATGTGGACCAGAAGTTGCAACTGAGGATGAAACATGAGGTACAAGAGCAAGGGTTTGTATACCTTTCTCAGTGGATGCAGGGGTTTGTGTGGGAGAAACAGGATCTGGCTGATTGTCCACAGATCTCTCTTCCTTCTTCCTTGGCCTGGATCGCTTCCTTGGAGAGAATTATTTGGGTCTCATCTTCGTCACTCTTGTTGATCTCCAGCGCCGAATTCGTCTCTCAGAGAAGATGCAAAGGCTAGGGTTTCTTATTGAAAAGAGGAAAACATGAAAACATTTTAAAAGAAAAACTTCTAAAACAAAACAGTTTCGGAAACTGATTTTCCCCCCCAAAACCTTATTTTCCCCCTTTTTTTTATTTTTAGATTGGGGAATTTCAGACTTACAGAGGTTTTGGTTGCACCCAAGCAGGTGCCCCATTAAGAGTTAGACTGGTGGAACCTGTCTTCTTGTTGCCATAATGCAGTGCAATTTCCACGTCTTGTTTCTTGACCCAAACCTTTGAAACAATAATCACTTTACCTCTGATTTTCTTCTTGAAGGTTGTCTGAACATGCCCAACTACTTTTCCAGATTTTAGACCCTCTTTCAATTTAGCACACTTCACTTTGTTGTGACCTTTCTTTCCACAGTGAGTACACACCTGAACCTCTGCCCATTGTCTTCCACCAGTCTTGACTTCTTTTATATTTTGTGTTGGTGGAGCTTGAGCTTTCACAAAAACAATCTCCTTGAAGTTCCTTTTTGTTCCCGATGCTTCTCCTTCAAATCCAAGCCCTTTTCGATTACCAACAGGTCTCCCGGCAGCCAGTATGTCATTCAACTTAGCCTTGCCCTTCTTTAGAGACTCTATGACTTTCTCAACTTGGTGCAACTTTTGTTGACAGTCATTCAACTTACTCATAGCATCTTCCTTCTCCTTCAGCAAGACTTCCTTTTCTTCTTCTAGAAGTTGGTTTTTCTTCAAGATGGCCTTCTTCTCTTCTTGTAGATGCTTCACAGTGTCTTCCTTCTCCTTCAGCTAACAGTCTTTTTCTTCTATTAGAAGTTGATTTTTCTTCATGATGAACATCTTCTCTTCTTGCAATGCTTGTTTTCCAACATCATCTTATCAAACCTTCGTAGCATTACTTCATATGCATTGAAGAGGTCTTGATCAGTTACTTCACTGTCGCTGTCACTGTCTTCAGATGTTGTAACAGAAGTTGCAACATACTTTGTAACTCCCTTGTCTCTGCTTGATTCTCCTGTAGGTTCAAACACAGAAGGGAATGCAATATAGTGACTTATCATACCTTTGTCATCTTCATCTTTCTGACTTTCCTCAGATTCTTCATCACTCCATGTGGCGTTGAGAGATTTCCCTTTCTTCTTGAGTGTATTTGCACACTCATCTTGAACATGACCAAAACCTTCACATTCAAAGCACTTGATTCCTTTTCTTCTAGATTCAGCTTCATCTTCAGGCTTCTTTCCTTCACTTAGAAACAGCTTCTTCCCTGTCCTTCGTTTCTTGAAAATTTTATGAAGTTTTCGTGACAGGTATGCAATGTCAGTTTCATCTTCATCTTGGTGCGGATACTCCAGCTGTCTTGAAGCTTCAGCCTTCAAACCAAGATTAACTTCTTTTTTTCATGTTTGAAGTTCATTTCATATGCCTGAAGTGACCCCATCAATACATCGACTCTCATTGTTGAGATGTCTCGGGCTTCTTCAATCGCAGCAACTTTGGCCTTAAATCTCTTGGGCAGAGATCTTAAAGTTTTCCGCACTAACTCTTCATCAGAATACTTCTTCCCCAATTGAAAAGCTTGGTTTGAAATGTCCATCAGCTTGGCATTGAACATTATAATAGTCTCGTCTTCTTCCATCCTGAGACTTTCAAATTTTGAAGTCAGTATTTGTAGTTTAGAACTTCGTACCTGACTTGTGCCTTCATGTATTCTTTGAAGAATGTCCCAAGCTTGAACTGATTTTCATCTACTCCACCAAAAATGGCATTGAGCGCTTTTCCATTTGCATTGACTTGATTTAATTCAACCTGGGTCCAGGTTTTCCTCTTCTTCTCTACTTCATTCTTATCATCATCAAGATATGTTGGAGGTGCCCATCCATCTTCTATAGCAGTCCATGTACATTCATCTATAGATTTTGTAAAACCCAAGGGTTTTGTGGGTAATTTTGGTAACTTCTTGATTTTAATTATCTCTAATAATTAGATGAATTATCTAGTTTGGATAATTAGAGGAAGAGATAAATAATAGAATTAAATTAGTGGTTTGGATAAAATCTTAAATTGGGAAGGTTAGGATGAATTATTTGATTAAATCGGATTTAATGATTATCGGGGATTTAATTTGGTTAAAATTTGTAATTGAATTTATTGGGTTGTCAAGGACCAAAATGCAATCATATTCTATTTGAGGACTGGACAAGAAGTTGTCACTCTCTCTGAAGGAGGGGCTGGGATGGAAGATAAATAAACCTAAGGGACTTGAATAAAATTCTCCGTACTCTTTGGTTTTGAGCCAATGTAAATAGTGTGAAGTTTGAGGGGTTTTAGAATAAAGATGCATGAACTCATGCACGTGAGTACCCTTTGTATTTTTGATGGGTGAGATCGGAGCGAAGCGTCATCCCGAAGCGGTGAGTGGTGAGGATGGCACAAGTAAGGCATCCGGGGTGGGCTCCTCCTCCTCCGGTGGAGTGTAGCGCCATCAAGGCGATCTTTGGGCGTCCCTGGAATTTTTTTTTTTAAAAAAAAGAGATAAGATCGGTTAGAGTTGGGAGGAGATCGTGCGAACTATATCGCCTCCAAACCGCGTTTAGGATCGTCTATAAAAGGCGATCAAGATTTACTCTCTAAAACCCTAACGCCACCTTGGTACAGAGAGGAAGGAGAGATCGAGCGGTGGAGACGACGCCAGCCTCTCTTGGCAACCTCGGCCAAGTTAGGCAGGCCGGACCACTGCGATCGCTAACACGTGATCTCTCTAACGCGAGTGAGGTAAGGCTTCAGACCCTGCATAGTAGATGCTTATTTTTGTTTGATGAGGTTCAGGACTGGATGTGGGGAAATAGTTCTGGGTGGCGTGAGTTCAGAGAGGTACATGATGATGAGTACTTGAACAGGTAACGGGTTCTTAAGGCTGACAGTAGAAGGGAAAGATAGGGACAGTGTGGATAGATTTGGAAGAGAGTGTAGAGAAGGCTTTAGAAGCTTGTTCAGCTGTGATAGAGATAAACGAGTTTTCTTTCTAATTTTACAAGTGGTTGGCCTTGCTGGGATCTTTCTGTGATGTTTACATATGATTAGGATTAGGTACAAGGTCTTCATGTTAGTTAGCTTCATGTGTGAGGCTTATAGAAACGGTGAAGAGGAATCTATGGTACATTGAGTGGGAGAGCAATTACGAAAGGTTTCAAGCTTGGTTTTGGGTTTGTGATGATGATTGAGTCTCCGGGAAATGATAAGTTTTGGACAAGACTTTGAGGGTTTTTCTTGTGATTTCATGTATGCATGTCCCAAGGCTTGGGTTTGATTAGTCTCGTGTCATGAGTTTGACAAGAAGGGAGATATGAACTGGGTTTTCGTGTGCCTTGAGAGTTGAGAGGCAGTGGAACACTCTTCCTTTTCTCTTTCTCTTGGTGTTTTGGTAGAGGCTTTGAGGTGTACGCCTTCGTGATAAACTCTGAAATTTAATTGTGCTCAGCTTGAGGTATATATTCCTGTGATTTTATGTCGAGGTTCTTTGAAGATAGTTATGGCTTTAATCTCATGATTCTATGTGACTGTGCACAAATGTAATCTGGTGGTTCTGTGGAGTTTTATTGACTTTCTTGACTACTAGTAAGCCTTGGTGTTATTTCTGTAGTATATTATTGATTGATGCAAGCTCAATGAATATAATTTACATGGGGTTTAATGATTTGGTAGTGATGGTAGCACACGAGCTGCTGATATTGGAGAAGTTTGAGGTTTGTATAGTTGGTTCTGCAATGAGTGTCAATAGTCCCATTATAAGTAGAACTAATGGGTGACTGTGGTTTTGGACATGTGTGGGGTTATCTTTGGGTTGATGAAGCATGATGCTTATGATTTTATGTGAGATTGAAGGCTGCTGCCTGACTGCCCACTTTGACAGAAATCTGCTGTTCGTGTAGACATCGGATAGTATCGTATAAGGTACCGTTGGAAAGATAAGGAAGAGATCTTTCCAACGAACCCTGTTTCACCTCAAATGGGTTCCTGGATCAAAAGTTATGAGCAGTTCTTTGGGACTGCGCAGTAATTTCAGAAATTTCGTTTTAATGTTGTTATTGATATTAATAGCCCATTTTGTGTCGGGGGTGGTATTGAGTAGTAATTGTCATTACCGGTGTATCGGCGTGGATGCGTCGGGGAGGATATTCCGTGGAACACTGTGCTTAGTGATTACAGTGCAAGTCACTCTTGCCTCGTTTCTACCCTTGTATGGGTTTTCTTGCCTTGTTGGATGCTATTTGTTGGCATGATCTATTTAGTCCTCGCTTTGTTGATTCCATGCACATACATGTTTGATTGTTTCTTTCCTGGTATGTGCTTGGTTGCTCTGTTTGGTAGTGTTTGATCTACCGTTTGTTGAAATGCTTAGCTGGACTATCTACCCGTGGGCCGACACTTGATCATGGGCACATGGTCTTGTGTGCTGGCCGGGAGGTACGTGCCAACTGAGTTCTGATCTTCCACCCGGTCGCAGTGGGGTCCGAGACTCCGTATCCCGCTGGGGTTGATTTGCCGCCGTGGTCGACACGTAGAGGTGGCGCTACCGACCGCGACAAGTTAAAACGCCACGTACTCGAGTATTGTTGCGATCAGAGATCGTTTCTATTACGACTGAGAGGTCAGTCCGGGGGAAGTGTTTGCTGAGCTATTCTTGGACTTCTCATCCAGGGCTCTGAGGGCCGTAGCTGGATGTTAGGATCTGTTGTTTGTATGGGGTGTAGCCCCTTTGTTTGATGATCCTATATTGTGATATCTGTTTCAGCTGACCATTGTGATTCCTGCAGGGTACTTACTGGGCTTTCCCTTCGGAAGCTCACGACTTTTCTCTTCTCTCATTTCAGGTCCTGAGGAGTAGATAGACTCGAGCTCGGGACTGGCCAGAATTAGGGGCGGATATTCTTTGAGGTTGGAGGACCTCCCTAAGTTATTTATTTCTTGTGTGTGAGGACACCGCTCTATTTTGGTAGGACCACGGTAGGGCTGGATTGTGTATAGGGCATGGACCCTTATTTGATTTTATTATGTTTCACTGAGACTTTTATGGTTTATTTATTGATTATCTTTTGGTTAAATGTATTATCTGCTTATCATTTTAGGCCTTGTATTCGAGTGGGGCTCGTCTCCACTTGGATACGGCCGATCTGTTGACGTGCCCGAGGTCCCAGAATCCGGGTCGGGGCGTTACAGATTAAAGTGGTATCAGAGAAATGCAGATAAATGACACTCTAGTTGCCTTAGTGACATAGACAATTAGGTTGAACTGAGTGTTGGGTCGGGTAAACCAGGATTTGAATCAAGTAACTGACATGTGATTTGCTTGGCAGGCATTATGGTGGGTTGGGGAGGCAGGCGGGGACGACCCAGACATGAGTATGTGCTTCCGCCTCCAGTACGGGACATGCCCTGTGAGAGGAGGTTCCCCACCTCCAGAGATGGAGGTTGGCGAGCAACCGCCAATCGTGGAATGCAGGCCACAGTGGGCCCGGATTCGAGGGGAGGTACCCCTAGTACTATGTTGGGGCCGTCACGAGATGGCGGAGTACATACAAGAGCGGCCAGAGATCGTGCACCACCACCGCCACCCCGCCTACATCATCACCGCAGCACTGCACCACTAGAGGTATACTGGGTGAGATTAGGAGGCCTGCTCCTAGATCATTTGAGGGTACTCTAGACCCTCAGACAGCAGAGTCTTGGCTCAGGGAGCTTGAGAAAGCCTCTGAGGTGCATCAGACAGATGATGAGGAGAGGATCAGGACTGTGGCTTATTTGATGCTAGGTGCCGCAGAGGATTGGTACCATGGAGAGATACGGGCCAGGGATGGAGCACCTTTCCATACCTGGGTTGAGTTCAAGAAGGCCTTCCTGGCGAAGTATTTCTCACGAGGCAGGATTGTACAGATGGAGAGGCAGCTTATGTTTCTTACTCAGGGCACTGGGACAGTAGAGCATTACGAGGCTGAGTTTGATAGGCTTGCCAGATTTGCACCGAACCTTGTTTCCACTCAGAAGAGCAAGGTTGAGATTCATTGAGGGACCGATCCATCACTCGTGGACCATGTTGTCGGGCATATGTGCACCACTTACACGGCGCAAAGGTCTAGGGCCAAGTTTATTGAGGCCACCAGGTGGGAGTACCTTTGTGCCACCACAGTTGAAGCAAGAGAAGAGCCGATCAAAGGGCGGTTCTCGGCAAGAGTTCGTGTAGCAAGAAGTCGGGAGCAGTGCAGGCCGTATGGTAGACCATCTAGGTCTTCAGCCTCATCTGGAGGCGGTGGTTCATCTACTGGGGGTTCACAGACTTTAAGATGCTATGAGTGCAGGGGTCCGCACAAGAGATCTCAGTGTCCGAAGATCACTGGAGGGTGCTTCACCTGTGTCAGCTTAGAACACATGAGGAAGCAAAGTGTCCGAGACAAAGGTGGCGGTGGCCTGCTGAGTGGAGCCGCAGCAGCCGCCAGCAGCAGCAGTCTTTTGGGGCCTCCAGGCAGTCTGTTGCATTTCCACCGAGGCGTCAGGGGGGTGACAAGAAGGGGAAGGGCACGGCGGGACAGCCTTCTACTTCTGGTCAGCCACAGCAGCAGCAGCAGAGGCCCATGACTCAGGGGCGAGTTTACCACCTCACTACCGAGGAGGCACAGGCATCGGCTGATGTAGTCGCAGGTACCATTTCAGTCAGCTCCTTTTATGCTTGTACCTTATTTGACCCGGGTGCCACGCATTCCTTTGTTTCTTCTTTATTTGCACGCCGTCATTCTTTGCCTGTTGTGGAGTTGTCATGTGATTTGAGGGTAGATATCCCGGTGGGAGCCGCTGTAGGGGTAGTGGCCGAGGATGTCACCGCATGCCCGATGAGTGATTGAGGGGGGAGCCGGAGCCACCTACATGTGATGGACTCCGAGGGATTACGCACGTGATCCTCGGGATGGATTAGCTCTCTTCGCATATGCGGTGAGTGGATTGAGTGGGAAGAGTGACATTGAGGTCTTAGGGTGGCGAGGAGTTCACCTTCCATGGTAGTAAGGATTGCTCGTTGGTTCGAGATCTCACTCTCGGTAGCGGAGGTTGCTTGACGGAGGTTGTATTGGGTATCCGGCCTCGGCCCTGAGGCAAAGCAGTGAGAGTGGACCCACGAGGAGATGTACCCGTAGTGAGGGAGTTTCCAGATGTATTTCGGATGACTTGCCGTGTCTACCTCCTGAGGCGAGAGGTGGAGTTCTTTATTGACTTGGTTCCGTACGCCCCGGTGTCTAGAGCTCCTTACGTGATGGCACCTGGAGTTGGGAAGGAGTCAAGCACAGTTGGAGGAGTTGTTGGAGAAAGGGTTCATTAGACCCAGCATGTCACTATGGGGGGCACCGGTGTTGTTTGTGAAGAAGAAGGATGGGTCGATGAGACTGTGCATCGATTACAGAGAGTTGAACAAAGTGACAGTGAAGAACAAGTACCCTCTGCCCAGGATTGATGACTTATTGGATCAGTTACAGGGAGCCCAGGTGTTCTCGAAGGTAGACTTGAGGTCTGGATACCATCAGGTGCGGATCAGGGAGGAGGATATCCCGAAGAGTGCCTTTCGGACCAGATATGGGCATTATGAGTTCAGGGTAATGCCTTTTGGGTTGACTAATGCCCCTGCAGTGTTTATGGATATGATGAACCGGGTCTTTAGGCAGTACTTGGACCGGTTCGTGGTGGTCTTCATTGACGACATACTGATTTATTCCAGGAGTCGCCAGGCACACGAGGAGCACTTGAGGACAGTGTTGGGGATCTTGAGGCAGCATCAGCTGTATGCCAAGTTCTCCAAGTGTGAGTTCTGGTTGGATAGTGTGGCATTCTTGGGGCATGTGATCAGCGGTGCTGGAGTTTCTGTGGACCCCAAGAAGATTGAGGCAGTCGTCGATTGGAGGAGACCGACCACAGTCAGGGAGATCAGGAGTTTCTTGGGATTGGCAGGGTACTACAGGAGGTTTGTTGAGGGTTTTTCCCTACCGCGTGTCCCTTGACTAGATTGACCAGGAAGGGCACCAAGTTTGTGTGGTCAGAAGCATGCGAGAAGAGCTTCCTGGAGTTGAAACAGAGATTGGTGTCCGCACCTATTCTGGCACTACCACAGAGTGGACGTGGTTACACGGTATATAGTGATGCTTGCAAGACTGGCCTGGGGTGTGTGTTGATGCGTGACGGCGAAAGTGATTGCTTATGCTTCCCGTCAGTTGAAACCCTATGAGGAGAACTATCCCACACACGATCTGGAGCTTGCAGCGATCGTGTTTGCTTTGAAGATTTGGCGGCATTTCCTCTACGGTGTACCATGTGAGATTTATACAGACCACAAGAGCCTCAAGTACATTTTTACACAGAAGGAGCTGAACATGAGACAGCGGCGTTGGTTGGAGTTGATCAAGGACTATGATCTGAGTGTTCACTACCACCCGGGGAAGGCTAATGTGGTGGCAGATGCTTTGAGTAGGAAGTCCAACTATGGAGTTGCTGCATTATTGACATCTGAGAGGCCCTTGTTGGAGGAGATGAGGAGACTGGAGTTAGAGGTGATTTTGCCGCACATGGAGGTTAGTTTGGCCAGCTTGCATGTTCGACCCTCAGTGTTGAGCAGGATCAGAGATGCTCAGAGACAGGATCCAGATCTGGAGGAGATCAGGGGTCAGGTTGGTCAGGGTGAACCGTCACGGTTCAGGATTCATGAGGATGGTACACTGAGGTTCGACGACAGACTTTGTGTGCCTAGTGTCCCAGAGTTGAGGGAGGAGATCCTTGAGGAGGCACATTATTCAGGCTATGCGATTCATCCCGGAGGTACCAAGATGTACAAGGGTTTGAAGGACCATTTTTGGTGGAAGGGTATGAAGCGGGAGGTTGCGGAGTTTGTGTCGAAGTGCATCACTTGCCAGCTGGTGAAGGCAGAGCATCAGAAGCCAGCTGGGACTTTACAGCCCTTGCCCATTCCGGAGTGGAAGTGGGAACATATTAACATGGACTTTGTGACAGGGCTGCCCCGTACTCAGAGGGGTAAAGAGTCAATCTGGGTCATTGTGGACCGGTTGACTAAGTCGGCACACTTCTTACCGTTGAGGACGGGTGCTTCATTGGAGCAGTTGGCTCAGTTGTACATAGATGAGATTGTGAGGTTGCATGGAGTACCAGTGTCGATTACCTCTGATCGGGATTTGAGATTTGAATCGAGGTTCTGGGAAAGTTTACATGAGGCTCAAGCGTGTCCGGCTTTCAAGATGTTTTCACCTACGTATGGGGATACCGAGAGGACCATTCGTGTTTTGGAAGATATGCTCGGGGCATGTGTAATCGGATTTCAGTGGTCATGGGATGAGCGATCGAAGCTTGGTGGAGTTAAGCCTACAATACAGCTTATCAGCGAAGCATTGGGATGGCCCCTTATGAGGCGCTTTTATGGGAGAAAGTGCCGGACACCGATTTGTTGGGGAGATGTGGGTGAGAGGAAGGCGTGGTAGAGAAGATGCTAAGCGGCTGATTTTGTCGAGCATGAGGAGCATGTCAAGATGATCAGAGAGAGGTCAAGGTCAGCGAGTAAACGTAAGAGTTATCGACAAGAAACGTTCTGATCGGGAGTTTCAGGTGGGTGATGCTGTGTTCCTGAAGGTGTCGCCTATGAAGGGTGTTGTGAGGTTTGGGAGGCGTGGGAAGCTTGCTCCACGCTACATTGGACCATTTGAGGTTCTTGGACGAGTTGGGACCGTGGCTTATAGGTTGGCTTTACCCCCGAACTTGGCACAGGTCCATGATGTATTCCACATTTCTATGCTGAAGAAATGTATTCGGGATCCATCTCGGGTAATTCCACAGATTCCAGTGGAGGTCCAGGAGGACATGTCTTATGAGGAACGCCCGGTGGAGATATTAGGCAGGGAGGTGAAGCAGTTGAGGAACCGGGCCATTCCCTATATGAAGGTAAAGTGGAACCATCATTCAGATCGTGAGGCGACATGGGAGCACGAAGAAGACATGAAGGAGCGCTACCCGGATTTATTTACTTGAGCTTTATTCTTGGGTTGTTTGATGTTAAATTTCGAGGACGAAATTTCTGTAAGGGGGGAGGATTGTAAAACCCAAGGGTTTTGTGGGTAATTTTGGTAACTTCTTGATTTTAATTATCTCTAATAATTAGATGAATTATCTAGTTTGGATAATTAGAGGAAGAGATAAATAATAGAATTAAATTAGTGGTTTGGATAAAATCTTAAATTGGGAAGGTTAGGATGAATTATTTGATTAAATCGGATTTAATGATTATCGGGGATTTAATTTGGTTAAAATTTGTAATTGAATTTATTGGGTTGTCAAGGACCAAAATGCAATCATATTCTATTTGAGGACTGGACAAGAAGTTGTCACTCTCTCTGAAGGAGGGGCTGGGATGGAAGATAAATAAACCTAAGGGACTTGAATAAAATCCTCCATTACTCTTTGGTTTTTGAAATTTTGAATGTAAATAGTGTGAAGTTTGAGGGGGTTTTAGAATAAAGATGCATGAACTCATGCACGTGAGCTGCCCTTTGTATTTTGATGGCTGAGATCGGAGCGAGCGTCATCCCGAGGCAGGTGAGTGGTGAGGATGGCCTGAAGTAAGGCATCCGGGGCTGGGCTCCCTCCTCCGCCGGTGGGTCGCGCGCGCCACCGTGCGATCTTTGGGCGTCCCTGGAATTTTTTTTTTTAAAAAAAAGAGATAAGATCGGTTAGAGTTGGGAGGAGATCGTGCGAACTATATCGCCTCCAAACCGCGTTTAGGATCGTCTATAAAAAGGGCAGTACGACTCTCTAAAACCCTAACGCCACCTTGGTACAGAGAGGAAGGAGAGATCGAGCGGTGGAGACGACGCCAGCCTCTCTTGGCAACCTCGAAGGCTTCGTTAGGCACGGGCGGACCACTCTGCGATCGCGAACACGATCTCCTAACTCGAGTGAGGTAAGGCTTCAGACCCTGCATAGTAGATGCTTATTTTTGTTTGATGAGGTTCGAATTTGGATGTGGGGAAATAGTTACGGGTGGCGTGAGTTCGTGAGAGGTACATGATGATGAGTACTTGAACAGTAACGGTTCTTAAGGCCGCATAGAAGGGAAAGATAGGGACAGTGTGGATAGATTTGGAAGAGAGTGTAGAGAAGGCTTTAGAAGCTTGTTCAGCTGTGATAGAGATAAACGAGTTTTCTTTCTAATTTTACAAGTGGTTGGCCTTGCTGGGATCTTTCTGTGATGTTTACATATGATTAGGATTCGTACAAGGTCTTCATGTTAGTTAGCTTCATGTGTGAGGCTTCTGTTAGAACAGGTGAAGAGGAATCTATGGCTGTTGAGTGGGAGAGCAATTCTGAAAAGGTTTCAAGCTTGGTTTTTGGGTTTGTGATGATGATTGAGTCTCTGGGAAATGATAAGTTTTTGGACAGTACTTTGAGGGTTTTTCTTGTGATTTCATGTATGCATGTCCCAAGGCTTGGGTTTCAGTTAGTCTCCAGGTCATGGGTTTGACAAGAAGGGGAGATATGAACTGGGTTTTCAGGTGCCTTGAGAGTTGAGAGGCAGTGGAACACTCTTCCTTTTCTCTTTCTCTTGGTGTTTTGGTAGAGGCTTTGAGGTGTACGCCTTCGTGATAAACTCTGAAATTTAATTGTGCTCAGCTTGAGGTATATATTCCTGTGATTTTATGTCGAGGTTCTTTGAAGATAGTTATGGCTTTAATCTCATGATTCTATGTGACTGTGCACAAGTGTAATCTGGTGGTTCTGTGGAGTTTTATTGACTTTCTTGACTACTAGTAAGCCTTGGTGTTATTTCTGTAGTATATTATTGATTGATGCAAGCTCAATGAATATAATTTACATGGGGTTTAATGATTTGGTAGTGATGGTAGCACACGAGCTGCTGATATTGGAGAAGTTTGAGGTTTGTATAGTTGGTTCTGCAATGAGTGTCAATAGTCCCATTATAAGTAGAACTAATGGGTGACTGTGGTTTTGGACATGTGTGGGGTTATCTTTGGGTTGATGAAGCATGATGCTTATGATTTTATGTGAGATTGAAGGCTGCTGCCTGACTGCCCACTTTGAGAGAAATCTGTTGTTTGTGTAGACATCGGATAGTATCGTATAAGGTACCGTTGGAAAGATAAGGAAGAGATCTTTCCAACGAACCCTGTTTCACCTCAAACGGGTTCCTGGATCAAAAGTTATGAGCAGTTCTTTGGGACTGCGCAGTAATTTCAGAAATTTCGCTTTAATGTTGTTATTGATATTAATAGCCCATTTTGTGTCGGGGGTGGTATTGAGTAGTAATTGTCATTACCAGGTATCGACGTGGATGCGTCGGGAGGATATTCCGTGGAACACCAGGCTTAGTGATTACAGGTAAGTCACTCTTGCCTCGTTTCTACCCTTGTATGGGTTTTCTTGCCTTGTTGGATGCTATTTGTTGGCATGATCTATTTAGTCCCTGCTTTTGTTGATTCCATGCACATACATGTTTGATTGTTTCTTTCCTGGTATGTGCTTGGTTGCTCTGTTTGGTAGTGTTTGATCTACCGTTTGTTGAAATGCTTAGCTGGACTATCTACCCGTGGGCCGACACTTGATCATGGGCACATGGTCTTGTGTGCTAGCCGGGAGGTACGTGCCAACTGAGTTCTGATCTTCCGCCCGGTCGCAGTGGGGTCCGAGACTCCGTATCCCTGTCAGTGGGGTTGATTTGCTGGCCGTGTCGACACGTAGAGGTGGCGCTACCGACCGCATAAGTTCGCCGCCACGACTCGAAATTTGTTGCGATCGAGATCGCGTTTCTTATTCTGACCGAGGTAATTTTGTCCGGGGAAGTGTTTGTTGAGCTATTCTTGGACTTCTCATCCAGGGCTCTGAGGGCCGTAGCTGGATGTTAGGATCTGTTGTTTGTATGGGGTGTAGCCCCTTTGTTTTGATGATCCTATATTGTGATATCCGCTTCAAATTTAATTTGTGATTCCTCGCAGTGGTACTTATCGGGCTTTCCCTTCTAAGCTCGTCACGACTTTTCTCTTCTCTCATTTCAGGTCCTGAGGAGTAGATAGACTCGAGCTCAGGGACGGCGAGAGTTGGGGCGGGATATTGCTGAGGTTGGAGGACCTCCCTAAGTTATTTATTTCTTGTGTGTGAGGACACTGTCTCTATTTTGGTAGGACCCTGGTAGGGCCTGGATTGTGTATAGGGCATGGACCCTTATTTGATTTTATTATGTTTCCGCTGAGACTTTATGGTTTATTTATTGATTATCTTTTGGTTAAATGTATTATCTGCTTATCATTTTAGGCCTTGTATTCGAGTGGGGCTCGTCTCCACTTGGATACGGCCGATCTGTTGACGTGCCCGAGGTCCCAGAATCCGGGTCGGGGCGTTACAGATTTGATGTATGCCTTCATGCGTGCTTTCCGGTAAGAGTAGTTTGCTTCATTTAGAAGTGGTGGACGGCTGCTAGCGACTGCTTCCCTTCCTGCCATGGACAGAACTATTTCCAGGACTTCACCGACCTTGAAACCAAGGCGAGCACGGCGCACTGGCTTTGATACCACTTGTAAGTTCCATCAGGTTCAGTTGTCCGCCTGTTGTATGTTATGTTGCAACACAGATTGTAACTTCCTGTTCACAAAGTCTCTAACACATAAACATAGTCAAGTAAAGTAAAACATACACACAGGAGAAAAACAAGTTGGTAACCCAGTTCGGCTGAACCAACCAACGTCTGGGGGGTCAAGCTCGGAGAAGACAATCCACTAAAGGTGTAAGGAAGACAGGAGTACAAGAGTTCCTCTCACTCTCTCACTCTATAATAAGCACCCACTCCTTGATTGACAAGTGACCACTATCACCCTCCTCTCAAAGGGACTACTCTAGTCGGCTCACTTTCAATCCTCTGAGTCCTGGTCTTATATATATAGACGCCTCCCTGCCTTCACGCCATCACAACACCCGCTATCACCTTCAGGATCTCCGAAATCTCCGTGACTGCCAAATTGGACTCCTTGCACATTTGGCTGTTTCCACTTAGTTGTAACCGGAATTGCAACATAGCCCGGCTGACGAACTTGACCAAGGCTACAGCATCCATTACACTTCTTCGACCTCGACACACCTCCAACTCTTGAGTTCCGAGTCTACTACGTCAGATCCACCCGATCTCGACACGCAACTAGCCGATCCACCTCTCCGTCGTGTACTCAGCCCATCATGGTCGCACTCCACCATAGCGAGAGACCTTCAATCAACCGGCAAGGTTGAGCTGTTGATTGGCTCCACCAATCATCTTCCAAACAACAGTTTGGCCTGTCTTGATCCACCATATTTGCTTACCAAATATGGCCTTGATTTGGCTCTAATTCAGCATGAGAAACAATCTTCATACGCCAAATCATTTCTCCATTCTTGCCTTCAATCAGCTTCAATCAATCATCTTCCTTCCCAATGTGGCTGCTTGCATGTGATCTCCAAATCAGCTCTCAATCACCATGTAATCAGCATGCATAGTCAATCAATCAATGAAGTGATGATGCTTTCTTCCAAGAATGGAGTCTCCAAGCCATGTTGTAGTCGATCAGCAACTTGGGTTGCACCAGGATAAACAGAGGCTTGGACTTGTCTCCTTATGTCACATAGTGCCAACATAATGCGTATGCACTAACACTTTCATTTTTTTTAATTTTGAACATTTATTTATAAATTATTCACGTTGTGAAAAATCATGGTGATTTTGTAGTTGGTGATCCAAACAAAAATGAAAGTGTAATATGAAATGTAAGAAACTCTGGGTCAACAGCAGGTGCTGATAAGAATGACCAAAGAATGGTGGATGGATACAAATACAAACAGCATATGAAATTCATCTAAAGAAATAATTAAACCAAGTCCACATAAATGGCTCTCCATCTCCATTGACGGTTTCCATAACGAGCTACCATTTGCTTAATTATTCAAACACCATAAGTTGGCTTAGTCGGTCAACATATGAATTCAATTCAAACCATACCCACTCTCTATATATAGGACACCTCCATGCAAACTCAAAAGCATCAAAACTCAAGCAACAAACTCCTCCAACTTCTCACTTGCAAATCCTCAGGACCTCAAAAACACTCTAGAGATCAGAGAAAGGTGCAGAAAGAGATCATGGCACTACTACAATCTCATAATCTCTTCTTAGTATCATCATCATCATCACCAAAGATTGCACCAAAGCAAAATGGTTGGAGGTACAAAGCCAGCCTCCAGAATCCAGTCAATCTCCAAAACAGAGGAGGTCTTTCCCTTCCAAACCTTCAGAACATGATCAACATGGAGGAACTTAGAATGAGAAAAACAAGCTCAAGCTCAAGCACCATCACCAACAAGCCACAACAAACCATGCCTGCAACTGCAACTGATGATAAAGGAGCAGACCTTTTAGTAGCTAAGCTCCACATGATCGCTGAGGTGGCCGCGGATAGAGCAGAGATGCATGCGATCATCGGAGAGCAAAGGAACAACTGGAACAGCCTCCTCCTAAACTCAATCAACTCCATCACCCTCACCGCATCAATCATGGCTGGTCTTTCAACCATATCCATTGGGGGAGATCAGGGATCTCCACACTTTCTAGCTTTCAAACTTTCTTCTGCTGTCTTATACACAGCAGCCACTGGCATGATGTTCCTTGTCAACAAGATCCAGCCGTCACAGCTTGCAGAAGAGCAGAGGAATGCCACCAGATTGTTCAAACAGCTGGAGAGATCAATCCGCACCACTCTCGACCTCTATAGTACTCCGACTGAAATGGATGTAGAGGAAGCCATGGAGAAGGTGCTATCACTAGACAAGGCTTACCCTCTTCCTTTACTCCCGGGCATGCTCGAGAAGTTCCCGAAGAAACTTGAGCCTACCGTGTGGTGGCCGAAGCTCCAACTTCCCAAGAGGAGAGTAGTGCCACACAACATGACTACTATTGGAAACAATGAAAAATCAATTAGGTGGAACGAGGAAGTGGAGGAGGGGATGAGGGGCTTGCTCAAAGTACTTAAGGAGAAGGATGAGGATCAGTACGTTTGGTTTGGCAACCTGTTTGTGAAGATCAACAAGTGTTTGGCCATCTCAGGGCCATCGTTGGCAGGCTTAGCTGCGGTAGGGGCCGGTTTGATCGGAACTCCAGCTCTCGGGCAATGGCCTGTGTTGCTTGCTGTCATGGGTGGTGTTCTTGCAACCGCAGTCAACACTTTGGAGCATGGTTTTCAGATTGGCATGTTGCTTGAGATGTTCAGGAACTGCGCTGGATTTTATAAAAAGTTGGGAGAGGAGATTGAGTTGAGTTTGGATGAGAGTACTGACATGGAGAAGAGAGAGAACGTAGAGTTGTTTGAGATGCACATGGCCTTGCAACTTGGGAGAAGAGTCTCAGAGCTCAAGGACTTTGCTCCATATGCTTCTCCATCAGTTAAAGGTGAAGAGTTTCAGGGATTCGCAGGGAAGCTGTTCTAATTTAGATATATAATTTTTGTAGCAGAATTGAAATCATTCTTTTGAGAGGAGATTAAGAAGTTTTGGAGCAACTTTATCTTATTCTTCTCTTGATGTATAATTTGTAGATTGAATTTATAGAATTTGTTGATGCAATGATCCACTCTTCTTGGGTATTAGAGCATATCTAATTAATTAACTAGATAGATCTGTAAATGTGAGAATTCTTTAAGAGATTTCCAACTGTTGAGAGGAAAACAACAGTTTGTGAAGGCTCACAACTCCACCATAAATCACTCATAATTATAACTAATTAATAAGCTAACAGGTAATGGTTATAATATATTCCAAATGATGCGAAATTTTTTAAACTAACTCCAAGAAGTCTCCATGTCATGACAATTGAATGCCGACAATATACAAAAGTTCATCCTTTCTTCATCATTTTGAATTAAAGCTTGCGAGTCGCTGAGTCCAAGACAAAATAATGTTCTTCAGTACACGCTTAATTTGTGAAATTTTTATTATTCCCAATCGGCCAACAAAATTTTGGTCAGTGGTCAACCTTTACAATCAATTCAAAACATCAGCTCGATTGAACAAACTTCATGAGTGTATGTATGGATATATATTTTTGAATACCTTCACAGTCCATTCATATATAGATTTGCATCCAGAGATGGCAACCATTCAACTGCGTGCTCATAACCTTGTATTGATCCAATGTCACAAAGGGTTCATTGCTAGTTTGCATCCTCACAAGATAACCAGTCTCCAAGCAAAAGCCATTGACATTCCAAGGCTGCCATCCATTTCACCATTGATAAGCTGAGCTTGAGAGAAGAAAACACATCTACCATCATGATATCCTCTGAAGATGACACAGTGCACTTGCCAAACTTTACTCGACAGCAGAGATCATCGGAGACTGAGCAGAGATGCATTCAATCATTGGAGCTCAACGGAACAACGGAACAATGGAACATCCTCCTGATGAACTCCATCAACTTGATCAGTCTGACTGCTTCTCTCATGGCTGGCTTCTCAGCAATGGCTTCACCTCACCTTCTAGCATTCATGCTTTCATCGACACTCTTATATGCAGCGGCACCGACATGATACTTCTTGTCAATAAGATACAACCCTCACATGGCCGAAGAATAAATTAAGGAATGCATCAAGGTTATTCAAAAAGTTACAGAATTCAATACATAATACTCTCAAGCTTCAAACTCCAACAAGAATGGATGTAGAAGAAGCTATAGAAAGAGTGTTGGCTCTTGACAAAGCTTATCCCTTACCATTGCTACCGGGGATGCTCGATTCCCGAGGACACTACTTGAGCCCACAGTGTACTGGCCCAAAGCTACATTTTCGGCAACCGGTGAAGGATCAAGCTAAGAAGAACAATGGCTAGAGCAAAGAGCAGGAAGAGGAGATGAAAGGTGTCCTCTTCTTAAAATGAAGGATGAGGAGCACTATATCAGATGTGGTGAATTGCTTTTGAGTATTAATAGAGTTTTATCAGTCTTAGGCCCTCTTCTTGCTGGAATAGCAGCACTGGCTCCTTGTCTGATGGGTTCTCCGGCTTTGGGACAGTGGCCCGTGTTGTTGGCTGTCATAGGAGGAGCAATGTCGATGGTAACCAACAGCGTGGAGCATGGTGGGCAATTAGGTATGGTGTTTGAGTTGTTTCGAAACTGCACCGACTTTTACCGGAGTTTGGAAGAGGAGATTGAGCTCAACTTGGACGAGAGTGAGGTGGAGAAGAGAGATGGAGATGTGTTTGCAATGAAGATAGCTTTGCAGCTTGTAAGCAGTGCTTCAGAGCTCAAAAGATTTGCAAATTATGCTTCTAATTCTTGTAAAGATGAAGAGATTGAAGGATTTGCTGGCAAGTTGTTCTGATGATGCAACCTCCTGTATTGAAATTTTATGTTTATGAGGTTAAAGAATCAATACATGTGTTCTTTTTGTATGACCACATCATGAATGATATATGTTTCAACCATAGTTTTGTTTTGTTTTGTTTTGTTTTTTTTTTTTCCGAACAATGGATAAATCACATTTATTGATATAAAAGTAAAAGGTTTACATAATACATAGGGAGTTTCCCGGGGTCCCTAGTTGGCCCTGGGATTTTTTCTCTAGCCTAATATTACTCCTTAATCAGTATTTTCTGGTTTCGAGGTCGTGTCCTCAAAGTCGTCTCCTAGTGGTGTGTCCATCTCCTCTCAAGTGAATACCAAGGTTCTTTCTGCTATTAACTCCATTCCCACTGGTTTTGACCATCTTGGATGGGTGCACTCATGGGTCTCCACTATAATTAATTCATGAGAAAAATATGCGCTAAAAGATGCATAATTTGATATTAGGACACTAATGTTCATTCAAGTTAATTGGATTATAATGGAACCTTTTAGAGTTGTATATATGGTGACTATACCGTTATTCTTACCTCGGGTGTTCCTATCACCCTCTGTCTATATATTTTAATGTTTTTTTTAGTACAATAAGAGCTAGTCTGCTAGCTAGACAAATTTTGGATACTGCTGATCATAATCAGAATGAACCATTTTAGTTTCAAAAACTCCATCTGGAGGCCTTCTGTCATGAGTGTATCCTCAGTAATTTCAGTAACTCCCTTCTCAATTCTTGCCTTCCTTGCCAGCATATCAGCACCACTGTTTGCTTCTCTTGGAATTAGTTGCACATTCCATCTCCTCAAGCTTGTGAGTAGTTGCTTGCACTTCCTCAGGGTGTTTCTGCTTGTCCCACAGGGGTGATCAGTAGGTTCTGTAATCCATCTTGCTGCAAACATGTTGTCCGTATGTAATTGAGCTTCTTCTGATCCAAGCTTTTTGATTGTCTTCAGTCCATATTTTATGGCCTTTAGCTCCCCTTCATATGCAGAATTTGCTTTGCAGCATTTTACTCCTGCAAAGCAAAAGGATCCAGAATTAGTTAATATAAAGCATCCAATTCCTGCCATGCTCTCACCTTCCTTCCATGATGTGTCAACAAAAATTTAATGCTTGAAGTTTTTCCGATTCCACAATCTGACTGCAAACACATCAAGCTCCTCTATTGTCTTCATGGCATCCACCTTCTCAGAATGTATCCTCAGGGCATTTTGGGCCACCCAGGCTGGATCAAAACTGTCACCTCTAAAGATTTTGTTGCATCTGTTGGTCCAAATGGACCATAATGTCACCCCAATAACATCCATTTCATCTAGGGGCAACCTTGTGACAGCCAAGTTTCCTTTGGTCCAGCCAGTTACTCTGGGTTATATCATCTGCAGGTGGGTCAGTCCCCAAAGGTGAGAAAGCCTTCAGCCTGTATTTCACTCCACACTTGCTGTGTATTCCTGCACTCTTGAAACAAATGGTAAGATGTTTCAAGTTTAACATTACATAAAGCACAGTGATCAGGGGGCCCCAATCCCTTTGCATACAAGAATTGAATAGTTGGTAGTCTTCGATGTAGCAGTTTCCAAAGAAAAAATTTAATTTTCGGTATCACTTTCAGTTTCCAACGTTGTTTCCAACCAGGCCACTAAGGACTCCCATCTTTGGATCTTTTTTCCTCATATACAGCAGCAGAGAGGGATTTTCCTTCAATTTTATGTTTCCATTTCCATTTGACTTTGATTTCCTCATCATTTACCTGTATTCCAGCTATTGACTCCACAATTTGTTCTGCAAACATTTCTTTCAAAAGATCCCAATTCCATTGGCCAGATATTCTCAAATCATTGATCAACAGATGAGATACATTAATATTGATATTCAAGAAAGTAGGCATGTATGCAAGAGGAGTATCAAATAGCCAAGGATCATGAAGTATCTGATTAGTATTGATCACATACTGTTGTCTTACATTATGTCTAATCTTCATAGCAGCTTTTAACAGTGCTCTAAAAGTCCATGATACTTTCCTATAATGGTTGGCTTGCTATGTATTAAGGGTCCCACATTTCTTTTGCATTATTTTGATCCAGGGTTTGTCGCCATCATTCATTAGTTCCATGACATGTCTAGATATCAATGCAGTTTTCATGATTCTCAGGTCTTTGATACCCAGGCCACCCTCAGATTTGGGGTTGGTCAACATATTCCAACCAACAAGATATATGCCAGTGCCACTACTATTATTTGACCAAAGAAATTTCCTAGCCAACTTAGTTATAGAATCAAGGATTGAATCTGGTAGTGAGTATGTGCTCAGACAGTAGACTGGGAAAGCCATCAGAGTAGCATTAACTAGGGTGACTTTACCAGCCAAATTCAGGTACATTGATTTCCAGAAGGCCAGCTTTCTCTCAACTTTAGTTACCATGGGTTTGAAGTATGTGACTGGAACCCTAAATGGAGATACCCAGCAACCCAAGTGCTTGAATGGAAATGTCCCTTGGTTCAAAGCAAGTATCTTGGTTATGGATAACCTAATCCTAACATTCTGCCAGGATGGGAAGAAGACATCAGATTTGGATTTGTTGGATTTCTGGCCAGTAAGCATGTTGTAGAGATTCATGCATAGATTGATTGCCTTAGCACATTTCCTGGATGCCTTGCAGCAGATAATGATATCATCTGCATACAAGATGTGGTTTAGACTCATTGTTTCAGTGATCTTGATACCTTTGATGAGCCGTAGTGTTTCAGCTTTATGCAAAACGTTAGTGAGAATCTGCGAGACAAGTATGAACAAATAAGGAGACAGGGGATCACCCTGTCTCAAACCAGAGTTTGGCTTGCACCAGTCTCCAATCTTGCCATTTATAATGAAAGCCATTGAAGTTGTTTCAATGCATTCTCTAACCCATCGAATCCATTGGGTAGGGAAGTTCATCTTGGTTAATACAGTAGTGACAGAGTCCCATCTAATAAGGTCATAGGCCTTTTCCATATCCATTTTAACTATCATCATAGGGTCAACCTGGGTATCATGCTCTAATGTATGCACAAGTTCTTGAGTCAATAACACATTATCAAAGATGCTTCCATTTTCCACAAAGGCAGATTGTTCTTTGCCAATAATGGATGGGAGGACCCTTTTTAGTCTATTTGCCATAATCTTTGTAATGATCTTATAATTGACATTACAAAGAGAGATAGGCCTATAGTCATTAACTTTTTGACGGTTATCTTTCTTTGGAATCAAACATATATGGGTCTGATTCCAAGAATTTGGGAGGCTACCCTTACTAAAAAAATACAGAATAGCTTCAGTCATCTTCTTTCCAATGTCTTTCCAGAAAGCCCTAAAGAATTCAATATTAAGCCCATTTGGGCCAGGTGCTTTCCCATTAGGCATAGTTTTAATTGTTTGGAAAATCTCAAAGCTTGTGACAGGTCTAATTAGCATTGCTGCTTGTTCCTCAGAAATTATTGGTAAATCATCAGGCCATTAGTGTTCTGGGCTTTTGTTTTGGTTACTAGCACTGCTATCCCATAGATTGGAGTAGAATTTAATGAATTCAGCTTCAATTGCCACAGGATCAGTTATGATATTTCCATTATCATCTTTTAATACCATTATTCTATTGTTTTGTCTATGGGCTTTGGTCATTTGGTGGAAAAATTTTGAATTACAATCCCCATTCTACAGCCATTGTAGCCTGGATTTTTGTGCCCAATAAGTTGTGCTTTGTCTCAATAGAGCTTTGTGTTTGTTATAAAGAGGTCTAAGGGTTTCCCAGGTTCTCTTGTCTGACCTATTTTTATGTTCCTTGCCTTCTATGTCAGCTATTTCATATTCTAATTATTTTATGTTTCTAGCCAGATTTTGGGAGTAACCCATACAGTTTTTTGATAAATCTTTTTTGAGGGTGTGAAATTTGTGGCTGATGGCATGCATAGGGTTACCAGTGTCACCAGACCTCCAAATTCCAGATACAGCTCTATGACATTCAGGAAGTAAAGTCCAGTTGTTGTCAAATCTGAATGGTTTTAGTCTTAATTCCTTGACTTTCTTACAGTTGAGTAATAGTGGAGAGTGATCTGATTGGCATCTAGCTAGATGAGACAAATGGTAGTGGTGGACCTCATTCAGCCATTCATTATTACACAATGCTCTATCTAGCCTAGTCCAGATCCTAGAGGACCCTCTTTGGTTGTTACACCAAGTAAACTCAGGGCCAGAAAATTTCAATTCTACAAGATTATTATGAATAATAAAAGAGTTGAAAAGATCAGATTTCATACCAGATGTCCAGTTGGGTTTGCCCCCTTTTCTTTCTTCATGGGTGCGCACAGTGTTGAAGTCACCCAATATGATCCAAGGACCAACAACTGAAGTTAATTTGTTCAGTTCAAGCCAAGTGCTCTGTTGTTCTTTCACTGTTTGTCCATTATAGACAATCGAAATCAACCATGTTTTGAAGACACCATCAGATGCTATAATGTGCATAACATTCCTGGAAAAACAAAGAGGAGTGACTTGGCCAAGATCCTTCTTCCAAAGGATTATGATCCCTCCTGAGTATCCATTTGCTGGGCATGCTGCCCATTCCCATTTCCTCTTGAATTTTTTGCAAAATTTTCTGATTCTTGGTTCGTTCGCACGGGTTTTTACAAGACAAATCATCATTAAATTAAAGGAGTTGATCAAAGAGAAAATGCGGCTTACCGTGTCTTTTCCTGAAACCCCTCTGCAATTCCATGTTAGTACGTTCATGGGAAACCAATTTCAAGTATTTCTTTCTCCTCAATGCTAGGCTCCATTAGACCTTTCTTCTTTGATTTCCTTTCAACTGAAGAGGCTCGTTTGCTGTGATGCCCCCCAGGGGCTTGCTTTTCCTCCACCTCCATCCCAATTCTTCTATTTGGGGGTTCATGTGCCTCAGCCAATTCAGGTTCTATCATCTCAACGAGATCTTCAAAGCCCTTCTCAGCCAAGGCATCATTTACCCTGGAGATTAAGTCAGAATGGTTAGAATTGAAAATCGGAGGAATTGTTATCTTACCTGTGCATCGGGATGAGGTTTCATCTACTGCTCCTCTTCCCCTTCCACGGTCATGATCAAGGGATGAGAGCAAGGGATGAGAGCAAGAGATGAGAATCTCGTGTGTAGGCAGGTGGAGAGACACTCCTTCTCTCCCTTCTGTTACCCGTAGCATGGTCTTCTACTCCTTCTGGTTCCTCTGAGGGTTGTGGACGAAACGGTCGAGTGCGTTGGGTTTTTTTTGGTTGTTGACTCAGTATAAGTTGACTCATGGTACCGATTTCCTGGGACACGTGTCCCCCAAGTCCTCCCTGGTTTCTCTCTCTTGAGCCATGTGAGATGGTCAAGGGCGACGTACGTCCCCCCCCACGTCCCCCACCGCGTCCTCGGGAGTAACCCCCTTGCAGAGACCGTTCAACGTCTCTTTCACGGGGCGCTGTTACAGTCACGTGAGGGTGAGTATCCGTTTCCTCTGTTGTTTCTTCCAGTGTGTTGACAGACACGTGACCCTCCTCCGTTAGGCATGCAAGTCTCCCAGAACTGTTTTGTGGGATTGACCTGGCGATTTTCGGCCACCGTACCATGGCCTTCACTCTGGTTTCTGGTCATCGCACCACGATATTTTCCTCTTCGCCGATGACTTGATGCATCCATCCATGGCCCATACACGCCATCCTTTTCCTTGTTTTGATCTTGGGAAGCCACCTCCTCTTATTGTACGCATGGAACCTTTGTATTTCGTTGGTTTGACCTAGTTTTCGGGGGCATGGCCGTCTTCCCTTTCGGGGCAGCCACACCTGACTCGGTGCCGAAGGCCTCACCACGACACCTTGAAGGTTCCACCGTACAGTTTGTAGCACTGTGGCCGATAGCTCCACATTTGTAGTAGAAGATAGGAAGTCTTTCATAGCGAATGGGGACAAAGGATTTGGCCCTCGGAGTGGTTACCCAGACTCCCCCTTTTAGAGGTACTGTAAGATCAAGTTCAATGCAAACTCTGGCAAAACATGCTCTTCCCTTTTGATTTGTGGTATTGTCTATCTTGACAAGTTTTCCAAAGTAAGCAACTAGGGATTCAAGGTGTTCCGGTGGCCAGTACTCGACTGGGAGGTTGTAGAGATGTACCCACAGTGTGGCGGTTGTTAGCTTCTCATACATAGGCTCGAAGTGTTCTTTCCAGCGAAGGAGGTGAAACACTGAGCCGTTGATGGTCCACGGCCCATCCGCTAGTACATCTTCAGCCATGGCTTCAGACTCACATTGAACCAAGAAAAAACCATTGGGCATGTCTGCTATTGTAACCTCTCCATAACTACACCAGAGTCTAGAGAGGGTTTCACGAGCATATTCCAGATTTGGGGCTTTACCAAGTACCTTGCCAAATAGGGTTCCTCGCATAGCTTCATGTGCTCTGATTAGGGCTTCCGGCTCCAGAGAGATGGTATCAGTGATTGAAGCTTTCAGTCTCTCCAGGGTTGGCCCTGGGATGGTGATTGAAGGAATTTCTTGTTGCCCTCTTGGAGCCCCCACAGCGTGTGCCCAGGAGCGGTGTGTTGGCGCAGGGCTTTCCATCTTTGTTCTATTTCTTGGGACTAGGTTGGGTTCTTCTTGCATTCCAATATCCATGGGATATTGTTGGGGAGGCCCCAGTGGGGGGCCCGACGACATTACTCCATCCCCACATACCAGAGTAAGTGCGGGGAGTTGGCGGAGCAACAATCGATGGCCAGAAAGCACAGGGATTCAGCTCAGTGGGAGAGCTCTATTCAACTTTCTCAAAGTTGAAAACAAAACTAGCTTTTATATATATATATATATTAATATACATTGTATTCTATGATGACTAATAGAGAATATTATTCTTCTTTTTCCCCTCTCTTTCTCTTTTCCTAACATGTTATCCAAGCTAGGGTTTTGACCCTTGGTGCTCCTCAATGCCGCAAACCGCCTACCTCTATATCTCTCTCTACCCAGCTGTCAGCCTCCTTCTCTCCATGTTTGTAATCGCCAAGCCTTCTCCGACCTACCTGCGGTCTCCCTGTTGTACACCGCAGCCCCTGTGGGCCTCTTTCAGTCTCCACTAGTGGCCTCCTCCAGTCATCCTTACAATCCACAGTCCAGTGTACACGTAGGGTATTTGTTGTTTCATTTCTTCAACTCTGTTGTCTTGTGCACATCAAGTGTTCACTCTTTTGTCCTTATGGTGGATGTTTCTTCCAGTCCTCCTCAGTTTTCTAGTGCTACTTCCTATTCCTTGTGTGTGTCCGAGAAGATCATCCAATTAGCTCATCAGTTGTCACAAAGAAGGCTTTCCTCTTCTGCTTTCTTAACACTTGGCTATACACTGAATCCTCCGACCAATTCGACAGCAGCATTTGCTCCTGCAAGTATCACAACCGCCTCTTGGTTACTAAACTTTGATGCCTCATTTCATATGACCTTTGATGCCTCAACTCTCTACTCCTCCCAGCCTATCTCCCCTGACCTACAAATCGTCATTATCAATGGTACTACCCTTCCTATTGCTAGCTTGGTACCCTACAGATTCCCCATTTCTCCATCCTGGCATTGCATATATTCCCAAGCTATCCATGAACCTCATCTCTGTACGTAATTCAACTAGCCTCTCTTGGTTACCTTATTGTCTTTTATGAGCTCTCTTGCCATGTGTAGGATCATCATACAATGATTTACATTGTAGCTGGCCATCACCTTAGTGTAGTGTATATTCTCGATCACCTTCGTCTCCCTTCTCCTACCACATCTGCTGTAGCCTCTACTTTCAATCTTTCCTTTCCTTCTCCTACCACAGTTTCTCTTTCCTTTCTTAGTCCTTCCTCTGTTAGTTTTCATCAGTGGCATCACCGACTTGGTCATCTTAATGGCTTGTGACTTTCTTCCCTTGTTCACTAGCGCGTTCTCGGTCAAGTGTCCATTGATCGTTAGTTTACATGTATGGGTTGTAAGCTTGGCAAACATGTACAACTCCTTTATCGTTCTAATGAGTCTAGGTCGTCTTCTCCATTTGCTTTAGTTCAATATGATGTATGGGATCCCGCACCTTAACTATCAAAAGGGGGTCACCACTATTATGTTGTTTTTATGATGAGTTTTCCCGTTATACTTGGGTTAACTTTATGCACTCGTGTGTGAATTTTTTCGAGTATATGTTGAGTTTGCTTCATGGTACGCACTCAATTTTCTGCTTTCATTCATATTTTTCATTTTGACTCAGGGAGAAATAGTTTTCCCATGAGTTTCGTGAATTTCTTGCTTCTTATGGGATTCTTCCTCAGCTTTCATGTGCCGGTGCTCATGCTCAGAATGGCACCGCGGAGCGCAAATATTGCCACATAGGGCAGTGCACGGTCCTGAACCGGACCGGACCGGTTTAACCGGTTTCCCTATTTTTGGGACCGGACCGGACCATATAATAGATAAACCCGGACCGGTTCCGGTTTGAACCGTTTTGAACCGGATCGGTCCGGTCCTGGATTTTATGAATTAAAATTAATTATTAATTAATATACATTAAAAATTGGTATCTAAAACTAAAAGATGGCATGAGCAGTGACCTTGGGAGTGTGCCAATTTGGTGCATCTTGGCATCAAAAGCCTGCATCCAATCGGACCAATCCTTGAAGGCTTGAACCTTCTATGATTAATGATTATTATAAACATTGCACACCAGCTACCAATGGGAAAATTTGTACAGAAGATAAGGGTTACAAGTTACAACATGCACAGATTCCTCAGACCTCTTTCACTGAAGATGAAACAAGAAAAAATTCCAAGCTAAAGCTTTCAAGTAAAACAGTTAAGGTCTCACGTTTCAAGTACAAATGTGCTACACTTGAGTCACAGACTCACAAATACGGAAATACCAGTATAGGGATACAAAGTACAAACTCCTGACTGAAAAAAAAACAAAATCTTATGTATTAAATTTAAGTCTCTGTCTCTTATAAAAAGAACTGGAGAAATATATTCATTTAAGTCTCTTATAGGGTTGTATACCATGTATTGTATGCTTTCTCTTCCTCTCTCCATATAAAAAGCTTGGATATTTTCTGCAAGTGAAGCTTATAACAACAACACAGAGCACCACCTCTACACTGAATCCACAACAACTTCACCTTGCTGTCGAGCAAGGTATCTTTCTCTCTGTTCTTTCTGAAAGATGGGTGATTGGGAAAAGGAGAAAAAAAATCAAACACATGAAAAATAGACACAGCTCAAGCTGGATTTTGATGGGCTTTAAAAAATTACCCATTCATCAATGACGAGCCCTTCAGAAGCAATCTGGAATCCAGAGTCTTCAGGAGGTTTCTTCCGTGACTCAAGAGCTGCCTCGGCTTCAGCAAGTAGACGCTTCAAAAAAAAATCAAACTATTCACAGTTGTTAAAGTGGCTGCTTACAGGGCAAGGACGATCAGGATCAGCATCCAAAAAAACCACTCGCAGTATTTGCTCAACCGTAACCTGATCTTTCTGCTCATCGAACTGTTTTTTCAAAAAATTAATCAAAAATGGGAAATTGCTTCGCAATGGACAACCATACTAATTCTGAGTAATACCTGTGAATGAGAAAGTGTTATCCTTTTCAAAAAAAAAAGAGTACTGTATATGTAGCATTTGGATGTCATTTGTTGTCCACTTATATATGGTTAATGTTTGGAGGCAAAAAGTATTAATTATTTCTGATTGAAACTGGAGAACAACACTGTTTTATTTCTAAAAGAAAGTCAGAACATATATAATTATATGAGAGGAATATATACCTTAAGAGAACTGCCAAAAAGAAGGTAATCACTGGGATGGAGTTGTTAGTAGCTGATGCCACTGTTGCTGATGTGTAGTTCAATGCCACATTATAAACGTTTAAGCTCAATGTAATCCTAAGAAATTAAACAAATTATGTTAGTGAAATTACTGATAATCTGCTAAGAATGTTGAAGAGCGTGAGATAAATCACTTAAGCATACCCTATTAATGCATGCATGAACATCTTGAACAATCTCATGAATAACAGTGGTGGAGCTCCTCTCCTGACACAAAAAGACCATAAGAAAGGGAGAAAAACTTGGAATAGTAGAAGAAGAGGAAGAAGAAGGTGAGTGATTGATTAATTGATCTGCTGATAATTTGATACCTCATAACAATGAATGCAAATGGAAGCAAGACCATAACTGCGGCAGCTTGACGGTAGAAGACGAACACAAATATGCATTGAATTCCACAGAAAATCACTTACATGGCTCTCAATGTAACCAATACTAATATGCATTGAATTCCACAGAAAATCACTTACATGGCTCTCAATGTCAACCGATTCTCAAGTAAGAATGCTTCATCCATCAGGAAAAATCTGAGATCGCCAAAAATCAGATTCAGTTGCTACTTAAAGATCAACAGGATAAACATTCTTGATGGACAATGACAATATACTAGAAAGTCAATTCCATTATGCTACAAACCTGACAAGGCTTGACGATGTATATGAATTATGAGCTTTTGGATGTGGTACTGGAATACCTCCTTCGATTAATTGTGCACTCTCATCTTCTTCTATGGATGTAAAGCAGACCTGCTCCAATTGTCACAAGGAAAAGAAGTAGTAAATGCCCAAACTATGAAATTAGAAATTAGAAATCAGAAAAGAAATCAGTCACTGTTAGTTTTCTGCAAAGCATATAATCAAGCAAGTAAAACTGTAAAAGAAAAGCTCGACCTCAAAGCATCAAACAGTCAATTCACATACATACTTGGAAAACAATTCAGGATAATCCAACAAAAACTAGAAAATTTAGAAAGCAAAGGTAAAGTCCTGACCAAAATAACTAAAAAAAAAAAAACATAACAACATCAAACTGAATCCCCTTCACTATCATCCTCTTCAGAGATTGTGGAAGATAATTGTTCCCCAAATGAATGTGAACCGGTTGACATTGTTTCCATTTCTCAAAAAGTAGTAAAGAAGAAAGAATAAACAAGTGATGAAAGTTTAGTAATCAAAATTACGAAATAAATAAAGAACGAGGTTTAAAGATAACCTGCCAAAATTGATTGAAAATGCAATAAGTTGTCTAACTCTTCTCTGCATTCTTCATCCATAATAGTTGAAAGACGATTAGCAAGCAACCAATCACGTGAGCACATCAACGCCTCAACCATCCTTGGATGCAAAGAACTCCTAAATGAATCAAGAATTCTACCACCACCAGAAAAGGCAGATTCAGAAGAAACTGTAGAAACTTGAACGCTTAATAAATCTCGAGCTATGTGTGCCAAAATTGGGTACTTGTGACCATTCAATCTCCACCAACTGAGAATATCCAATTGTCGAGAGTATGGTTCACAACTATCATTCAAGTATTTGTCAACTTCATGCTTACTTGATGAAGAGTCATCAAGATCTGCATATTCAGCAAAAAGATCTGATTCTTGTTCCTCAACTTCAACTGCAACGCTTAGTATGCTTTGCTTATCATTTGAGGACTGTGGATTTTCTTTGTCATACAAGCTGAACAAATCCTTAAGCAACTTCTCAACTTTCTGGCACACACCTTCAATGTAATCTTGTGGCTTTCGGCATTTCACATAGAAATGTCTAAGTAGTTTGAACTTGAACCTTGGATCAAGAACAAATGCCTACAAACAACACATCATTAATTTTCTCTCAGATCCCCCAAGATTTTGTCAAATTTGTTCTCAAGATTCTAATAGCCATCATGCAATGTGTGGGATTCCCATCTTGTTGATTTATCATCTTATCCAACTTTTGGGATATATCAAATATTTCTGGAAGAAACAAATTTGATGTTGCATATGATGACCCACTAAACTTCTTAGTGGCCATATAAAAAGTCTTCAAAAACTCTATATATTCCCTTATCTGCTCCCAATCATCATAAGTTGGCGGTTGTTGATCATCTTCTATGAAATAGTTATCATAATTCCCATCGCCAACCATCCCATCAAATGCCTTTTGGAATCTTATTGCTATATCCAACATAAGATAGGTGGAATTCCACCTAGTAGTCACATCTAAACACAATAAGGCCTTCGTTTCAATTCCTTCTCTTTCACAACATTCTTCAAATGATTGCTGCCTTACTGTTGAAGACCGCACATATTTGCAAGCAAGTCTGATTCTTTCCACAGACTTCTCAATCTCCTTCAAACCTTCATTCACAATTAAATTGATGATGTGAGCACCACATCTTAAGTGTAGAAATTTTGGTTCTACCATAATAGATCCTGGACCAGAACCCAATTTCCTCTTCAAACTGTTTAGTGCCACATCATTAGATGATGCATTATCAACGGTGATGGAGCATAGTTTTTTGATGTTCCATTCTCACATGCATGCCTCAAGCTCTCTATTAATAGTCTCCCCTTGTGATTCGGAACTTGAAAGAAGTTAATGATTCTCTTATGCAAAACCCAACCCTTGTCAATAAAATGTGCTGTGACACACATGTAGTTAATGTTCTGAATGGACCTCCAAGTGTCTGTGGTCAAGGAAACTCTGTACTTCTTCATACTCTTACTTAATTTTTTCTTCATGTCCAAGTGCAGTTGATAACAATCTCTAGCCACAGTTGTACGAGATGGTGGCTTAAACTTTGGTTGTAGCTTGAAACAAAATGTCTTAAATGCCACATTTTCAACATGCCTAAAAGGCAACTCCCCGCAAACTATGTACTCAGCACAAGACATTCTACACACCTTTTGATCAAAATTCACAGTCACCAACTTTCCATCTTCAACTCCATCTACCTTTTCAAAGGCTAGAGTTTTTTGACTTTTACCATCATTATTTGGGTTCTTCGTGCACTTTCCTAGATGCTTACGCAAAGTACTCGTGCCATTTTTTCTCTTATCACATTTATAATTCTTCCCACAATGCTTACATTCAACCCCATCAGTCCCCTCTATTTCTTTGAAATCTTCCCAAACATCAGACCTCAAAGAAGATTTTCTCTTTCTTGAAACAACACTTGAAGCAGTCTTCGCTACATTTCGAGATGTAACTTGATTTTCTTCCGCCATTAAATTTTCTAAACAAAAAAAAAACAATAAAGTTACCAGGTCCAAGTGTCCAATGTACCAATGTGTATCAACCTATCAGGTATGAATAAAATAACTACTGAAAACTGAAAAGCAAGCTGAGTAAAATAAACACAATCAGTGAATCACAAATAGTAAACAATAAACACTAAACATTAATTATAAAACTAATCAATCAGTGAACAATTTAGAAACACAAGAACAGAAAAAACTAATTATAAAATCAGCTCAGATCAGTGAATCGACCATCAGTAAAAAATTCTGAATTCACAAATATTAAACAATAAAAAATTGAGATGTATCTTTTCCTGGACGAATATGACAAATTAGATTCATAACAAGTAGGTGTTTCCAATTCCTTAGCCATAAACATGTGAGGATTAAAAAAGAAATTTAAATTCAAAATCAGACCAACCAGAGTAAATCCATTGTAAAAATAGCATTGAGCATGTAGACACATTGACAAAGTTAATTGCCACAATGAGATGAAGATTATAACTGAAATATATTCTTCAAAGACGGGCCGAAAAAGCATGAGCGTAACTATGTGTGAAAGGGGATATTTCACATGTTGCCCTCTTGCCATGTAAGAAAAATCATAAACAATATAAATGTAAGTTCCATTATTTAAGAAACCATAAGTTACCTGTGGCAAATACCAAAGCCACCATCAAGCTAACCCACCATGCCAAGCATCATCGATCCTCCTTTGGTTTTGGAACTTCATTATCGCTTTCCACTTCTTCACGTTGATAGAGCTGCAAATGAATGTAATGCATTCAAAACCAGGGGTAAACAGATGTTATAAACTGAAATTATTAAATGTAAAAGCAGGGGAAAACAACAGTAACAACAACAGAAGGCGAAGTTAATGATCTTCTGAAAATAACACTTGGCAAAAATTTTTTTACCAGTGCACGTAATGATAAAGTAATTAACAAATAATTTTTTTTTAATAAAGTCTACACCCCAGAGAACATTACTGTCTATGATAGAGCTCTCTATGACAATCAACCACCTACAAATATTCATCAGCAAATTCATTTGAATTCACAAATATTAAACAATAAATAGTAAATTGGCAATCAGTGAACAATCCAAAAATATTAAACAATAAATCATCGAGAAAAGAAAGAACACAGTTAAGAGTCAAAAGATACCTTTCGATCGAATTCTTCAACTTCGAAGAGAAAGAGAGAGCGAGAGTCGAGAGAGATAGAGACTAGAGAGCGAGCGCGGCGTAGAGTCGGACTGGTGGACTGGTGGAGAGTCGGAGACAGAGAGAGAAGTAAGACTGAGAGGGATCGGGGAGAGAGACTGAGAGTGAGAGAGAAGTATTGTTTGTTAACTTTGTTTTCAAAATCCACACTAGGAGTAGAGATGATACCAGATAATGAATAATCCCCGTCAGCCCCAAGTGACGTTCATTACTCCACAGTCTCCACTCTCATTCTCCTTATACCATCAACCTAAACATCGCCTACAAGAAACACGATGGAAAGCTTCAATCTTTCATCATCAGATGAACAAATAAATCTACATCAAGAATAGCAATAATCTTCTTTCTCCCAGAAAAACAAGTAAACGAAATGGAAATTCCCATTTAGAATCCAAATTTGAAATCATACCATCGATCGGAACTGAGAAAAGAGGATAACATAAACAAAATCTAATAACAAAATGGAGATCCTTTCTAAGTACAAATAATATTCAAAGAATCAATGAGCATAAAAACATTAAGGCGTTTAGATCCAAAAGCTACTGAACTGAAAAGAAAAAGGGGAAAAACAAATCGCAACCCATTCGTAAACGGAGAAACAAAACCCGCCAATCAAGAGGCCATCGCCGACGGAGATCTCGTGGAGTCTCAAGACGTAAGATCAAGTGAGGCGTGAAGCGACCGCGGAGGACCAAGGCGCCATAGCCTGGGTCCACGCTGCCTCAAGGCCGTCGACCGGGAGTGAGTGAGATTTTAATTTTAGTTTTTACCTTTTTGTTTTTGGTCTGAAGTCTGAACCCTAATATTTTAAAAATATTATTTAAATATTACATAATAAACCTGTCCGGTCCGGTTTGGACCGCGGTTCCAAAAACTGGAACCGGACCAGACCGGCTTGGAACCGGTTCCAAAACCGGACCGGACCGGTTAATGATGAAACCGGTTAAAACCGGATCGACGGTTCAAAAAAAATCGGTCCGGTCTGGTTTACGGTTTAAGCGGTTTTTTTAAACAGCCCTATTGCCACATTATTGAGACTGCCACACGCTACTCCTTGCTTCCTATGTTCCTCCTTATTTCTGGGCTAAGACTGTCTCCTTCAAGGTCGCAGTCCTGGGGAGTGTCTATATTCTAGTCATCCATATTATGCTCATCTACACGTTTTTGGATGTACATGTTATGTTCTCCTTCCTCCTCGGGAGCAGACCAACCTCACTACTCAATTGGTTCCTTGTGTTTTTCTTGGCTATAGCTTTGAGTATAAGGGCTGCCTATGCTATGATCGGATCTCTCGTCGCATGCGGATATCTCATGATGTCACCTTTGCAGAGCACCACCCTTTTTATGCGTCATCATCTTCCCCGTCTTGTACTCACTCTCCCACCATAGTTGATAATATCACCTTCCTCCCTGTTCCACCACCTATATATACTCACCAAAGTCACCTCCTCCTGTTTCACCACTTGCAGCTTCGCCAAAGTTACCTCCATTACCTCCTCCCGTTTCTCGCCAGCCATGTTTCTACCAGAGTTACCTCCATCACCTCCTTCTATTTTGCCATCTACATGCTCCTCCAAAGTCACCTCCATCTCTCCTCAAGTATCTCAGAGCTCCCTCTAGAGTCTCCCTCTTATGTTCCACCCGCCTCCATCCGCCTCCACCTATACTCTACCACTATACTCACGCCACCATCATCCTTCTTCTTTACCTAAGCCATCTCCGCTTCCACCCTACTAGGCTTCCTCCAATGAGCACTCTATAGGTGATCCTCCCCGCACAACGATATCCCCTCTATGAGCATCGCCATCCACCGCATCACCTTAACCTTACTATATACTCCTCGGTTTCTTGAATTGTAGGCTCTTCCCCAAGTATTGCTAGTGCCTATCTAGAGCCTACTTCCTACAGAGAGGTTGTTCGTGTTCCCGAAAGTGGTAGGCTACTATGCTTGATGAGCCGAAGTGCCTTGGAGCACACTTCTACCTCGGGACTTGGTTCCCGCTTCTAGTGTTATTCCTATTACATATAAATTCAAAGTCAAGACCCGCCAAATGGAAATGCTTGAGAGGTACAAGGCTCGGTTAGTGGCTCGTCGTTTTCGGCAAGAGCATGGTCATGATTATAATAAGACATTTGCACCTGTGGCTCATATGAGTACAATTTGGACTCTTATTACCTTGGTTGTTTTTTGTTGTTGGTCTTTGTCTTAGCATGATGTGAAGACTGTCTTTCTTCATGATGACTTGTAGCAAGAGGTATACATGATTCCCCCTGGTGTTTCTCATCCCCTTGGTTTGGTTTGTCGCTTACGGCATGCTCTCTATGACCTAAAATAGGCCCCTCATGCCTGGTCTAAGCATTCAGTACAACAATGCTAATTGTAGGCTTTTTATAGAGTCAGCATGATCCAACTATGTTCATGCACTCCTTTCCTCGTAGTCAAATTATTTTGCTGCTCTTTGTGGATGACATGATCATTACAGGTGAAAATCCCTTTCATGTTGAGTTCGTCAAGTATCATCTTGGGTTACACTTTCAAAGAACAAATCTTGGCCTTTTGTATAACTTTCTGGGGATTGAAATTACCTCCACTTCATATGGCCATTAACTTTCTTAGCAATGGTACACTTCTGATTTACTTGCTCGTGCTGCTCTTTCTGATTTCCGGACAACTACTAGTCTTATGGAGCTTCATCTTCAGTTATTGCCAGATGAGGGTACTCTTCTACCTAATCTAGCTTGCTATAGCTATCTTGTTGGGAGTCTTGTTTACCTTACCATTACACGGCCCAACATCACCTATGATGTTCATGTGCGGGTCCTTCGATATCTCCACATCACTCCAACACTTGGTCTTTTCTACTTGAGTATCAGTCCTTTTCAGTTGCAGGCCTAATCAGACTCTACTTGAGCCAGTGACCCTATAGATCCTCACTCTATCACTGACTTCTGTATCTTTCTTGGCTCCTCCCTTATTACATAGAAGTCTAAAAAGTAGACCGGTATCTCTAGCTCTAGCGCTGAGGCTGAGCTTCCTTCTATGGCTACCATTGTTGCAAAGATAGTTTGACTTCATTGGCTTCTTGGGGATCTTGGTGTTCATTGGCTTCTTGAGGCTGAGCTTCATTGGCTACCACTATTGCAAAGATAGTTTGATCTCATTAGCTTCTCAGACTTGGGAGCAACAAATAAATAACCTAATCGAACTGTATTTTTAATAAATGAAAATCAAAATGAAATTTTCAATAACCGAACTAACCGAACCATTTTTTTTTTTTGGAATAAAACCCAATAACGAAATTGAATAACCTAAAATTTATTTTTTCATTTATTTTAAAACCACAAATTGATTTGTTTTATCAATCTTGGAGGTTGAATGACATTAAAAACGTGATCAAACATACAAACATGTGAGTTGCGTTCTGTGAAGTCAGTCATGCGTTTAAAGTGAAGCTTGCCTATGTAATTCTATATTGGTTCAATTTAAACGTACATATGAGGCTAAAGCTTTTGGGAGTAGTAAAATTTTTTTTATATAATTATGCTTTTCCTTCTTTTTCTTAACTAAGGTACCAACACTTTTAATTAGAATATGGTAAGTATACTTCAAAATAAATAGTGAGATGTTGGAGGAAAACCAATAAAACTATAAAGTCTTGTTGGGAGTCTCATTTACATTACCGTGATGTGGCCTGGTGTCGCCTGTGATGTTCATGTGTTAAGCCAGTTTGTGAGTGCTCCTACATTTGTGCATTTTGTTCACATGTTGCGGGTCCTTTGATATCTCCACGTCACTCCAACATGTGGTCTTTTCTACTTGAGTACCAGTCCTCTTAGTTGCAGGCCTACTCAGACTCTACTTCGGCCAGTGATCCTCGCTCTATCACTGACTTTTGTACTCCGCCTTTATTACATGGAAGTCCAAGAAGTAGGGTGGTATCTTTTGCTCTAGTGTTGAGGCTGAGCTTCGTGCTATGACTACCATTGTTGCAAAGATATTTTGTCTTTATTGGCTCCTCGAGGATATTTGTGTTCCTTTTCCAAGTCCTACTTCTCTCTTCTAGGATAACACCGCTGCTATTCAAATTGCCCTAAATCCAACTAAGCATGACTTATCTAAACATGCTAGTGTTGACGCTTTTTTCCTTTGAGATCAACATCTCCATGGCACACTTGTTCCTCACTATGCCTTCGGAGCATCAACTTGCCGACATGTTCACCAAATCTCAAACTCGGGAGCAACAAGCGTTTCTACTCTCCAAACTCAAGGACCATGATTAGGGGGGTTAGAGTTGTACGTATGGTGACTGTACCCTTATTCTTACCTCGGATATTCCTATCATTCTCTCTACATATTCTAATATACATTGTACTCTATGATGACTAATTGAGAATATTATTCTTTTTTTTTCTCCTCTCTTTCTCTAATAACCTAAAATTTCTTTTTTTCCATTATTTTTTTTAAACAACAAATTGATTTGTTTCTCAATCTCGGAGGTTGAATGACATTAAAAACGTGATCAAGCATATGAGTTGTGTTCTGTGAAGTTCATCACGCGTTTAAAGTGATAATCTTGCCTATGTAATTGTATATTGGTTCAATTTAAATTTACATATGAGGCTAAAGCTATTGGGTGTAGTAAATTTTTTTATAATTCTGTTTTTTTTTCTTAACTAAGGTACCAATACTTTTAGAATATGTGAAGTATACTTGAAAATGAATAGTGAGATTTTGGATGAAAACCAATAAAACTATAAACTCTTAAAAAAACTAAACTAAAAGAAATCTACAATAATAGATTTTTATACTAGTATCTAAAATTTTCTTTTTAATTTAAAATTTTAATATTCTTAACCATGATTTTGATTTTACTGAGAACTTTTTGCAAGATTCTCTCTTAACACGTCAAAGTGCAAAATTTTCATTGATTTGCAAGCTAGCATTATATTGGAAACTTAAATTTGTTGTTATTTTTAATTTGATGCATGATATAAAAAAATTGTAGTTGAAAATATAATTGGTACTATAGTTTAATAAAGAAAAAGAAGCACGATAACCAAGGTGTTCTCTGTGTTTTATTATAGGTGTAATACCCTAAATGGTCCCTCTATTATGTGCAATGTGCCTGTTTGGTTACGTCTATTCGAATTTGATCCTCACAGCTCCCTCTATTATTTAAATTGGGAAATCTTAGTCCCCAACCCGACATCCGTCTCTTTTGCCGTTCAGACCAGCTGACATGGCATTTTTTATATTTTTAAAAATATTAAAATATTAATACTTTTTTAAAATATTACTATTTTTTTTATTCACCCTCATCCCCTTCCCCACCCCACTGCACCACCATAAACACCTACACCAACGGCGAGACCGGCTCCAACTCTACCACCAATCCCATGCCCTCCACCAACACCACCTCCTAAACCTCCTCCATGTCCTCCGCCACCTCCTCCGCTGAAGCCACCGCCACCTCCCGCTCCAACACCACCTCCTAAACCTCCTCCATGCCCTCCACCACCTCCTGCACCAAAACCACCACCACCACCACCGTCGCCATGGAAGGAGTTGAATCTTATGTCGAGGAACTTCAAGGAAGGGAGCTTGAGGATGACAGAGGGGAAAGGGTTGGAGAGGAGGTTGTTGCTGGCTTCGAGCTCGAAGAGGAGTTTGAGAGAGGAAAAGGATTCTGGTATGGTGCTGTAGAAGAGGTTGGAGTTGATATGAAGGAGAGCGAGGTCAGTGAGGAGGCCAAGATCGTCAGGGAGGCAGCCGGAGATGTTTCCATGGTTGAGGTCGATGCCTGCAATGGTGTAGATGTCTTTGGCGTCCGGCTCTAGCGCGCAGTGGACGCCGGTGTAGTTGCAGACGTGAGGGCCGTACCAATCAATTTTTAACCATGGTTATGAACATGCATGGTGGATTGGGTGGCGGAGCGGGTGGTGGTGGTGGCTTTGGTGCAGGAGGTGGTGGAGGGTATGGAGGAGGTTTTGGAGGTGGTGGTGGAGCGGGAGGTGGCGATGGCTTCGGTGGAGGAGGTGGTGGAGGACATGGAGGAGGTTTAGGAGGTGGTGTTGGTGGAGGGCATGGGATTGGTGGTGGAGTTTGTGTGGGTCTCGGCATTGGTGTCAGTGTTTGTGGTGGTACTGCGGAGTGGGGGAGGGGATGAGGGTGAATAAAAAAAATTAATATCTTAATATATTTTAAACATTAAAAATGCCACATCAAGTGATGACAAGAAAGTATTAATATTTTAATATTTTTTAAAATATAAAAAAATGTCATGTCAGTCGATCTGAACGGCAAAAGAGACAGATGTCGGGTTGGGGACTAAGATTTCCCAATTGAAATAATAGAGGGAGCTGTGGAGATCAAATTCAAATAGAGGGACCAAACAGACACATTTTATATAATAGAGGGACCATTTAGGATATTATACCTTTATTATATAAATAATATAGCTATAATCATTTTTGTTATTTATATATTAAAATATTTTTAAAATTTTGATCATCATCAATTTCATTTAATAGAAAGACAATATAATCCATACAAGCACAAAGTAACGTGAACTTATGAGAAACGGATGACCAAAACACATGGCCTTTTAAATTTTTATCAATGTGAAACCGATGAAGTTCACGTCCCGTAGCTTGACATAGTTAATTTCAATAAAAAGAAAACCAAGAAATACATGAAATATATATGATTGAAATATAGATAGGCCCCACCATGTATGCAAGACCTCAGATTCTGTTTACGGTTACTACAAGCACCTGAATAACACAATTTACATTGCTAATAATAATAAAACTCTTAAGTTAACCTCTAAAAGAAAGCCACATAACATACGAATGGTTCTACAAAATACAAGAAGTTATCCAACATACAATATTGCGATCAAGAGAAAAGACAGGGGTGCTAATGATTGGGCAAGGACATCCTGTGTGCTCTAGCTAACCCAACTACCTAATCAAGATCTGGCTTAGCTGACAAAAAAAGTTTAATGAGCTTGGGAGCTCCGTAAATATCCACTAAAATAAACGAACCCTGCATGACTTCTTAATGTAATATAAAATAAAAACAGTAAGAGAAATCAACGTCATTTTTATTTGTAGAAATGATGCAAATCAGGGCAATATTGCTGCAATAATAATGTTATCAAAAAATGAACACCAAGTCATAAGATCAGAGGATATGTATTCGCACTCGAAAATAATATAGTATCCTAAACATGTTATGACCACTATTAACCTCGATGATGCAGGTCAAAATTCTATTTATTTTATCTCAGTAGCCCAAGTCAAAAGAAGCCGTCCCTGTGATTTATTTTACCTCAGTGACCAGAATCAAAAGTCAGAAGGTTGTTATTATCACCAAAAACACATGCAAAACTAGTTCATAATCAAAAGCGTGTCAACACGATCAATGTTTAACCCTCATTGACAAAGGTGATAACATAAACACATTTGGAGATGTATACAAAAATCTCAATAAATCCCATGGAATCAAAAAGCATACCGAACAAAATAGCTTTGACAAAAAGAGTACAAGAAAACAATCGACTATAGCTCCAAAACTCAATATACATGCATGGTTCAATTTGTATAGAAAATAGGTTGCTAACATTTCTTAAAATGTCAATAAATCAATAATCAAGACTTTTATAGTGAAACTAACTTCCATAGATTTATACGATTGCTTAGTCTATATGTGGAATGCTTACTTGTAAAATTTCTAACTCAATCTAGCCACGCCTCAAACCGTCAGACGCTTATAGGATCTACAAAGAAGAAATGTAACCTTAGTCACCAAGATACTTCACTCCTATATAGGTAGAAATAATTAATCAATTTTAATAGTTCTTAACTTAGAGCTACATGTATAATATTAGCTCTATGACAAATAAACTGAATATAAACATTTCCCAAAAGAATGTAAAATTTCCTAACTTAATGTCCAATAGGGAATGCATGACAAAATGAAACAAAACTTCCCTAATGAAGCCCTGACTTGAGAAGCTTATCAACTTCCTCTTCAGCCTTCTTCAACCGCTCGGGGTGAAGCTCTTCCCTCCCCGCACTAATCGGGTTTGTGTGCTAGGTCCACTTTGAGTCAGTGTTCTATGACATCACAGAGAACTCTAGGTATATCTTCGACTGACCATGCAAACAAGTCTGAATTATCTTTTAGGATCATCATAAGTTTCTCTTATTGCGCGGGACTTAGTCCAGCCCCCATTTGGATTGTTCACTCAGGTTGTTCTTCATTAAGAGGCAACATTCTCAACTCTTCCACAGGGGTAGGCCTCCGTGCCTTCTTTTCTTCATCTTCTTCTTCTTCTTCTTCTCCTTCTTCTTCTTCTTCTTCTAATTCTTCTACAATTAATGTTTCAGAAGCTTTGCTGCATCCTTTGCCTTTGTTCTTGAGGAGAGTGGTATAACACTGCTTAGACATGGATTTGTCTCCTTTCTGCTCTCCACAACAATTTTCCATCGGAAATTTCAACATCATATGGTAAGTCGATGGAGGAGAATGTAACATCCCAAAATTTCCTAAGTAAAATTCAATGTATTTCTTAAATTTTAAATGAGGTTAATTAACTTAAATCAAATTAATTAATATTAATCTCAAGTTAAAGAAAATTAGAATAAAATGGACCGAAATTCACTCTCACAACTATAGGGCCGAGAGAGGCCTTATTTGGCCAGGCCAGAGTTATATAGAATAGTTAGAGATGGATAGTCGGCCGAGTTAGATTAATAAAGCCAGAAATTTATTAATTAATAATTAATTCAGATTAATTAAGTAGGAATATCGGACAAAAGTTAGAGTCCCGATAAAGTAGATTTGGCCGAGTCAAAAACCGAGATTCACTGATCTGGGTCGGGAGAAAAGGATGACCCGTGATGCTACAGTCAGCTCGTGTCACGAGGGTCGTTAGACCCGAGATTCCCAGATCTGGTCAGAGATAGAGACAGGCCAGAGAATATCATTAGTCGCCCTCGTGATGGCACAGTAAGAAGATAGGGTCGATGAAAAGTCGTTTGGCTTGTAGTGGAAGATAATTTTATTAAATCGACTACTTTATAATAGATAAGATATTTTAAAAGCTAATTGAATAATAAACCTATCACATGGGAATAGTGAAATTCTTATGGGCCTTTATATATATATGTGTCAAGAAAGAGAGAGAGAGAGAGAGAGAGAGAGAGAGAGAGAAACTTTATCTCTCTCTCTCACGATCACTTCATACCCCCCCCCCCTTCTTCGATTCTTGTGTGCCCTAACCCACGCCGATGAGCTACCGACGCCGCTGGGCTGTGAGGGACGCCGCCGCACCTCATAGCCACCCAGCTCGCCTGGCCCTCATGCGGTGCCCTCGTCCGGCGCTGCGAGGCTCCCGCGCCGCCGCCTGGGCCAAGCCTCACCGGCCGCCAAGCAGTTTCCACGCCGCCCCCGCCACCATCCCAGCCTCGACACCTGCGCCCCATCACATTCTCAACAAATGAGCCTCATTGAGCCATCAGCCCACCATTCCCCTTTGTGAGCTTCTTAAGAACCACTTTGGAGTTAATTAGCAATTAAAGGATTTAGTTTGGGATAACCACAATTAAATTCATGAATTTAAGGTTAGAGATGGATGATGAGAGGTCCATGTATAAGGGCAGGGGATTGTTAGATGTGGCAATATGTTCATGTTTGTTAATCAATGTTAACTTAGTTGTATGTGTGTGAATGATTGTAGAATTTCGGAGCCCTACAATTAGAGGAGGTACTGCCGAAATTTCCACCGATATAATTAGAGTTATCATACAATTATTAGCAAGTAATTGCCTTAATAAAAGCATTATGGTAGTTTTAAGATAAGTTAATGATGAAGTCAAGTATAGATACCTAGAAGAGAAATCTCGTATTTTCATTGTACTCTATGTAGTCTTAATTGGAGTATGAATCAAGAATACGGGCTTCGAATTTATAGAGTTCTTATTTCAACTATCAGGTAAGGGCAAGGGCAAGAATACGGGCTTCGAATTTATCGTATTTTTATACAATTCAGATTTCAATTTTGAAAGCATGAACTATGAAGTTTTATGGAAGTTTCTAGAGTTTTATAAACCCATTTTCATGCTTAGTATTCAGTAACAGATAAGAGAAACAGTTACAGATACAGTTAGATTACATTTTATTGATGTACATGTATAGACCAGCGGTAGCTCGTGTAGAGCCAGAGAGTACGACACTAAGTTAGGAGAGGGGTGATTTAAATTCTGTTTTAAGTCCGAACTATCTGTTTTAAAAACACTTCCATTTTATAAAAATCAAAACCACCTTTTCATCCCTTCGGATGCTTAGTGTACGTATATATTGTCGACCACTTGAATCAGATATACTTGTTGGTCGCTGGCCATATAGTATTGAAGTAGATGTGTAGTCAGAGAATGGTCTTGTATATTAGATGATGCCGCGTTCCTCGCCTTCTAGAGATAGAGCTCATCTCAGAGAGAGAGAGGGCATAGGTACAGATTACCCAGGGGGAATGTCGGTTTCATATTTAATTCACAAGACAGAGAAACAGAAACTCAGATATACATTTTTAAGAGAATACATTGATCAATGTTTACTTGCTCAGTATTCAGCACCGTTTTGAGTATTTTAATTCAGTATTTTCTATTCGTGTTTTACACGCCAGATTTCTTTTACAGTTTTACCTATACTACGCACATTACGATTCACCTTTGAGCGGTTTGTTCCCTTCGAAAGCTCCAGAGGCTCTCGGTCCCCTTTTCTTGACACTGTTTTCGCAGGACGTTAGACAGGAGAACTTCTAGCAGGTCGTCTGACCACGAGTAGAGGAGATGTACTGTAGCTGGCTCTGACTCAATGTCTAGAAATCCTGTTATCTATTTATGAGTGTTGTGAGAATTTATGTTTCAGACAATATTTTATTTGGTGATGTATTAAACAATATCTATCGTTTGAGGATTTCGTTATAATAAGTTTGCTTAATTTCCTTCCGCATGATATTAATTCTTCAGTTAATTAGCAGATTACAGCCTTAGGTTTAGGGTTCATTCCCTAGATCTGGCTGGTGTAACACCTGGGTCCTGAAAAGGATAAGGGTGTTACATTTCTCCCTTCGAAGTTCCTCCTTCTGGGATTCTCTATAACCTCCTCATTAGAATTATTCCCTTTGGATCTCTCTCGCTTTTGTCGAGCTTCATTTCTCCAGCCTGCTTTTATCTCTTCAGAATTGATGTACTCATCCTCTCGGGCGAGGAACTCATTCAAGTCGTTCGGAATTCTCCGTGTGAGGTCGTCGCGGAAAGGACAGTCTCTGAGGCCTTTCCATTACCATTGCTACATCCACTATAGAATCGAGTTTGATAATACCAATTATTTCCGCATTGAAGCGATGGAGGTATTGTCATAGACTCTCTCCCTCTTATTGTTTGCTTCTCATTACAGTTATGGTGTTCTTCTTCCACCCCTGCTACTAAAGAAGCAGCTTAAGAATAGGTTAGTGGGAGGCTCTTGAACCATTCATGAGCTATTCCTGTTAGATTTATGGGGAACCCTTTGCACATGACGACTTTCATGGTCCCATTAACAAGCATAGCCGTGGTGTATGTCTCAACGTGTTTGAAAGTATCGGTAGAACCATCATAGCGTGGGATATTTGGAGATCAGAACTTTTTTGGAAAGGGTGCCTCCCAAATTTTCTGAATGAATGGGGACATCAGCTGCGGTACGCACTTCATCACCCTCTCCTTGTTAGCTATGAGTTCATGGCGAGGTGATTTGCTAGGGGAGTATCGACGTCACCTGGGTTGAGGTGAATCCAAACTACCAGAGGAAGATGTTGTTCATCTGCCTTGTCTCGATCTCCCATGTGGGCAATGACCATGCCTTCGCCTCAATCTGGGATAATCTGAACCATTAGAAGAGAATGACATGCTTCTGCTCCTCTCTTGGGATCTTGCTCGATGTCTAGACAAATGTGTGACGAATCTCTATTTGGACCGCTTTGAATTCTTGTTGACATTCTACCATTTTACTATTTATATTACCAAGTGCATTTAAAAACATTTAATGACTTTTGAGAATAGTGGTCTTGTAGTTAGAAGAGGTGGTATGTTATCCAAATCTAGAAAGGTACATTAGAGTATTATCCAGAGATACTAAACTGACATCAGATTGAAGTTGGAGTGCCACTAGAGAACACTTAGGAGACTCATTAGTACTACTGAGGTGATGTGAGGAAATCTTTGGATGATTTCAAACAATAACTATAAGTTGAGGAATGTGCTAACCTCGAATCTACAAACTTGATGATAAGAATTTAAGTATTCGAAGATACATATAGAGATACTATTTGGTTACCAAGAGTTTTTGGAGATCCTTTAGGAAAGTTTGATATAACCTGTAGTATTTGGTGCATTATCTCAGTAGGAGCCAAACATATTGCTAAAAGCCTAGAAGAAGGATTGGACAATGTATTTACACATTTCATGGTGTCAGTTCCATAGTCTTTGTGAAGGTTGGGGTATCGAAGACGACAATGTACGCATGAGATACTCTGCCAAAAGAGGATGTTGGGATATTATTGTAATGGCAATCACCTGGAGTCTCTGGAGGAGAGAAATACATGGTATTTCTAGGATAAACAACGTGTTTTCTTACGAATTATTCGTGATATCTCTTTCCTCATCATCTCTTGGTTAGATGCTGGTCCAATGGTGAAAAGAACAAAGTTGGAGGCAACGGTGAACCTGGTGAAGTGGAGCTTGGAATTCACAGCTGGTACGCCAGGGAAGGCGGACGAAGGTGGAGATTCCACCAAGGAGGACCTAGCTCAAGCCTAAGATAAGGAAAGGCCCGGGTATTGCTGGCAGATAGAAGGGGCAAGAACTATGTATTTTATTCCCAATCTAACCTAGCAATATAAACCCATTATCATATCTAAATAAAATGTGGTTTATCCACTCTTTCAAAAAAATAAAAATAAAAACATGAGATACTCTTGTGATGGCTTAAATGGTCTTGGAGATGGTCCATACGGTTTGCCACCAATCATTACGGAGATACTTTTAGCTGTTTGAGAAATCAAAATCAATTTTTGATTATTTCTCACGGATATTGGTCTTATTTAACTGGATGAAGACTAATAGCGAGAAGATTAACAACTAAAAGATTGACAAGAAGATACTTTGTTTACTCACCTTGTTGTTTGAGTATATTGTGATAGCTACATAGAAATCCAAAGACCTATCATGACAGTGGTTAAGTTGATGCGTTCTTTACTGGTTCACGAGCAAAGAGGGATGGAGAAATCCGAGAAGTATGTTAAGGAGGTTCTACAAAGCTAGTTGATACTATTACCCAACAAGGGAAAATAATCCATTAATTTCAATGAGAAAGGAGACAACTATAATGTTTAGGTATATAATAGAATACTTGGTCAGAAGAAAGATAAGTTAAAGATCCAGTGCTTCAATTATAAAAGATTTGGCTCTACAAGTCTGAGAGCATAAAAAGGGATAGAAGTAATCAACATGCAAATGTTGCTAGGCTTCTTATAATGGAAATGAAGTTGAGAATGTATATAACCATGCTCAAATAGGAATCCAACTAATCAACACACATGCTCAAACAGGAATCCAACTAATCAAGGAAACAAGTATTCATGTATATAACCAAGAAGGCAATGATCCAAGCAATCAAAGAGAGCATGATAGCAATGATATCATGAAATACTCAAACAGCACACTAATAAATCCAATAAACACTCTGTAGAGTGGGTACTAGGCAGAAGTAACTTGCCTCTATCACTGGTCTACTCGGTCGATCTATGACCCCTCCTAACTTGTGTTTATGTTCCATGTTCCATATCCATATCTGGTAATATAGTCTACATCAGTGTGTTGTCATAAGCATAACCACCTCTATTGGCTCAATTTGATTCATTACAGGCATTAAAATACCCTAAGTGTGCATTCGCTGAAATATCAGCTTTTAATTTCATAAGCGACGACTTCATGCTCTTAGACACACACTTGCATACTATTTTCCCTAGTTTAAACATATCCCCAAACTATCAAGATGATCCAAATCGAATTTTGAGCTATTTGGAGAAACGTCGTGATTACTATTAATATCAATGCAGACTTCTGACAATTATGTGCAATCAAAAAGAACTACCCGTATCTTCTAATCTAGAAGCCCGATCTTGCGGATCTAAGACTCATTAGATAGATATTTTTCTAACCTTTCCAATGGTATGTTATATATACACCCTGATCAGGAGAGTGTAAAGGGTTAAGATGTCCCTCAAAAGGGACAGCCAGGCTGCAGGTCTGCAATTTGTTTCTTTCAAATCTAATACAAATGCAACATCCCTATAATCCCTTAATAATACATTTCATTCACCCTAAATAGCAACCTGATTTCATTCATGTATATACATATGTGAATCTAAGTATATTCCAAGTCCATACAAGCCTCAAATTGCATAATTAATTCTATGTGACATTATGTCGAACACATTGTGTGCATTCTCAACTATAATGGAATTATATACTAAGATAGTCCATTAATTTCTGAAAAATACAATCACTATCCATCATAAATCCATTCACAACTACCAATAGTAGCTAATTTTGTGCATCTTATTTCATATGATCCCATTGAAAGGTTATGCATGTAGTTTTATTTCCTTTTACTAGTATCAAGAGATCTATTCTTTTGATTGAACACACTATTCCATCCCACAATAAACCACAGCCATCTAATATCCTTACAACATACACAAAATAAAAGAAAGTATTCAACCCATTCAAGACTCTAAACTCATGCACCTAACCTACAAAGAGTCAAGAGACTCACCAGCGTGACAGTGGCCCGAAATGTTCTCAAGAAGCAGCTCTGGCAACGGGTAGCCTCGCCCTCTTCTTCTTCTCGATCTCTCTTATGAAGAAGGATGTGGCTAGGGTTTGCAAACGAGCCTATGGTTTATAATAATCCAAGCTTTGATCCTGCCTATTGATTCAAATGAAGTTATCTCATGCATGAGACATTTGGTAAAGAATCCTTAGGTTCTCTAGATACTATTTCACAAGCCCTTTCTTAAATCTCATCCGTGAGATGTTTTTCCCAGGTTTAATCACAGCCATTCATTATTCACCTCATGTATGGCTTAAGTGGCTTTTTGGTACAGAGTCCCTGAGCTCTTTTAGAATTATCATACATGCCCGATGTTTGTTTCAATAATAAAATCATGTAGTACTAGTCTCATGCATAAGTTGTGGTTTTTTTGTAAAGAACCTCTGAGTTCTTTCAAAATCATCTCCATAGAAACCCACGTAATATTATTCTCATGCATGAGTCAACCTTTTTACAAAAATACCCGGCTTCTTTTAAAATCACCATGCAGTCCCTTTCTTAGCCTTTTGCATTGAGAAAATAAATTTTGCTCTTAAGTTCAAACATTTATACAAATTCCAAATTCAACCCCAGACTACTAAACTTCATGGATATTTAATTATGCCCTTTCGCATTTAAGCCCTCCAAAAGGGATTAGTTAACCTTACCATCATCATATGGAGTTTAACCTCTCATAAATCCTTAAAATTAATTCAACATAATTAAAAGAATAATTAAGGATTTAATTAGTCCATAAACTATGCGGGTTATATATATATATATACATATACGGGGGTGATATGGTGCGGTCGACCGCACTTGCCCGGCCCGCCATATCTCATGTGATATCGGGTAGGGCTCCGGGCTGCCCGAGGGTCGGCCCGATCATGTAGAGATATGGCGGGCCGACGGCAAGTACAGCCGGCCACACGGCCCACACCATATTATATATATATATATATATATATATATATATATATATATATATATATATATATATATATATATATGAAAATGGAGTTAGAATTCATGATCCTAAAAATAACATGTATATCATGATGATAAGGGGCACATATCTTGAGGTGACTATACAATACAAATCTCGAGGGGGCTGATAAAACCCAAATCTTGAAATGATGCAAATCTCGAGGCGATGATGGGCACGTGTCTCGAGACATCCACATCCACATGCATCTTCAGGCGGTGATAGAATACACATCTTTGGTTAGCTGATGAATATCCAAACAAATCTAGATGCGACACGCATCTCGAGACGGATGATGAAATACAAACCCCAAAGCAACACACATGTCGATGCGGATGAAGGAAAAACCATTTTGAGGCGACTAATAGAATCCAAATCTCAAAATAACACACATCTTGATATGACAATGGGATGCGCATCTCGATGCAGCCGATGTAGTACAAATCTTAAAGCGATGAGTACGCATCTTAAGGCGACTAATAAATACAAATTTCAAAGAGACACATATCTTAGAAAGGTGGTAAAACATTCATCTTGAGATGGTCAATATAAAACAAAAATCCTAAGGTGGTGTAAATCTCAAGGCGGCGGCAAAGTAGGCATCTTGAGACAACCAAAGTAGCACAAATCCCAAAGTGGCGAAGCATATCTCCCAAGGCTGAAGGCGACATCATTTAATAAATAAATAAAAAATAAACAAAAAAATATGTATATACATCCATATGATGATATTTATATGTAACAAATTATTATATTCTCTGATAAATGAATTATTTTTCATTGCATCTACTTGTAATTTTGGCCCTTAATTGGAGGTTCCCAAGACTCTGTCTTGGGTAATTAATAATAGAGGTTTGCCTCTATTAGGGATAGAAGTACCCACAATAATCAAAAAAATAAATATCAATATGTTGGCTGGTGTATCTTTACAGACACGATGCCATGCGGGTATTTTCGATCCCACGTTGCTATCCAACCCGTCAGTGGGCTGATATACTGACCGTGTATACATGTATGTGAGAGTAGCGCTACAAGACTTTCGACTGAGGGTCGATATTGACTTAGGGTGATGATTGATTGGGGGATGATTTGTGGGCTTTTCCTTGGATTGCTCGTCATGAGCTTAATTGTGGCTGTGGTTATGTGTTGGAGTCCCTATCATTCATGTATTTCCTTGGGGTAGGTTTGAGACTCCCGTTTACTTGGATGGTACGGGTGTGGTCCCCGTTTTTGTTGAACTAGTCATATTGGTTGATTGATTTGCTTTCCTTGGCTTATCTTGTGTGTTTATGACATAACTTCATTGTATGCTCTGCGGGGGTACTTACTGAGCTTTCCTTTCAAAAGCTCATCCACTTATTAACTCTCTTTTTCATATCCCGAGAGTAGCAGACTAGGACTCAGAAGCCGCTTGTGGGTTGCTGGATCATTGCTGAGGTTTGCAAACCTCTTGTTTTGTTGTGAGTGAGGGTATGATTTATAGGACCCTTGTAGGGCCTTGACATTGTAGGGTGCATGTACCCTTATGACACATATTCCGCTATGTACTTTGATCTTATCTTATTATTACGTTGCTTCATTATTTGTTGTTTGCTTCTTAATTACCGAGTCCTATATCTAAGTGGGGCCCGTCTCTGCTCAAGTACGACCGATCTGTTGCGTGCCTGAGGCTCGAGATTCGGGGTCAGGGTGTAACAAATATAAAGTTGTATCAAAGCGATCACATAAAGGACACCTTAGTTGCCCTACTGACTTAGTGGGAAGAAGTGAGTGTGGGTTTAGGTAGCATAGGTCCCTGAGATAATAAACTTACGTTTTATTATTAGACAGCAGACATGTCAAGAAACGGGTACCAGCCTCACTGCTACGCTCATGTGGTGACCTCCTCCGAGGATAGAGAGCATATGCAGGAGAGCTCCACTCCACCGAGGTCAGAGGACAACTCTGTACCTAAGGCCAATAGATCCCCGGCTAGGTCAGTGACGGCTCAGGGAGGACCTAATATCCATAGGTCCTTTGATGAGATTAACCAACGTATTGATAGGCTGACGTATGTGGTGGAGTTGATATTTCTTAGGATGCTAGAAGTTGACACGAGGAGACCCCGACCAATGAGTCGGGCCTAGGAATACCGTAGGAGCCTTGTGGCTCAGTACAGCCTCAGAGTTGGGGGACCATCAGTCAGAGCTAGTTGTATGGTGAGATGCTTTCGTTATGGGGGCATTAGACACAAGATGCCGCACTCAGTGCACCCCCTTGTCGTGCCTCGATTCTTTGTAGTACGAATCACCTCACTATGTACTGTCCGGAGGACCCCCCTAGGCCAAGCAGGGGCAAGAGGCCTCAAATTCAGTGGGGGATCCTACCTCCAGAGGAGGGATTACAGGACACGTACAGTCCGATGTTGCCATAGAGGCTAGGGCGCATAGTATTGTAGCACTTATGTTAGTGTTTATCTAAGGATGTTGTAGTAGACTATGAACTATCTATGTTGTACTGAACTATCATATATTTAACTTATTATCAGCTTGGATTTTGATATTATGCATTGTGTGTTTTGAGCTAAACACTGTTGATGTCTGGCAGCCATTATGATGTGTGGCAGAGATCGACGAGGATGACCCCGACGGGTGGAGGTACCTCAGCCTCTGGTAGAGGAGATATCCCTACCACCTGAGGAGATAGAGGTGGAGCAGGAGTTGCCTACTCACTTCAACGTAGCAGGACCGCAGGTAGCGGGTCTTGGCTTGCAGGGGGATGCACCCGCTATCACTATGGTACAATTGATGCGGGAGGTGGTGGGTCTCATTCCAGAGTAGAGGCAACACCACCAGTAGGCACCACCCCTACCTATTGTGCTGGGAAGCAACAAAGGGTTACTAGGGGAGATCCGGAGACTATCCCCACGCTTGTTCGAGGATGTCGTCGATCAAGCGTCAGAGCTATATATTGGGGAGTTGGAGAAGACTTTTGACGTCTTCAAGGTAGAAGATGTTGATAGAGTGAGGACCGCTACCTACCTGCTTCATGGCAGCGCGGAGGACTAATACCTCAGGGAGGTACGACTGATCAGGAAGAGGAAACCGTTTGACACCTCGGAGGAAGTCAAGATGGTATTTTATATCAAGTACTTTTCCCAGGGACGATTGCTACAGCTGGAGCAACAATTCATCCACTTGAAACAGGAAGGGATGACGGTCGAGCAGTATAAGGCCGAGTTCGACTGTTTGGCCAGATTTGTCCCTAATTTGGTGCCGACTGATGCCACTAGGGCCTGAAGATTTGAGTGCGGCCTCCGGCAGTCACTCAAGAAGATCGTAGTTGGGTTTATGTGCTCCAGTTACGTAGAGGTAATGGCCCGAGCGAAGTACATTAAGGTCTCCCATTAAGGAGACTCATAGGGGCCACCACGGGAAAGAAAAGAAGAAGGAAAAGGGGTAGAGCTCCAGCCACAGCCAGTCATCTGGAAAGAGTTCTTGACGATCTAGGTCAGAGCGCAGGTCTCGGTCGTATAACAGGTCCTCTGGTTCATTGGTTGCATTTGGAGGTAGAGGATCTTCAAGCAATGTGTCTTTAGCCTATTTGTTGCTACACATGTGGAGGGCCACATAAGAAGGCACAGTGCTAGATCATTACAGGAGGTTGTTTTGTTTGCTGTAGCCTAGAGCATCGGAAGCCGCAATGTCCTCAAATCTAGACAGGCGTGCTAATGGAAGAGAGAATGTGTATTGCAGATCCTCGTGTACCTCACGAATCGACACACCCGTGACAGAGGCGGGGGTGGAGACAGGAAAGAGAAGGCGACTGTGGCGGGTCACTAGCCTTCCACTAGCCAGCCCACCGGCTACGTGGGAGGCCGATGACCCAAGGATGAGTGTACCTACAGACGGGGGTACACACTCACCATGGAGGATGCACAGGCGTCGCACGATGTCGTAGCAGGTACCATTACTATTAGCTTATTTTATGCCTACACTTTATTTGATCCGAGTAGCATACATTCCTTTGTTTCCATACTATTTGCACAGAGACACTTGCTACCGACAATAGAGCTACCGTATGAGTTGTGCGTTAATACCCCGCTAGGAGCTGCTAGGTTAGTAATCAAGATGACACCGGCATGCACAGTGGTGATCGAGGGTCACGAGCTACTAGCAGACTTGCATGTGATGGACCTGGATTATGATGCAATCCTCAGGATGGATGGGCTCTCTTCTATATACGTGGTGGGGGATTGCCATGGGAAGAGGAGTTTGGATATTGGATTCAGAGGAGTTCACCTTCCGTGGTAGTAAGGGCTATTCTTTGGTCAAGGAGATTTTAGCTATTCAAGCTCGGAGGTTACTCGATAGTGGATGCGTGGGATATCTCGCCTCGATCTCAGAGGCTAAGCAGCGGAGTAGCCTGACCGTCATAGATGTCTTAGTGGCGAATGAGTTCCTTGATGTATTCCCTGATGATCTACCGGGATTACCCCAGAGCAAGAGTTGGAGTTCTCTATTGATTTTTTTCTTGGTACGGCTCCCGTATCTAGGGCCCCATATAGGATGGCGCTCGCAGAGCTAAGGGAACTGGAGAAGTAGCTGGGGAAGTTGTTGGAGAAGGGTTTTATTTGATCTTGGGGAGCTCTGGTGCTATTTGTCAAGAAGAAGGATGGGTCGTTGAAACTATATATTAACTATAGGGAGTTAAACAAGGTGAGGATCAAGAATAAGTACCTATTACCAAGGATTGATAACCTCTTCGATGCGCTACAGAGAGAACATGTGTTCTCCAAGGTTGACTTGAGATTCGCGTACTATCATGTACGGATCAGGGGGGGACATCCTAAAGAGTGTCTTTCGAACTCAATGTGGGCACTACGAGTTCCTAGTGATACTGTTTGGGCTCACCAATACCCCGGCAGTGTTAAGAAAGGTACCATACAGCCTTAAGGTATTATAGACCTCTGGCTGATAGCGGGTACTTACCCTCGACAATCGACCGTTACCACAAACTTTCTTATGGTGAAGTGCCCGTCAAGCCACAATGTAATATTGAGGAGGCTGACCTTGAATGCCTTACAAGCTATGGTTTCTATTATAACCTCATGATGAAGTTCTCCTCCGAACATGGATGCAGAGAGCTCTAAGGAGACCAACAAGCATCTCGATAATGCTACATGGCCCTACTAAATAGAAAAACTCAGGAGTCCTTGACTATAGGGATCCAAGAAGTATTCAATAGCGGATTAGCTCCGAGAGCAACCCTTGTCGAATAACTAGCCTAAATCCCCTTATTGGAAGGTCGACCTGATAGAATAGCGTAGGTCGGGCCTAGGCTGCAAGACGAACAAGGGGAGAGTGTCCAGGCCTTTCTAAGAGATTCAACTAATAGTTGTAACTATCTTTTTCTCCATTGAAAATCAAGGCCCATCTTTTATTCGCTTATGGTTTCATCTTTACAATTTTTAACAACTAAGTAAAGTATCTCCGACCACTCTCACTCAAAGTCCCTTCTAAGGGTCAAGTTCCTCCTACGAGCTCGTCCAAGTCCCTTCTAAGGGTTGGGCTCCTCCAACAAGTTCGTCAAAGTCCCTTCTAAGGACCGAGCTCTACTTACGAGCTAGTCAAGTTCCTTTTTAAGGGTTGAGCTCCTCCTACGAGCTTGTTAAAGTCCCTTCTAAGGGCTGAGCTCCTCATATGAGCTCGTCAAAGTCCCCTCTAGGGGCCGAGGTTGTCAAAGTCCCATCTCAGGGCTGAGCTCTCTCAGCATGCTCGTCAAAGACTAGTAGAGGGCTGAGTGAAGAGAATCTTCGCCGACCATACTGAAGTCCCCTAGATAGCAAGGTCCTTCTCATAGAAGGGATTCGAACAATAGGAAAAGATCGCCTCCCTTGAGAGGATGACCACAAAGTTTTGTCGCCTAGATGCCGATCTGACCTTAAGGAAAAGACCATCTCCCTTGAAGGGAAGAACACAAAATCCTATTGACCTCGACGTCGGTCTTGTCTTTAAGAAAGGATCATCCCCCTTGAGGGGAAGATCACAAAGTCCTGTCGGCCTCGGCGTCGACCTCACCTTTAGGAAAATATCACCACCCTCAAGGGGAAGACCATGAAGCCCTACAGGTTAAAGTTCAAAGTCCTTCGTGAGGGCCGAGCATAGCTCGTCAAAGTCCCATTAGAGCCGAACCCCTCGTACGAGCTCACCGAAGTCCCTTCCAAGGTTCGAGCTCCCCCTAAGGGCCCGACTCTTCTCATCAAAGTCTTCTCAACCTTGCCCAAATGTAGGAGAGTGGAGAGACCTTCAAACTTGGATATAAGAGAGTTGAAAAACAGAAGAGAGATATGCTCGGTATGAAAAGCAAACACACATGTCTAAATTCATATCGCTAGCACGCCACAGAACCATAAAAAAGAAGCATAGTTACCCATTCAAAGAAAAGTTTTCATTATAGTCAAGAAAGGGTACTTGGAAGAGAAAATTGATACAAAAGAACCTTATGGGAAGTGAGGCGGGGGAGAAACATGATGTTGGAGGGCCTCCTGAAGTTTAGGGAAACAAGGTCTAGCCCCGGGTTCTCACGAGTGATCTCTTGGCTAATATTAAATCTCTCTTCAGCTTCCCCTCCTCGCCTCCAAGAGGACTGCATCTTGAAACATAGAGGAGGACTTGTGGGCAAACACAACCTGGGAGGAAATCTCCTGAATATGGGCCTTACACTGTATGGACTCCTTATACTCCGCTACAACCCTCTCGCAAGCTTCCTCAAGAATAGCTGATCGTCCCCGCAACACCCTCTCCATATCTTCATAAAAGGTTCTCATTGCAGGCTACACTATGGTGAGCAATTACGAAAGTCCCTCCCTATCCTTTTTAGTTGCCTTGAGATTCTAGTAGAGCGTCTTCTTGAGCTGTAGAATCGGGTGACTTCTCCTGGTGAATTTCTCCTGGGCGTGTTGAAGGTCGATCTCAATCTTCATCAAGTGGGCTCTAGCCTTCCTCGATGGTACTTTAGGGTCACCACGCCCTGTCATCCCCCACCAATGGGTCATCAAGAACCCTATCATGATCCCTACATCCATCAAAAGAAAACCGATCAAAGGAAAATAGAAAAAGGACACGAGAAAGAAAACGGAGCCTACCTTGACTCCAGCGAGGTTCAACTGTGATTTTAGCTCCTTCTCGTCGAGCCCTTCAAGCCTATTAAGGCCCAACTCTGGGAGATGGTCCATAACGTCTCAACAACAGTTGTTGGATTTATAAGAGGGGGTCTGCCTACCTCGTCAGCCACTATCCCTTATGGGAATACCTGATGGGCAGGGCCACAGAAGGACCCAACCGAACTTATGATTCCAAACCCATTGGGGAAATGAGGACGCCCGCCCCATGGCAAGGTCGCTCAGGCCCTATCTGCCTACCAGGGGACACGCCCTCCCTTGCGCTCCCCCTACCGGCAAAAGTGGTGCCTTGAGGATCTAGGGAATTGGAGCAAGTACGCGCCCTTGCAAATAATCTTCCCACAAACGCCTCCTCTTATCGAATAAAGAAAAAAGAATGGGACCAATGCGGAAATCTCTTAAAGCTCACTTAAGTTGATCGTGGTCCATTTCCAGGAGACAAAGAATGAGCCTTAGAAGTAATAGAGAGGAAGATGTGAGTGTGGCTACCACGAGTTGATTATTTAAAGGGAAAGACAAGAGGCCTAAGGGGGTTCCGACGTATGAGGATGCTCTCGAAAGGGACACCTTGCAATTAGTCAACATGTAGGCCACGATCCCGACGTGTCCCCAAAAGGGCTGCATTGAGAGTCACCCCCATCATGGCGCTTTCTTAATCCCTTCGAAAAGATGGCTGCAAGAACAACACCCTATTATGCCGTCTGTTAAGGCCCCTTGGGAAAGAACGCTCTATCACCCTGAGGGTCTGTTTAATACGCAAAAGAGAACAGCATAAGAGTACAGCACAATACAAGTGGTTGTGGGACAACACATTCTTTGTTTAATATTCAATGGATATCATAAAACCTTTTGTGTTGTTCTTCATTGGTTTTGCAAAAGTACTGGACAGAAAGCTATAAAATTACTACAATACCCTTGTGCTTTCTTATGTTGTTTTGGAGTAAATTTTTTTAGAGTTTTAATATAAGTTGGTGGCAAAATTGTTTCTAACTTGAGGACATTATTGTTGTAATTTTAATATAAGTTGGGGGCAATGTTGTAATTTTTAATATAGATAGGGAGCGAAATTGTCTTTAAGTTGGGGGCATTGTTGTAATTTAAATATAAGTTTGGGGCAAAATTATGTTTAAGTTGGGGGCATTGTTGTAATTTTAATATAAGTTGGGGGCAAAGATGTCTTTAAGCTGGGGGCATTGTTGTAAATTTAATATAAGTTGGGGGCAAAATTGTCTTTAACTTGAGGGCAATATTGTAATTTTTTAATATAAATTAGGATTTGGGGAGATTGTTGTAATTTAATATAAGTTGGGGGCAAAATTATATTTAAGTTAGGGACATTATTATAATTTTAATATAAGTTGGGGGCAAATTTGTTTTTAAGTTGACAGTATTGTTATAATTTTTAATTTAACTTAGGGGAAAATTTGTCTTTAAGTTGTGCTGTCCCTCACTTAAAAAGTTGTACCGTAAATTTTGAGGGACAAAATTTTCAGTCATTTGTGTTGTACTCCCTTCTTGTGTTGTACTTGCATCCCATTTGCCAATTAAACAACGTACAAGAAACGTTGTCCTGTGATGTACCTCATTTTTTCGCGTATCAAACGGACGCTAAAGTTGTGAGGCCGACACGACACAATTAATAAATAAGATAAAAGCATAACATAATTAATATATATGGCACAAAACTTTTAAGAGGAAAGTTGACTACCACACTTCTTAAAAATTGAGAGGTTTGGGATAACACAATTGGTTCAAGCCATTTTGGTCCCTGAAAACAGGTCTAATGTTCATTTTCATCCTTAATTTCAAAAGTTGTTCAATATGGTTCCTGTGTATTGCGTATTCCATCACATTTGGTCATTGATGCTGATGTGGCACACGAATGAAATACATGGTATTTATTTATTTATTTTATTTTACAGGTTGTCATATTTTGATGACATGGCGAGCCAAAGAAGATCGCTAACGTAGCGTAGCATGCCACGTGACAGATTTTTTTAATTTTTAATTTTTTATTTACTTTTATTTTTTTGTTATTGCTTTGTTTCTCTATAAATAACGTTACAATGGACAAGGAGAAAAAGTTTTTTTTCTAAAATTTAAGCAAAGCAAGCTGTAGTGTTAACAAAATTTTTCTATGTCAAGCGTAGGTAGCCCATGAAAATACCCTACCTTGGGGGTTGCCTCCGCGCAACACAGAAAATTTTTGTTAATGCTACAACTTGTTTTGCTTAAATTTTAGAAAAAAAAACTTTTTCTTATTATACATTGTAACGTTATTTATAGAGAGAAACAAAACAAATAATAAAAAACTAAAAAAAATAAAATAAAATAAATAAAAAATAAAGTATAAAAAATTAAAAAAAATTAAAAAATTTGCCATGTGGCATGCCACATTAGCAGTCCAGCTGGCCCACTATGTCATCAAAATACAGTCACCTATAAAAATAAAATAAAAGTAATAAATGTCATGTATTTTATTCATACGCTCTTACATCAGCCAGGGCCAAACGAATCACGCAATACACAAGAACCATATTAAACAACTTTTGCAATTTATGATGGAGATGAATATTTGATTTGTTTCCAGGGACCAAAATTGATCACCTTAACCCTAACACAGTTCCCAATACAAAATGTTTCTCGCCAAAACCTTTAATTGACATTTAAAAATATAATAATGGGTCACCCACCAATATATGGAAAGCACGTCACTATCTTGTAATTAATACTTTTGATTTAAAATTTCCCTCCAAAAAAATTCAAAATTTTTCTAAAAATAAGCCTAACCCCAAATGAGATATTCCCAAGCCAAACATAAATATTTGAAAACTATTGAATTTAAACTAATATTATTTAAATTAAAACCCCTACACTACAAATATTCCTCCATCCCATTGCCTCTCTTATCCAACTTTCACTTCTCCCCCTCAAGCTCCTCCAATGGCTGCCACCACAGTTCTCGTCTTCGACTTTGATAAAACTATAGTTGATTGTGATAGTGATAGTTGGCTCATTGATAAGCTCGGTGCTACAAAACTCTTTGATGATCTTCTTCTCACCTTGCCTTGGAGCACCGCCATGGTTAGTGTATCTATATATATAACAACTACTCTTTTTTCTTTGTTTACTTTTTCTTAATATTTTGGTGTCAAAATTTTGATTTTATGATGTTTTGTTGTAGGTTAAGGTCATGGACGAGCTTCATTCTCAAGGATGGTCTGCTGAAGATATGGCCGAGGTTCTCAGGAAAGCTCCTTTGCATCCTAACACCATCTCTGCCATCAAGTCCGCTTATGCTCATGGGTATATTTTCATTCTTTAAAATTTTTTCCTTTTTTTGGGGTTTTTTTTTCAAAATCTTGTCCACAATATTTAATTCATGATGGGAGGCATTAATGTTGGCCTTTAAGTTAGAGGACGAGTCTTGTTGTAAGGGGTTATTTGCATTTTGCCTAGAAGTTATATTTAGAGTTTATTTTTTTTAATAAATTAGAAAATACAATATCTCTTGGAGCTCTTTCCCTGGTATAAACTTAAATTTTAGAATAACAACAACAAAGTAATATTGAGCTGTGTTCAAAACAAAGCCTCTTCATCCTATATTCTTCTGTTTACTTTGTTTCCAACATTGTTCAGGTGTGAGTTGAGGATTGTGAGTGATGCTAACGACTTCTTGATTGAGACAATCTTGGAACACCATGGACTTATGGGTTACTTCTCTAAGATCAACACAAACCGAGGGTTCGTAGATGAGGAAGGGAGGCTCAAGATACTCCCCTACCATGACTTCACATCCAATATTTCCTCCCATGGCTGCCCTCTTTGCCCTCCCAATATGTGCAAGGTTTTCCATTTTGTAATTCAGTGATTCCAAACTATTGCATGCATGTTATATATGAACTATATGTGAACATCTCCCCTTGAATATTGTTCCATGCAGGGATTGATCATTGAGAGGATTAAAGCAGAAATACTAGCAGAAGGTAAGAAGAGGATCATCTATTTGGGAGATGGAAAAGGAGACTTCTGCCCTACTCTCAAGCTCGGCAAAGCTGATTTTGTGATGCCGAGGTTCAAGTACCCGGTGTGGGAGCTCATCAGTAAGAACAAGGAGCTAATCAAAGCTGAGGTTCATGAATGGAGTGACGCTGAAGAGCAAGAGAAAATTCTCTTGCAGCTCATCAACAAGGCAGCCATGGAAAGGGCTGAAGAAGGTGATGAGGCCATTGAGGACACCACTGCTACAGACCACGGTAGGAACTGAGGCACCGACAACCCATTGAGAAAGCAGCACTTAATTGACTGTTTCATTTATATGGCATTCTCGGTTGAGTCTTATTGTAATGGACACTCGTATTACTAAATAAATGGTGTCGCTTATCACTTTTTCAACCAAAAAAAAAAAAACCAAGACGGCCATGGTTGTTCTTAGCAATGCTGCTAAGTTTGTTGATTGCAAGCAGGAAAGTGTCCCAATTCCATCTCATGGAACAACACTCCCACTATAATTCATGAGTTTTTTTTTTTTGGTAGAGTAAGAGCTAATATTCAGCTAACTGTAAACAAAATAAGGTGTATTAACACCCAGCACAAAAGTCTGCAACTTGGTGATTTCTGATTTGAGCCACTCAGGCATTGCATCTAAACTGATAAATTGTTTTTCAGTACTCAGTCTTCTAGCATTTGTTGCCAAACCATCCGGGCCTTGATTCCTTTCTCTTGGGATCCACTTGATATTCCATCTGTCCATAGAGTTGAGCATATCTTTGCATTGGTTAACATGGACCTGGCATCTCTCATCTGGGTCAGCTCTTGCGGAATTTATCCACCTTTGGGCTAGTAGGGAATCAGTATGAATTTGTCCCTCTTTTGCACCCAACTGTAACAGCTTCTTCAGCCCTTCTTTGACAGCAACTAGCTCTCCCTCGTATGCTGATACAGCATCACATTGTGCATACCCTACAAAAGAAATTATACCTGTATTAGTGAGAATAATAATACCAATACCAGCACGTACCTCCCCTTCCTTCCATGCGGCATCAACAAACAGATGGTGGCTAAAGTATTGTAGATCCCATCGCATTACTGTTTGATCTTCCAGCTCCTTAATGCTCCTTATCCCCTGTTTTTGATCCATAATCATAGAGATGGATTGGTGGACAATTCTCTTTGGATCTGTCTCCCATTCTCTAAACACTTTATTGCATCTTTGTTTCCATATGAGCCAAAGACCAGTTGCAATGACTTCCACTTCATCAGCTGATATAAATTGATTGTCAAGCTTCCTCCTCTCCAGCCAGTTGCCCAGAGTTAGATCATCAGTAAAGTTCCAACTACTAAGGAAGCCCTCCTTCTTGAAGCAGTTCCAAACCTGTTTAGCAAAAGAGCATTCTTGAAACAGATGAAGGTTAGTTTCTGGCATGAGGTTACATATTGGGCATGGTATATCAGGGCCAAACCCCAGATGATAAAAATATGCATTGGTTGGGAGCCTCCCATGAAGAAATTTCCAAAGGAAAATGGAAATTTTTGGCATCACATTAAGCCTCCAGAGCTTCCTCCAACCAGGCCAAGGATTGGACTTATCCTTTAATCTATACTCATCGTATATAGCAGCAGTAATTGACCTACCGTTAGGACTGTGTGACCACCTCCATCTGTTTTTTAATTCCTCATGATTTATCTTTTTTGTACAGATAATGTTAGCCACCCAGTGTGGCCAGATTTGTGTTAGGGAGTCATAGTCCCATTGTTTGTTTATAAGCATATCTCCAACCTGCAGTGATGTGATATCCAATTCCATATTGATGAAAGTGGGTTTCAAATTAAGGGGGATGTTGAATAGCCAAGGATCATACCATATTGAACAATTGGGAGAGGTGACCACCTGGGAGATATCAGCTCTAATCTCCCTGGCAGTATTAATCAGACCTCTGTAGGTCCAAGAAATTTTTGCAGTTTTGTTAGTTTGCCACATATCCAAACACCCGTATTTGGTTATCATGAATTTAGTCCATGTTTTGTCTCCCTGGTTTAGCAATTCCAATACTTGCTTGGATAATAATGCCCTCTTCATCAATCTTAGGTCTTTAATACCCAACCCACCCTCAAATTTGGGACTAGAGACAGTACTCCAGCCAACTAAATGGACTCCATTGCCACTGCTAGAGTTAGACCAAATGAATTTCCTAACTAATTTGGTGATACTATCAAGTATTGAATTAGGGATTGCATAGGTACTCAGTCCAAACAATGGAATTGACATGATGGTAGCATTGGCCAAGGTAACTCTACCAGCCATAGATAGATGCATAGTCTTCCAGTGGGCTAATTTTTCTTCAACTTTTGTAATCAGTGCCTTGAAATAATCCACTGGAATCCTAAAGGGGGAAATCCAACATCCAAGGTACTTGAATGGGAAAGAGCTCTGTTTTATGTCCAAAATCTGGAGGATTGACTTCTTAATTCTGTTATTGATCCAGGATGGGAGAAAAATATTGGATTTGGACATGTTTGGTCTTTGACCACTGATTGTTTTGTATAAATCTAAGCACATCCTAATGGATCTTGCATTTTTTCTTGAAGCATAGCCACATATTAACAAATCATCAGCGTAAAGAGTGTGGTTAATGTGTAAATTCTCATTGATCCTAATGCCATTAATTAATTTTATAGCTTCAGCTCTATTGAGGATGTTAGTAAGGATTTGGGAAACCATAATGAACAAGTAGGAAGACAAAGGGTCTCCTTGTCTAAGGCCAGCCTTAGGTTTGAACCATCTCCCAGAGCTTCCATTGATAAGGAAAGCCATGGAAGTTGTTTGAATACAAGCCTTAACCCAATGTATCCACTCAGTTGGGAAAGACATTTTAGTTAACACAGCAGTGACAACATCCCATCTAATTATATCATAAGCTTTTTCCATATCAATTTTGATTAGCATCATTGGGTGTGTTTGGGTATCATGCTCTAAGGAATGGGCCAATTCTTGGGCAAGGAGGATATTATCAAAGATGCTCTTGCCCGTCACAAATGCCGATTGCTCTCTCCCAATCAGATCAGGTAATACCATTCTAATCCTATTGGCCATAATTTTAGCAATGACTTTATAATTGATGTTGCATAATGAAATAGGCCTAAAGTCATTGGTACTGATTGGATTTTCTTTCTTTGGGACAAGGCATAAATGGGTTTGATTCCAGCTTTGGGGGAGGGTACCTTTTTCAAAAAAATAGATAATGGCTTTGGTAAAGTCCCTACCAATATTGGGCCAATATGCTCTTAAGAACTCACTGTTTATTCCATTGGGTCCAGGAGCTTTTCCCTTAGGCATGGCTTTTACTGTTTGGAATACCTCAAAACTGGTTACAGGTTTGATCAGTAGCATTCTATGTTCACTGGTAATAGTTGGAAGGTCATCTGGCAGAGAATGGATGATTTGCTCAATGGGAATTGTGGAGTTGTTTTGCCATAAGCTAGTGTAATGATCAATGAGGCACTCTTCAATTTCACCATGGTCAGATAGCAGGATTCCTCTATTATCCCGCAGCTGCATGATTCTATTCTTGTTTCTATGGTTTCTGGTCATTTGATGGAAGAACTTGGAATTACAATCCCCATTTTGGAGCCACTGCATGCGGGATTTTTGGGCCCAATAATTGGTATTCTGTCTCAAGAGTGCCTGTTGTTTATTATACAAAGGTCTGATCAAATTCCAATCTTGTTGTCTTCCAATGTTGTTGTATTCATTAGCCTCGAGAGATCTAATTTCCTCCTCAACCTGTTTAATTTGATTCTCAATCTTTTGTGAGTAACCTCTACATTTCTTGTTTAAATCCAGTTTAAGGTTATTGAATCTGTGGGAAATGTCATGCATGGGGTTTCCAGATCCACTAGATCTCCAAATGCTTGCTATACTATTTTTACACTCATTTAGGTGAATCCAATTGTTGTCGAACCTAAAGGGTTTCTTTCTAACTGGTTCCCGGTTTCTAATTTGGAGGAGTAAGGGGGAATGATCAGATTGGCACCGAGCCAAATTGGTGACCTGATAGGAGAGAGCCTCATCGAGCCAGTCTGGATTAGCAAGGATCCTATCTAGTTTTGCCCATATTCTAGCAGAGCCTCTCTGGTTGTTACACCAGGTAAATAAGGACCCTGAGAATCTAAGCTCAGTCAAATTGTTGCGGGAAATAAAAGAGTTAAAGAGTTGTGTTTTCATACCAGATCTCCGATTAAGCTGACCTCCCACTCGTTCATGTGAGGATCGGGTTGCATTGAAATCCCCTAGAATTAACCAGGGTCCAGGTATCAACCCTATTTTATTCAGCTCGCTCCAAGCTGCTTTCTGTCCCTCAGTAAATTGACTGTTGTAAACCACGGAGACAATCCATGGTTTGGAGGACGCTCCAGAGATAACCATGTGGATAACATACCTGATTGTACATATCGGGGTCACTCTTATGGCACCTTTTTTCCATAGGACGATGATGCCACCTGAGAATCCCTGTGCTGGCACTGCTGCCCATTCCCATTGTCTTCTGAAGTTATAACAAAATCTTCGAATTCGAGTCTCATCCGCCCGAGATTCAACTAAGCACAACATAGTTAGATTCATAGATTTGATTAAAGTTATGATACGACTCACAGTGTCTTTTCCGGAGACCCCCCTGCAATTCCATAGAAGGACATTCATGGTAAACAATTGTCAGGGGGGTTTTGTGGTGTCGTATTGCACCGATTTTGTATCGTGGAGCAGCTAGCCTCCATTAGGCTTGCCTCCTGATTTTCCATTGTCTGTACACGTAGAACCTCATCTTCTGGGTTTCTGCCCTGGTTGGGCGGAACATCCTCTTCTATTGCTTCCTCTTCTTCTCCATATTCCGTGGGTTCATTCGCCAAAGCTTGTGTTAACCTGTGAACCAGGCTCCTGTGAGAAGAGGAAAGAGGGGTTAGGGCAACCGCTTTACCTTTGTTCTTCGAATCTAGGTTGAGAGGCTTTTGTCCCCGGTTTGGTTCTTCATCAAGGGAGGTGATCATCAGATTGCTGCCACGTATCCCTCCAACAGGATCAGGATCTGGCGAGGCCTTTCTCCCATGTCCCCCATCAAAGTGGGTTGATCTTCGGTGGGTCCCAACATTGGATCCCCGCGGAGGAGAGTCAGGAGACTGTGCTTTGTGAGATCGAGCTGGGCGTTGGTTAGATCGAGATCGAGTGCGCCTTCCTCGTAAACCGTCCGGACTCCTTTCCCTCGAAGCCCTGTCTCGTACGAAGGCTATTAAACGATCATCTCCTGCTTCCTTTGTGTCAGCGCCTCGACAACTTCGCCCAACGGGTCTTCCACGAGGGGAAGACTTTTCTTGATCCAAGTCAGCGATAGAGGTGGGCCCCTGGCCTGGCACTTGATTTGTCTCAATCCGTTCGATTAAGATGTGGCTGACATCCGACGGTGGATCTTGGGGAGTGGTGGGCACGTGCTCCATCTCGGTTAGAGCATCGAGATGAGGGAGACTCACGTGCTTCTCTTCCATCTCCTGTCTGCTCTCCGGGGGGCGGCCAACACCGCCGCGATCAGCACCGCCGCGACCAGCACCACCGCGACCAGCACCGCCTCGTCCTGTGCCTCCTCTGCCCCTTCCTCTCCCTCTAGACCCTCCTCGTCGCCTCATGTCTGTCATCCAAGACCCATAATCTAGCAGATTTGTATTTCTTGAGGCGTGGCTGCCATCCGCCGGGTTCTGGTGTTGCATCTCATCTGGGCGCTGGATAGGAGCCACCGCTTCCTTTTGTGTTGTGGCCTGCCCTTCCGGATTAAGCATCATCACTTCGGTTTCATTGGCCTCTGCTCCATTGGCAGGTGGTTTCTCAGTACAGTTTCCAGCTCCATGTCCGACGACCCCACAGGAGTAACAGAACACAGGAAGTTTTTCGTAGATGATCGGAACCAACACCTTCCTGCGAGGGGTGTTGACCCACACCGCCCTTTTAAGAGGTTTTTCCAAGTCAACTTCGACACATGCCCTGGCGAACTTAGCTCGATCTTTCTGCATAGTAGTGTAGTCTATCTTCACCAGGCGGCCGAAGTAGGAGACGACGGAATCCAGCATCTCCGGCAACCAATACTCCCACGGAAGATGATGGAGCTGGGTCCACACAGTGGCTGAAGTTAGTCGCTCAAAAGCAGGCTGAAATTGCTCCTTCCAAGGGATTAAGTGTAGAATTAATCCATTGATTGTCCAAGGGCCGTCTGTTAGCAGTCCCTCCGCCATCTTCTCAGATTCACACTGTACAACGAAAAACCCGTTTGGCATGTCTGATATTTTGAAGCTGCCAAATGGGTTCCAGAGTTTTGACAGGTTCTCCCTGACGCTCTCGAGAGGAGGAGGTTTTCCTAGGAATTTGCCGTATAGAGTACCTCTCATTGAGTTATGTGCACGGGCAAGCATCTCCGGTTCGAAAGTTATCGAGTCGGTGATGGTCGCCCGGAGTTTATCCAACACAGGGCCGGGGAAGATGACCGTTGGGGTGTCATCTCGGTTTGCAACCACTCGTGCCCAGGACCTGTTGCCATACTGTTCCTGGTTTTGCTTTATTCTGCCATGGCTTTGCAGCTGAGAATGGGGGGGAGAGTTCGAGTTGGGAGACCTTGGTCTCCCTCGTGAGACAAGCCCAAGGGGGGCCTTAGAAGCTATGGTAGGCCCCGGGGGAGCCATTGCTAGGGCCCCACCCACCGCCGTGCGGTGGGTAGAGCGGTCGTAAGTTCCTTGGTCAGCCCGAAGGCTGACGGAGAACGCATCCGTTCAGCGGAGATAAGGTAGAGCTATCGAGAGCGGGAGCGAGAGCTCTTCTCACTTTCTTCGAGATGTGTCTCTTTTGTTCCCTTATCCTGTTATCCACTCATGAATGCTCAATGCTTGAAAAATAAATGGCTTACTTCAATAATGTTAAACTCTATATTAATGAAAGGTGATAAGCATAAATCTAGATAGACGATGTTAGGGATATAGATGATATGCCCTAGACCCAATCTCTTGTGTAATGATTTGAACATATTTCAAACAATATAGTTTGATTAACATATGGCATTGTCTTTCTTTTGTCATCATATTAAGTGCTTAATATAATGAAGTCCTTGATTAAATTTAGAGACTTGTTATTATGATAGAGATCATAATAATGAGAGTCAAGTCTTAAACAATTTAATCTAAATTGTTCTTGGTCACAGGATCATTAAGCCTAGGACATTAGTGATCCGGTTAGATCAATATATGTGTGATAGTCTCTATAAGATAAAGATTAGTTGATCTCATTAACTAAATCACATATATAGATGATGCATATGGAGATATGATTATTGAACTGACTCAATTGAGAATTCCTAATGGTTAATATTACCATAAACTGTCAATTGGATATTCTCTTGAAGAATGAGATATAATAGTTCCTTTGACCTGAGATCATCATAGTAATTAACAAGCTATTTATCATACTTTGATTCTGGACACCTATTGCCCTAGGACGATAGTTGAAAGGATATTGGGTATGATTAAATACTTGTAGAATTAATGATTGATCAAGATGGAATCTGTCAACTCTTGGTAATGAGTTTGAGCTCTATGTTGTCATTATTTATAACGACTAAATTAAGACCTTGGTCAGGGCAAACGAATGATGAAGAAAAGAGTTTCTTAAGTCATTCGTTGGTCGGTTATAATTGACATGAAACATAGTTGGTAACCTATTGGGATTTGACAGTCCAACCATATCCTAGGGTTAACCCGGAGCTTTATTGACAGAAGGAAAATATTACATTATTCTTCAACGGGTTCTTGAGAGTAATTGTATACTTCATGCTATCCGATCGTTAAGGAGTGTTGCTAAACGCCAACCTTGATTAGTAAATTAGTATGACTAATTTACTACCGGCTTAGTATTGAACCTATGGGGTCACACACTAACGAGTGTTCTAATCTTTGCTAAAGGATTAATTGTTTTATTATTTGATGATTAAATTAGATTATTTAATTTATCAAATAAATAAAATAAATTAGTCCAAATGGAATATTATTATATTCTTTACTAGCATAGAGAATATAGTTAATATTAATGGACAAAATGAATAATGATTGCATGTGTTGGTTTTGGGAAAACCAAAAGGTCTTTGGAAGACCAAACGGTTTTGGGAAAACCAAAAGCCACATGCACTTGATGGTTTGGAAAACCAAAAGCCACATATAAATAATTAATGGTTTTGGGAAAGCCAAAAGTCATGCATGCTTGATGGTTTTGGTTTTTGGAAAACCAAAAGATTTTGGAAAACCCAAAAGAATCATGCAAATACCTATATATATGTGGGCTTGCATATGGGTTAGATGAACAAGAAGAGATACAATCCTTCAAGGAAAGTGAGAGTCACAACATATTGTTCAAATTGTCCGGGGATTCCATTTGTCAAAGGGTTGATAGCGAAGGTTGGTCTCGGTGTGGATACGCATAGAGTCTTCGCATTATCGAAGAGGTTTAAAGAGAAAAAGAAATTCGCTTCCAAGGTATGTTTTAGATCCGATCTTTAACAAGTTAGATAAATTTTAAATGCAAATAGATCTTCCATTGGATTATTTCGCCTTCCGCTGCGTGTTTTGAACACCGAATAATCCTACAGACGAGTGGCCTCATCTAGAACACACGCGCAGCTCTATCCTGAACATCCACACAAACAGAACAGGTCCCTAGTTCGAACACCCCCTTGGACAAGAGGGTCGCAGAAATCAAGGAAGAGGATAAAAAATGTCATAGATAAGCACGGCAGAGCATATCTTTGACAAGGCCTCTTACAATTAGATCTAGGGGACAACGACCGACTCCGAGGATCAGAGATAAAGGGAGAGAAGAATGAAGGAAAAAACGTATCTAATTGTTGAACCACGAGTCTCTCTCTCTCTCTCTCTCTCTCTCTCTCTCTCTCTCTCTCTTGATTTCAAAGCCTTTATATTAAAAGGGGTATGACCAAACGTGTTACATTTGGGACTCTACTGGAGACTATGCACCAAGTCGGAGTAGCCTATCAGTAAAGTGTTTAAGCTTAACGAGTTCCCTCACCACTAAAGCCCCCACATAGACCAAAACAATACACACACTTACATCCCCACCCCCAGCATCCAATTTCCTTACATTTCGATTACATTGTGCCAACTAACAAACCCATTTGATACAACCCCCTATCAAGTCCTTGCCCCCATAGATTCCCGCGTTTGCCTATCTCTTTCTTGCCCACCATACTCATCCTCCTGCCCCAGAGCGCCACCCTCCATACTCCTCCCTGGACCATATATCATTCCCCTAAGTCTTCTTCTGGTGCCTTCCTCCAACTTCCAAAGAACAAGAGCCTAGAGATGCTGTCCAAAACTCCCTGCTACTCCTTCCTCTTCCCTTCAAACACTCTTCTATTTCCTTCCTCCCAAACCGCCCACCAGACCACCATGAGTAGGGTTGTCCATGTGCACCTATCTTCAGCCCTTGCACGCGACACCAGGAATCCCAAGCCTCCTCCGCCGAGTTTTGTTCGATTAGCAGGTTCCATGCATCTTCCATACAGGCCCAGATTCCGCCAACAAACCTGCATTGTAGGAAGAGATGGTTCATCTCTTCTTCAGCCATCCCACACATGGGACATATAGTGTTTAAGTCCTCCCAGCCTCGTTTTCGGAGATTAACTCTTGTAAATGTTCTGTTATGCACGACCAACCAAGAGAACAGTTTAACTTTCATTAGAACCTTGACCTCCCAGAACACCTCGTGTATCCGTGATCTGGTGCCTCCATCTATTAGTAGGTTATACAGCCTCTTTATTGAAAGTCTGCCCGAATCTGAGAACCTCCATGCCCTGTGATCCTCCTATCGCGCTCACTCTATCCCTTTCAGAGTAGTCATGATATCCTCTACTTCCCCTCTTGCTTTCCCCCTCCCCCTCCGCGCCGGTGTCTTTACTTGGGACACCCACCAGACTCCTTCTCTTTCCGGGTACACACAATATGACACTCTCCTGTGCAGGTTGACACACTCCTTGAATGCCACCGGGAATGTCACTCTAAACTCAATGTCCCCAGCCCATGCATCAAACCAATAAGAACAACCCCTGCCGTTACCGAGCTTGACCTTCGTGCATCGGAGATATGTCCCGCACTACCAGGATTCCTTTCCATAATGCCGAGCAGCTCTTTGCATTCCCCCTCGATCGATCCCAAAAAGGTCACCAGTAATAGTACTTTGCAGACACATATTGCACCCAAGGAGAGCATTCGCCTTCATGGAATCTAGCCCACCACTTAGCTAGTAAACTCATGTTAAACACTTGGAGATTCAGTATTCCCAACCCTCCCAGCTCCCTTGGCCTGCAGACCGCTCCCTATTCCATCAAATTCAGGATACGCTCCCTTTCTCCTCACCAAAAAAACCTAGCCCATAGTTTGTCAACCTCTTGCACCACCCACTTTGGAAGCAAAAGACATGAGACATAGTGGTTTATGCACGTTGTTAACACTGTGTTCATCAACACCCACCATCCCCCCAGAGATAAATTCATTCCTTTCCAAGGGGCCAGCCTAGCTTGCATCTTTGCCACAACTTCATTCAATTCTCTCTCTCTCTCTCTCTGTGTGTGTGTGTGTGTGTGTGTGTGTGTGTGTTTTGGGATCCTCTCTAGAGAGCTCCGGCCAACGAAACCCTTAACTAACTTGGGCATTGGAGCTACCTCAGGGTGCGGATCCGGCCGACGAAAACCTTAACTAACTTGGGCATTGGAGCTACCTCAGGGCGCAAAGTCCGCACCGCCCTATTTTCCTATGCAAGATCACTTCGACAAAGACCTTCGACGGAACGAAGAAGCTCCTGGACACTTACTCTGACCACCATCAACATCTCCTACCATAACAAATCTCAACCATTGGTCTTGATCGGTGCCTATCACTAGGCGTAACCGGTTTTTGCACTAACAGTTTGGTGCCCTCTGTGGGACATAACAAGAAATTAAGTAGCCATGAGAAGAGGGAGGCAAAGCCAAGGAAAAGATGAAGAGGATGATGGTATCGCCAAGCTCCACGGAGATCAGGGAGTAGCAGAAACTCCTCTGAACCAGTCCTTTGGTGGAGACGCTTAGAGGGAGCACTATCGAACCCTTGAGCAGAAGATCGATGACCTAACCCGAGCTCTTTAGGCGGTGGAGCGTCAAGTCCCGCAAGCTCCACCACCACCGAGTGATCCTTTAGAGCCCTTAGAGAATCAGCAGAGGTCTAATGTTCGCACACCCAGGAGGAAAGGAAGACCGAAAGAAAGAAGCTCAAGGTTATCCCATCATAGGGCAGTTCAGTGCTACCTCAGGTCAGGCAGCGGCCCGAGACCCCTTCAAAGGTTCGACGTTATACTCCCTCCTAGGAAAGGAAGGAGTACATGAAGCACAATCCTCAGATGATCTCCCCTTACATCAAGGAGATCCTGGAATCGCCTCTCCCTGCTGGTTTCAGGACACCTTCCATGCCAACCTATGATAGCACCTCAGAGCCGATTGACCACCTGGCCTTCAGTACAATGATGCTGATTTACGGGACTACTAATACTCTCACATGCCGAGCCTTCCCGATGACACTTCACGGAGTGACCCAAACTTGTTTCAACAGCCTTCCCCCTGACTCCAATATCTCCTCCCTAAGGGAGTTGACCAGCCTCTTTGTCAACCATTTTGTGACCATCAAAAGACAAAGAAAGAGCTTAACCACTTTGATGAGGTTCAAGTAACGAGAAAGGGAGAGCCTACACGTTTATATCCTTCGTTTCAACACGGAGGCTTCGCTTTCGCGACTCTTATGGAGGGACTTCGCTACTCGGCTTTCCAGTTCTCCCTCTGTAAGAAACAGCCGAAGGGTATCTCTGACCTCCTTACCCGGGCGGAGAATACATCAACACTGAGGAAATTCAAGCGAGCTGGAAGGAGAAGTCCCAGCGGGAAGCTCGCAAAAGTGCCTAGAAGGAGGAGCCCAAATAAGAAGGGCACAAAAAAAAAGTAAACTCGGGCTAGGGACCCTTGACCAGAGCCAAGAAGTCGAGACTCCAACCTCGCGAGACCCGCAAGGTCGAGGAGCAGATGAGATACCAAAGCTACGCTCCTCTTAATTCAAGTTGGGAGTAGATCTTGAAGTTGGTCCAAGATCAGAAGATCTTAACATGGCCTACGCCAATGAGGAACTCAGCAGGTCTTAAGGACAACAAGAAGTATTGCCGCTTTTATCGATATCGAGGCCATCTCACCATCTAAAAGATGTAATTGATGACCTCATCCGGTGAGGTCACCTTGAGCAATATCTCCGCCAAGATCCAGGAGAAGGTTCATCCTCTTCGAAGCCCTCCACACTCATAACATCGCACAGGCTACGAAACACTAGCAGACTAACCTCTGCCCTCAAATGTGGCTAAAGATCTAGCTGACCTATTGTATGGTCAGAACCTGCGGTCAAACCTCTAGTATCCTGAACTCTTCCTAGATGATTGTCCCTGACTGTTGCCCTGATCTTTGCCCTGCTTATCCTTCTGTGGTGGCCCCTGTGAGTCACCCTGGCTAGAGGCGTCAATATACTTGGCCTTGGCCACCACCTCTGAGTAATTATTGTACATAAATCCTGCCACAATCTTCTTTAGTGAAGGTTGAAGGCCGGCCTCAAATCTGCTCACTGAGGTATCTAAACCACGACTAGACTCAGTACCACAGACAGCAGACCAGTAGAGTAAGGAGAGTTATCTTTGCCAAGCATGGATCTTTTTCGCCACTCCTCTCTTCTTACTTCTGCAAAAATCTCTTCTATGGATGGAAGAGGTTTTATGCAAAGTAGGCGTCCCCTAACCTCATCCAAATCTTTGCTGAGTCATGTCAAAAAAACATATGCTCGTTGTTTCTCTACAATGGCTCGATATTTTTCAAGGCAATTACTGCACCAATCGTACACATCAAACAAATCTGATTCATGCCAAATTTGGGTAAGAGCCGAATAATAATCATTAACATCAAGACTTCCTTATTTTAGGCCATAAGCTTTGTCCCTTATATCGCACAATTGCGTAGAATTCTCCAGGTCTGAGTATGCTAACTTGACTTTGTCCCAAATCGACTTGGCTGAGGTATGAACAAGATAGAGTGCCCTAATCTTATCCTCCATGGAGTTTATGAGCCAAGACATCACCAACACATTCTGAATTTTCCAAGTTGCAAATTGAGGGTCTAAAATATCTGGTTTTTTTTGTTGTTCCATCAAGGAAACCGATCTTTCCTCGTCCAAGGATCACCATCTGAATAGCTTTTGACCATTGGAAAAAGTTTTTCATTAAGTTTATGAGATATGATTTTTAGAGAAAAATTATCAACAGTAGGGGAGATTGTAAGAGTCAGCTGTGGAGTTTGTGAAACACCCACTTCGCTCGACTACTTGCTCTCTCTAGTGAGGCCTTTAGATAATCAGCCATTTTTCTCCCTGAACAAGAACCCAACTCTGATACTATGAAACTGGCCTTGGAAGGAAAAATATTGATGCTTCTAAGACAAGGAGAAGGTAGGCTATATTTATAAGCCTGATTCAGGAAAAAACGGATCCCTACAAACAAGGAAATAATTCTACAATAAAATAGAAATTAATTTGAAATATTTGACGGCTAAAGACAGGATATTTCATCCTAATTTTTCTCCTAAAAACAAGAATTCCAACTGCAACCTTGAATGAGAAATTATCTCTTTTAACACAAATTAATAAAGCTAGTCATACTTTCTCATTAAAATCATTAAGCATAAGGAGAACAAATTTTTTAAACAATAATCAAAAGCCATAGAAAAACCAAATGCCATCAACATAATTCCACAAACAATCTTCTTGGCACATGTTGTAGCAATCTACTCCAAATCTTCAGCCATCGTCACATTCTCGCTTTTTTATGTTTGGTGCATGTATCAATTCAAAACCTCAAATAAAATTAAGTCAATAGCATGCTTATATGTTGGTTATAATTCTTTATTGAGCAATATGCAAATGCTTATCAATTTCAGATCAATGCCATTCATTTACGTGGATTGATGATTAAGATTATTAGTCATGATCACCAATTACTGAGCTTTGATTTGATTTCCTCTCAATCCGATATATTAAGTGGCACTTAAGTCCTAACGGCAACTGGTTCAAATTGATCCAAGATAGATTAAAAGCAGATACCACACTTACATGTTTAGGTGATGCATTCATACAACAAATTGCCTTGACACAATGAGCAAGCATGCTTTTGCTGATATCCAAGTTCATTTCCTTTGAGGCCGCATTATTATAACTTTCTAGCAAATCTTGAGCTTTTCCGTTTCATGTGAATTGAACAAATAATGATAAATTTATAAAATTAAATAGTGGTAGTCAAATTGGCGTCTCAAAGCAATTAGACCACAAAAACAACACAAGCTGCTTAATAGGCAGTCACATATTAGGATTAGCATTCTTTTTGTTGTTATATTGAGGACCTGTTCAATTAACTTCCAAATTAAAAAAAAAAATAATAATAAGGGAGAAGAAGATGATCACCTTGGAGAATCGAGTTGGTGAGGACACGCGAGCGGCGACGAAGCTAACGGCAGTATGCGACGTCACGATGACAAGGCTGACGACAAAAATCTAGGCCACGGTGCGCTGAATGTAGTAATCAAGGTGGAGGTTACGTGGTTGGTGGAGGTTGTGTGGGTTGGTGAAGGCTGCGTTAGTGCAGAAAGGGTGAGAAAAGAATTAGGTTGAAACAAATTTGGAAAGAAAATTCTATGTAGATTACCACCACCCCGGTAATCCTGATGGAAACATAGTTTGGCGATAATCCGATTACCGACTTATTTGGCAGTATTTCACGGTTGGTAATCTCACATTACCAAGTAACATTACCGCATTTCACAAGAGCAAACGCTGTAATATTTTTTATATTACCTCGATTCAGTATTGTTTTCACATTATCACAACCAAACGGCCCATTAGTTTTCTTAGGTTTTTCCTCAGTTTCTCCGGTGTCTCTTAGGAATTTTAAGATGTAACTTAGAACTTTTATATTATCATAATTACCAAAATAATTACAGATTTATATAAATACCTATATAAGGAGGTGCAAGGCAAGCTTATGAATGCAAGAAAACGTAATTCAAATCTTCCACCATTTGTTTTAATCAATTTTTTCCTTAATTAAATAAATAAATAACAAAAGCTATAAAAAAAAGGACTTATGTGCTGAATGTTGACAAAACTCATTTACACATATTTTTTTAAAATAAAAAATTAAAAAAAAACCTTCATTTACACACATGTTCTGGTTGTGCAAAGTGACATCTCAAAAAATGAACTTGTTTCCAATGGAGGAGGAAAGTGAACATGCTTTGACCACTATAATGTTTTGTAGTACAAATAATAACTCATCAAACTTTATTATTGTAGGAGGTGCATGCCCCACTTTTAAAAACAAATAAAAATAAACAACTAAAGTAAAAGTTACTGAATGATTTATCTGGAAAGGTTGTGATAATGGAATCACATGAAACAAAAAAAGTACCAATAATGGGAATAAGGACCATATTTTTTTTAAACAATAACTTTGTATTTCAATAGGGAAAAATATATATATTTAGAAGTAATTTAATTCATATAATCCTATTTCTACTCAAAATATATATGAGCTTGAAAGTTCTACAATTATATATTTTAATTTATTTAGTAATATAATTTTTCACTATTTTTATTTTGAATAATTTAAAATTTTCTTGAATAGTTATTCCTCACAACTACTATGTATTTAGGAAGGTAAGCATCATTTGATAATAAAAAATAAATATATTTTTAAAATTATGTAAAGAATATAAATGTAATGATTTTTCATAATATCCAACACCAATAGAAGTGCAAACCATATTCCTTTAGATTTTTTTCAATACCAATTAAGGTCAAGATTTAATAAAATTGAAATATTTTATATAACTTACTAAATAATAAATAATTTTTTCCAAATATATTTTATTTTTTAAAAAATATATTTTTTTTATTGCCATGCTTAACAATCAAGCTATTTATGATGAGTAATCAGACCTCAAGCCAATAAAAATTTAAGTTTTATTTGCTCAACTGATTTTTTTTAATAAATATGAAAAGACGCTTTTTATCAAATCAAAAAATCTCAATTTTTTTACTCAATTGAATTTAAAATTATTTTCAAATAGAGATCAAACATGATTTAGTATATTCCAACTCAACTCGAAATAAATTATAAAATTAAAAATATAATATATATTTATTATTTTTTTAACAGTTCTAAATTACTGAGGCTGTGTGATGATTAATCAAGATTAAAAAATAAAATAATAGCAAATTATCTTCACCAAAATAAATTAATTGCTATGTTTTCTTTGAGAAAAAAAATTAATTATTATTTCACCGTGTGTGGATTTCTCTGGAGTTGACTAGAGTTCTCATAAACTTGGCGTCCATTTCCGGGAGTGCTTGTGAAAAAGTTGGCAAAATTACTATTTTTTTTTCAAAATTGTTGGAGGTCGAGTAAAATTATATTTTTGATATTTTTTTTTCACTGAAATGTGAAGATACTGAAGCAGCCAGAAATGAGTTTTTATATGCTAAAACTCACTTCAATCATTTTGATAATAAAAGATCAAAGATGATCTAAATCAAAATGGGATAAATGCTGAAATGGGTGAAATGGTATTATGAGGGGACCCTAAAGGTGTAGGAGGTGCAGGAGGTTACCAAAGATCGCCTGCATCTACATATCACAGGTTGTATATCACACACCACTGTAATAATGCTCACATCTACGTGATTCCATACAACTCTGTAATATCTCAAGCATTATCAATAAATGTGGTTTGTCTATCTTTTTTAATATATATATATATATATATATATATATATATATATATATATATATATATTATAAGGGATGCAGCACTCTTCAGGGAGCAATTTCGAGGACACGCAAGGTTAGGGGTGACATCACCACTATGGGATTCTGGTTATTTGTAATCATGGTGTTTGATGTGTTTCGTTTACTTCATATGTAACCCTACTGTTATCCTTACTATTAAGGATTAAAGCCATTTTTGATCAATGTACTTTGACCCAATATTCATTTTCATACTTGTATTTTGGGGTTTTTGTTCAAATACATCCTAGATGCTGACATGGCAACACAAGTGGCATACGAACTAAATACGGTTAATTTTTTATTCCAGGTGACATGTCACATTAGCATCTCACGTATCATTAAAAAAATTAGTTTATTCAAAATCTATTTTGTTATGTCATATCACCATGCCATGTCATCCTAACCTTATCACGTAAGCGGCCACATCAAAAATACTAGCCACATGTGCTGCCATGTTAACACTAGGGACGTATTCGAACAAAAACCCTAAAATATAGGGACTATATCAAAAAAATTTAAAATATAAGGATAAAAATGAACATCGGATCAAAATACATGATCAAAGTTATTAGCAAAAGGGGCGGCGATTTCCAGCGAGGGGCGGCGATGGCGAAAATATGGAAAAGACACTCACCTCCAGCAACCGGTGTGGACAGCCACGCCCAGCAACATTCAGCAGCAACAGGGACGAACGGAAGCCCGAGAAGGAAGGCGTCAGCTACTCAGAAGCCCTTGTCGGCGAGCAACATCAATCCTTCATCACAGCATCCCTGACCACACCTCATCCCCAGCACAACAATCACAGCTCTGACGACGAGAGGGGATGGGAGGACGTGCATTTCAAACGACGTCGACGATCTCCAGAACACACCAATCCGGTGGAGAAGAGACCTCCCCCACCAGCTACTGCACCACGTCAGGGATCGCCGCCATACATCAAGACGCCGGAAGGAGTCATTGAAGTTTGCGGTAAGTGCCTCCGACCAGGACACATGGCTCGGAATGTCGTCGGGCGATGATATGCCAAGTCTGTGGTAGTGTTGGACATCGCGGAAGGGACTGCAGACAGAAAGGTTAATCCAGCTGACGCCCACCGGAAACGTGCAGAGAAGCGCGCAGCCGGGAACGCCACAACCACGACCACGACCACAGAAGACCATCACCTAGAAGGAAGGAGCATCCGCCAAGGCCGATGGAGGGATTGAACGCACCGCCACCACCTTTAGTACGTATTAACGACGCATACCCGCCGCGTGGCTACCCGGAAAGTTGCAGAACATTACACATCACTGGCGTTAGACGTCGGGATGATGCGAGGGAAAGAAGAGCTGAAATCCTTCACGGTGGCGATGATAACTAAGATCAACGGAGGCTTCGTGATAGACTCCAAGTTCTCAGTTGCACTCAAGGAAGCCCTGGAAATGGAATGTGACTGGTCGGCGAAGGAGCTCAGGGATGGCAGGATGATGATCAGCAGCAGATCACTGGAGGAAGCTAGAGAACTTGAACAAACCGGTGAGATCCACCTCCCGGCGTTCTCGTTCAAGTGTGCACCATGGACCCCAGATCTATGGCGGCCGGAAGACGCGGACGACGAAGTGAGATGGCTGGAAATCCGACCGATGCCGATGTTCTGCTGGGACAGAGACTCGGCGGCCAAAATACTGAAGACTGTGGGTGAGCTCGTGTACGTAGACCGACGAGGAGGCTTCATGGCTGATGACATACGAGCCGCGGTCAGGGTTCGACGTGGAAGAACGTTACCCTGCATAGTATGGTGCAACATCGGCACACGCAAAGACAGAGTCCTCATCGGCATGGAGAGAGGGCAGACCCCTCTGCCATGGAACGGAGGAGACTCCGGTGTGATCACAGATGATATAGAAGTGGAAGCCCTGGCCTGGATGAACCGAAAAAGCAACTATGACAGCTGGAGAGTGCCGTCGACCAAGGAAGCTCCGGCGGGGCGGACGTCCACAGGTGATGCTCAGGGCGCGGACCAGAGAACGGCTTCTGACCAGAGGGTAACACAAGCCCGGACCGGTCCTGCATCCAAGCAGCACCGGCCCGTGGCACGGCCGCCTAGGGAACCTCGCGCGGCTCATACCCAGGCCGGCGCAGAGGGGACGTGCCGTGAATCTCATTCCAAATCCGTACCACGGCCGTTAGGCGCACAGGGACACGTTTCGATCTCTCTGGAGTCGCGTGTGATGGAGAAGAATGAGTTGACTCAACCAATCCCATGCAACATCAAGGGCAAGGAAAAGCTGGGAACGGACTTGGGCTTGACTCGGGCGCGCCTCCCGCCTCTCACAGCTGAATTCAATGAGCCAAGTCACCTCACACCTGAATTCAATGAGCCAAGTCACCTCACACCTGAATTCAATGAGCCAAGTCGGGTTCAACCAAGTCACAACCCAACTCAGACCCAAACAATGGAGACAAATAACAAGGGCAAGCGCCTAAGGGAGTCACGTCAAGAACCAAACCAATTAATGGAGCAGCCATACCCATTTGATCCATCAGGCCCATCTAAATCTATGGACCCCATTCCTCTGATGGACTCAAACCCAATTGATACTAGCCCACTCCCTACATCAAATATGGAAACCCAAACAAATCACAACATCAACAATCCTCAACTCATTCCACGAAGCAATGTATCAACCCAACCTGAAACAGACAAGTATCAAAGACCACTCTGTCATGTGGAGAATCTGAACCCACAAGGAAGACATATTGTTGAACTAATTAATAGGGGTATAATTGATCTCAACAAAACTTCATTGATGTATAAGAACGGAGGCTGGAACATTATCTCAGACACAACAAATGCCTATGAGAAAGAACAACCAGGACCTCCAACTCAGGGTGAAGAAAGCCAAAAGATCTGCACAAAACCTCCTGCAAGTACTAGCACAAAAAGCAAAGGGAATACTTCAGGGGCACCTAGCAAACCACGGAGTAGGCCTCGGAAGGTGAAGGAACCAGAAGAGGAGGCTCCACCAACATGCAAGGAACGTAGATTGGAGCGCATCGACCCGGAATGTATTACTCTTTCCCAATCCTCTATTCAACTAACCCTTGCTGACTGGCCTACCAGGGGAATGATCACTTCCGTACAAAAATCGGGGATCGAACTAGACCAACAAGGGGATATGTACAACTACTTACAACAAATTCAAGTAAAAGACGCCGAAAGATCAGGGAAGGGCAAGGACCGCATCTAAGCCCAATCCTTGATAACCAATCTATCCAGGGCAAATTATGTTTATTTATGAAGCTAATGTCTTGGAATGTGAGGGGACTAGGGAAACGTAAAAAACGTTTCCTAGTAAGGGATTTTTTGGGAAAGCAAAAGCCGGATCTATTTTGTCTACAAGAGACAAAATTGGCTGACATGGACAACCGGATTTGGAAGAGCATTGGAGGTTCATTCTATGACACACGGGTGGTCCTCCAAGCTGAAAGCACTAGAGGAGGTTGCTGCATAGGGTGGAACAGTAACAGATTTAACCTAATCAACAGCTTCATCAATACCTTCAGTATCTCCATTATACTCGAAGACCACATAAACCAGAAAAAATGGATGTTTACCACAGTTTATGGGCCATGTGACCAGAGACTGAGGCAGGCTTTCTGGGAAGAATTGCACTTAATCAAATCCAGATGGAGGGGATTATGGATAATAGGAGGAGATTTCAACGCCACCCTGTCAACTAACGACACCAACTCCTCACTCGGTAGCACAAGAAGCATGCAGGAGTTCCTACAATTGGTCGATGATCTTCAGCTATGGGACCCCTCACTCCTTGGACATAAATATACCTGGTCTGATGGAAGAAACAATCCAAGACTAATCAGATTGGACTGTTTCCTACTCTCCGCCACTTGGTCGTCAGAATTTCCTCATGTCTGGCAAACAGCGCTACCGAGGATCAAATCGGACCACGCCCCCATAGCACTTGAATGCGACGCACATAGCTCCCACCATTACCATTTTAGATTCAACCGGCATTAGGCTTCTAAAGATGGCTTCTGGGAGATAATGAGAGGCTGGTGGGAAGGCACGCATTTCGAGGGATGTGGAGCGTTTCTCCTCTCCAAAAAACTCATTCTGATCCGCAAAAGACTTAGAATCTGGAACAAACAAAACCAAAGAGAAGCGGGAGAAAGAAAAGAGGAAGTGATGCGGAAAATCCACCTACTCGAAGTGCAAGAGGAGGGAGGAAGACTTAGCCACGACCAGGAACAAGAAAGAATCGATGCCCGCAAAACCTACAAGGACCTGATATCGACAGAGGAAGCTCATTGGAGGCAATGCTCCCGCATTACCTGGCTGGAGGAAGGGGATCAGAACACAAAATTTTTCCATGCAACCGCAAACGAGAGAAGAAACATGAACTAGATCCATAGACTATAGGAAGGGGACTCAGTCATTGAGGGACCAAATGAGATAGCGGCCGCCGTCACATTGCACTTCAAACACCTCTTTGGCACAAGAAGGGAAAACAGACTCTCAACCAACTGGAGCAGGCTTTTTATCCATAAAGAGCACATCAACCTTAGCCATTTGGATAACCCATTCACCATTGACGAAGTAAGAGCAGCGGTCAAAGAACTCTATGCGGATAAGGCCTCGGGTCCAGACGGATTCCCTATGACCCTGTACCAACAGGGATGGAGCATAATAAAGGACGACTGATACAGACATTCAATGACCTATATACCATGGGAACGCAGATTTAGAAAGATTGAACTGGGCAAACATCATTCTGATCCCCAAAAAGAACACACCTACCAGCATTAAGGATTACCGCCCAATTAGCCTGGTGAACTGCTTTATGAAAATCATCACCAAAGTGCTAGCAAACAGACTCAGAACGGTGATTGACAAGCTGGTGGACCATACACAGACCGCCTTCATCAAAGGAAGATGCATACATGATAATATCGTGGCTGCCGAGGAACTAATTTACAAGATGAAGCGAGACAGGTCAAATGGGGCCCTTTTTAAAGTTGACTTCGAAAAAACTTTTGACAAAGTTGACTGGAACTTCCTACTGGAGATGATGCAAGCTAGGGGCTTCGGCCCTAGATGGACCTCATGGATCAAAGCAATCCTCACATCCTCAAAGGCGAGATTTCTCCTAAACGGGAACCCGACTGGCTATGTCCGTCACCAAAGGGGACTAAGACAGGGTGACCCATTATCACCCTTACTATTCGTCCTAGCCAGTAATGTCCTTAGCACTTTGATTGATAACGCCATGAAGGCGAACATCTTCAAAGGAATCCGCTATGGCAACTCGATAGAGGAGGAAATCGCCACACTGCAATATGCTGACGACCTGCTCATCTTATGCTCAGGGGAACTGCACCACTTCCGGATCCTGAAACTAATTTTCTACCTGTATGAGGATCTATCCGGACACCGAATAAACTATTCCAAGAGTGCGATCATTCCAATCAAAGCACTCACGTACACCCCCCAGGATCTTCAACAACTTATGGGTTGTCACATGGGCAGTCTACCTATAAATTACCTCGAACTCCAGATCTCTGGTGCAAAACAAAAAAAGGACAACTGGAGAAAACTCATTGAAAAAATCAGGAGTAAACTGGCCACATGGAAGAGAAAATTCTTATCACTTGGGGGACGAATCACTCTCCTTAACTCAGTCCTTTCAGCCATCCCGAATTACTGGTTATCCATATATCGGCTACCAGAATGGGTCACAAATCAAATAGACAAGATCCGCAGAGACTTTCTGTGGAAGGGGGCGAATTCAGATAACAAGACATATAGACTTGTTAGTTGGGAGCATCTCTGCAGACCCAAGGAATTTGGAGGATGGGGACTCCTCAACCTCCGTACATTCAACTCAGCCATGCTTGGCAAATGGTGGTGGAGAATCCTTACAGGTCATGATGGCGGATGTGTACAAATTCTCAAAAGCCTCTACTTCCGTAATGGCATCATTGACCCGTTCCGCAAAGCGCCCCCCAGGGCCTCCTTCTTCTGGAAAGGGGCCACTTAGCGACCGGAAGCACTACTACATAACACTACAGCTGCTACTGGACAGGGGAACACCATCAACCTATGGGCTGACAACTAGATGGATGGCAGATCACCCAAGACAAACTACCCGTCCTTGTATGCCATTGCACGACAGCCCGGAAGCACGATACAGGAAGCAAAGTTTCAGCTTGCGTCCGGGATCCCATTACTACTTGAGGGCCCTTTAACCCAAGAAGAAAGCACACAACTGGAGCAAATGATTAGACTCATTAATGCCTCGTCGGACACAGAGAGAGACCAGAGACACTGGAAGCTCACCATCCAAGGTGACTTCTCAGTACACTCCTTCTATCGATTCTTATAGGACGGGGGCACTCGGCCGGTAACTGGTGTCAGTTTTTGGAAGCTACCATGCCCTAACAAAGTGAAAGCCTTCGTGTGGCTCGCTTTGGATAACAAAATCCTAACTCTGGATAACCTGCGAAGGCGAGGATGGAGGGGATCTAGGCATCTATGCTACCTATGCAACGAAGAGGACGAAACGGTCGAACACCTGCTAATGGGCTGCTATTACTCAGCAAACATCTGGCGGCACTTCGCACAGTTCTTTCACCTAGGCCCTATTCCCCAAAGGACACAAGACCTATGGGGAAGATCGGCGATTGCCAACATACTCCCCAACGAGGATCGTTACAGTTGGAACCTCCTCACAATGGCCATTACCTGGACAATGTGGCAGGAACGCAACCGAAGATGTTTTCAGAACAAACAACGCGTTTACATGAAAATGATTCGCGAGATTGACTTCCTAACCCTCTCTTGGTTTGATGCAGCTCACGCAACAAAAAAGCCGAAGCTCATCGCGATGGAATCCATTGTCAAGAGGAGCCTGCCGTTCACACGGGAGGAAGAGGTGCAACACTCCCCAGGGGACGGCTTCGAGGACACGCAAGGTCAAGGCTAACGGAGCAACACACCCCGGGCACTCAGGGAACATGTGATCTTGTGTAACATGGCTATCCATAGGCCACACATGTAACCGTTTATCTAAAATTAAATAAAAGAATGTGGTTTATTCACTTTTATCAAAAAAAAAAAAAATATAGGGTTAAGTAAATATGATTTATTAATTTTTATAAAAAAAATTATGAGGGGAATTCAACTATTTTAGGAGGAATTCAATTCAGGTGACTTTTTCCTCACTTCCAGTTTGAACTCTCCAGACTCCTGGTTTTGAATCAACAGCAATGCATTGAGAAAAAAATTAAAAAGTAATAAAATAATTGACATTAATTGCTTGTGAGGTGGCGCAAAAGACTAAATCAGTGAATTAATTAACATTAAAATTGTTTGAAGACAGGTCATCTCCATTCTTATGTGTTTTATTATTTGTTTTTAAAATTTTTATTTATATTTATCTTTGTGTGTTGTTGGAGGACTACCTCAGCTGGTCTCTTTTCTGTCTCCTTGACCAAGATTTTCTTTTCTAGAAAAGTTACTTTGAATGGTTATTAAATTATCTTGACATTTTTATCTTATTTTATTATCAAATATAAAATTATATCTGGAGATCCTTATCAGCTTCCATAACAACATTTGGTCTTCATTTTAACTCTTCAGCCTTGACTTAACCTAAAATATACAAAATAAACAAATAAACTTATTTCTAATAAACTATCACTTATTAGTTTAACCAAAATAATGGTTTTATGAAAATATTTTTATTAATATCATGTTTACATTTCTAACTTAAAAAAATTAACAAAAGAACATTAAAACTCAACCAAATATTAGATACAATGAGAATAATCTTTAAAGACAACCCAAATAATCTAATCGTGAGAGTGACTATGTTGTTTTTTTTAATAATTATTTTTAGTAATATATTGAGTTAGATTTATAATAAATTGAGATGCTAAAATTTGATTTAATTAATTCTAATCAGAATAATAATTTTAATTAAATTTAATTTTAACCAATAATTTATAGTTACTATATATATATTCTATTTTAAAATATTAATCAATAAATAGATTAATTTAATTAAATAAATTTTCAATTTTAGAATAAAAAAAAGAGCGATGGTTTCAATAAGTTTAAATGATCTCACTTCATTTATTAATGATATTTAATTATTTAACAAATAAGAAAAATCCATATCATAGGTGTGACTCCTCTTTTATCCTGGTTTGGAATCGACTACGCTCGGCTTGGTTGTTGTTGTCATTGAATTAGTGAGGAATAAATGTAGTAAAGTTATATTTTCTATAAATAAAAGGAATTAGTTTTTTTTCCTCGAATTAATGTTCACGTGATTAGACCTGAACTCCATCCATATCTGTTCGTGGCTATATTTTCCCCTCACAAAAAAATTAAAAAATTATTTTAATAGTTATTTTAAGTCATATATTAATTAAGATTTATAATAAATTGAGTTACTAAAATTTCATTTAATTAATTATAATTAAAAATAATAATTCTAATTAAATTTATTTTTAACCAATAATTTGTAGTTACATTTTTTAATGAAAATATTAATTAATAAATAGATCAATTTAATTAAATTGATTTTAAATTTTAGTAAAAAAGAAGTAAGGTTTAAATAAGTTTGAATGCCATTGCCAACCAGCAATAGCCCTTATATTATACTCGCTTCTGTTATTAATTTAAAAATATTTAATTATTGATAAACAAATCTAGCAAAGTTATATTTTCTATAAATTAAAAGGAATTAATTTTTTTCCCCTCAAATTAATGTTCACGTGATTAGACCTGAACTCCGTCCATTATATGTTCGTGGCTATATTTTTTCTTCACAAAATAATAATAATAAGTAAATAAATAAATAAATAAAATTTGTGTCAAAATAGGCGACCACCAAAAGTGGTGGTTGGGGAATCTTTGCAGAATATTCCCGTGTATAAACCGCCGGAACCCAGCTTTCCCGCCACCCCAACCGGATATTCCCACGAAGATCCTCTCCCAATGGTTTCCTTCTCACACTCTGAATTAGATTCCACCGAGTTCTAGGCAACTTTGAAAGCAATCCAAATTCCATTAAGTCTCTAATTCAATAATATTCTTTGGCATCTTCTCCAAACCACCACCCTATAAATCTCTCCCCATACCTTCTCTCCTCTCTAAGATCACATAACAACACCATTAATTCCTTCACTTCTCTTCTCTTCTCTCTCAAGCTTCTTCAATGGCTGCCTCCACAGTTCTTGTTTTCGACTTTGATAAAACTATCATTGATTGTGATAGTGATAATTGGGTCATTGATCATCTTGGTGCCACCAAACTCTTCGATGATCTTCTTCTCACCTTGCCTTGGAACACAGCAATGGTTAGTGCATGTGTATATATGAATAACTAGTACTTTAATTTCTTGATTTACTTTTTTTTAATATTTTAATGTTAATCTTGGATTTTATTGTGGTTTGTTTTAGGGTAAGATCATGGAAGAGCTTCATTCTCAAGGATGGTCTGTTGAAGATATGGCTGAGGTTCTTAGGAAAGCTCCTCTGCATCCTAACACCATCTCTGCCATCAAGTCTGCTTATGCTCTTGGGTATGTTTTTGTTTTCATTCTTCTCTTTTTCTTTCCATTATTTAAATGTTGAGATAGGATATTGAATTGATGGTGTGGTTTTGTTTAGGTGTGAGTTGAGGATTGTGAGTGATGCTAATAAGTTCTTCATTGAGACAATCTTGGAACACCATGGACTCCTGAATTACTTCTCTGAGATCAACACAAACCCAGGGTTTGTAGATGAGGAAGGAAGGCTTAAGATATTCCCCTACCATGACTTCACCTCCAATGTTTCCTCCCATGGCTGCCCTCTCTGCCCTCCCAATATGTGCAAGGTGAATCTTTGTGAGTGATCATTCATTCATCATTACAAATCATTGCATGTTGGTTGAACTTCCCTGTTGATTCCTTTCAGGGATTGATCATAGAGAGGATTAAAGCAGAAATGGTCACAGAGGGAAAGAAGAGGATCATCTATTTGGGAGATGGAAAAGGAGACTTCTGCCCTACCCTCAAGCTCGGTGAAGCTGATTTTGTGATGCCGAGGTTCAAGTACCCTGTTTGGGAGCTCATAAATGAGAACAGGGAGCTGATCAAGGCTGAGGTTCATGAATGGAGTGATGCTGAAGAGCAAGAGAAGATACTGTTGCAGCTCATAAACAAAGTGGCCATGGCTGACCTTAGCAATGCTGCTCAGTTGATTGATTGTAAAATGCAAACAATTCCAATTTCTTCACCCCATGGAACACTTCCTAAGATCCTTCCAGTTCGCCACTAATCAAGTTTTATAGAGCCTAACATGTTAAATGGCACTCTATCTTTTTTCCTCTGTTCTTCAAGAAGAAGTGGAATTACTTCTTCAGTGTTAACAGTACAATTAAAGAATAGAATTTGAAGATGACAATGCACTGTTATTCAAGATGGAGCAGGAATTCTTAATGAAAACTGCTCTTTATTTAATTTCTGCAACTGCAGTACATTGCCAGAAAATAATAAAAGAAATTGCTTTATTTTGACACTGAAAGAATGCACATGGATCTGGGGAAGATCAGGAATCTTGTGTGCAGGAGAGATTTATAAAGATAAGCATCTGAACAATATATATTCCCTTTTATTTGAAAACCATTTCCCATGTGGTGTGGTATAATTATAACTGCAACTCAAGTGCTCATCTTAGTATAAATCCTATTTCATTATGAACTAATTGATTTGTTTATGGATTAACATATATTGCTAAGACTTAAGAATGTCTTGGTTTTATTACTCCCTTTCTTTCATAAATGAGTGACTAAAGTAGTGCTGTGGATAAGCCACTAGAAACACCACGCCACAGATGTGATTGGAACCTCAACCTCATTTTGCTCTTTCTTTCAATACAGATTAGCTAATTGAAACATCAATATTTCCTTTTCTTAAATTTTATTTCAAGTAGCTTCTCCTCACAAGTGGAAGAGAATGATACCTATGAACTCTCAGACTTCGAATAGGCTTGTTTACAACGCATCGAATTCAGCATTCTTTTTTATTTCATAATGTCAATGGGACCATCTAGGCCTGGAATAATTTTATGGATGAGAATGGGTGTGGAAAAAGCTACTTGTGAGGAATAACTTGAGATAAGAACCACAAGATATGCTTCATCTGAGGAACTGCTAGGAATATCTAGATTTGAGAGGATGGCACTTATAGTGCAAACATCCTCCAATTTGGAATTCCAACCAAATAATGCAACGAATCTAGCAACATTGGCAAGTGTACTTCAAAAATTCCAACCTAATGTTCTTGTCTTTGCCATCCTCTAAGAAGAACAATGTTGAAAATTTTAGTTAATACAAATATGTTCAGAATGTTTATGGTGATATTATTTTTACGTGGATATAGAAATACCAACGGCCATGATGGCCTACTAGTACCGAGTTCCCTTATTAAAAGGTGGGGCTCGATCTTTGTGGACGGGTCTCGGGATCGAGCCCCTCTTGCAAAGTGTGGGCGATGTAGTTGTGTTGAACGAGTTCCGCCCTTTGTTAAATAAATAAATAAATAAATAAATCACTAGAAACATGCTTGAGACGTGTTTTGAACTGTTGACCTCTCATAGTGAAGCAGCCAATTTCATTGATATTACCGGAAAGAAAAATATGAGGATGGAATTGACACAAAAACACTAGAATCTTTATTTTATTTTATTTTCACATTTGTTTGACAAGAAAGAGGAGGAAAGAATCGCCAGAGAAAAACTGAATCTTTATTTATTGATTACCTGCAAGATAAACATAAAATTTAAAATATATATTTCTAAACTTTTATAGTTAACTACATATAAAGATAATAATAAAATATAAAATAGTTATAAAAATAATCATAATTATAAACTTATGTGTTTATTTTAACTTTAATAATAATGAATATGTCGGTATGGAAAGGGAAATTTCTGTCAAATCAATTCTCTCCACTATGTTCGTCTACTGGATGTCAATATATCCATTACCTGAGTGTGCTATTTGCAAGATTGATACAATAAAAGAATGGGGGAAATTACACTAAACTACCATGTGGTTTACCTCTATATCAATTACATCACATACCGAACCAATTGGGACGTCGGCCGGACGGCCACACACATGTGGGGATGGGCTCCTCTGCGTATGTAAGGCCTCATAATCGTTTTACAATAACTACAAATAAATGAATAAAATGAATTTATTTGTAATACTCATATGTTCGATTCAACATCTAATATAATCTAACAAATTGGCGAAGTCTATGAAAATAAATCAAGCATAATTTAATTTATTATATACACTAGAGAAAATCCCTAAGACCCTAAGGATAAATTCAGGCTCTGGACATCTCATCTACCCACCGACTAGCTACTCCTCGTGATCTGAAAAAAAAGGTCCAGAGATTAATGAGCTTGGGAGCTCAGTAAGTACCCACTAAAAACAGTGAACCATGCAGTGTTTTAAGATAATAAGTAAAAGTGGAACAAAAACAGCAAAAGGAAAAAAAAAAGGATTCATAAATAACTCAATAATTTGCAAAAGTTATAGTGTCTGAAGTTATCATACAAACAATTTAGAAATAGTTCAATAAATTCATCAGAAATACAATCTCCAAAAGTATCATAAAAATAAATTATCAGTAAGTTTGTTTTGTAGCAAAACACTAGAGTCTCCCAAACTTTCTATGACCACTAATAACCCTAGTGCAGATTGAGAAGGCAAGTATTATAACCCGAAAGACGGGAAACATGTAAAATGTATAGCTATTGTGGACAAAGACGGGTTGAACTAGTTCATAACAGATGCGATGTGGAAACCGGCCAATGTTTAACCCCATCGTGAAGGTCGAACACGAGCGGTTGGAGACGTCAAAATCAGGATAAATGTCGGAAAGTGTGTCAATTAGAATGATGTCAATAGTTCTAAATTCCAAACATACATGCATGGTTCGGGCCATACAGAAAATAGATCAATTACGGTTTCTTTGAAATATCAAATACAATTAATAAATAAATAAATTATAATGAAAATAATTTTCATAAACTAATAAGAAAATGTGCTTAATTTAGGTGGAATACTTACCTCCAAACTTCAAGCTCAATCTAATTGTAACTCAGACCCCTCCGTAATAGGATCTCTTTGTATTAGGAACCTAGATGACTGTACTTCTCGCCTCTCCCCCCATATGTGTATGAGGGAGGAGTTATTTATAGGTGAATAGTAATCATCCGACTCAAATTCAAATTTAAGTTTAAACAGGATTATGGATCAAAGATAACTTTAGGTTAATAAAGATCATTTATTTTTAAATAAATATATCCAAAACTTATCATACAAGAGAAGATATTTTGCAAAATCTCAATCTAATCTCTAATCTAACGTATAGTTATAAAAGAGTCCCCGAAATTTTATATATTTATATTAAGTTATTTATTTATTATTTTATTTTATTCTTTTTTTTTAACCGTATTATTACAAATTCAGGGTCTGTGGTTTAAGTTGTAATAATTTAGAACCCTGCACTTTACTCCGTGAGCAAAAAGGTGCAAAAAATTTAATCCCGTTAATATTTGTTGATGTGGCATTAAAAAATAGAAAAAATTTAAAAATACTAAAAAATAGCAAAACGAAAATTTCTAAAAAATTCTGAACAACAGAAAATCCGATATACTAAAAACTTCATAAATAAAATCAGAAAATTATCAAAAAAAATACAAAATCCTTAAAAATCCAAAAAAATAGAAAAACTTATAAAACTCCAAGAAAATTGCTTAAATTCAAAAATAAATAAATAAATAAAATCTTTAAACCCCCAAAAAATTGGAAAAAACTTCTAAGAAAATCCGTAATCCAAGAAATTCCAAAAAATAAAAAAATAAAATAAGCTTAGAAAGTTCCAAAAAAAAACAATAAAAAACCACAAAATTATTTTAAAAAAATAAAAAATTTGAAAAAAATTTAAGAAGGGTAGAAAATCCCCAAAATCCCCTAAAAAACTAAAACAACCTAGAAAAATTTGTAAAATTCAATAAATTTCCCAAAAATCCCAAAATATTGAAAAATAAATATATAATTAGAACCCAAAATTTGTATATAAACTTCATATTTTTCGATATTATGGGGTTTTTTTTTGGGATTTTATGAAAATTTTGGAATTTTTGGCAAATATTTTTAGATTTTTCATGAATTTTCTCGCTAGTTAAAAAAAATCTATGTTTTTTTAGTTTTTTAGGGTATTTTGTTGTTCTTTGTGGATTTTTTGCATTTTTCACAAAATTTTTCATATTTTTCTTTATTTTTAAAGAGTTTTTTGGGTTTTTTGGGGAAATTTATAAGCTTATTTTATTTTTATTTTTATTTTTTGGAATTTCTTGGATTACGGATTTTTTTTCGAAGTTTTTTCTAATTTTTGGGGGGTTTTATAAGTTTTTCTATTTTTTTGGATTTTTAAAGATTTTGTGTTTTTTTGGTAATTTCCTAATTTTATTTATGAAGTTTTTAGTATATCGGATTTTCTGTTGTTCAGAATTTTTTAGAAATTTTCCTATGTTTTCCTATTTTTTTAGTATTTTTTGAATTATTTTTAATTTTTTTCTATTTTTCAATGCCACATCAGCAAATATTAACGGAGTTAAGTTTATTGCACCTTTTTACTCACAGAGTAAAGTACAGGGTGCTAAATTGTTACAACTTAAACCACTGACCCTGAATTGATATAGAGGCAAACCACATGATAGTTTAGTGTAATTTCCCCATAGTTCCTATGGAAAGGGGCTGAGATGAACTCGCATGCCTACCACCAAGTCAATTGGGATAGAATATGTGGGCCAAAGCTACAGGGGGACGGGGAATCCTAAATTTACGTGAATTAATAGAGCTCTCTTAGGAAAATAGTGATGAAGAATTCTCACTGAACAGGTCGGACTATGCCAAGAAAATTTCAATGAAAGATATTTCAGACGAAGATTCTATGACGTCAATAAACAAGCCCCAAGACAAACTTCCAACTTCTAGAAAGGTATATGCCAACAAAGTCCACATTATTAGCCAATATCACTATGAAGTTGTCAGCCACTAATACTCAAAAGATCTTTATCCTTTCAGGATGGTCGGAATATCGTAGGAAGAGGTAAACTATTACTCAAACTAGGTTCACAACCAGAAAAGGACTCTACAAAACTCTAGCTCCTAATACAAAACCTATAGAGCTCAGACTAATTCAACCTTAGACTTGATTAGCAAACATGGAAGTTGGCGCCAATGCAAAGGTTCTTTGTTGAAACCCTCTATTACTTCAGAGTGGATGGTAGAATTCAAAGCAACATACAAAAGAACTTGTAGAAGAACTCGTGCCCATTGAAGGGCAAACTCTTTGTATGAGTAGCTAGAGAAAAAGAATCCTCACCCTAGACAATCTGCACAGGCAAAAGGGGATAGGGAACAAAACCATATTACATGTGCCAAACATAAGAGAAAACTGTGACTCATCTCCTCTTTTCTTGTCCATATGTTGTCAGTATCTAGCAACACTTCCACGATATCTTCAGCATACAAGACGACCCACTCAACCCACAAAACATTTTTCATCATGACGGTTCCTCCTCACGTCCAAGACAAGTGACATGTTTCTTAAAAATTACTAGTGATATGTTTTTTTATATATTATCTTAGTTTGATGCAACAACTATGGCCAAACGACCAAAATTGGAGGCGACCCAAAGTTTGGTGAAGTGGCCGGCATCCCGTCAACGAACATGTCTAGGCCTTTGAAGACAACAATCCTGTAATAGAACGGACTTGAAGAGCCAATGACACAACTAGGAGAACTAGGACTACCTTGTATTCATATATCCTTTATGTAATTTGGTTGTGGACTATGTGAACTATGTACTTAATTTCCATATCTAATGAAATCGCATCTAATTTACCATCTTATAAAAAAAGGAAAGAAATGAATAATAAATGAGTGTATAAAGGTAGGTAGTTATTTATAATGAAGGGACATCATTGTTGTTGTGTTACCATGTGAACTATGTATTTAATTTCCATATTTAATGCAATCATATATGATTCATCTACTTTAAAAAAAAACAAATGAATAAATGAGAATGTAAAGGTTGTCAGTTATTTATAATGAAGGACCATATTCAAGTTACTGGTACGAAGGACATCATTGTTTTTGTATACTACGTGAACTATATACTTAACTTCTATATCTAATGAAATCACATTTGATTTATCCATTTTATTAAAAAGAAAAAAAACTGAATAAATGAGCGTGTACATGTAGGTAGTTATTTATAACGAAGGACCATATTCAAGTTACTGGTAAGAAAGACATAATTGTAGTTGTGAGGAAGGACCACAGTCACATTAAATCATTTAATTGGGACATTATTACTGTGACACTCTGCTATTTAGACCTTTATATATTAAGGCTTTTGATTAAAAATATTTTGGAAAAAATTTATTTAATTATATTATTAAGAAATTTAATCAACACCTTTGTATTTTGATGATACAGACATAAAATGGTAAAAAATTTAGCTCATGACCATTACATAGGTAAAAACTGAACCCCTTCCCTGTAATTTGGAAGCTCTATATATATATATATATATATATATATATATATATATATATATATATATATATATATATATATGATTAAAGTGGATAAACCACATTCATTTATTGATAATCAAAAGATACAGGTTACCGGTTACAGAGTTGGTGCATCGGTGTCCCAAATAATAACCCCTCCCCCGATGTATAGCGGAGTTCTAATGGATTACTCCTGTGAGGGTTGCCCCGTGGACTCATCTTCAAAGTCATCCTTGTTTTGAGGTGCTTGCGACGGTCCCCCATGTGCTAAGGCCAGTGATCTGTGGACAATTGATTCCGTCTGCAGCAGTTTCAATTTCTTGGTGCCATTGGCTGCATCGAACCAAGCTAGCAATAAGAAAGCAATCCCCGGATAATACCAGAACAAACGAGTTGTTCGTTTTGGAAGCAGCGGCGGTTTCTTTCAAGCCAGATGCTCCAAGTTATGGCCATGACGACAAGGCTCCACCCAATGCGCTCCTCCTTGTGAAAGTGTTTTCCAAGACTGGTGTGTCCCCATAAGTCCCTCATCGTTTGTGGAATTGCACTTAATTCAAATATTGAGCAATAATGTAGCCAAATTTGTCATGTGACTAGGCAGGTAGTAAGTAGATGTTGCACGGATTCATCCTACTCGTTGCATAGATAGCATTGGGTGTGACTCCCCCCTCCAGTTTCTCTTTGCAAGATTGTCCAGCGTGAGTATTTTATCCTCCATCGCCAGCTATGCAAAGAGCTTAACATTCCTTGTGCAAGGTAGCTTCCATAGGCCATTGGGGAACTGGCTCTGTGCTCCACCATCAATGATAAATTTATAGAGGGATTTTACTGAGAATATTCCATTAGTATCCATGTTCCAAGATCTTGCATCGTCTCTTTCTTCATCGGTCGTTGTGAGGGCCTCCATCATGTCTCTCAGCTCTCGAGTTCCTTCATCAATTAGCGAACCCTGTTTCAAAATTGGTCGATTCTGTGTTACGATTTCTCTAGCCCTCCTCAATGATAAATTTTGGTCCCCTGCTGAGTCAGAAAGTGAAGGGAATAGCCTGCTTGGCGCCTGTCCATGTATCCATCTATCTTGCTACAGATTCACCGTGTCCCCTTTCCCCACTTTAACCGTCAACCCCATTTCCACTAATCTCCATTGATCTGCCACTCCCTTCCAGAAATAATATGCCTTCGCTGGGGCTGGGGCCTTCTTGTGTAGGTTGAGGTAGGAATTCCGGAAGTATTTGTTCTGGATGATACGTCTGCATATGTTAGCTTGTCCATTAAGGAGCCTCCACCACCATTTGCCAATCATGGCCTTATTGAAGCATCTCAGGTCTGTTATCCCCCATCCCCCGTATTCCTTAGGCCGACATAAGCGTTGCCAGTTAACCAGTCGATAAGCATTTCCTCTTAGCCCCGGCCTATGCCAAAGGAAGTCTCTTCTGAGGCTGTCCATCCTCTTGATCACCCATTTTGGTAGTTTATATATTGCAAGGCAGTAGTTTGGGATAGCATAAAGGACCGAATTGATGAGAGTAATTCTGCCCGCCAATGATAGTAGCCGGCCCTTCCATGTCCCAATTCTTCTGCGGATTTTATCCACAAGCTGATTCCATTCTGATCGCCTCGGCTTCCGGCCAGAGATCAGGATGCCTAGGTAATTTATAGGGAGTTCTTTCTTCTGGCAGTTGATGGTGTTGACCAGTGCTTCTACTCTCGCTGTCTCCATTCTAAAGAGGGTCAGGTGACTCTTGGACAAGTTGATGCACAGTCCGGAGAGTCCCTCAAAAAGGTAGAAGATGAGTTCTAAGGTTCTCATATGACGAGGGTCTCCTGAGCCGAAGACCAGGAGGTCATCGGCGTACTGTAGTGAAGTCATCTCCTCCTCCTCCCATTCTCCATATCGTATGCCCCTCTAAATGCTCCTTCCGGTTGCTCTCATGATCATGGAGGTGAGGGCATCCATTGCAATAACAAAAAGGAAGGGGGAGAGTGGGTCCCCTTGTCTAAGTCCACTTTTGTGTCTGATATACCCCCCATCTTGCCCATTTATCAATATTTTGGACTTTGATGGTGTTAGGATCTCTCGCATCCATAATATCCACCCGTGGACAAATCCTTTCGCCTGGAGGACCTCCAGTAGAAAGTCCCAATCCACCATATCGAATGCCTTCTCAAAGTCTATCTTTAGCATTACTCCTCCTTCATTCCTGGTTTTCATCATATGGATTATCTCCTCAGCCTTTATGATGTTATCTTGAATGAATCTACCTTTAATAAAAGCTGTTTGGGACTCGTCGATCAAGCCATCGATGACTATCTGAAGCCGGTTTGCAAGAACTTTGGTGATTATTTTCATCGAGCAGTTAATGAGACTGATCGGCCTGTAGTCCCCAATTTCTGTTGGGGCTTCCTTTTTTGGGATGAGGATAATGTGTGCTCAATTTAATCTTTCAAGCTGCGCTTGACCCATATATAAGTCTTGAAAGAGGTTGGTGATGTCCTCCTTGATGAACTCTCATCCCTTTTGGTATATAGTCATAAGGAAGCCATCTGGGCCGGGAGCCTTGTCTGGGTTCAACTCCTAGATCACTTTACGGATCTCCTTAATGGTAAAGGGTGCCTCCAGATGTTGAAGGTCCTATGTTGGTCTCTGATCGAACAACCTGCTCCAGTTCGTAGTAAATCTATCGCCGCGGATGGTACCCATCAGTATGGTGAAGTATTCTGTGATTGCTTTGTTGACGTCAAGCTCCTCAACCAATGTCTCCCCATGATAGTTTATACTATGTATCCAATTACGGGATCTCCGTTTGTTAGCAATTGCATCAAAGAATTTAGTGTTGCTAATTATCCCCCTCCTTTAGCCAGGTGACCCTCGAGCATTGCCGCCAGTATGCCTCTTCCGCTCTAATGATGTCATCGTATGCCTATTGCATGACGTTGTATTCCATGCCTTCGCTTTCTTGCAAGTCCCTATCTTCCTATATGATGTCCAGCTCTTGTATTCGGCCCAACAGGTCCTCCTTTTGCATCCTTGAGTTTTGATAATTCTCCTTGCTCCATCTTCGTAACCTCTTCCTAACCAGGGTGATCTTTTTTGCAATAAGGAAGGCGTTGGTTCCCTGATGGTCCGTACATGCATCCTTTATCATGTCCCATAACCCCTCCTTATCCCCCCATTCTCAATTAAATCTGAGAGGAGGGGGTTAACCTTGTCTTGGTTTCCACACTATAGGCAAATTGAAGCGTGGTTCGATCGAATACGCGGGATTACAATCTGCCAGATCCTTAGGAAGTCTGTTAGCTATTCTATGGAGAGCAAGAATCTATCCAGCCTCGCCAACGTCGGAGTGGGTCTCCCATTCGTCCAGGTGTATTGTCGCCCATGAAGTAGTGGGTCAAAAAGTTGAAGGTCTTGGATCAGCTGGTCAAAGCTTTGCTCATCAGTTCCTAATTAGTGCCCTCGGTTTCGTTCCTCCCGTGCTCTTGTTGCATTGAAATCCCCTCCAATAATCCAAGGCCCGTCCCATTGTGTCCTTATATTCATTATCTCTTCCCAGAAGATTCTCTTCTGATTGCGATCACACGGTCCATAGACAGTTGTGAGCATCCATTTATACAGTGTTACTTTTTCCTCTAGAATGACGGAGATTGAGTACATATCCATAAACTGTGTTATCTCCCGAAACCTATTGGGATTCCATCAAATACAACAACCGCCCCTGGTGTTATCAGCCGCGAGTAATAGCCTTTTGCTGTATATGTTTCCCCCGATAGATCTCCAGATTTGATTATTGATGTTTGCAAATTTTGTCTCTTAAATAAAAAAAAATATCCACCTCCTGTGCCCAAAGATAGTCCCTGATGAGGAATCTCTTGTTCCTCTTCCCCATCCCCCGAACATTCCATGAGATGAGTCTCATAAGAGAACCATGTTGAAACCCCTCATGTGAACGATCCCTAGTGGTTGCTTATTTGCTTCCACTTGGTTCCCCATGGGCCCTTTTAGTCTCCAGGTTGCGCATGATAGATTAGTAGGTATCCATGTCGCTCCCTGGTTGCTCTGGGTCCATTCCCACAGCTATCGCTAAAGTAATAGCCTCCCTATTTTGCCAATCATTGAGAGTTAGTGGAATGTTGGTTAGGGTTGAGTTTGTACCTGACGAGGTGGGTCGGGCTTTTTTCCTTCTGTTATTTGCTTTAGCTTTGGTGGTTTCGCCAGTTTGTTGTGAATGCTCGTTGCATGGGTCCACCAATGGTGTCTTCCTCAGTCTTCATCTAGGTTTCTTTGGTAGGTCAGCAGTGGCAATGAGATCCTTGTCCCCTCCTTTTGCTTCTTGGGCCTCCATTCCAGCTATAATGTTCCATGCCTCGTTCGTACCAAGAAACCAGGTCCCCTTGATTGATCGTGGCTTCATCTTTGTGAGATCAATATTAATGCCCTCCCCAACTTGAATGAGTTTGATTGTTTCTCCCTATTTAGTGTTTATACTTGCTAAGTCCTCTTGCCCCTCCCTTGTTGTATCGTTTGCAAGGGTTAGTTGATAATTAGTAGGTTGACAGTTGATGTAGTTCAAAGTGGCATTATGGCCATCATTTCCTTTAATTAGATCAGAGATTACAACAGGTGAGCTTGGCTTGTGGGCCAGGTTGAGTGAATTTGGGATTTGGGTTAGATTCAATGAGTGATGGGCTTGAGAATCTCTGATCATAACTGAATCAGAGAGTTGGGTTGGGCTGGGTTCAATGGGTTTTATGTTTAAGTTTGGTTCACTGGGTTGTGGGTTCAGTGGACTATGATTTGACTCAGTGAGTTGTGGGTTTATTGGGCTGTGTCTCCCACGTGTCGAGTTAATATTTGTGATCTGGATTTCCGCCATCTCAGCCCTAGTTTCACTTATTTGATTTTCAATCTCCCTAACTGTTGGCAGTGGCGTGTTGGTGCATGTCCCTATATCTTCTGACGCCGATGAATCATCCAAGGAAGGATTCTCGTATACTGACATCCTATTCCTCGGGGCTGCTGCCAACGACTCCTTCATACGCCACGCCTATGCCGCCGTTCGGACTGGTCTTAACACAGAATCGATGTACATGGACAGGTCCATGGTGATTACTTCCCGTTCCTTGTTCACTTAGCGCCCCTGCTCATCACCGGTGTGATCGCCGTCCGTCGCTCTAATTATATGCTTGTTTAGCGGTAGAGGTTTCTCCACCCATATCCCTTTTCCTTTACCTTCACCATCCTCGCACGTTTGTTACTTCTCTCAAGGCTTCTTGGGTTTCGACTATGGTGCCTTCGTAGGAGCTTGGTTCACGACTTACCAGGGTACCGGAATAGTTGGCCGGTGTTTTGGGTCTTCACTCCATGGTAACGGAGGCTCTCCCCGTTCCAGGTCCACTATGAACGTGAATTTGTGGGAGTCTATGCTTTCCTTGATCATCGCCGAGAGGAGTTATCCCCGCCTGATTCTCACCGCCGCCTTTACGAGCTCCACTGCCTCCGCTCCTTATTCGTTGACGTAGATCAGGTCTCCGATGGGTTTCAATAGTTTTTCCACCGAGTCTCGACTCCAGCAGAATACCGGTAAATGTCAGATAATAGCCCACCGCCTCTCCCCATCGGCCTTCTCAGTCTCCCAAAGATTCGTCGTCCATGATCAAAGCGCAGACTGAACTTGGGGAGATGAAGGACACCACCCCGCTCCAGCTCTCGCGCCTCCTCCACCGTTGGACAAGCCACCATGTATCGGCCATCTAGGAATGGCTTCACTACCCAGTTCCATTGTGGATTGTTGGTGAGGCCCTTCAATGCTATCGTAAGTGCAACCGTAACAGTCTTGGCGCTCACCATTCCTTCTCGCACCTCCGCCACGATGGCGATGGAGAACCTTCGCATAGCTTCCTTTCCACGTACCATCTCGTTATCCAGCGAGACCGATAGGTAATGGATATTGTATTTAACCTCGTCTGTCTTCTCCAGATGGGCCTGATCTCCCTCTGGGAGAGCACGTTTTTTGGAGTTCTTTCCCGTCGTCTTCAGTCTCATAGTCTTCATCCCAGCTTGGTCATTCCCATGTCCCTTTCCTCTTGATCAGCTCTTACATTGGGCGCCGCGGGCTAGATTGCTCCGTTGTAGCCACAGGTTGTGTACCTTTGGTGTGTAACGTGCCCGATTCAGGTTCACCGTCGACAAACAATGGCCCTCCGACATCCGTCAGCCCGGTGGCCCGGCCTAAGACATTGGCCGCAGACATGGACGGGCCCCTCCGACGTCTAGATTGTGACCAACGATCTTCTCAGTTGGTCTAGACCATGTGGTTGTCTTTTAGGTGGCTCAGTGCTGCGGAGACTCCTGCTCTTTTTATGTTGAACCCTCTCCCATCCTCCTTCGTCTGTCTTCTCCTCCAACGATCGGTAAGGTGTAGTAAGGGCCATTGTAATGAAGCTCCTATCTTCGGCCCAGTCCTTCCTTCTGGCGGTCACCGCCACATACGTAACTTTGGCCCTGCGTGGACTTCCAATCTCCGGACATCGTCGCACATCCATCATGATTTTTTTGTTCCTCGCAGCCTTCCGCGTCGATGGAGACTGTCACTTCCATACCCTGGACCTCATCGGCACAGAACCAACATTCTTGTTTCGCGCGGCCGTGCACCACTGTGTTTTATCACACTTCACCGTTCCAGGCCGGAAATTGCGCCGCTCATTTCTATCTTTTTTTCTCTCAAAGTCTCAATAAAACATTAAGACAAACTTGGTGAAAATGTGTTGGCTATTAGTAATAAAGCGGAGCTCGCAATTCAAAGAAGCAACTACACCTTCTATATATATATATATAATATCTGGAAAAAAATTCCCTAGCTCCATTTGTATCAGCCACTTTTTCCTGCCTCCCAACCGGTTTTGTGATAATCTTATATCCTATCTAAAATAAAAGAGAGAAGTAATGAAAAGTCCCTCAAAAGTATTCAAATCCCTATATAATCCCTGAAAATATCATTATCCCTATATAGTCCCTCCTTTATCCGATGACATATTTTTCAGTCCAAACTCTTCCAAACTGAGTTATCAGGGGTGTGAAAAGACAAGGATGCCCTTGGGAGTTATCAGAGGTTTGAGCGGTTCTTCCAAGGCTCACGATCGTACAGTTCAGCCAGTGAAAATATGCTTTTGCCCTTGAACGACTTCTCCTCTCCCCTCCACCCTTTCTATTCTAGAAAAACCCTAAAAACACGGAAGCATCGTCTCCACGCGAAGAAGAAGCCACCACACCGTCAGCCCGGAAGATCCTTCGTCTTCTCTTTCTTTCCCGTTTGCCTCAGTTCAGCCAGAGTTTGCAAGCAAAGGAGGTAGCAACGACGTGGTAGAATGCAAGTCCTTCCTATTTTTTTGGGTTTAGGGTTCTTTCCTTTTTTCTACCCTCCGTGGTAGAATGCAATTTGTACATATGAATTGTAATTGTATTGTTCAATTTGTGCCCTGAAGGATTTCCCTTGCTTTTAGCATTGTGATTTACTAAATCTGTTTCAATGTGGGTTTTTGTTTTACAAATCGGTAACAAAGTGTTTAAAATCAACCCAATCTCTTTAGTATAATGGATAATCCACTTGAGATTCGCCTTATCTCTTTAAAATCCTATGTATCTGTTTAGTTTTAATTGTTTCTATGTATTTTGGCGTTTTCATTGTAGTTAACTTCACCATGGCTGAGAATTTGGTTAACGGGAGATACTATATGGGTCCACTGGTTGACACTCTTACCGAATTGGACAAACACATAATTCGAAGACACAAACAAATCATCGACAGTACTCCATCCGCTCCATTGCTTGGCATGAAGCGAATAGTGCAAGAAAGGGGTGTGCTCGACGTACTCATGCAAGATTATGACATTCGCCTACAGAAATTTAAATTCGAGGAAAGCTTGTTGAGTTTCCATCCAGAGGATATCGCCTTAATCCTTGGACTGGGTTACGGTGGAACTGTCGTGGAATTCAAACGACCCACCACCACCGCCAGATCCACATTTGAGGATAAATACCTCGATAAAGCCTATTCAAGGAATTGAGATTGCATGAAGACCACACTGCTGGATCTAGTCCATATGCGAGGCGAGGAGGAAAACTTTGTGAAGCTATTAGTAGTTTATTTGATGGGTGTCTTCTTGTTTCCGACCACCTCATGCATGGCCCCAAGTTGGAGTGCTCATTATATATGCGGATAACTTAAAGGCGCTGGGGACATATGCATGGGCACAGGCCATGCATACATAGCGTATGGACGACGTCAAACATACAGCTTCGCGAGTACATGAAAGGTGTTCAGGAAAGAAAGCCACAAAGACGAGCTATCTTAGAGGGTGCTCGATCGTGCTGATTATATGGTTCTATGAAGTAACTCATTCTGGAAAGAAGCAGGAGTTCGGCCGGACACAAAGAATTTTGTGTTACGGTGAGACCAACTACAAGAAGAATACAACTGTCAAAACACTTATCTCATCTTTCAAGGGGAAAACTGTAAGCTTACTTCGTCGTTTCAACACTTAAGTCTTTAGTATTTGTTTAAAGTCTTTAGTATTTCTCTCAACTCTTTAGTATTCCTCTCAACACTTTAGTATTCTTCGAAAGTCTTTAGTATCGTCTTAAAGTCTTTAGTATTCATCTAAGGGCTTTAGTATCTACGCCGTTTTTTTTAACTGCTTTAATATTACTAAAGTTTTTGTAATATTGTCCCACAGTTCTCCCCACTTATACCTGCAAACTCCAAAGAGGCCGCCGTAACCAATATCCACCTACCACATGGCACGGCCATGGAGGAGATACCTAGTACGGATGCTGGTCCAAGTGTCGCAAGAGGTGTTCAGAAATGCAGCCAGAAAAGGATTGCGAAGAAATCCCGGCCCCTTAGGGCCAAAGAGCCGCCAGCCGATCGTCCTACTCCGTCCAATCAGAGGAGCCCAAGCAAAGATGACTTAACGCAGCGATTAACGAGCGCGTACGAAATACTATTGGGCGAGGTCGATGCCATGTGCGGATAAATAGATATGTTGCTTTCCAGGGACCAACAGACAGCTCCGAATCAAGGAGAGAGAAAATCTCCACATCAAGCCCCACCAGCCAAACGAAAAAAGAAAACTGTTCACAAGCGCCAGCAAACTCCCCCCCATCTCCAACTGCATTGGCGGATATCATAGGTGAAATTGTTGCTCGCAAATTGCAATCAAGAAGGGTCCTGAAGAAGAGAGCTCCGGATTTTGTTGAGGAAGGCTCGCCAACGTTCGAAAGGGAACTCGACGGACCAGGGCAGAGCGTCGACTCATTAATTGAAACTTGTGAGCTATTGATGATCGCGTCACCAAATGTTGTAGAGACGTTGGTCCCCACTGACGAGGAAGCTCCTATAGAAGGCCCCCACGTTATCGTATCTGAGCTTCCCGTCAAAGAAGCCGCCATCCTGGAAACAGGCATGCCGCTGGGGGCAGTGGGTACGACCCCCGCTAGTGAGACAGTCATGGGAGATCCACTCATAGGGGATCCACTTCCCGCCGGGGGCTCGGAACCCCCTCACCACCCATCTGAAAATGTGATTGATGTAGAGATGCCCGTCTACGCCGTGCAAAATGTAGAGCCTGTCAAGAAAGATTTTATTCCAAAAAACAAGGGGCCTACGGGTTTCAAGTGCCTGAACAAGGAGAAGCAAGCAGTCATCAATTTATATCTAAACTGCAAGATGGACAGGTGAGAACAATCTTCATACTACATGATTTGTTTAGTATTTAACACAACTTCTTAGTATTTAATTTAACAGGTATTTGACGTAACAGTCTTAAACTTTTACTTAATTGCTTAGTATTTCGGTTAAATGCTTATTATATCACTTAATTGTTTAGTATTTGACCTAACAGGTTAGAATTTTACTTAAGTGCTTAGTATTTCAGTTAAATTCTTATGATATCACTTAACTGCTTAGTATTTGACCTAACAGTTTATTTAATGTGCCTTATGATTTTTCTTCTTGCACAATTGTTTGGAAGGACGAATGGCCCTTTACTACCCGCATCCAATTATACCCACTAGAAGGGGGAAGAGAGCAAGTGCCTGACGATGTCATGGACGTCTTCGTCATGATCTTGCTTGACGACCTGAAGAAGACTCCTTCCCCATACAAGCGGCGCGGATCCGTCACTAGGAATTTTTCGTTGCTTTTGTCCAAACAACACTACACCGCCCTCGACTCCCTCGTTCTGATGGCCAATGCTGTCAAATCTTTGGACAATTTGGAAGTTATTCTTATGCCAATAATTCTGAACAAGCATTTCCAGCTCCTCGTCTTGGATAAAGAAACGAGAAAGTACATTCACTACTCATCCCTCGACCGCAAGACATATGATAGGGATGCTGAGGAAATGGTAAGTCAGTCACTTGCATATTTCGTATTCTCCCCTTCGCACCCACTTTAACGTCTTTGTTCTAAACGCAGCTGAGTCTTTTCGAATCTGCACTTACTATTGAGCTGGGGCACTGCTATGAAATAGACAAGTATCCACTCTCCCATGACCGCGACTACCCTCAACAGAAAGAGGACAGTGTTGACTACCCCATGTACGTCATGCGGTTCATGGAGCAAGTATTGAATGGTGAGAAGCTTTGCCTAAATCGCACAGATGTTCCACGTCTACTGCTGGAGTATGTCGCGTGCATACTTGCGGACAGATTCAGTCAAACACCTCCCCCGGGGAAACGGAAGTGACCAGCGACTGAGGAAGCAACAAGCAACTGAAGAAGCATCGTTTTTACAATCGTATTCTAATTTTTTACTATCATGTACTAACTTTTTACTATCAAAACTAACTCTTTAGTATCATGTGCTAAGTCTTTACTATCCGGACTAACTCTTTACTATCATGTGTTAAGTTTTTACTATCCAGACTAACTCTTTAATATCTTGTTCCAAGCATTAGTATTCATGTAAACATTTTGTAAACGTATATGCCACATTTTGTAAACGTATATGTCACATTTACTAATGGATATGCCGCCCAACTATGTAATATGAAATCTATGTGTTCAATGTGCCAAAATTTTTCATCACAAGTAAACTTTATAGCCTAGATGGAAAAGATTAATCAGATATTACTGCATTGCAAGTCCTGCGATTGTGGCCAGCATTTTGGCAGCGGCTGCACAACAACTCTCTCACATCTAAAGCCTGCGACTCAATTCTAGTCTGCACAGGCTGTCTCTTCGTAATAGGTGGTCTTATATGGAGGACGTGGGATGCATCTGTCGGCTTATCCTGTCTGGGGACTGGAGAAATATGGTCTACATATGCATTGGCATATGATTGTACCTTGAAGTAGTCATCCACGAAGCGATGTACACTTGTCTCCGAAGCCTCGATTGCCGCACAAGCATGCGTGCAAGGTATTCCATAGACTTCCCAACGTCTGCAAGAGCATGTCCTTGTCCGCAAATTGACAACGTAGCTGCACTGTTCGATAACTTCGAATTGCTCACCGTTTGAATGGCCTACGCTGAGCAAGCGGCTTGACTCGATAATGTCCTAGAGCTATCGATGTATTGCTGGGCAAAGATGTGTTCCCCAGCGCCGGACATTCTCGCGCCGGGCATACATCATATTCATGAGCTTGTACCTGCGAACAGTAAGCGTTTGTAAGAGATAATCAAGCTTCCAACAAAGAGTAAAGCTTTAAGCAAGATAGTAAAGAGTTGTGCTGGATAATAAAGCTTTCCATTCAATAGTAAAGACTTAATCTAGATAGTAAAGCTTTAGGCCTGATAGTAAAGAGTTATACGGGATACTAAAGAATTACACTCGATAATAAAGCTTTAGGTCCGATAGTAAAGAGTTATACGGGATACTAAAGAGTTACACTAGATAGTAAAGCTTTTAGGTTGATAGTAAAGAGTTAGAGGCGATAGTAAAGATTATCCCTAAATAGTAAAGGATTTTTAGTCATAGGTGAATATTACCTTATTGAGTCGACCATTTCGGTGACCAGGAGGTGGCACGCCTCCTTGATCCACGCATTGAATGACTCAACGATGTTCGAGTACATCTCACCCCATCTTTGCCCCTTAAACAGATAGTTCGACCAATGGGCCACATCAGACTTTTGGATTAGCCAACGGTGCGCTTGTGCTGATACGGCCATGAGATCGTTCACCGCATCATCGAATTCTTTAGCAGTACATGCGTATGCGATGCGGGTAAAGAGGGTCCAACACTCCTCCTTCAATGCTTTCCCAACTAGTATTTCCCTTCATGAGGTTTGCCTCCAAGTGTAGAAAACAATAGACGTGAGACGATGAAGGGAACACCCTTGCGATGGCATTAACGAGACTTTTCGATGTGTCAGATACGAATATAATGCACTTGTCATAATCGTCATCACCATATATTGTATCCCTGAGAGTGGTGAGGAACCAAGTCCAATTGTCGTCTGTTTTATTGTCCACTATGGCGAATGTGACGTGGAAGAATCCCTCGTTATCGTCTTTGCCCATCTCTCCTAACAAGATGTCACCGTATTTCCCAAGCAAATGTGTTCCATCAACGAATAACAATGGCCTGCAACTCAACTTGAAGCTGACAACACAAGCAGGGAAACAAAAAAAAACCACGCTTGAATCGCTCGCCATCACTGTCAATTACGGCAACGCTACCGGGATTTGTCGCCAACACCTTTTCTGTATACCATAACAACAAATCGTAGCTCTGTACCTCACTCCCATGGAGAGCGCTTCAGAAAACCTCTTTTCCCATCCATGCTTGCTTGTATGGAAGGTACACGTCGTGCTCTCGCAAAATATCCCGTTGAATGTCAACGGCCCGATACAAGGGACGAGCCTTGAGCTTATGGATCACACGACCGCAAACCCATTTTTTGGATGCTTTCGGGTGGGACTTCGTCCCGATACTACCACCACACATATGTGTGGGCTGTAATGTCTTTATTCGAAAGGTTTGCAGATTTCCCTCTCGAGAAGCATGGACCCTCCAATTGCTATCTGCCTTGGCACATCTGGCCATCACCCTTTCTCTGTCATTTTCAATGAACGTAAAGTCAAATTTCCTTTTGATAGCAAAGTCACGGAGGACATCCCTGAAGTGTTCCATGTTTTCAAATCGTTCGCCGACTCTGAGCACTGCAATCTCGGGATATTGAGAAGAACCCACAATGTTCAAGGATATGCTCTCAGCTAGAGGATCCCTGATGATTGAAAAAAGATTCTTTTAAGTAAGACAATACTAAATAGAACGACACAATACTAAGGGGATACTACTGATGTTAAACACTTACTGTAAATAATAAAGAGATAAGATAAATACTAAAGCTTTACGGTCGATAATAAAGACATAAAACAAATACTAAAGACATTTGGTCGACAGTAAAGAGATAAAGGGCAATTCTAAAAACTTAAAGTAAATCGTAAATGCTTACGTGTTTGTAATACACGGTTGCGGGAGATAACAAGCACATACTAAAGGCTTACATTGCTAGATAACAAAGACAGTAAATTACGTTGGAATCGAAGACCCACACTCGTCGCCAACGATTACTTCACCTGTGTCCACAATAAGGTCGACCATATTCTTCTCGAACGATTGCAAAATGTTGCACATACGCACAAAGTCTGTAGAATTGTCAATGGGACAAGTTGTTCTTTGTTCGTCTGGTGCGATATAACTCACTCTCACGCCAGAGGGGTCAAGGTCCCACCGTTCACATATGTTATCCATTACTGACTCCCAACAAGTGAGCACTGTGAACTCCAAGGCTAGATCTTCTCCCCCATATCACGCGACGACGAAAATGGTTTCCATTGAACTCCTGCAACAAGAACGCCTTTTGCAAAAACAACATAATTATAAAACCCAAGCCATGAAAAAATAATGAGAAAGTGGATCTACCTTGGTTGTTTGTCTTTGCAAGACTCTCCCACCTAGTTTGTTGCCGCCCAGGACTCAGTTACGTCGTAACTTCTCTACAAGACTAAAAACACAACACAATCACTCTGCAAAAGAAGAAAGGAAGGAGAAGAAACGAAGGAGAAGAAGGGAAGGAGAAGACAGGAAGGAGGAGAAGAGGCTTCGCTTCTTTTGCAAGAATGAAAGTACAAAAGCTGGCTGCATGACCCCTGTCCTTTCGGCCAAAAAGGTGAATTTTGGGCGGGAGGAGAAGAGGGTATTTTGGGGTTTTAATAAAAAAGTAACTGGTAAAGGTCACGGTAGGGACCTAAAAATAATTCATTTTAAAAGGGAGGAGTGAAAAGTTTAATGTCAGAGGGACTGAAAAGTCAGAAAGTAAACATTCAGGGACTGTAAAATTCCCTAGCGCTATTTGTATTAGCCCCTTTTTCCAGCCACCCAACCTGTTTAGTGATAATCTTATATCCTATATAAAATAAATTTCTACATAAATCCCAAATGAAGTCAACTTGGAAACTAATCCAAATTCTACTAAAAATCAAGAATCTACTCCTTGTCATGTTCTCCTAACAACCAATCTATAATCTCTCATCATAGATTTAGCATCTTAGTATCTTTCTCTTCTCCCGTCAAAGCTAGCACCTTGAATGGCTGCCACCACAGTTCTTGTTTTCGACTTTGATAAAACTATCATTGATTGTGATAGTGATAATTGGGTCATTGATCATCTCGGAGCTACAAAACTCTTTGGTTATCTTCTTCTCACCCTACCTTGGAACACTGTTATGGTTAGTGTATATATATATAAGGCCGGTCGCATTACTGTTCATTTAAGGTCGCCTCATTTTGAGGCACTTGGAGAGTATTTTTTCCAAATCCAACCATATGGATGGAAAGAACATCGAAAAATAAGCTAGCATGTTACTTTTCATACAATTTGGGAACTTGTAGGGTCTTCATCTTAACGGGTGAAAATTTATAAAAATCTTACCGGTTCAAAATTTATATTCTAGTGCTATATATCCGCCATCCTCATTGGTGTGAAGTGATATCCGCCGAGCTCTAGGCTCTACAAGATAACTCTACTTGGACTCTCGACCATCTCTCACCTGGTAAGAAACCCATTGGTTGTAAATGGGTTTTCAAAACTAAACTCAAAGCTGATGGATCCATTGACAGGTACAAAGCCTGACTAGTTGCCAAGGGCTACACTCAAGTTGAAGGTCTTGACTATCATGAGACTTTTGCTCCGGTTGCCAAAATGACCATTGTCCGTTGCTTATTGGCCATCGCCGCTACAAAAAATTGGATCATTTATCAGCTCGACGTCCACAATGCCTTTTTGCACAACGATCTTGATAAAGAAGTCTACATGACCCCACCACCCGGTTCTTGCACTCAGGAGGAGACCCGTGTTTGTCGACTCAAAAAATCCCTATATGGTCTCAAACAAGCCTCTCGCAACTAGTTTTTTAAACTCACTACCGTGTTTCTTAATGCAGGTTTTCATCAATCTCAGGCCGATCACTCATTATTCACTCTTGTCACTCAAACCAGCATCACTATTGTTATTGTATATGTTGATGACATCTTAGTTGCTGGCAATGCCCTTCCTCAAATTGTTTTTTTCAAGAATATCCTCTCCACTCACTTCAAAACCAAGGATCTTGGCTCTCTCAAATTCTTTCTTGGTCTCAAAGTGGCACGTTCTTCTGCAGGCATTTTTCTGAATCAGCAAATATGCCCTTGATATACTTTCTGATAGTGGTCAACTTGGTGCTCGAACAGTCTCTTTTTACATGGAACAATATTTGAAGCTCTCTAATGATGATGGCCTGCTCCTTCCTAATCCTAGCATTTATCGTCGTCTGGTTGGTCGTCTCATCTACTTGACCATCACTCGACCTGATATTGTGTATACCGTTAATATTCTCAGTCAGTTCATGCATGCCCCTAGTGTTCCTCATATGACTGCTGCCACGCTTGTTCTCCGTTACCTCAAAGGAAGTCCCAACCAAGGCATTTTTTTCTCTTCCTCCAAATTTACACAAGTTACAAATTTTATAATCGATTCTCGATTTGCCTACCTGCCCCACCACTCTCACTGCTCCACCATAGGTTACTTCATCCAGCTCGGTACCAGTCCGATCTCATGGCGTACAAAAAATAGTCTACCGTTGCTCATTCTTCCGCCAAAGCTGAATACCGCGTCATCGCCGTCACCACCTGCGAGCTCACCTGGCTCAAGCAATTGCTCGTTGATCTTGGGATCCCTCATCCCGCACCTTTCCACCTATACTGTGATAATCAGTCCTCTCTTTACATTGCTCACAATCCAGTATTTCACGAACGTACTAAACATATTGAGATCGATTACCACATCATTTGTGATAAAATTCGCTCTCTCCTCAAAGCCGTTCACACTTTTTCGCATGAGCAAATTGCCAATGTTTTCACCAAGGCTCTAGGTCATGAACTTTTCCATCATTTTTCACTCAAGTTGGGCATTACGGATCTCCATGCGCCAACTTGAGCGGGAGTATTGACAGAATCATGTCTTCCCAACCTTATGAACTATACCACATCAGGGATTGCTATTGACAGTATAATATCTTCCTAATATTATTGACAGAATCATCTCTTCCCAACATTATGGACTGCACCAAATCAGGGATTGCTTATTTTCCTTATATGTAAATTTCTATTCTTAGTTTCATTGTACATCTATATATTTTGCACAGCACAATACAAACAAACATCAATACATTGAGTTATTCAAACACACTCTCCCTTTTTTCTCTACACACACAATAACAAGTGTGATGCTTCTATAGAATAAGTTCATTTATGGAGAAGAAAATGGAAGCAGTTGGTTTTGTACCATATTGAGAGTTTTTGTGTACTCAATTGTCGAACGAATGGTTGTTTACTCAAACCAGTGAAGTTCAAGATGACAATAGTTTTTTTTTTATATTATTGACATAGGGGATAAACCCCTCCACAGAGGGACGTCAAGGGGCGTGGCCTTAGGTGACGAGCACCCTTGACCCCTCACCATGCGCGTACAGATGTGGGGACTCGAACCTGGGAGCTTTGTGCTCACCAAGTGAATTACCCAAACTGCTCCCCCCATTTACGGGGGCGGGGACTCGAACTTGAGAGCATGCTCAATCAAGTGAATTACCCAATGCACGGAACCCAAGATACTGCTAAACCAATGGTCCTTTGGTAAGATGACAATAGTTATAAAACGGTTTTGGTGTGCTCTTCCGAGCAAAATTACATTTGAGTAAAGCATCATTTTATTAAGAGGAAAGCTTCATGAGAGAGAAGCTCTGAGGCGAATACTGTTTGAAGAAGCTTCCAATTCTTAACCTGTGCTCCCACTTACGATGGTGAGTGGGGTGGACGGGGGAACATCCAAGGGGACAGTAGTCCCAGCCTCCTTCGAGTACACCGAGACAGGTAGAGGGTCCCCATCCCGGCTGGCCCAGGAGAATGGAAAACTTATCTCCATCCCGGTGGAGATGAGCGAATCGCTGGAGAATTCAACAATGAAGGTACATAATGCTGAAATCGGAGGTGAGAAAAAAAAATCTTGGGTTAATGTTGTGCAGGGACAGGAAGGAAGAGACCGGACGGACTCGGTGATTTTCCCCGGTCCCATGCTGGAGCGCTTGAAGGCGGTGGTGCAAAACACTGTTGTCCTGGACGATAGCCTAGTGGATCGGGTAAGGGCCACTAGGAAGCTCTGTATACATTGGAAATTCTTAGGTAAGCCGCTCCCCCTGGAGATCACAAAGAACGGCCTCTCTCGAATGTGGGAAGGCCTGGGATGGTTCAAAATTGCGGATATGCCCAATGGTTTTTACTTGATTACATGCTCTTCGGAGACCATGATGGAAAAGGTCTTGACGGATGGTCCTTGGAGCGTCAATGGCACGCTGTTGCACTTGATGAGGTGGAAGCCAGACTTCTAGCCGTATTTTGAACGACTGTCGTCGGCGACGCTATGGCTGTAGCTCCACCACCTCCCAGATGAGTACTGGGAAGATGAAGCAATTGCTGAGATCGGTGCTTCATTTGGGAGAGTGATCAAGGTGGATGCTACAACAGCGCAACAAGATCGGGCGAAGTTTGTTAGGGTTTGTGTGGATCTGGATCTGAACAAATCGATTGAACGAGGAGTGTGGGTCACAACTAAATATTCAAAGCTCTTTGTCTCTGTTGTGTATGAAAAACTCCCTCTGTTTTGCTACCGATGCGGGATCGCCGGGCACGGAGCAGATAAGTGTCGTACTGTGCATGCTGGGAGCCCAACGACGGAGATCGGAACCAAGCCAAGGTCTGCTAACCCGAGAGGGAAGGCGACTGGGGCTGAGGACGCCGGTCTCTCAGGAGGGAAGATAGATGCACAGGGGCTTGATGCTCCGGCAATGACAGATCCGCCAAATGGCAAAACTATGGATACGCACTATGGTTCATGGTTAAATGCCAATTGGCGAAAAGGAAAAAGGGGCTGGAACTGGCAGAAATCTGGTGGCCGGAACCCCAATATGAAAAGCACACCGGAAAATACCCGCACCACCGCCACGAACTCAACGGCCACCAACGCCGCGAGGAGGGAGGAGGCCTTGGACACGTGCAATCCACCTACTGAACACGTGACCAGTCACATCCCTCTGAACCGACCATTGGATAGACTTGCCTCTACACGTGGGCCTGGCAGGGGGAGAGGCCGCGAGAACCGAGGCGGACTATCTAACACTCATTAGAAGGCATCATACCACTATGAAAATGGGACTAAACCTCATGGGCCACCGGCACAACAAAATGAGGCCCACAATGCAGTGACGAAAAGGGCCCTTGAAAAGGATGAATGCTCACACAAGCCTCGAGATGCATACCATGATCTGGATAGGCCTGATGATGAAATAATGGGTTATTTTGTTGATCAAGGGAGCTCAGCCAGTGAAGAAGGGCTAGCTTATCAACCAATTGTTGAGCAGATGGAGCCAATCCTTATGGATATACCAAGCCACCATCCACCTGAGCTGCTGACTTCCCTGGATAGTGGCACCGCTCCAACCTCCTCGTCTGTAACCGAACTGATCTCCCACCTATCCAAAGCAAAAGAGAATGTTCAAATTGAGAGTATTAAGGAACATTCAGCCCTGCTACTTTCAGTTTCGGAAGCCCTTAATTGTGATGATCCAATGGGGGCTACTGAGAGGATTGAGAATAAACAAATGATCATTCCAACTCAGAGTGTAAGTCTGGAGATTGGAAGAAGATCCTCCCATGAGAAGGATGGAAGTGGGAAAAGGATCTTGGTTGATATCCGAAAGGTCAAAAAAGGCCGTATCGGAAAGGCAAAGTCCTAAGAACAAACCAATCACCCACTTATCATGTCAATGAATATCATAACCTGGAATTGTAGGGGACTTTCGGGTAAAGACACAATGTGTAGAATAAAGAACATGACAAAGAACCATAGTGTTTCTATATGCTGTCTAGTCGAGACAAGGGCAGACAAATCTCGAATATACAAATTCTCCAAGCAATTGGAAAAAGGGTTAAAGTCATTTTTGGTCCCTGAAAATAGGGCCAATGTTCATTTCCATCCCAAAAATTTAAAATTTGTTCTATACGGTCCACATCAGCATATACTGACACTTATCACTCCACATCAATAAAATAACGACCTAAACATAATAATAAAAAGATTTTATGCATTTTATTGGTATTCCACATGACCGCCACGTCAGCAAAAGGGACCAAAAATGTCAAAATAAGGAATATATAAGGACAAAAAATGTCAAAATATGCAATACATAGGGATCATATTGAACAAATTTTGAATTTTGGGATGGAAATGAATATTGGTCCCGTTTTCAGGGACCAAAAATGGCTTTAACCCTTGGAAAAATTATGGAATTGGGCTGCTGTCCCAGCTCAAGGATATTCAGGCGGCATCCTGGTAATATGGAGGAGAGATGAATTTATGATCACTCCACTAGCACACTCCAGGTTCGTTCTCCACTTAGTTATTACTGGTATATCTAACAAACCTTGGTTGTTATCTGTGATCTATAACAGCCAAAAAGTTGAGGAACAGAAAGCAGTTTGGTACGAACTTGAACGATTAACAAACAAAGTTGGGCCCTGGCTTATTGCTGGCGATTTCAACACTGTATGTGAAGTAAATGAAAGACAAGGAGGTAATAACAGAGGATCACCAGGTACCAAATCAACGCTATTTAACGATTTCATTATTCATAATAATCTAATAGAATTAAAACACACTGGTCATACCTTCACTTGGTGCAACAACCAAAGAGGTATGGCCAGAATCTGGGCTAGACTGGACAGGATTCTGGCCAATACTGCATGGACTGAGGACTCCCCTGATTATCTGGTTAGAACCTTACCTAGATGTCAATCTGACCATAGTCCGTTACTCCTTCACTGTTTTGAAGCAAATAGACAAAGAGGCACTAGACCATTTAGATTCAATAACAACTGGTTTCATTCTACTGATTGTAGAGACAGTGTCAAGGCAATTTGGGTTCCCAAAGCTAGCACAAACCACATGCATGACTTAAGCCATAGATTTAGTAACTTAAGAAAAGATTTGCTTAAGAAGTACAAAAACACTGAACTAAACCTTGACATGAAGATAAGACAGCTTGAAGAGGAAATCCTAAGGCTAGAAACACAACACATAAATACATTAGATGACAGGAATATTGAATCACAGCTGAGGGCCCTATATAATAAACACCAGGCCTACTTGAGGCAAAATACAACCAAATGGGCCCAAAAATCTAGGATCCAATGGCTCCAAAATGGAGACATGAACACCAAATTTTTTCACCAAGTAACAAGGGCACATAGGCAACATAATAGAATAAACTTTATTAAAAATGAGCAAAACCAAACTATTACTGATTGGGAAGGGATTCAACAAGAATCCAATGAATTTTACTCTAAGTTATGGAATCCTGGGGGGGCAAATGAATACTCAGGAATTAAGAAATGCTCTCCCTGATGACCTTCCAACCTTAACTAAAGAACAGAACAATATGCTGATAAAACCCATCACTGAACAGGAAATAGTTAAAACACTCACAAAATTACCTAATGGGAAAACACCAGGCCCAAATGGTATAAATGCTGAGTTCATCAAGGCATTTTGGGATGTTATTGGCCAGTCTGTTTCAGGTGCAATCAGGCAATTTTTTGACAATGCTAATCTACCCACAAGTTGGAACAGAACTTATATAAGTTTGATCCCGAAGAAAAAGAACCCACAGTGTGTCAAGGATTTTAGACCTATCGCGCTATGTAATGTTAACTACAAACTTATTACTAAAATAATGGCAAATAGGTTAAAAGAGGTCCTTCCAAGTCTGATTGGAGAAGAGCAGTCAGCCTTCATTAGTGGTAGATGTATTTTTGATAACATATTACTTGCACAAGAACTAGCCCATTCTCTAGAGAAGAAACCTAGCCACCCAATGATGATGATCAAGGTTGACATGGAGAAGGCTTATGATCTTGTAAGATGGGAAACAATCTTGGATGTGCTCTCTAAAATGAACTTCCCCTCTAAATGGATAAGGTGGGTTGAAACATGTTTTAGCACACCAACCTTTGCCCTCATTATTAATGGAAAAGTAGGTCATTGGTTTACTTCAGGTGCAGGAATCAGGCAGGGTGATCCTTTGTCACCCTATCTATTTATTTTGGTATCCCAATTACTTACTAACATTTTGAATAAAGCTGAATACATGGGCATGCTTAAAGGAATTAATATCAGTCCTACCAAAACAATAAGTCACTGCCTCTATGCAGATGACTTGTTGCTTTGTTGTGCGGCATCCAGAAAAAGTGCCAGGGCTATTAATCTCTATCTAGATGTATACCATAGGCTAACTAATCAAAGGGCTAATCTAGAAAAGTCAGAGGTTTACTTTCCCACATGGCTAAATATCAGATTGAAAGGTTCATTACTAGATATATTGAACATCAAACAGGGTCAATTTCCCATAAAATACCTAGGAGCATGGATATCTCCTACAAAGGTACATATGAACAAATTTCAGCCCCTATTAAATAAAATTGAACAGAAATTGGCTTCATGGAAATCCGTACAGCTCTCCATGGCCGGGAGAGTTACTCTTGCAAAAGCAACACTATTATCCTTACCAATTTATGCTCTAAGCACTTATGCTATCTCAGATTCCATTCTTGAGAAAATACATCAGTTAGTGAGAAAATTCATCTAGGGAGGACACACTAAAGGAAAAGGGTTACATCATATTAACTGGAATATAGTTATCAAAGATAAATCTGAGGGTGGACTAAGTTTGAAAGACCTTAAGGCTATGAAGACTGCTCTTCTCTCGAAACATGTATTGGAATTGCTCAATAAAAGTAATAAACCATGGATAGATCTAATGTCATTTAAATACACATATTGTCATTTATGGGATCATAAGAGACCAAGGAACACATCCTTTTTGTTTCAATCTCTCTAGAATGTTGCTACAAAGGTTTGGAAATACCTGGAAGTGGAGAAAGTAAGCTGGTCAACACCCATGGGAAATATCCCATGGATGTTTGAGACCCCACTACAACTCAAACCAACCTTTGTAAACATGGACTATAATCTAACAGATATGCAGGTGAAGCACTGCCTCAAAGAACCAAGGGAATGGGACAGGGAGCTGGTGAATGATATATTCAATCCAATTTTGGCCCAAAAAATATTGATTATGCAGGTAAACTCAGAAGAGGAGAAGACTATCTGGAAATGGGGACTCCCTAGGACTGGAAGATCAATGACTTCTACCATATATGAAAACTTGAAGAACCCAGATGTTGCACCAAGCTGAGAGGGGTGGAAACATTTGTGGAAGCTCAAAATTGCACCAAAAATCCATCTCTTCCTTTGGAAAGTTTTCCATGGGAGACTCCCAACAAGGGAAGTCTTACATGGGAGAGGCATTGGACCTAATGACCAATACCCTCTTTGCAATATACATTCAGAATTAATTGAGCATTTTGAGCAAAAGAGACTTGGATGGAAGCACATAGAAGAGGTCACTCCATAAATCTCAACCACTCACAGGGACAGTTACTACAGGGGAGCTGGATGAAACAGGGGAGCACCAACAGTAGGCAGGGACTGCCATATAAATCTGAATCTGCCACGATTACTGCATACATTATGTGGCATATATGGAAGGCCAGATGTGCCTCAATTTTTCAGGGCACCAAGTTCAATCCACAAATGGTAGTCAACACAAGCATGACAATGGCACGAGAATACTACTACCAACAAGTCTCCATAGCAGAGAAAGGAGATCTAGAGGAGCAAACAGCAACATGTAACAGACTGATTTATGAACATCTGTTGTTCACAGATGCCTCATGGGATGAACAGAGTAAGGAAGCAGGTTTGGCATATATAATAGGGGATGTTTATGTGCTACAGGTATGAAACCAACTAATGCTGATAGTGCTTTTGATGGAGAGCTAATGGCTATGGAGGAAGGCCTGAACCATGCAGTGCAGGAGCAAAGAGGAAATCTGATGATCTACACTGACAATTTACAAGTTGCAAGAGCTATGAAGGAAGGAACCACACTAAGTTGCATTGGAGGGGAAACTGAGAGATGTAAAGCTCTGCTTTCCTTGCTTCAAGCCTGGGAAGTCCAACACATACCAAGAGAGGAGAACAACACCACGGATGCATTGGCAAAGATGGCTCGAAGACATGGAAGTTGGGAACATTATAAAGATTATGGGTGCATGCCAGAGGATATTAGGACTTTAGTTAAAAACTTTATCTACAGTTTGAAGCTAAATGTAGTTAGTCTATAGTTTCTGTTGAAACTCTTTCCATACAAAGAAAAACGTCATTTTGCAAAATGACATTTGAGTAGGAATTCTTAGTGCAATATGTTGATAAAGAGTAATCTTTAATTAATTTCTGTAATGTGCTTAGAATCCGTTGATCTTGTCTTCTTCATTGAGCAGAATTAGATAGCTTGTTAAAATTTTTGTCATTTATCAAAAAAGAAAACATTCCTTATGACCCATGGATCCTAACTTAAATACAAGCATCACACTTGTGGAACAAATGATTGTTTACTCAAACAAGCGAAGTTTAAGATGACAATAGTCATAAAAAGGTTTTGGTGAGCTCTTCGAAGCAAATTGACATTAGAGTAAAACGTCATTTTGCAAAAACTTGTAATTTGGAAGCTCTATTTATATAGTAGTCGACTTTCTTTCAAAAGTTTAATCAACACCGTTTCTACATACATATATAGTAGTAAAAAAATTAACTCATGAACATTACAGTGGTAAAAACTTGTAATTTGGAAGCTCTATTTTTCAATATATATATATAAAAGTCCTTGGCGCCAATTTGTATCAACCCCTTTTTCCCGCCAACCGGATGTTGTTAATCTTATCCTATCTAAATTAAAATCTTATCATATCTAAACTAATCCAAATTCTACTAAAAATCAAGAATCTAGTCCTTGCATATTCTCCCAACAATGAATCTATAAATCTCTCTCCATAGATTTAGCCTCCCGCCAAAACTCCTTCACCATCACAATTCTTGTCTAGTTCCCGCAAATCTGAAGAAGTTATCATGGACAAGCCACATGCAAGGAAACATGCGTGTGTGGTTCTGGCCGGGCATTCCTTCGGTATCTAATAACCTTGCTTCTGCTCACCGCTCCGTAGCCTTATAAGGTGGGATAGAGAGGTTTGAGGGTTGCCATTGAGAATGGAAGGGGATACTTGGACTTCTTTTCATTTCTTGAGAGTCGAGGATTCCACTTTGATGAAACTATCATTGATTGTGAAAGTGATAATCGGGTCATTGATCAACTTGGTGCTACATAACTTTGTTGATCTTCTTCTCACCTTGCTTTGGAACACCGCCAAGGCAAGTTGAGTATAGGATCATTAAAGAGTTTTGTAGCATCAAGATGATCTATGGGCCAACTATCCATACTAAGTGATTTTGGCAACGTTCCTTGCGGAATAGAATAAAGAGCCGGCGATGCGTGTCTTCTGCCCTCTCTATCTATTTCGATAGGGATGTACATGGGTGTTTGGTTGATGAGATAAAGAGTGATGGATAAAGATTGTTGGGTGTTCCTTTCAAAGTATAAGGATGTATAAATTTTTGGATTTCCCTTTTGAGTGTTTGGTTAGAGGGATATGGAAGTGGTATGGTAACCCTATTGAAGGGATGAAGTTATCCATTTGACGATAAAAGAAACTGGCCTATGCTTGAAAAAGTGGTTAGATGTCGAAGATAGACTACAAAATTAAGGAACATGACAAAAGTAGTGGCGTTGCAGAAGACACAACAACAACCGAAAGATCAGACAGGGAATAAATTTTGAAAACTTCAAGAGTTGAAGTTACATGAAGACTTAAAGACTTGAAGTTCAAGATTTCTAATTTTGAAGGTTGGAAATTAGTATTTGCTTTTAGAAAATTATGACATAAACATTTTTTTGTAAATTAGTTTTCAAATAAATCACAATATTTTTATTAGATTATTTGTAAACAAAATCAAAATTTTTATAATTTGATTATTTTATAATTTATGAGTTCAATTTGAATCTTAATAATAATTTCAGTTTTTTTGTTTTCATTTATCTAGTTTTTTTTAATTTAGTTTTACAATATTTTGAGAATTTTTTGGGTTTTTTTGGGAATTTTATGAAATTTCTTGGAATTTTTGGAAAAATAAGAGTTTTTTGGTTTTTTTTATTTTTTGGAATTTCTTACAATTTCTTTCTGATTTTTCTTTTTTTTAGATTTTTATACAATTTGTAGATTTTTTTGGGGAAATTTCTGAGTTTATTTTGAATGTTTTTGGAATTTCATGGATTTTCTGATTATTGTTAGTTGAAGTTTGTCTATTTTGGGGGGTTTAAAGATCTTTATGGTTTTTTATTTTTCTATTTTTCTATTTTTGCCAATTTCTGTGTATATTTGGAATTTCAGCGTCTTTCTTGTTTGTTTTACATGTGTTTAATATTTTTTCGGATTTGTAAAGATTTTTTTTGTGGTTTTTTCATTATTTTGGCAATTTCCTAATGTTTTTTTTCGAGTAATGATTTATAAGATTTAGTAGGCTTGAAATGATCTCGATGTCACCATAAATGCATCCTCGAGATGGTGGTATTGATGATCCCAAATAGCATAATGAATTTGAGATCATTTAAATGAAGTCCAAATCTGAGTAAATGTATATATCATTACTCTTTTTTTTCGAATATAGGGATTTTGTGGATTTTTAAAAGTTTTTCATAATTTTTCCTTTGTACTATTTTCTTAGAGATTTTGTGATTTTTTTTATTTTGTTAAATTTTCAAATTTATTAGATTTTCTGGGTTTTTAATTATTATCTTAAATTAAAGGTTAATGATCCTTCTGGTCAAGTACCCTTTAATCGCTCTATTAGCAAATATTCAAATGTGGTCCTTCTATTCTATATATTGGGAAAACCGGTCCCTCCCCTAATGTCCGTCAGTTTTTCATAGGTGGCGTGACTTTTTTTATGAATATAATAATATTACAATATTCCAAAAAATGTTAAAACGTGTTAACCATCTTAACTAGCCCTATTAACTAATAGGATAAAAATCAGATCCGAACCCAAAATTATAATATGAATAATACAAGTGAAACAATATAAATATAATTATACTAATTAACCAAACCCTAACTCTGACTCTAACCCCCTCTCTCCCACATCGCTGCCTCCGTCGTCGCCAGGTTCAACTTCGGAAGCTCGACGAGGAGCACGAAATCAAAGATGAAGGGAATGTCTATTATAACAGCCTCTTATCTCTTGGCTCATTGTCTAAGAAGCTCGCCGAGAACCCTAGGGATTCAAAATTTGATGCAAATTATCATTGGACCTCTAAATAGCTGAGAAATGAAACAAGGGCAAAAAGGTAAAAGATCCATGCTGACTTGGAGTCAAGTACTCACTCATGGGTTTAAGTAGGAAAAACTACAGCAAAGGAGCCATCTGAAAACAAGCTACTGCTTTACCCTTTCCCTTTTCTCTATCAAATCCCTAAGTTCTTAATGTAACGGTCCTCAAGAATCTTGAGAATTCTCCAGAGTTATGCCCTTAGATTCTCTCTTTTGTCTGTTTATCTTCTGTATTTCAGTGTTGAAGTTCAATCATCTAAGGTTTGGGTCCTTAGATTGTAGTTACTGAGTTAATTAGTAGATTTCTGCATTACTTGAGCTGCAGGTGTTGCTTCAACTTCAAGGGGTGCATCAAGTGGTATCAGAGATCTTTCCTAGCTGAGAATAGTGGGATCGAAGCTTCAGCGGGAAGGAAAGGAAGATGGAAACAAGGAATCAAGAGCTGAAGGAGTTAGAGGACTCTGAAGGGGTTTCTCAAGGATCAAGTGGAAAGGCAAGATCAAGTTATTCAGAATATCTAGGATAGGCAAGCTAGGGATATGGAGGATGTGCGATCCATGCTTAGCATATTAGAGGCGGTAATGTCTTCTAATGGATCTGGTAGTGGGGGATCGGTCATAGGGAATTCAAGAAGAGACAGTAGTGGTACAAGGGCTGTAACACCCGCCCCGAAATAAATAAGGATTTTTATTTATTTATTTCTAAAATTTATTAAATAGTAATTTAATATAGTAAACGATGAAATTTGGGAAAATTTCTAAGTATTAATCGAGCAAGATTAATAAAGTATTAATTAGTCCAGATTAAATATTGAGAGGGAAACAGACAAAAGTTAGAGTCCCGGGAAAAGTGGATCTGGTCGGGGACAAAGACGACCCTATGATGCCACAGTGGACCCGTGACTAAATGAATTGACTAAAGACCGAGATTTACGGATCCAAGCCGGGTACGAGAATGAGGGAATTATTACAGTGGGCGCCAGTTTAAATAAATGCATTCACAGAAATGAATAGTAGCCAACGTGACAACTTTAGGATTTAAATAATAATAGTAATAAGTAATGGTGTCACTTTAATAATGGATGAGAGGAGAGAGAGAGAGAGTAAAGCAATTACTCTCATTTCCCTCTCCCACGATCCCTAAATTCCTCATGCTTGCGATCACTGACCCTACCCACGACCTACCTCCTCGGCCGCTAGTCCCCCGGCCCGTGTCCCCGCGCCCGCGCCTCGAACTCGTCAGCCCCTTGCGTGCGCCCACGGCCAGCGCCCTGCGCAGTCAGCACCACGCTTTCGTGGAGCCGGCTCAGCCCCGCCTTCCGCTGGCCAAGCGTCCCGTCGGTAGTTCTCGGCGCTGCCCCGAGCTACGCACCAGCACGCCGCGCCGACCCTGCCTCTTCTGGCCGCCCTACCTCCCCACGAGTGAGCTCGGCCTGCAGCCGTCGGACAGCTCCGCCGGCCAGCGCCTCGGCCGCCCTCGACGTCGCCTAGCAGCCGCGCATCCCGCTTGCCCCTGTGCGCGCGCCGGCGAGTCGTTCGCCTACAGCTCCGTCGCCGTGAGCTTCTCCTACCGCCGAACGAGCCCTCTGCAGCCCTGCAGACCTGCAGATGAAGGAGTCTTCTTCTCTAGCGAGCAGTGGTGCCTAGGGAGTCAAGGTACAAGAGATTGAGGATTTAAATTTGGAATGAGATTAACAGGAGGATGTATAATGTTAATGAGCTAGAAGCATGTTGATATAGTGTAGAGTCAAATGAATTATGATTATAGACTAATTGCCATGTATTCATGTGAGTTATATGGATGTGTGAATTTGTGAAATCCAAGTGTATTGGATTTCTTTTGTGGAATGTTTGTATAATTTTCGGGGCCCTCTAAATAGAGGAGGTGCTGCCGAATTTTCGTAGAAAATCTTAAGTAAATTATAGATGATTTAATCTCTATGCTCATGCGTAGCAATTGATTCTTCTTAAAGAGCATGTTATGAAATTTAAATTGAGCTTAGGATGATTAGAGCTAAATCTTTTAATTGAACAATTCCGTATTTCCATGTTTTAGAAATACGAATTTCATGTAAAGAGAAATCGTACTTGATTTAACTTGATGGAAATCATCGTACTCTAACGAGTCTAATTGGAGTACGAGATAAGAATACGGATTTTCGTATTCCTTAACTTTTATATTTATTTCATCGTATTCTTAACGATAGAACTAAAGCTATGAGAGGTAATCATAGTATTTATGAGCTTTAGGAACATGTATTGGATGTTAAGTGAAAATACATGCTTAATCCTCCATTAGTTGTATAACATTTGATTATATTGTAGGGGAGCATGTTAGAAGCCCCAATCTACCCCAAGGATGGAAGTGGTTACATCTCATATTATGAGTAAATTCATCCCAGTTATAACATACCTCGTATTAGTCATCTATTATGAAGACATGGAATTCATAATAAGTAAAAGGATGCCTAAAAGAGGGATCTTAAGCACATTGGATAACTCTTGAGGGATTCGATTTCATTCATCGTGCTAGTAAAGATAGATATTTCGTATTCTCTTGGTTGGTCGTTATAGACCCTTATTGAACACTTAAATTATCTTTTCATTGACTATTGATGTTACAAACATGAATTTTGTTGCTATCGAATTAGTATGTTTTCAAAACAGTTTAATTACCAAATAAGAGGATGGAAGGTGTTGAGTCTTTTGGTATTGTGTCCACACTTCCTTGGATCAAGAATAGGTGTGATCAATTGCCAAAACATTTTAAAGTGTTGAACTCCAAGGAATGGACAAAATGCAGGAATTACTGTAGCATTGCAGGACATTGGGTTTGGTTCTTTTAAACGAGCTATATGGTGATGGTAATGAACCCCAATTTTGATCGAAATGAAAGTGTATATTGGGAAGATGATGTACTTGGAGTTTGAGATGGAATGATAAAGATTTAGAGCTTCAATTTGATGTTTTGATTCCTAGTTTTCGGCAGTTACTGTAGCTGCAAATAAAGAGGGAACTATAAATTCTAACGTGTTCAAAAGGGCTCGGAATACAATTCCGATCGTCCCAATAGTTCGGGTGTATATTTAAACTAAGGAAAATAATGTGGGCATGTGATTAGGGGCCCAGATCCATCGGTTATAAATTAAAAGTCGACATTTCGGTAAACTCACGATTTGGGTAATTTAATGCATGTAATGCATTCCTTTTGATATGAAATGTTGTGTGACAAATATTTACCATGTTTAGGACGTGGTGAGGTGGTCGAGGACCTGAGTGGAAGGCTCGGACCTGGGTAGGTCCTGGAAGCGAATAAGGTAGGATGTCGCACGGGTACTGTGAGTATTTCTAACTCATAGTATTCTCTTGATTCTTGTTGTTCTTTGTCTTTGAATGGATGTTGGAGTCCATCTTTTGATACATGCTCTGCTGCTGACATGTTATGCTTCTTTGCATTTGTTTGAGCTTGTATCTTTTGATATGATCTCGCTTTGAGGGAGTACCCTTGACATCCTTCTTGTGTTGTTGTGGGATGGCCAGAGGTGGTACTCCATGGCATATGGCGATGGGAGTGATACTCCATGGCATATGGCGGTGGAGTACCCTCGGCATCCTACTTGCACTGGATGGTCGAGGGGGTGGTACTCCATAGCGCTGTCGATATTCTATTCTTTGCATTAAATATTCTCTCCTTCTACCCTACTTTGATTTTGTACTCTTATTTCCTCGAGAGGTTCCCAATACATATTCGAGATGGGTTTCCTCATATGTATATCGGTTTTATATCTCGAGGAGATTGTTGCTTTCATGTTTTTTAGTATGCGTATTTGAGTAGAGTTACTCCTTAAATACGTATTGGCTTCCGATCTCGAGGAGATCAACATTATTATATATTCGAGATGTTCTTTGCCTTGAATATATATTTATACCTGTATTAGGTATTAGTACTATCAATCTCTTACTTTCGTGCATGATACATCGGACGGAGACCCTGGCAGAGTGTGTATAATATCTGGCCACCAGACCCTGGCAGAGGGTGTATAATATCTGGCCATGAGTATTTGATGCTCCATCGGACGGAGACCCTGGCAGAGGGTGTATAATATCTGGCCACTTGGCTCAGTCAGAGAGCGGCATTTTCTGACCATGTGCACATGTATGCTATAGCGTAGCCCGGCTTAGGCCGAAGACGATACCGATGGTGTCGTAGATGTCGTAGACATCTTAGTATCACATATGCCAGAGGTTGAGTACATCTGTGGATTTACCCACATTCCCGTGATTTGTTATTTGCTTGTGATGTTATTAGTGCATATTTGTACTTCTTTTATTCTGTTCCTTCCTAGTGGCTTTAGCCACCTTTATTGATTTAAGGATTAATTACACTTTTCGTCCCTGAAAATGGTGTCATTGTTCACTTTTATCCTTGTATTTTAAAAATGTTCAATACAGTCCTTGTGTAATGCGTAATACAATGTTAGGGACCAAAATAGAACAAAATCACTTACACAAGGACCTGTATTGAACATTTTTAAAAATACAAGGATAAAAGTGAACAATGACCCCATTTTCAGGGACGAAAAGAATGAAATACGCAATACACAAGGACTGTATTGAACATTTTTAAAATACAAGGATAAAAGTGAACAATGACACCATTTTCAAGGACGAAAAGTGTAATTAATCCTTGATTTAATTGCGATCCTACTGGGCCTTTCTTTGATGGATGTTTTTCTCAGGTGACAATGAGGAGTAGGATCAGGACTAGATGAGGACCTTGCGAGTAGCTAGGAGCGGAAATTCAGGAGAGAGCTTCCGCAGGACAACCCTAGATGGGGATATGTTGAGTGAGGTTTGCGGACCTCTATTCCTTTCTCGAGGTGAGAGTTGTCATTCGGGACACCTTTAGGGTTTTATAAAACCTTATATATATTTCTTCCGGTGATTTATAAATTAAACTCGATTTAATTATACGCTTATGTTACTTAGCCTTGCGTGCTTCTAGGGGCGACCCTATAAGCACGCCTTGGCGTTAATCAGCGTCTTGTAGAGGCCCGGGATCCGGGTTGGGCGACAAAACGGCAACCCAAGCTAACCAGGCTGAATTTTCCTAAGTTCTGTGGTGATAACTTAAAGGAATGGATATTCAAGTGTGAGCAGTACTTTGACTATGATGATATGGCTGGCGAAGCTAAGTTTAAACTGGCTACCATGTACTTAGATGGGAAGGCCCTCCAATGGCATTTGAGTTATATGAAAAATAGAAGTCCAAAAGGGGAGCTCCAAGCTGGAAGGAGTACATAGATGTTATGAGCATCAGATTTGGCATTGAGTTGCATTAGATCCCATGGCAGAACTGAAGAATCTCAAACAAATAGGATCAGTGCAGGCTTACTTGGATAGGTTTGATGAGATAGTACACAGAGTTCAGCTTCCTGAATAACGCCGAGCAGGATAGTGATTAACCTACGGGTTGTGGCAACCAGGGGATTGACAAAAGAACAAATAAAGGGGAGGACAAATAGATAAGAAAGTCTCTAAATCTATAAAGGAAAAAGTATTATTCAATAATCAATGACTAAAACTCAACCCACAAGCCGGGTTTAAATAGCTTCAAAAAAACTAACATAGAAACTTATCTTCTTATCCAAATTTGCAAAAATCGGCAAATTTTGGTTCAAAAAAAAACTTATCTAATTCTAAAATAACTAAAAAAATCAGATAACTCCTAAAAATATGAGATCAAATCGGATTCAAATCCTATCCTAAATTGGCATACGAAGTATTCCTAAAAATAGAAAAAAATAACAAAAAACGAAGAAACGACTGGTAAAATAGTGGAATTTAAGGATGAAGGAAAGGTCCATCGAGCAAAGGTCCATCGAGCAAAGTTGGATGGACCCCACGTGCGCGTCGAGACGAGATGTCCGAATTGAGGTTGAGAGCGCGAATCCGGTGCCTATAGCCAAAGTTATGGCCAAAATACCAAACCGTGTCCAAAGTGCTCCCCAATTTCGGACTTGACTCGATCGCCTTCCGCCTTTACATCGGTTCGCCAAGTCATGGTATGCCAAAGCTCTCATGGTGTAATCAGATAGTTCGGCATCGTCTGACTCGGACTCTACTGCATCATTGAAGAATATGCTATAAGTTGTTTTGTGAGTGGGCTTAAGGAAGAAATTCAATACCCAGTACGCATGTTCACACCTAGCAGCCTCCAACAAGCCATTAGTTTGGCTAAATTGTAGGAAATGACCGTTGAGAGTGCACACAACAAGGGGAAGTTGATGCAAAAACCAGTGAATACAACACCAATATTACCAACTCCTAAGAGCACTTACATCCCTACCCCTCAATTGCCCGAGCAAGAATTGCCAAGGCAAAAATTGCCATGGCAATTCACTCATCCAAAAAAAAACTTCCACCCCAAACCTTCAATTGCCAGGGCAATCACTATTCATAAGTATTTTTTATATTTTTAATTGGTTAAATGTTAGTTTTTATTTATAATTAATGTCTTATTCGTATTGCAATTAAAGACATTAATTAAAACAAAGTAAGTATATTAATTAAAATAAAAATATATTAATTATAATTATAATAAAGTACATTAATTAAACATAATAATCTAAAAAAATAACATACAAACAAATTCATAAATTTAAGATTAAAAAATACAAATTTAAAAAATAGAGGATTTTTAAAAAACTAATTTATAACAATTTTGTAAATATAAACATATTTTATATATATATATATATATATATATATATATATATATATATATATATATATATATATATAACCGTCAAAATAATCCATTGTTTTAATTTTTTTTTAAATAATCCATCCTAACTAATCTAACTAATCTAATTAATCCAGTATTTTTATTTTTAAAAACATGTGGACCCCACCACTAATCTAACTACTAACTAATCTAAAATATTTATAAAAAAAGGTGGGCCCCACACCAATTGCCCGGTTAAGCGCCCGGGCAACCTTTGCCTGAGCGCTTAACCGGACAGGTGGGGGCCACCATCTGCCCGGCTGATTTCTCACGCGATGTGGGAATTTTTTTTGGACAAAGTGCATCAATTGCACTTTGCCTTGCCATCGCCCCTTGCGGTGGAGGTGCTCTAAGCTGCAGCATGGAATGGAACACAACTCACAAAACAAAATTTTTAACCCAGGTAACAGAAATCAGGCCGCTAAACTCTTCAAAAAACTCTCCAGTCAATAGATAGATGCGAGGAGTAGTAAGGGGTTATGCTTTTGGTGTGAGGAAAAATTCACACCAGGACATCAATGCAATCTGAAGCAACTGTACAAGGTGGAGGTTTATAAAGAGGAGGGCCTTGACAATGAAGAAGAAATGGATGAAGGGTTTCAAAACTTATCTGAGGAGGGACTTTGGGAACCATAAGCAACATTCCTGTAATTTCCCTGAAGGCTTTGGCTGGGACCTCTACCATAAGTGATTATAGTACCATGAGAGTCAGTGGAGCGGTGCAGGGAACTAAACTACCACTCACAATTTTATTGATCAAGCAATGGTGGAAAGGTTAGGGTGTGAATTTGTCACAAGGCAACCTGTAATAGTGGTGGTGGCAGATGGGAACAGACTACAGTGTAGCAGAGTGTGCACAGGGTTAAAATGGCGTATACAGGGGGAGGGGTTTCAAGCAGACTTCCTGGTTCTTCCTCTAGATGGGTGTCAAATGGTTTTGGGAATACAATGGTTGGTGTTGTTGGGTTCGATTGTGTGGAATTTCAAGCAACTAAAAATGGAATTTAAAATAAATGGCAAGAGGATGGTATTAAGGGAAACACCTCAAGCTAGCTACAACTTATGCAAGGTAAGTCCCTTAAGAAAGTTTTACACATACCCACTGGAATGTGTACGGTGCAATTATGCTCTCTACAAGTCCTCGAGTGACCAAGGACGGAAAGAACTCTGCAGACAATACCCTCAGACAAAGCTACACAACTAACAGTCGAACACAAGGGTCAACTAGAGCAGCTGCTCCAAAAATATAGTGCAGTTTTCCAAGAGCATCAAATACTACCCCGTCCCAGGTAGTGTGATCACAAGATAGTATTAAAGGAAGGTACCAACCTATATGTGTGCGACCATACTGATATCCAGCATTGTAGAAGAATATAATTGACGAATTAGTCACTAAAATGTTAGATAAGGGAGTTGTAAGACCTAGCTCTAGCCCCTTCTCCGCCCCGGTAGTCTTGGTGAAAAAGAAGGACAATGGATGGCGATTATGTGTCGATTATCGGGCTATTAATGAACAAAATGTGAAGAATAAATTCACTATTCCTCTAATTGAAGAACTCCTAGATGGGCTGACAGGTGCTACCATTTTTTCTAAACTAGACTTGAGATCTGGCTATCACCAGGTTAGAATGCATGACGAAGATGTGAGCAAAACAAATTTTAGAACCCATGAAAGGCACTATGAATTCTTAGTTATGCCTTTTGGGTTGACTAACGCACCCTCCACATTCCAAGGTCTGATGAACATTGTGTTTAAACAGTTCTTAAGACGGTTTGTACTATACTTTTTTTATGACATGTTAGTATACAGTCCAGATTGGAGTAGCCATCTTCAATACCTTGAAGCTGTCCTCAAACAGTTGGAGATTCATCAACTAGCAGCTAAAAGAAATAAGTGTGTATTTGCAGTGTCTCATATTGATTATTTGGGACATGTCATCAGCAAGAATAGGGTGGAAGTAGACAGGCAGAAGTTAAAAGCCATTGTTGAATGGCCACTACCAAAATCAGTAAAGGAATTGAGGAGCTTCTTGGGCCTAGCAGGGTACTATAGGAGATTCATTAGAGGATTTGGTGACATCTCCAGACCTCTAACAAACATGCTTAAGAAGGCAGGGTTCAGTTGGAGTCAAAACAGTAAGGCATCTTTTGAGAGATTGAAGGAAGCGTTGGCAGGAGCACCTGTTCTAGCACTCCTAGACTTTGAAACTGTGTTTATTGTTGAAACTAATGCTAGTGATTCAAGTATTGGGGTTGTATTAAGTACCCATTGCATACTTCAGCAAGGGACTGTTAAAGAAGAACAAAATTTTGCCTATTTATGAGAAGGAGATGCTAGCTATGGTCATAGATATACAACACTGGAGGCCCTATTTGTGAGGAAGGCATTTCAAGGTAAAGACTTATCATCAAAGCCTTAAATACCTACTGCAACAAAGGATTACAACCCCCACACAACAAAAATTGTTGTCAAAGATAATGGGGTATGATTTTGAAATCATTCACAGAAAAGGGAAAGATAATGTAGTAATGGATGCCCTATCAAGACAGTTTACTCTCATGCCAATCTCAATGGCAACATCTGAAATCTGGGAGAAACTCAGAGAAAATTGGCAAAATAATGCATAACTAGGACACCTAATTGAACAGTTGCAAGCAAAGCCTACTAGTAATCCACATTACACATGGACTCGAGGTCAACTCAGAAGAAAAGGAAGGTTGGTGGTGGGGAATGATCATCAATTAAAAAAATACTACTCAGTGAATTCCACAACAGTAGCATGGGGGGCATTCTGGGATTGATGCCACTATCAAAAGGATGAGCACTTATTTTTATTGGAAGGGGTTAAGAAAGAAGGTGAAGGAATGGGTGAGTGAATGTGAGACATGTCAGAGGAATAAAAGTGAAAATACTATACCAGCAGGGTTACTCCAACTACTCCCAATTCCAGCAAACATTTAGGAGACATAAGCATGGATTTTATAGAGGGTTTACCTACTTCACAAGGAAGAATGCTATTTTGGTGGTGGTGGACCGAATAAGCAAAGATGCTCATTTATTTCTTTGACTCACCCATTTTACAGTAGTAAGTGTGGCACAACTATTCCTAGATCATATCTACAAACTTCATGGGCTCCCACGATCAATTACAAGTGATCGTGATCCAATTTTCATAAGCAGATTTTAGACTTAACTATTCAGACTACTAGGAGTTAAACTGCAACATTCTTCAGCATACCACCCTCAAACAGATGGGCAGACTGAAGTGGTTAATAGATGCTTAGAACAATATTTGAGATGCATGTCCGGAGAAAAACCGAGGGAATGGATAAAATGGCTTCCTTTAGCCGAATGGTGGTACAATACCAATTACCACTCCTCAATCAAAACTACAGGAAGGGACCTCCTCTACATCTCCCATATCAAACTGGGAATACCAAATTGGAAATGTTGGATCGGAGTTTGCTAGCTAAGGAGGCAATTCTGAAGACATTGAGAGAGAACTTATCAAAAGCCAGCAACAGAATGAAGCAGTTAGTAGACAAGAACAGAAAAGACAAGCAATATGAGGTGGGAGACTGGGTTTACATCAAATTGCAACCATATAATCAAGTATCCATAACAAGAAGAATGAATCAGAAATTAGCTTCCAAATACTTTGGGCCTTACAAGATGGAAGCAAGAATCGGGAAGGTGGCTTACATACTCCAATTGTCAGTTGAATCCAAGATACACAATGTCTTCCATATTTCACGACTCAAAAGGAAGGTGGGAAACAGAACAGTGTCTGCAACTCTACCAAGCTTCACAGAATCAACAAAGACGAGTAGAACAATTGTTGCTATTTTGGACAGACAACTTATCAAACAGCGAACTGAGCATCAGCCAAGGTATTAGTACATTGGTTAGGCTCACCTATAGAAGAATCCACCTGGGAATTATATGAAGAGTTGCAGAAAAAAAAATTTCCTGAATTTTGTTCTCAGAATCCTTGATGCCAAGGATTGTTTTGAAGGGGTGGGAAATGATGCAAATTATCATTAAGGACCTCTAAATAGCTGAGAAATGAAGCAAGGGCAGAAAGGTAAAAGAGCCATGCTAACTTGGAGTCAAGTACTCACTTATGGGTTTAAGTAGGAAAAACTACAGCAAAGGAGCCATCTGGAAACAAGCTACTGCTTTACCCTTTCCCTTTTCTCTATCAAATCCCCAAGTTCTTATTGTAATGGTTTCTAAGGAATCTTTAGAATTCTCCAGAGTTATGCTCTCAGGTTCTCTCTTTTGTCTGTTTATCTTCTGTATTTCAGTGTTGAAGTTCAATCATCTCAGGCTTGGGTCCTTGGATTGTAGTTACTGAGTTAATTAGTAGATTTGTGCATTACTTGAGCTGCAGGCATTGCTTCAACTTCAAGGGATGCATCAAAATCCCTTTCCGCCGTTGATGCTCTGCTACCTCAAAGCCAACCAGAGTCTGAAGGTCCTTCCTTGCTAGCGTCCTGAAACACAATAAAACCAAACAAATTAATAAGTATTGAAATTATACCTCCAATTTTCAACAGTATTGCAGTACCCTACTTCAATCCATCTGAAAGTCCACTTCTCCAATATGAATCATCTCTCTCAAAGTTTCGATTTTTGCAACCAATTTCATTGAATAATGAGCAGCAAGTATGCAGGCATTCCATTCCGCACTGAAATCCAATCCCTCAAGAAATCGAACACGCGGCTCTTCGGGACAAGTAGGGCTTCTCGTCTCTGACGGTGCTTCATTCCATGGTTTTTCATTCTTTCCATCATCTAGGTGTTTGATTGCTCCCATTTCTGTTCTTGTTTCTGCGCGAATTTCGTTGGATTGGTTTGAATCTGAGGTTTTTCTTGCAGTAGGGAGGATGGAGGAGGGGAAGCATCAGTCGAGAAGGGAGGGAGGAAGGAGGCATCAGGAGAGGGAGAAGGGTAGGGAAAGAGATAGGGATTCGGTCAGGCAGGAGAGCAGGCGGACGGAGAAGGAGATGAGAGCTCTTGAAAAACATCGGGAGAAGCATAGAGATCGGGAAATCGGGATGCTCGCAGGTCGGAGAAGGAGAAGGACCGGGATAGGGATCGGAGGAGATGATATGTTTGTTAATTTGATTTGATTGAAGGTTAATTTGATTTGGATCAAATTAATTAATAGGGTTAGTTAAGATGGTTAATTAGTTACTTAATAACTTAAAGCAAACAAGATTGAACATTTTTCATAATATTTAAAAAAAAATTATTATTATTATCTTGGCTCAAACAAGAAAGAATTTGTGCAAATGACATTGGATTAGAATTTTAAAATTATAAAAATATTAAATAATATATATATATATATATTTAAGATTGTTAGTTAGTTAAAAATTTAAATAAGGTTTAATATTTTTTCGAAATATTTAAAAAAAATATTATTATTATCTTGTCTCCACAAGAAAGTATTTGTGAAAAATGACATTAGATTTGAATTTAAAAAAATATATAAAAAATATATTTTATATTTTATAAAATTGTTTTGGTGTGCTCTTCAGAGCAAAATGACATTTGAGTAAAACGTCATTTTGTTTGCTAATCATTTTTTTTGAAAAAAAAATAAATCAGAAAAGAAAATCCCTAATCAACACTTTATTTATTTAATTCTTTTTAATAAATGTGTGGGGTATATATATAGTAGCCGACTTTCTTTGGAAAAAAAGTTTAATCAAACACCTTTTCTACGTATATACAGTAGTAAAAAAGAACATTACAGTGGTAAAAAGTTGTAATTTGGAAGCTCTATTTTTCAATATATATATTATATTTAAAAAATGCAACAAAAAAAAAAAAACGTTCCTTGCCGCCAATTTGCATCAACCCTTTTTCCGTTAATCTTATCCTATCTAAACTAATCCAAATTCTACTAAAAATCAAGAATCTATCCTTTGTCATAATCTCCCAATAATCAAACTATAAATCTCTCTCCATAGATTTAGCCTCTATGAACTTTCTCTTCTCCCACAAAAACTCCTTCAACAATGGCGGTTGTCTTCCACTTTGATAAATTTATCATTGATTGTGAAAGTGATAATTGGTTCATTGATCATCTTGGTGCTACATAATTTTGTTGATCTTCTTTTCACCTTGTCTTGGAACACCGCCAAGCAAGTTGAGGAGAGGATCATTAAAGAGTTTTGTAGCACCAAGATGATCTATAGCCCAACTATCCATGCTGAGTGATTCTGACAGCGTTCCCTACGGAATAAAAGAAAGAGCCAGTGAAGCGTTTCTTCTGTCTTCTTTGTTTCTATCTCTTTATTAAGGTAACATTTAGATATTGGGATTATTGTATCTCATGGATGGGGATGTACATGGGTGTTTTGTTAATTTATCTAATTTATCTAATTTTTTATTTAGTTTTACAATATTTTGGGATTTTTTTGGGGAATTTTATGAAATTTCTTGGAATTTTTTGGGCAAAATAGGAGTTATTTGCTTTTTGGGGGGGAATTTCTCGAATTTTCAAAATTTTCTGATTTTCAGGCCTTTTTTTGTTATTTATGGTATTTTGTGATTTTTTTTGGGATTTTATGGTATTTACTGCACTTCTTACAAATTCTTTCTGATTTTTCTTTTTTCTTTTTGGAAATTTCTGAGTTTATTTTGATTTTTTTTTGGAATTTTATGGATTGTCGGATTATTGTATGTAGAAGTTTGTCTATTTTTGGCGTTTTAAAGATTTTTATGGTTTTTTTTTTGATTTTTTGTCAATATTTGCAATTTCAGCGATTTTCTTGGTTGTTCTATAAGTGTCTAATTTTTCTCGGATTTTTAAAGCTATTTTGTGGATTTTTAGAAGTTTTTTAGAATTTTTTAGAATTTTTCTTTTTTTTCTATTTTCTTGATTTTTTTCACTTTGTCAAATTTTTTTCGAATTTATTAGAAATTTTTTTAATTATTTATTTTAAATTAAATGGTCGGCCATGGGTTGGCCAGGTACGAAACGACCCCAAACTAGTTGGGTCATACTTTGTGATGTGCCGAATTGTCAGCTTTGTAGGTAGAATAAAATCACTATTTATTCTTTTACTTTACCTGATTATTTTTTTTATTTTTATACTCTAAAAATGTTCAATATGAATGAAATACAATCTATTTTTTTTTATTTTATATTTACTGTTGGCTGTTTTTTACTGACATGGCGTGATAGGTGGCCGTATTTATTGATGTGGCAGACTTTGCTTGTAACGGTTTAATAACACCTTGTGTGGGTGTGTGTGTGGTGCCGTGGTGCAGTGGGGGGTGTAAAACTTAAAAATATATTTTTTTGAGTGTTAGAAACAAAATATTTATCAAAATTGCTATAGGGTTGCCTAATTGGGAGAGTTTAGTGAGAAAAACAACATGTAGAAGACAATTTTTTTGAGATATCGGGGTTTGCTCTCACATGTTTTGCTTTAGAGATCTACACTTTTGCCTTTTGGAGCAAAACTGTTAACATCGGTGCAACGTTAAATCAAAATAGGACAAAACGGACAATAAAGATGGAGCTTTGGTTTTTATAGAGGAAAACGATTTTTCATGATACAACAGTTTTGCACTAAAAAAGCCCAACCCTAGAGCAAAAATAGTCTTTAAAGAGTTGTTTTACTCAATAGAGCAAAATAGTTTGATATCATTTGGTTGAAATATATTTAATTATTAATCCAATTATCATTTTCACAAATATATTGAAACAAAATAATAACACTAAAAAATAGCCATATCTATTTGTATCAGCCTCTTTTTCCCGCCACCCAATCTTATATCCTTTCTAAATTAAAAATCTACAGAAGAATTCAACTTTGAAACTAATCCAAATTGTACTAAAATTCAAGAATCTAATCCTTGTTCTTGTGATATTCTCCAAACAAGCATCCCTTACCATTCTCGGCCTCTCCGCCAAAACTCCTTCAATAATGGCTTACACCACCGTTCTTGTCTTCGACTTTGACAAAACTATCATGGATTGTGATAGTGATAATTGGCTCATTGATCATCTTGGTGCTACAAAACTCTTCGATGATCTTCTTCTCACCTTACCTTGGAACACAGCAATGGTTAGTGCATGTGTATATATGAATAACTAGTACTTTTTCTTGATTTAGTGTTTCTTAATATTTTTGTGTTAATCTTCTTGGCTTTTATGGTGGTTTGTATTAGGGTAAGATCATGGAAGAGCTTCATTCTCAAGGATGGTCTGTTGAAGACATGGCCGAGGTTCTTAGGAAAGCTCCTCTGCATCCTAACACCATCTCTGCCATCAAGTCTGCTTATGCTCTTGAGTATATATATATATGTGTTCATTCTTTCAATTTTTCCTTTTGTCTGTTTTCTTTCTTTCTTTCTTTTTCAATGTTAATGACATAGGATATTGAATTGATGGTGGTTTTGTTTAGGTGTGAGTTGAGGATTGTGAGTGATGCTAATAAATTCTTCATTGAGACAATCTTGGAACACCATGGACTCCTGAATTACTTCTCTGAGATCAACACAAACCTAGGGTTTGTAGATGAGGAAGGAAGGCTCAAGATATTTCCCTACCATGACTTCACCTCCAATGTTTCCTCCCATGGCTGCCCTCTCTGCCCTCCCAATATGTGCAAGGTGAATCTTTGTGAGTGATCATTCATTCATCACTACAAATCATTGCATGTTGTGTGAACTTGCCTTTTGATTCCATGCAGGGATTGATCATAGAGAGGATTAAAGCAGAAATGGTCACAGAGGGAAAGAAGAGGATCATCTATTTGGGAGATGGAAAAGGAGACTTCTGCCCTACTCTCAAGCTCGGCTGTTAAGAGAAAGGTTATAAAGAGAATCATATCATATATTATTGAATATACAACAGAGGCTTATATAGAGGCTAGTAACATAGACACCAAAGATAAATAACCAACGTGGGACTAAACAAGATATATATAATCTAAACTATATCTAACAACCATATATATCTATATCTCATATATGAGATAAATATATATCCATAACACCCCCCCCCCCCCCCCCTTCAAACTCAAGGCGGATCAAGAGTCTTGAGTTTGGATAATGTAATCAAGCTGTCTTGAGGCGGGGGCAGCCTTGGTGGCCGCCCTAGGAGAAAGAAATCGCCAGGGTCGTCCGAAGTCTTGGTGAAGAAATCGCTAACTGACCTCAGATGGAAGATAGCGAAGGGAGACCGTCTAATCACGAACAGAACACCGGATAAAGTGAGAAGCCACCAACAGAGAGCCCAACAAAACATCCCGTCAAAAGGGTCACGAGGTGGTCGCCAAGAGAGAAGAAAGAGCCTCGCGGACAGGGCCGTGTGGTGGTCGTCGGTGTAGAAGTATCCAGTCGTGGATCACTGGGAGAAGAAGAAGATCTGGGATGATTCGGAGAAGATCCGGGAAGATCAAAGAAGATCCGATTTCAAAAGATCCGGAGAAGATCCGAGAAGAAAAGCCGAGAATATCCGGGAGGAAAAGTCGGGAAGATCTGAGAAAAGTCAGAGAAAATCGGAGCGGCATCCTGGAGCAACATGAGCAGCAAAGAATGCATAGAAGCAAAGAACGGACAAAATTGGGTTGGGGCTGTGTTAAGAGGGACCCAAATTTCAAAGAACAAATTTATTTTAAGAGGATTCAAAACCTATGCTCTTGAGACCATGTTAAGAGAAAGGTTATAAAGAGAATCATATCATATATTATTGAATATACAGCAGAGGCTTATATATAGGCTAGTAACATAGACACCAAAGATAAATAACCAATGTGGGACTAAACAAGATATATATATAATCTAAACTATATCTAACAACCATATATATCTATATCTCATATATGAGATAAATATATATCCATAATATTGTTGGAATAGTACCACATCGGTTGATGTGAGAAAACGAAATGTGTTTAAATAATATGAGGGGCCTCCATATCTCACCTAAGTACTTGGGTTTTGTTAGTGGTGGGCACCCTCATAAATACAAAATTAACACATGTAGCTAATGAAAAATATAATTTCAACATGGTATCAGAGCTAAAAAAAAGAAGATCCTGGACCAGACACCCCCAAAGTAAAAAAAAGGCATGCTAATCGCAAAAAACAGCCTCTGACCTGAAAGAACAGGCATGCTGTAGACGATAGCCTCTGACCTAGTATAACAGGCAAGCCAATAAACGGCCTCTGACGTGGCAAGACAAAGTAGCCTCTAACCACGCATGTCGGGGCTCTGTCCTGATAAGAGTTGGAAGTTACAACTGGCTCAATAGAAGACCAGTTGAACTTGAGGGGGGGTGTTGGAATAGTACCACATCGGTTGATGTGAGAAAATGAAATGTGTTTAAATATAATGAGGGGCCTCCATATCTCACCTAAGTGCTTGGGTTTTGTTAGTGGTGTGCACCCTCATAAATACAAAATTAACACATGTAGCTAATGAAAAATATAATTTCAACATCGGCAAAGCTGATTTTGTGATGCCGAGGTTCAAGTACCCTGTTTGGGAGCTCATCAATGAGAACAGGGAGCTGATCAAGGCTGAGGTTCATGAATGGAGTGATGCTGAAGAGCAAGAGAAAATACTCTTGCAACTCATCAACAAAGTGGCCATGGCTGAACTTAGCAATGCTGCTCAGTTGATTGATTGTAAAATGCAAAAAGTTCCAATTTCACCCCATGGAACACTTCCTAAGATCCTTCCAGTTCGCTACTGATCAAGTTTTAGAGCCTAACATGTTAAATGGCTCTGTATCTTTTTTTTTCCTCTGTTCTTCAAGAAGAAGTGGAATTACTTCTTAAGTGTTAACAGTACAATTAAAGAATAGAATTTGAAGATGACAATACACTGTTCTCCATCTAACTCATTTTTCTCCTTATGTTTTCTTTTCAATCCTTACCATTCAAGATGGAGTAGGAATTCTTAATGAAAATTGCTCTTTAAATCAGAAAACCATCATCTTGTTGTTGATAAAAAAACAAACTTTATTTAATTTCTGCGATCAGCTCAGAATTCATTAACCTTTTCAACATTTTTAAATACTGTGGATCAAAACTGCTGTACATTGCTGAGAAAATAATATAAGAAATTGCTATAGAAAATAGTAAAAGAAATTGCTGTATTTTGGCACTGAAAAGAATGCACATGGATCTGGGGAAGATCAGGAATCTTGTGTGCAGGAGAGATTTGCAAAGATAAGCAAATGGGAAATATATATTCCCTAATTTGAAAACCATTTCCCATGTGGTGTGGTATAATTATAACTGCAACTCAAGTGCTCATCTTTCTATAAATCCTATTTCAACAGGAACTTGATTTGTTTATGGATTAACATATATTGTTAAGACTTAAGAAGGTTTGGTTTGTTTACTCCCTTTGTTTCATAAATGAGTGACTAAAGTTTTGCTCTTTCTTTCTTTAGATAAATGCCGACAAGCCACTGGAAACATGCCACAGGCATGGTTAGAACCTCAACCTTATTTTGCTCTTTCTTTCATTGCAGATTAACTCAGTGGAAGAGAAAGATACCTATGAACTCTTAGACATCGAATAGGCTTGTTTACAACGCATAGAATTCAGCATTCTTTTTTATTTCATAATGCATTGGGACCATCCTCTTAATAGGCCTCGAATAATTTTATGGATGAGAATGGGTGTGGAAAAAGCTACTTGTGAAGAATAACTTGAGATAAGAACCACAAGATATGCTTCATCTGATGAAGTGAAAGGAACCTCTAGATTTGAGAGAATGACACTTTGATAGTGCAAAAAGCCTGCAATTTGGAATTCCAACCAAATAATGCAACGAATCTAGCAACATTGGCAAGTGTACTTCAAAAATTCCAACCTAATGTTCTTATCTTTGCCATCCTCTAACAGGAACGATGTTCAGAATGTTAGCAGTTATTTGAAAGAACTCTAAGAAATTGAAGAATTCAGTCACGGCCAGAGACGACGGTGATCACAGCCCGGAAGAAGGATATGTTGGGTTGATGTCCAAGACAAGATGTACAGATCATGAGAAGATATGCTGAGCCGATGCAGATGTGCTGAGCCGATGTAGATGTGCTGAAGCAAGATGTGCTGATATGCTAAGCTGTCATGGTGTTGATCCCAAGGTGAAGTACCTTGGGATGATAAAAGTAAGCCAAGCAAGGAAATGACTATAGTTTGTGGAAAAACAAGTTGTATCAGAGATATGGCGAAGGAGATGGATGCTGGCTCTAGTAGGATGATCAGCTTGAACGGGACTAACTATAGTCTGTGGAAAAACAAGATGAAGGATCTTCTGTTTGTGAAGGCTATGCATTTTCCTGTGTTTGCCATACAGAAGCCTGAATCTAAGAGTGATGAGGAGTGGGAATTTGAGCATGAGCAAGTATGTGGCTTTATCAGACAATTTGTTGATGAGAATGTTTACAACCACATACAAAATGAGAATCATGCAAGGACTCTATGGACCAAGCTGGAAAATTTGTATGCTTCCAAGACCGGCAATAACAACTGTTTCTGCTACAAAGACTAATGAGGTTGAAGTTCAAGGAAGGTAGTTCAGTACCTGATTTTTTGAATGAGTTTCAAGGAATCATTAGTCAGTTATTTGGCATGGGAATCACGTTTGAAGATGAGGTCTTGGGACTGCTGTTGCTTGCTACTCTTCCAGACAGTTGGGAGACCTTTAGAATTTCTCATGTCAATTCTGCTCCCAATGGAGTTGTTTCTTTGGAGTCTGTCAAGGCAGGTGTCCTGAATGAAGAAATGAGGAGAAAATCTCAAGGTTGTTCTTCCAAGTCAGAGGTTCTTGTCACAGAGAACAAGGGGAGAAATAGGTTCAAGAATGAAAGGGGTAGAGATAAAAACAGAAGTAAGTCTAGATCCAGATTCAAGAACATGGAGTGTCATCACTGTGGAAAGAAAGGGCATATCATGAAATATTGTTTTCAACTTAAGAAAGAAAACAGGCTAGCTGAGAAGCAGAAAAAGGATAATAACAAAGATGGAAATACTACTGCTGCTGCTACACAAAATGATATACTCATTGTCTGTGATACCGATATGGTAAATGTGGTAAGTGATGATACCCATTGGTTGGTTGACAGTTGCTCTTCTCTCCATGTAACATCCAACAAGAGTTTCTTCACCACTTATACTCCTGGCAGCTTTGGAATGTTGAGAATGGGCAATGGCTCTTTGTCTCAAGTTATTGGCATGGGAGATGTTCTGTTGAAGAATGCAAATGGGCCATTATTGAAACTGAAGGAAGTTAGGTATGCTCCAGATATGCATCTGAACCTCATCTCTACAGGAAGGTTAGATGATGAAGGGTACTACAACACCTTCAATAATGGACAATGGAGACTTACCAAAGGGTCAATGGTTATGGCTCATGGTAACAAGTGCAGTAATAATCTCTATACTGTGCAAGCATCAGTAAATCAAGACTCTGTGAATGCAACTCAGGAAGATAAATCCATTAAGTTATGGCATAGACGCCTCAGTCACATGAGTGAGAAAGGACTGTATTGCTTGATCAAGAGGAATCTTCTTTCAAATGTAAGAGAAAAGTTAGAGAGATGCACTCATTGTCTAGCTAGGAAGCAAACAAGAGTTACTTTCAAGATCAATTCACCTTCGAGAAAGGCTCAAGCATTAGAGCTGGTACACACAGATGTTCTCTTGGTGGTGCACTCTATTTAGTCACATTTATTGATGACTTTTCCAGGAAGGTGTGGGTCTATGCTTTGAAGAGAAAAGCCCAAGTCCTTGGTGTGTTCAAGGAATTTCATGCATCAGTTGAGAGACAGACTAGAAAAAAGTTGAAGTGCATCCGAAGTGATAATGGTGGTGAATATGTAGGTCCTTTTGATGAGTACTGCAGGACTCATAGGATTAGACACCAGAAGACTCCACAAAAGACTCCTCAGTTGAATGGAGTGGCAGAGAGAATGAATAGAACACTCATGGAGAGGGTTAGATGTCTCCTGTCTGAGGCCAAGTTGCCTAATACATTCTGGTGTGAAGCTCTTTATACAGTTGTACATGTGTTCAACCTGTCTCCACGTGTTTCCTTGGATGGTGATATCCCAGACAAAGTTTGGTATGGTAAGAATGTATCCTACAATCACTTGTGCATGTTCCAAGAGATGAAAGATCTAAGTTGGAAGCAAAGACCAAACAATGTGTGTTTGTGGGATATGGACAGGATGAATTTGGATACAGGTTGTATGATCTAGTTGAGAAGAAGCTGGTTAGAAGTCGGGATGTAGTGTTTGCTGAAGACCAAACGATAGAGGACATTCGTAAAGATGTCAAGGGTCCTTCACAAAGCAGTTACAAGTCAGTTGATGTGGAACCGATATGGCAGATCTTACTTCCGATATGGCAGATCTTACTTCCGATATGCCACATCCTACCTCCGATATGCCACATCCACATTCTACCTCCGATATGCCACATCCTACTTCCAATGTACCACATCTTACTTCCGATGTGCCAGATCCTACTTATGAAGATGAAGACCCGATTTCAGAAGAACCTGATTTTAGAAGAATCAGAGATATGCAGGATGATAGCACTTCTTCTGATGAAGTTCCACACCACAGATCCACGAGGGAAAGATGTCCTTCTACTAGGTATCCTGCTCATGAATATTTCTTATTGACAGGTGATGGTGAGCCTGAATACTATGAAGAGGCAATGCAGGATATACATAAAGAAAGGTGGATCGAAGCGATGAAAGATGAGATGCAGTCCCTCTGTGACAACCAAACCTTTAAGCTTGTGAAGTTGCCACAAGGGAAAAAAGACACTGCAGAACAAATGGGTTTTTAGAGTGAAGCATGATGAGAACTCTTCAAACCCGAGATACAAAGCTAGGTTGGTTGTGAAGGGGTTTAACCAAAGAAAAGGAATTGACTTTGAGGAGATATTTTCTCCTGTTGTCAAGATGTCATCTATAAGATTTGTTCTTAGCTTGGCAGCTAGTCTTAACTTGGAGATTGAGCAGATGGATGTGAAGACCGCTTTCCTCCATGGAGATCTTCAAGAGGAAATCTACATGAAGTAACCAGAGAGCTTCGTGGTCAGAAGAAAGGAAGACTATATTTGCAAGTTAAAGAAAAGCTTGTATGGATTGAAGCAAGCTGACAGTGGTACAAGAAGTTTGAGTCTTTTATGGGGGAGCATGGATACTCCAAGACAACTTCAGATCATTGTGTCTTTATGAAGAAGTTTTCAACTAATGATTTTGTTATTTTGTTGATTTATGTTGATGACGTGCTCATTGTTGGTAGAAACACTTCAAGAATCTTAAGTTTGAAAAGAGAGTTGAGTAAGTCTTTTGCTATGAAAGACTTGGGAGCTGCAAGTCAAATTTTAGGCATGAAGATTACTCGTGACAGGAAGTCCAAGAGATTGTGGTTGTCACAAGAGAAGTATATTGAGAAGATACTTCAAAGATTTAATATGGACAAAGCCAAGCTAGTGAGTACTCCTCTTAGAGCACATTTTAAGTTAAGCACCAAGCAAAGTCCAAAGACAGAGGCAGAAAGAAAAGCTATGGAAAAGATCCCTTATGCTTCTGCCATAGGAAGTCTGATGTATGCTATGGTTTGTACTAGACCTGACATTGCTCATTCAGTTGGAGTTGTTAGCAGATTTGTCTCTAATCCAGGGAAGGAACATTGGGATGCAGTTAAGTGTATTCTGAGATACCTTCATGGCACTAGCAATCTGTGCTTGTGTTTTGGAACAGAAGAGCCAGTACTTGTAGCTTATACAGATTCAGACATGGCAGGAGATATTGATAAAAGAAGGTCATTGTCTGGATACTTGATGACTTATGCAGGTGATGTTGTTACCTGGCAATCAAAGCTTCAGAAATGTGTGGCCCCTCGCCTACCACGTAATTTTAATTCATTGCAAAGAATCAAGCAAGCAAAAAGCTGTTGTGGATGAAGAAGTTCATACAAGAACTTGATTTTGAGCAAGAAAAGTATGTTCTGTATTGTGATAGTCAGAGTGCGATTCACCTTGGAAAGAATTCTACATTTCATGCGAGGTCGAAGCACATAGACGTGAGATATCACTGGATACGTGATACATTAGAAGAAAAACAACTTGCTCTTGAAAAGATTAACACAGATGATAATGGTATTGATATGTTGACAAAGAGTTTGTCAGTTGGGAAATTTGAAGTGTGTTGCTCCATCGCAGGTATGGAGCAAATCCGACTTCGTTAGTAAGAAGTCGTAATTTCATATCTCTTTCATTTGTCTTGGAGGGGGAGATTCTGTTGGGTTGATGTCCAAGACAAGATGTGCAGATCATGAGAAGATATGCTTAGCCGATGCAGATGTGCTGAGTCGATGCAGATGTGCTGAGCCGATGTAGATGTGCTGAAGCAAGATGTAGATGTGCTCAAGCAAGATGTGCTGATATGCTCAGCTGTTATGGTGTTGATCCCAAGGTGAAGTACCTTGGGATGATAAAAGTAAGGAAAGCAAGGAAATGATTGTTGAGGGTTACTCAAGTCAAAGAAAAAAGGTGTATTGGAAAACACGCAAGGATGGTAGAACTGAAAAGGTAAAAAGCATCCAGTGGTGTATAGAGACACATACACACACAGATACTGAGAGATAGAGTGAGTGAAGCTGAAGAGAGCTAGCTGTGGTTTCTGAAGAAGAAGAAGAAGGAGGAGAAGAGAGATTTTTCTGTGTTGGAGTAGAAGATAGGTGAAGCTCTGTAGTTCTACAGGGAGGTTTGTCTGAGTATATGTTCTCAGATTGTGTCTTCTTTATTAGATCTTCTTCTTGTAAAAGGTTTATCTCAAGTTAGGGCATCAACTTGAGATTTTGTATTGTTCTTTCTCTGTTTTAGTGGAAATTTCTTGTTTGTCGGTGCCTCATGGTTTTTCCCCCGATTTGTAGGGTTTTCCACGTAAAATCGTTTGTGTGCTTTTCTCTACTATATTACTCTTTCTTTTCTCCACTGCACCTCCTACATCACACGCTTCCGCCCCAACAGGATGAAGACGACGAACCAGAGCACCTTTACATCTCTGTTGCCCCCGATTCAGACATGCAAGTGGAAGGAAATAAGCGCATAAAAGTTTTCTCAATCATCAGCGTGATTGAAGTCTGAGAAGGAATGGTGGCGACCAGTGATATTGCCAATATGTTGTCATGTATTGTAGTCGAACACTGGAACTAGGAGGTGAAGCCACTCCGTGACAGTCGGTTCATCATGGCTTTTCCAACACCAGAGACTACAAGGAAGATTGAGTCAGAGGGATAGCTAAGTGTGATGGCGTTCACCATGGAATTCGAACTCTGGTCGTCGGATCTCTGGCAAACCAGAAGGACCGACGGCACAACCCATTAGGTGATAATTCGGAACCTGCCAATGCACTATAGGAATCATGATTCGGCGGCGCGTCTTCTGAAGCCCGGCGGAAATCTCTTGGCTTTGGATTGTCGGAGAAGACAATACGGAAATGACCTAAGAATCTTCCTCCGCATCAGAAAATCGTGACGGTTGCCTTGCAACATCCACTACAGCATGGGAATACGGCAATACAACTACCTTGTCGAAGTAGAGGAAGGTTAGCCATCTCTACCTTGGGGTGATCATCAGAGAACAGGACAAGCTAATCAAGTGGTGCTGACACTTGACAATAATACCGCCACCGTGGGAGCCAGTTCAAAGGTCGGGGAACTTCACCAGGACCCTGCATAGCTTCCAGTGAGTAGAGCTGACAAGGGGAAGGCACCAATGTTGGAGATTGAAGAGGCGCCGATGAGGATGGATGGAGGACGGTCGCGAGGGATCGTAATAGGCGAACGACTGACTTTCCACACTACTTACCAGTCCGACAACAATGCTCATGGCTTGGACCACAGTATAGGTAGAGAACCGAGTCTCTAAAGTCGACCATTATCGGCCACCATACCTGGCGAAAGTAAATCAAAGACTGCGGAGGTGACGGGCCAGAGAGCAATAGGATTGGTCAAGCTAGCCGGTCTAGGGCACGTAGGAGCGGCTAGGGTTGATTCAATAAGTCTCGGGTGCGATTTCGGGGACCCTAAAGACACCAGTTTCCCTGATATGGACCCACACTTGGCTGCCATGTTGAATGGACTCCGAACCAAAGAATGGGACTCGGGCTCGGTCGGGTCACCAGACGAACTGGCCCCGCCGAGCCCAGCGCACTTAGGAACGAAATTAAACTCGCAAGGCGACAGGCATAGCCAGTAAACCGGGTGGGCCCCACCCTCACATGCACAACGCATGTGAGGATGGGCTGCAGTCATTAACGAGGTCGGGCACGAAGCCAATCCAAACCCGCTTCCACTCAACCAACTACACCACTCTCATCCAGCCCATGCGTACACCTAGAGTGTGGCCCACTTTCCATCAGCGAATCACACCTAGCTCCACCCAATGAACCAAGGTTAAAATCCTCTCCCGCAGCCTAGTTACAATCAGCAAACCCAGCTCGGCTCTACCCAATGATTCAAAATTGGTCCTCTCTACTGGCAGAGGACCAGCTCTAACTGTAGGGGCCCAAATGATTGGAAATCTCTGCCCAACTCCTCTAAATGTAACCCAAATGTATAATGCTCCTAATCAAAAAGCCTAGTGAGTCGTGCCCCCTATAATCAAAATGATAAAAACATTAAGACAATAAATCAAGGACTAATTCATCTCAGCAACACAAAAGGTTGGAGTCAACCTAGACCACCAAGAAGGAAATGTTGACCAGGTGATCAGACGCCTAAGGCGAACAAAAGCTGAAAGATGCTCTATGGGATTGGAGGACAACTAAGCCCTCCTACCCAACAACAGCTCACACCAGGGAATTTTAAAGTATATTGATGAAGGTTATCTCATGGAATGTCAGAGAGTTAGGAAAGCGGAAAAAATGCTTCCTTGTGAAAGATTTTATTGCACCCAACAAGTCGGATGTGTTTTTCCTGCAAGAAACAAAACTTCAAACCATCAACAACCAAATTTGGCGCTCAATTGGAGGAAACCTCTACAAGGAAAGAATTACGTTGCCCGCTAACAACCTATACGGGAGATGTTGTATCGGCTGGAATACAACACAATTTAGCCTCATCGAAGAGTATATTGACTGCTTCACCGCAACAACGATCCTAGAATGCAAGACATACCACACCAAGTGGATGATCTCCACAGTTTATGGGCCTTGTGAAAGAGAGCGAAAAGATGATTTTTGGGAAGAACTGAGAACGATAAGAAGGCAATGGCAAGAATCGTAGATGATTGGTGGAGACTTCAACTCGACCAGGGGGCAAGCAGTTAAAAACACAAGGACCGGAGACACACATGATCAACAGAATTTTAACGATCTCATCGCAGAGCTTCAGCTATAAGACCACCCACTGACAGGAAGGAGATATACCCAGACAAATGGATGACAGTCTCCAACCATGATCCGAATGGATAGATTCCTCCTATCCCCTTAATGGATGTCGGTGCACCCCCGCATATGGCAGACAGCGCTACCACGAATCCAATCAAACCATGTGCCCACTGTGCTAGAATGTGGATGCCATGAAAATAAAAAATACCCCCTCCGTTTTAATAGAAGTTGGGGAAGAACTGTCGGCTTCTGGGACGTACTAAAAAACTCATGGCAACAGAATAACTACGTAGGTACCGGAGCATACAAGTTGACCAAAAAACTCACGCTGCTATGAGGAAGACAATGAAAATGGAACACTGATGAAATGCAAGCACAAATGAATAGAAAGGTTGAGCTTCTAAACAACATTGATAGGTTGGACGCCAAAGGGGAACAAAAACAGTTCACCACCGCAGAGGAGGAGACCCTCCAAGCTAACAGAGATGAATATGACAACTAATCCGGCAGGAGGAGGAACATTGGAGGCAATGCTCGAGAATCACGTGGCTTAAGGAAGGAGACAAGAATACAAAATTCTTCCACTCCATTGCCAACTAGAGAAGAAACAGAAACGGGATCCACCAACTTGCAGTAGGAGACCAAATACACCACACACCCACGGATATTGGAAAAGCGGTCACAGTATACTTCACCAGAATATTCGGCAACAAACGTCTGCATAGATACCATACTGATTGAACAAGAATGTTTGCGTTTTCAGCCCCAACGGACCTCTCCCAACTTGACAATCCATTCACGGAACAAGAAATTTTAGCGGTCATACAAGAACTCAATCCGGATAAGGAGGCATGTCCGAATGGTTTCCCAATGAACTTTTACCAACAAGGGTGGAACTTCACAAAAGAATAAATATTACGAACGTTCATGGACTTACATCAAGGCTCTGCTAACCTAGAAAGATTAAACTGCGCACACATCCTCCTGATTCTAAAAATACCTGAAGCATCATCCATAAGAGATTACCACCTGATAAGAATGCTAAACTATTCCATCAAGATCATTACAAAAGTCTAAGCAAACCGACTTCAAATAGTCATATCAGACTTGGTAAATGAAAACCAAACAACATTTATATATTAAGGGGAGAAATATTCAAGACAACATAGTGGCCGCATAAGAGATCATTTTCCAAATGAAGATGAAGCGAGGTGTATTGATGAAGGTCGATTTTGAGAAGGCCTTCGATACAGTAGACTTGGAATTCCTCCTCGAAATCCTCCAAGCAAGTGGATTTAGACTGCGATGGATTGGATGGATCACAACGATCCTCCAGTCATCAAAATCCCAATTTTTAATCAATGGGACCACTATAGGATATATGCGACACCAAAGAGGGTTGCGACAAGGGGACCTACTCTCACACCTATTATTCTTATGATCGATGTTTTCACCACAATGATTACGCATGCCATGCGCAAAAACATCTATGAAGGTTTCCGAGTGGGCGCAGCATAAGGAGAATGTATACCGGCTCTCTGTATGCAGATGACCTCATAATGCTCAATTTTGGAAAGATGAGTGATTTCATAACCTTGAAGCTTATTTTTCTTTTGTTTGAGAGACTTTTCAGACTAAGCGTCAACTACAATAAGAGTCCCATTATACCTATAGGGATGTCGGAGGCAGACGCGCGGGAACTAGCCTCGACAATGAGATGTCGGTTGAACCCCCTCTCAATTGAATATCTCGGCATCCCACTGGCAAGGAGCAGACCCCGAAAGGTAGACTGGGCCAAACTCATCCAAAAGGAACGAAATAAACTGGCAACATTGAAGGAAAGGTTGATGTCGTTGGGGGTCGCATCACCCTACTCAACTCAGTCCTCTCAACAATCCTAAATTACTGGATGGCAATGTACAAACTGCCAAAGTGGGTATTCCGACGTATTGAGAGGATACGAAGAGACTTCATATGGAGAGGTGCCAATCCCGACTCCAAGGCATATTGACTAGTCAAAGGGAGTCCCTCACCAGACCAGAGGAATTTGGAGTATGGGGCATCATCAACCTGAAAGCCTTTAACGAACCTCTCCTCTGTAAATGGTGGTAGCGACTACTGAAAGGACTGACTATAATTTGTGGCAGAATTATCACACAAGCCTACTTTAGAAAAGCACGAGTGAACCCATATAAGCCCGCACCTAATCAAGCATCCTATTTATGGAAAGGAATAGTAGAAGAACAAGAACTCACCATAGCAAGCATAGTAGCCACACCAAGAATATAAGACACAATCATAATCTGGTTTGACAATTGGATCAACAGTCATAGGCCCTGTAGATTATTCTCGGAACTACAAATATTATGGATAAAAGAGGAACACACTATCCAAGAGGCGCGACAACTCCACGGAAGGGGATTACCACTTCTCAGACCAAGGCCCTTGACAAGGGGTGGGGGAAATGTAGCAAGGGCTACAAGAGCACCTTGCTAGTGGAGGAACCAACCAGAAAGATGAAAGGAAATAGGTTCCCTCCAGGCGCTATTCTAGAAGTAAGCTCACATGGTTGGCATGGGAAGACAAGCTCCTAATGCTACATAACCTGGCAAAAAGAACCTAAGAAGGGGAAAGGTCATCCTGCTACCTTTGTAACAATCATGAGGAAATTGCATACCACTTATTCATCAAAAACCACTATACAGCAGGAAGATGGTCCCACAATGCACAAATCCTTGGGATCAGGGCCCCCAACAAGGTACAAGATCTGTGTGTGTGTGTGTGTGTGTGTGTGTGTGGGGTTCATCGATTAGCCAAAGGCTAGAAAAGGACCTTCAAATAGGGTGGCATCTGCAAGTTTTGGTGGTAACCTGAAATCTCTGGCTGGAAAGGAACAGGAGATGTTTCAAGGATAAAGGACGCTTTTATAAGAGGCTCATCAAATATACCGGATTTTTCTTCCTAATGTGGTTCGAAAGTGCAAGTACCACCCAGTAGACAAAGCTACAAGCAATGAACACCCTCATCAAACGCAACCTCACCCTCACCAAGGAGGAGCACATGCCGAGGATTCCAACTGCAGATTTTGAAGAGGATAACCTTCAGGGACCTCCACAGATATGAGGGATAGACCACCTACAAAGTATAGGAACCTAATGTAACAATTGGTCCAACAAGGGACCTTGTAAAACCCAACCGGTGTGTTTTCTTTTTAACAACAAATAAATAAATGAATGTGTTTTATCCACTTTATCAATATATATATATATATGTTCACAATGTTTCTGGTAATATTTATTTTTTTATAGATATGGACAAATCACTAGAATTGTCACAGAAACACTTTAATTCTTATTTTATTTTATTTTCACATCAATTTGAGAAGAAAGAGGAGGAAAGAATTGATTGAGAAAACATATATATTTCTAAACTTTTATACTTAACTACCGGTAAAGATAATAACAAAATATAAAATATTTATAAATATAATCATAATTATAAACTTGTGTGTTTATTTTAACTTTAATGTAATCAATATGACAACATGGAAAGGGAAATTTTTGTCACTAGACCAAGGGATAGCTCACCCTACTCAATTCAATTCTCTCAACGATGCCCATCCATTGGATATCAATATATCGACTATCTGAGTGGGTTATTTGTAAGATTGATGTCATAAGAAAATAGTTCCTATGAAAAAGGGGTGCGACTAACTCACATGCCTACCACCTTGGCAGTTGGGATAGAATATGTCAATCAAAACTACCAAGGGAGATGGGACATCCTCAATTTATGTGAATTAATGGAGCCCTCTTGGGAAAATGGTGGTGGATAATCCTCATTGGACAGGTCGGACTATGCCAAAAAATTTTCAAGGAAATATATTTCAGAGGAAGATTCTATGGCGCACATAAGCAAGACTTCATACAAGCTTCCAACTCCTGGAAAGGTATATAGCAAAAAAGTCTAGCATTATTAGTCAATATCACCTCCAAACCAGGGATTGGTGGATCCCTAAATGTTTGGATAGATAATTGGATAGAGGAACAATCGCCATAGAACAACCAGCCAAGTTGTCGGCCACTAATACTCAAAAGATCCTTATATTTCAAGGAGGCTCGGAATATGGTACGAAAAGGTAAACCATTACTCAATTCAATCCACTAATAGAAGGGGACTCGACAAAACTCCAAGTCCTAATACAACACCTATGGAGCTCATATACATTCAACCCCAGACCTGATGAACGAACATGGAAGTTGACGCCATCACAGGGTTCTCTATTTAAATCCTCTATCACTTTAGAGTGGATAGTGGAATTTGGAGCAACCTACAAAAGTACTTCTGGAAGAACCTATGCCCATTGAAGGTCAAACTCTTCGATCGCATGGCTAGCCAAAGAAATAGAATCATCACCCTAGATAATCTGCACAGATGAAAGTGGGGAGAAACTCATAACCCTTGTTACATGTGTGAAACATAAGAGGAAACGATTTCTCACCTCCTCTTTTTTTATCCATGTATATGCTATTAATATCCTGCAACAATTCCATGATATTTTCACCATACGGGACGACCCACCCAAGCTATGGGACATTTGGAGCATGAGGGTTCCCCCATCATGGGGTGGGGGTGGACCTCATAATCCTTGTTTTCATCCGTAGTATATGGAGAGAGAAATATTAGAAGTTTTCAAGACAAACGACGTATTTTCTTAAAAATTACGCGTGATGTATATTTTTTTTTGTACTATCTTGATTTGATGCAACACCTATGGCCATGGGACCAGACTGGAGGCTACCTAAAGTCTAATGAAAAAAAGCCTGAAATTCTCTAGGGGGACCCCGCACCTCGTTAATAAAGGTGATGAGACCTTAAAGACAACAACCCATTAATTAAAGCGACCTAAAGAGCCGATGACACAAGTAAGGGAAATAGGCATACCCTCTACTCATATCTCCTTTTATGTAACCTAGTTGTATAGTACATAAACGTACTATGTATTTACTTTCCATATCTAAAGAAACCGTAAGTGGTTTATTTACTTTATCAAAATAGTAATAATAATAATAAGGGTTAAAGCAGTTTTTGGTCCCTGCAAACAGGGCCAATGTTCATTTTCATCCCAAAAATTTAAAATTTATTCAATACGGTCCACAACAGCATATACTACCACTTATCACTCTACATCAACAAAATAACGACCTAAACATAATAATAAAAAAATTATATGCATTTCATTGGTATTCCACATGACCGCCATGTCAACAATAGGGACCAAAAATGCCAAAATACGGAATATATAGGGACCCGAAATGTCAAAATATGCAATACATAGGGACACTGAACAAATTTTGAATTTTGGGATGGAAATGAACATTGGTCCCTTTTTCAGGGACCAAAAATGGCTTTAACCCTAATAATAATGAATCAATGAGCATGTAAAGGTAGGTAGTTATTTATCGCTAAGGCTGTGTTTGGCAAAGGAATTGGGGAGGTGGAATTGGGCACCAAGCATAATAGTGTTTGAAATTTTTTGAATTAATTTGGAGGGAAAAACTTAATCCATCCTTTTAATGAACAATAATGTGGTTTACTTTTTTGTTGAAAACTGGGTGGCACAATTACTACAATACCCCCAAGATTTTTACTTAAGATAGTTCTTATATTTGTTAGTAAGGTATGACCTTACAAAGCATAAATTTGGTTAATTATGAGTCTAGAAATTCTATTATAATAATTTGACTTATTTTTATCTCAATCTTTATTTTTCTTGTATTTTCAAGATGATGACTTGTTCTCAACCACTCAAGTCTTAATTCTCCCTGCCTTTTAAGCATGAAGACTTTTTTTATGCTATAGTGAAATTTTTAATAAATAATTAAGCCAAGTAAAACAAAATACAAATTTCGTACATAATATATAAAGTGTTGATTCTAAAATCGGATTTGCTTTGAGATCGAAAATCAATCTCATTATCAACGGTTGAATTTGTTTAGAGATTAGGACTTAGAACAGTGACAGGAAATCAGAGATAATCCAAACAATCAAAGAGAGAGACAGGGATTTAACGTAGGAAAACCCCTAAAGAATGGGAAAAAAACCACGGGAGGAAAGAGATCCACTATCATCAATGTATTTCCAGACATTCTTACAGACAAAGAGGAGATTCTCCATGGATTTCAGTGCAGGATTGGAAATTGAGCCCATATCTGGATTTGCTTCCCCAAAATAGCAGAGCTCTGCCGCCTTAAGATTCGAATACCCTAAATGTACTATAACAGCTGCCTTATATTAGCCCGAATTTCTTGGGGCGTAACCCACTATTTAGAGCACATGTTTTCCAACTAGGCATCCAGCTAAGCGCCTGTTGGACGTCCAGCTGTCAGCAAATATCATTCTTCTGGATCGGAACCAGAGAACTGAGTACAAAACTGTTCATAGCTGACTCACTTCAGCAGGGAAGAACCGGTGAACCGTTCGGGATCGAGGGGCTGCCCGCTGAACGGCTTTGACACTAAAAAATTGGTGAGTTGATTGACCGCATCTCATCATTGAACGGTTGAACTGTATCTAAGGGAAAGGGCGGATCGCAAGGCTGATTATCTTGATTGGAGGTGTAGCTCTACGATTTCCACACGTGGCGGTTTCAGATGAACGCCACGAGTCTTACTACTTTTACCCCCATCATAAGAGCCCCTCAAGTATGCTTGCGATGAGTCCGAGGAATGAGCTAATGCTTGATCAGTATTCGGACTCGTGTAGCTAAGCATATGATCAATCCGATAAGAGACAATTATACCGTCCTGTTCTCGAAGGCTCTAGGCCTATGTGTCTGATTGGATTTTCCTAACATTCACCGATCATTGATTCACTTCTAGGCCACACTTCTGGGCCGCTCTATACTATCTTTTCAAATAGTGGATGGGTGTTCTGTTTAAGGGTTTTCGGATACTTTGGCTATAAGATTCGTTTGGGCATAATGATCTTTCTGCTCCAACCATTTATGCTCGCTATCCTTTCACGCCCATGCACAATTACCAAAAAGTGGTGTAGGGGTGGAAAAGAGCATGGAGGAAAGCTAGTGATGATGAAGGTATTTTCCTCCAGCTCCACATGTTTGTCGTCTATCTGATCGGTACTCTTCCTTCATTCCCCTCCATTGGATGGGGATATACGCGTCTTTCTCGAGTTCAACCATTATTCTGATGAGCGATTTGGGCCATCGGATCTATCTTTTGACTGTTCAAGACCTACGTCTAAGAATTTCTTCTCTTTTTGAAAAAGTAGCTGCTACGTTTCAACCTACTTCGTCACCTTTGCATGCGTGGTTGTTCTTCTCCTTCTCCACAACTTGTAATCCTGATTTCACTAGTTTGCTCAGGTATGGATTCCGCCACTGTCTCAAGGCGTGAAACTTCCTCCTCTATGGTTGCTCCTGCGTATGTATTGGTTTCTTTACCTAGGGTTAAGGCTAAGGGAGTCAAGAAATCCAGACCTAGCTCCGATACTTTTAATAACAACCTGCCCAACTCTGAGATCGATAGGCTTGCTGAGAAGTATAAACTTTCCTCATCCTCATTCTCTTATAGGGTTCGAGCCTCTAATGAATACGCTCGTTCCCCTTGTCGAGAGGAAGATTTGGTCTTCTATTATGACGCTTTGTTGGCTGGTCTTAGGCTACCATTCCCCCAGGTTTTGTTGACATCTTCTGTCAATTCAACGTGTGTCCTTCACAGTTGTCCCCTAATTCTTGGAGGATCCTTTGTGGGTTTGTGATGGTGCTATCTCATTGCAAAGTCAAGCCATCTGTTTATCTCTTCAACCTCCTCTTTAGTTTGAACCAGGATAGGAATACGGACTAGTACTACTTTTGCGCTAGGCAAGGTAGGCAGTTCCTCGGTCCAGTGCCTGATTCAATAAAGGGGTGAAAAAGTAAATTCTTTTTTGTTTCCTGTAGTGAGGAATGGGGATTCCCGATTAACTAAGGCGTTCCTCAGACTCATGTAGCCAATAAGGAAAAGCTAAGTTCCAAGGAGAAGAAATGGTTGGAGTTGTTTAAAGAGTTCAAAAGTGTTCCGATTAATAAATATTTAACCGACCAGTGACTCCGAGATTGTGGCCTCTATACCGCTTTAGGTAGGGACTTTTAGAATTTGCTTACGTAGCTGAAGTTTGACTGATTGTTTATTGACCTTTCATTCTTATTTTCATCTGTAGGTGCGGCAATGTCTATTGACGGGACGATAAAAGTGTTGTTAGCTTATGTGCGGGCAGCCGAAGAAGAGAAAAAGGCTACTCGGTTGAGTCCGAAGAAGAGGACCAAAACTGGAGGTCCTTCCTAGAAAAAGACTGAGGAAGTCCCTGACAAGTTGAAAGATGACAGTGATGAAGCTTTAGTTGAAGTTGCTCCTCAAGCAAGTAGGGATTCAGCTAGCAAAGAGGAGGCTGGAGCCCTAAAGAAACCGGTGTTGAAAGAGAAAAAAATGGCTTCTTGGAAAGGAAAAGATTCCGAACAGGAGTCTAGTGATAAACCTCAGCATTCCGATGTCGCTCCCTTGATTGCCAAGAAAAGGGAGTTAATAAAGGCAACCGATATATCGGACCCAACTGTTTGTACATCGGATCCGATTTCTATTTCAGATTTGCGATTGGTCATTCAGAAGAAGTTTGTCCTACTCGTTCATCGGAGCCGATCACTTATGTTGTCCCTTTGGGGGCAATAGTTAGCCGGATTGTCCGTTCTGTTGCCGATCAGACCCCAAGCTCAGTGATCCCGCAACAATCTGAAGAAAAGCCTTTGTCGGAGAGGGGATCTGGAAGGGAGAAAGGGAAAGTCGAGGCCACCATAGCTCAAGGTACATTTCCTTCTAGTGAGGTGGAGTTGATGTATGCCAACTTTCTAAGGAAGATGAATATCATCGACTCTTTTTTATTAGTCAAAGATGTTGCAGAGGCTGAGAGGGTTGATAGATCAGGTGGGGCTCAAAGTCAGGGAATGGGGATGTGGAATAGTATTCACCTGATCGACACTACTTTGAATGTCGATTGACAAGCGATTGATGCGTCGCTGGATATCCTTCGTTCTAAGGATATTCATTCCCATGTTCGTCAATTTACAAAGGAGGAGGCTGTTGCTCACCTTCGTTTGTCCTTGGCTACAGTAGATTCCTTTATTATTGATTTATCTTCTTTATTACATCTATACCCTTGCGCTGAACGTTTCTTTGACAGACATTCCAGTGGGGGGAACGTATAGCTGGCCTAGTTGAGAGAGGCTACCCACGAAGTGCTATGATAAGCAAGTTGGAGGCTGAAAATAAGAAGTTTATCGAAAACCTGAGTCAAAAAGCCTCCGAAATAAAGGGGTTAAAGGAGGAGCTTGATCGCTTCCTCAAACTCCACAGAGAAGCTACCGAACTGGCTAAGGAGACTTCGAAGGAGTGCTCGAGTCTGAAAGGTACCATTCAACTGATCGAGCAGAGCCTTGCTAAATCAAACGGGAGCCTGGAAAAAAGTTAAGGAAGAGAAGAAACTGCTCTTGGAGGAAAGGGACGCGAGCTTAAAAGACTGTGTCTCGCTTAGGAAGGCCAACGCTGCATCGAAGCAAGCCTTTGACGACATGAAAGCCAAATTCAAAGAGGATGACTTAAAGGCCAAATATCTTGAAAACAGGTGCAATTCCCTTTCCTCCGAAAAGGATTCGAAAGATGAGCTCATCCGTTGCATCAAGGTTGAGCGAGATAGAGCCGAGCAAGAGAGGGATGACGCTCGAGCGACCCTAGAGACTTATAAGGAAGACGTTGCTCTTTATGCCAGGGAGATCGAAGGATTAAAGGCCCAAATTGAGGAGTTGGAAGAATCCTCAAGGAAGAAGGATAAGGAGTTTGTCGAACATACACAGAATGTTGCTCCTAGTATATATGAAGTTTTCCAAACGCTACATTTGAGGGACCCTTCGATTAATTTTGGTCGCCTGGATTATGCCCGAGTGGTAGAGTTGTATTTCAGGGAGAAAGAATCTTCTTCCTTCGATTCCGATGATGAAGCAGAGACAGCAACTATAGGTAACTTCTACCTTTTCTCCGTTATTTAATTCTTTATTCAGGAGTTTATTGAACTTTGTTGCCTTAGGTGTCTCAAAATATGGTGCAGTGATCGCTGAAAAAGGAGAGACTTCACTCCCTGTCACTGTTGAGGTTGTTGCCGAAGTGGTCGCTGAAACAATCGTCAAAGAATTGGTCCCGATAAATATTGCCGATGAGCAATTATGCGAGATAACCGGCGAATTGGCTCTGATCATTCCGATTGAGGAGCTCAATTTATTAGTAGGGGCCGATGAACGACTGCAGGCTGGTGAAACTGTTTGTGTTTCCATCGGTGGTGATCATACCATCGGGATACTGCTGAAACCCATCCGAACAGTCCAAAGTTGGAGGTGGTTGCTGGGGAAGCCCAAGTTCTTGTCGGGGAAGCTGTTAGGGAGACGGGATCGTCGTCTGTGGGTGGGGAGTGCGTAGAGGTCGCGTTGGAACATTTTCCTGCCGTTCTCCAAGGACCTGATCCAGTCATCATGGAAATCGACGAAGAAAATGCTGCAGGTATTTTCCTTTCTCTCATGCTTCTCCATCGTCCTTCCTAGCTCAGCGACCAGAGGCACGTCTTCGAGAGGAGCGGGGATTTCACCATTTGCTGGGATTGTAGTTGGCCCCAACTTCTTTTGCTCCTGGTCCTGAAGACGTTTGGATCTCTTCATAGTAGGCATTTGACTTCTTGTTCAAAGGTTCTCACAGGCAGCACCAAATTATTAGTGCTAAAATTGGTTTTGCTTCGAGATTGAGTCCAATTAATCTCACACTGACGGTTAAATTTGCTTGATTTGAAGGCCACAATGGCAAGAAAGAGAAAATTATTGTTTGGATTGGAGTATCGTCCGAGTATTGGGTTAAAATACTATCCGAGTATTGGATTGGAGAAGGGCATAGTTTGCAGCTCTTCCACGGGGCTGGCTGGATGAATGCCACATATTGTCCCACTTTTACTCCTATCAAACTCCAAAATAAATGGCTTTGTAATTGTTGCATGAGGTACAGAAGCCGGCATTAGTGTGTTTTCTTCAAAATTATAGTGTGTATATAAAATAGGGTAAATTTAAAAAAAACATCTAGTTTCACATATTACACAATAGGGAAAGTGGTTTTTTTTTCGAAAAAAAATCTTGTGGTTTCTCAAGTTAACAAAAAAAAGAAAAACCGTAACTCTCGCTAACGTCGTTAAGTTGGCAAGGGTATTTTCATTAAATAATGTAAAATAGATGCCAAAAATTGCATGAAAATTATCCCCAATTGGATTTTTTTAAAATCTCCATCTTTTTGCGAGATCAAAACCAAAAAAATGATGAAAATGCCCATACCAAGTAATCAAGGGTTAATGTCGTTAATGGGAGTTAACGTTTTTTTTTTTTTAAGTGAAGAAACCACAAGTTTTTTTTGGGAAAAAAACCACTTTCCCTATTATGCAAATCTCTAAAACCACATGGATTTTATTTTAAAAATTTACCCTATAAAATATATATATAATATTAAAAAAAATATTCTCTGATAAAAAAATTATTTTATTTATAAAAAATTCAATGAAAAAATCAAAACTCTCATAATAAATAATTATATCGAACAATGAAAACAATCCTGAAAAATAGCCCAAAATTCACATGAGAGAGTAAAGATATACTGAAAATAATAAGCAAAATTATCTATTAGTCCCTAGCACTATTTGGGCACTATTTACCTTTATACCCTATCCACCCAAAATACTATTTACACTAAATCCCCCCACCCCCACCCCCACCCCCACCCCCACCCCCAAGGGAGCTATAGGCAATTTGGGCACTATTCAAGGGACTAAAAGTTCATTATCTAAAATAAAAAATATAGAATAAAAAGGATGAGATTAAGAATAAAATTGTTTAATTTAATTTAATTTATTTTATATTCAATTTTTATTTTAATAATAGACCAATCCATGCAAAGGATGGTACCAATTTTCTTATTCATTATTATTTTTATAAGCATTAATCAGACCTTGTCCATTTTTAAAAAATATTTTAAAAATTATTATTATTATCTTGGCTCCACAAGAAAGTATCTTTGAAAATGACATTAAATTAGAATTGTAAACTATATAAAAATAAAGTATTATTTATTGAAGATGACAACAGCCATAAAAAGTTTCCCTGTGCTTGAGTAAAACGTCATTTTACTAATCAATTTTTTGAAAAAAAAATAATCATAAAAAAATTTCAATCCCTAATCAACACTTTATTTATTTATTTATTGAAGATCATCAAAAAAAATTTGTAGCACCAAGATGATATATGGGCCAACTATCTATATGTTGAGTGATTCTGATAACGTTCTCTCCATGATAGAACAAAGAGCTGGTGTCGTGATGCGTGTCTTCTATCTTCTTTGTCTCTATCTCTTTATTAAGGTAACATTTTGATCGTTGGATTATTATATCTCATGGATAGCGATATACAAGGTATTTGCTTGATGGGATAAAAATAGTTGGGTGTTTGTTTAAAAGGATAAAAATATATAAATTTTTGGATTTCCACTTTTGATTATTTTGTAAGTCGGCTTTGAAGGATTAGTAGACTACAAGATCAAGGAGAACATGACAAATGGTGGCATACACAACAGAGACCGAAAGATTGGAGCGGGAATAAATTTTTAAAATTTGAAGACTTGAAGTTCAAGATTTTTAATTTTGGAGTTTGGAAATTAGTATTTATTTTTATTAGTTTATTTCTCAACAAAATCATTTTTTATAATTTGATTAATTTATAATTTATGAGCTCGTTTGAATTTTAATAATAACTTCATATTTTTTCCATTTATCTAATTTATTTTATTTAGTTTTACAATATTTTGAGAAGTTATTGGGATTTCTGGGAATTATATGCCATTTCTTGGAATTTTTTGCAAAACTAGAGTTTTTGATTGGGCAAATTATCTAAAGGTCCCTGGCCATATTTGACACAATTCCCCACCCAAAACATACACACTCAAAACACTATTACACTAAACCCCTACACCCCCAGGGACCTATAGGCAATTTTGACACTATTCAAGGGACCTATAATTAATTATTTTCTTTATTTTTTGGACTTTTTTCAAAATTTTCAGATTTTCTGGATTTTTTTAATTTGAGAAAATTACTTGCATAACCTTCAAAACTACATATTTTCTTAAATACCCCTATAAAAATACTATTTACTTGTATACCCCTATAAAACTATTTTTTTGCTTATATACCCCTGCCGTTAGTCATCGTTAGCCACCGTTAGAATTTTTACGGTTAACTGTAGTTAAAACTTAACCCTAGTTAAAAAATTACATAATTACCCTCACTTTTTCATTTGTTATATAAAATAATTAATTTCTAAAAAATAAGAAAAAAATTTAGAGGAGTATATAAGCAAACCTAGTTTAGTAATCATTACATCTATTGATTTAACACGAACAAGGGTCAACTTAACCATAGGGGCTTTATTTGTAGTGGTATATAAGCAAATATCATTTTTATAGGGTTGTTTAAGCAATTTCAAAGTTTTATAGGGGCATGCAAGCAAAAAACCCCTTTTAATTTTTTTAAGGTATTTTGTGGATTTTGTTTGGGATTTTCTGGTATTTTCTACCCTTCTTCTAATCTCTTTCTGATTTTTTTTTTCTTAGGTTTTTTATGCGATTTTGTGGATTACTTTTTCTTTTGTTTGTTTGTTTGTTTTTTTTTTTATTTCTGTATTTATTTTGAATTTTTTTAATTTCATTGATTTTCGGATTATTGTGGGGATTTAAGATTTTTATGGGTTTTGATTTTTTTTTTTTTTTTTTTGACAATTTTAGAGGTTTTTTTGGTTTTTTATTTATTATTATTATTTTTTTGGAATTTCAGCGGTTTTCTTGGTTGTTCTACACAAGTGTCTAATTTTTCTTGGATTTTTAATAGATTTTTTTGTGGGTTTTTTTATTGTTTTGGTAATTTCCTAATTATTTTGGAATATATGGGATTTTTTTGGATTTTTAGAAGTTTTTCAGAATTTTTTCGTTTTTTTATTTTCTTTGAGATTTTTGGATTTTATTTACTTTGTCATTTTTTTAGATTTTATTGTATTTTCTTGGGTATTTCATTATTTATGTTAAATTAAATGGCAAATGATTGATGTATTTCTATACCGATTCTTTATTTTTATCTCTGTATTTTAATAATGTTGGATTCAAATGAAATATAATCTATTTTTTATTATTTACTAATGATTGTATTTCACTGACGTCAAATGATTGATGGTCGTAATTGTTGATGTGGTTGACGTTCCTTATAAAAGTTTAATAACACCTTTTGTATCTTGACACGACAAACATACTGCGATGATAGTAAGTTTAGCTCATGAACATTATAGTGGTAGAAAGTGAATCCCTTCCTTGCAATTTGGAAGGTCTATTTTTTGATATATATATATATATATATATATATATATATATATATATATATATATAATTTAAAAATATGTGAGAAAAACAAAGGTCCCGGTGCCAATTTGTATCAGCCCCTATTTCCTGCCACCCAACCGGTTTGTCGTTAATCTTATCCTATCAAAATTATGAAAATGATAATTGGGTCATTGATCATCTCGGTGCTACATAATTTTGATGATCTTCTTCTCTCCTTGCCTCGGAACACCGCCGAGACAAGCCTGTTAGAGTTTTTAATATAAGGGTAACTACCACTTATAAAACCCAAGCACTTAGGTATTTCATAGTGACCCCTTTTCTATTAAGCATGTTCACATTCTTTCAAACTCCCGATGTGGTACTATTATTTACATCCCAACATCCCCACTCAAATTTAACTGGGGTCTTTGTTTGTTTTGTGAACCAGTTGTAACTTGGTGTATTTTTTTTTGGTTGGACCGTGATGGCTCACTTGCCGGTTACGTCGCGGTACCATTGGATTAGGGATTAGTTGTGCGCTGTTAAGCGACTTACTAGCTCTGATACCATGTTAGAGTTTTTAATATGAGGGTAACCACCACTTATAAAACCCAAGCATTTAGGTATTTCATAGTGGGCCCCTTTTTTATTAAGCATGTTCACATTCTTTCAAACTCCCGATATGGTACTATTGTTTACATCCCAACAAAGACAAGAAGAAGATCATTAAAAAGTTTTGTAGCACCGGGGTGATCTATGGGCCAATTATCCATATTGAGTGATTCTGAAAATGTTTCCTGCATAATATAACAAAGAGCCGGTGATGTGTCTACTACCCTCTCTGTCTCTATATCTTTATTAAGGTAACATTTTTTATGGTGGGATTTTCTGGTTTTTTTTTATTTTTATTTTTATTTATTTATTTTTTTTTGCACTTCTTACAATTTCTTTCACATTCTTCTCTTTTCTTTTTAGATTTTTATACAATTTTTTTTAAGATTTTTAAGGATTTTCGGATTATTGCTTGTAGAAGTTTGTCTATTTTTGGCGGTTTTAAAGATTTTTATTGTTCTTTATTTTATATATATATATATTTTTTGGGCAATTTCTGATTTTTTTTTTTTTTTGTATATTTGGAATTTCAGCCTCTTTCTTGGTTGTTTTACAACTGTCTAATTTTTTTAAAAAAAATTGTTGGTTTTTTTACTGTTTTGGCAATTTCCTTTTTTTTTTGCAATATAAGGGATTTAATTTGTGGATTTTTAAAAGTTTCATATGTTTCCTTTTTACTATTTTCTTAGAGATTTTCTAGATTTTTTTTGTATTTTGTTAAATTTTCAAATTTATTAGATTTTTTGGGTTTCTAATTATTTATTTTAAATTAAATGGTCAGCCCACGGGTTGGCAGGCACGACACGACCCTAAACTAGTTAGGTCATACTTCGTGATGGGTTGACCTGTTGACTTTATGGGCAGGATAAATTCACTATTCATCCATATATTTTTCTCAATTGTTTATTTCCCTCCATGTACTTTAAAAATTTTAATATGATCTCTATATTTTATATATTTTATTCAATACAGTACCTGTTGTTGACATAATAGCTTAGGTGGCATACGAATGAAATACAATCTATTTTTTTTATTTTTTCATTTATTGGTATACTGACGTGGAATAATAGGTGGTAGCATTTGCAAATGTGGCTAATTTTCCTTTAAAAGTTTAAGGGGAAATTGGTTATATACCCCTCAAAAGTTTCATAATTTCATATTTACCCCCGAAAAAATCATAATTACTTGTATACCCCTGAAAAACAGGTTGAATTACGGATATACCCCTACTGTTAGGATCCGTTGACAGAAATTAACCAAGTAATCTTAACCACAGTTACAACTTGAGTTAAGGGTTGAAAAATATCCAAAATACCCCTCTTTATATATTTTTTAACAACTTTAAATTTTAGATTTTTAAAGAGGTATTTTTAAATGGGCTTTTTGCAGGTGTACTCCTGAATAATTTTGAAATTGTGTATTTACTCCTGAATAAAACATAATTGCATACATACCCCTGAATAATAGGTATAATTGCGTATATACCCCTGAGGTTAAAATCAAATGAAAAACCATCAAGTTAACAAACGGTAGACATGCAAAATGACCATCATACCCTTTACATATATACCCCTAAAAAATTTGTTTGACTATAAATTTAAAAATACCCCTTTAAAAATCTAAAATTTAAAATAGTTAAAAAATATATAAAGAGGGGTATTTTGGATATTTTCCAACCCTTAACCTAAGTTGTAACCATGGTTAAGATTACTTGGTTAACTTCTGTCAACGGATCATAACAGTAGGGGTATATCCACAATTCAACCTGTTTTTCAGGGGGATACAAGCAATTATGATTTTTTTCAGGGGTAAATATGCAATTATGAAACTTTTGAGGGGTATATCACTAATTTCCCCTTTTTAAATTTATAGTCAAACAAATTTTTTAGGGGTATATATGTAAAGGGTATGATGATCATTTTGCATGTCTACCGTTTGTTAACTTGACGGTTTTTCATTTGATTTTAACCCCAGGGGTATATACGCAATTATACCTATTATTCAGGGGTATGTATGCAATTAGGTTTTATTCAGGGGTAAATACACAATTTTAAAATTATTCAGGGGTACACCTGCAAAAAGCCCAAAGTTTAATAACACCTTTTTGTATCTTGACAAGACAAACATACTATGATGATAATAAGGAACATTATAGTGGTAAAAATTGAACCTCTTCCTTGCAATTTGGAAGCTCTATTTTTCGATAATTCCATATATATATATATATATATATGAAGGAAAGGTACGAAGCCAATTTGAATAATCCCCTTTGCCCCGCCACCCAACCAGTTTGCCGTTAATCTTATTTTATCTAAAATTCTACAGAAATTAATCCAAATTCTATTAAATCAATAATCTATTCTTTGTCATAAATCTCTCACCATACATTTAGCCTCTCTTAACTTTCTCTTCTCCACCGCATAAACTCCTTCAAAAATGGCTGCCACCACAGTTCTTGTCTTAGAGTTTGATAGAACTATCATTGATTGTGATAGTGATAAATGGGTCATACAAAGATTTGTTTAATTAATATATTTAAAGAAGTTTAAAAAAAATCATCCAAATATTAGAACCCTTCATTCCAATTAAAAACAATACAAAGATTTGGAAGCACCCTATCAAATGGCAATCAAACAAAAATGGTAAAGTTTTTTTATATTTTATATTTCATATTTTATCATACATTAAATTTTATAAATTTTTCAGGTTCAAACAATAAAGAACTATGACAAACTCAAATAGAGAAGATACAATCATGTAATTTTTTATTGTATTTGTTTCACATGTATTGTATTGTACTGCACATAATTTATTTGTAGGTGTGATTATGAATTTTGTTTATCTAATTTACAGCTTCTTTGGGCTTTATATATGTAAAAACTATATTTTTATAGTTGTATTGCTTAAATGTAATTTACAGAAGATCTCCATATATACATGTTAGTGATGAAATCGGGATGAAACCCTAATTTCACCTTAACAATTGAATTTATAGAATTTGTGTGGCCGAGAAAATCATTCAAATCTTAAGCAAAATAAGAGAGAGAAGCAAATTTACGTGGAAAACCCCAATGAAGCGAAGAGGGAAAAAACCACGGGTGAGAATAATTCCATTATCAATCAAAGAGTTTACTGACATTCTTACAGATTGAACAGGAATCTTCTTTGAGATCAGAATAGGAAAGAGGGGAAGAAGCTTTGAATTTCCATATTCAGATCCAGTCTCTAGAGGGGCAAGGCTTCACTGTAGGAAATTTATCTTGTCCTAAATGAACTGTGATCGTTGACTTTTATAGGCGTTGATTTCGAAGGAATTCATTCATTATTCTCTTTTACATGCGGTCCCTTGTTACATAAGATAATACAAAGAAGAAAAATAAAACAAGGAATATATATATATATATATTCTCATAAAAATTATATCTATGTGTATTTCACAAACCATCAATATCATGAGTCTATACAAACTTAACAAGAGTTTTTTAATATGTCAGAGTATATATAAATTATTAGAGGAAAAAACTCCACATAAATTGTGGTTGTAAAAATTAATAATTTATGATATATATTATTGTGAAAATATCCCTCACAAATTACTGATTTATAAATTTAATGAAAAAAATATACGGTTCAATTTTTATTGAGGTATATATAAAATAGCATCCAAAACAAAAACACACAATCAGCTTATAATTTGACTATTCGTTATATTTATTAAATAAATAAATAAATTCAGTTATTGAAGTTGTTTGCTTCATTGCTTGGACTGCATCTTAATTTGAATCTTTTAAATTCATTTGTTAATTTTAATGTCAATGTGTGCCTCCCTCCGTGTTCCTTGGGCCAAGAAAAAGCTAAAAAGACAAATTAGTGACTTTGAAACATTGAAAATATGATAAGAGTGGGCATGTTTTAGACCGTCCCTGAGTGCTACATGAGTGCAGAATTTTCAAAGTGCTGGAGGATGCTGTTTTTCCAAAACTTAAGTTTTGAGTTGGAATCCTGAGGAGTTATTAGTCACACGCACATGGGTGGACTAGACAGACTACCAATTCACTGTCAAACACCTAGCTCAAAGAAATTAAATTATCAGCAGAGAATCGTGTATTTTTATAACATACTCTCTTCTGCTCCATCTCTTCATCCTCTCCAAACTCCAAACAAAAAAATGACTCCTATTATTATTATAAGTAGACATATTATTGTTCTAATTTTGTTTCTGATGATCAATATCTCTCTTACCATCTGCGCATCCCATGAATCAGACTCCATAACCATCAACCAATCTCTCTCTGGTGACCAGAAGCTCACCTCCAAAGGTGGCAACTTTGTGCTTGGCTTCTTCAGAAAATTAGATCATAACTCCTCCTCTGGAAGATTCTACATAGGGATTTGGTACAAAAGGGTCTCAGAGCTCACACCTGTTTGGGTGGCCAACCGAGCCACACCAGTCTCTGACCCCTCCAAGTCTCTGCTTCATATCTCCCACGACGGCAACTTGGTTCTCCAGGACCAATTAGCCAAGTCCCTCATATGGTCCACCAACGCCACCATCTCCTCCAATTCCAGTAGTACAGTTGCTGTTCTCCAAGACAACGGGAACCTTGTCTTGAGAGATGGCGAGAACTCATCATCATCAAATGTCTTTTGGCAGAGCTTTGAAAACCCAACCCATACTTGGCTTCCCGGAGCTAAGTTTTCTTTCAATAAAAGAACTGGAGTGAGCCAGAGAATCACTTCATGGAAAAACTCAGGGAATCCAGCTCCAGGTCTATTCTCCCTCGAGATACAGAAGAACGGTGGCCAGTACGAAATCCAGTGGAACTGGAACATGTCCAAGACCTACTGGGATTGTTGTCCATTCCTACAAAACCCCGAGATGACCGAATCTTACAGGTCTGACACCTACGTCAATAATTCTGAAGAGATCTACTACTCCTACTCGATCAAGGACAACGCTACTATTGCTATGGCTATAATGGATGTCTCCGGACAAATCAAGATGTTGAAGTGGGTGGAGGCCGTCCGAGTGTGGACACAGATCTATGTTGCTCCAGAAGCCCAGTGTCAAGTCACTGCATTCTGCGGTCCTTTCGGTATCTGCAACGAGCAGAGGTTGAAGCACTGCAGCTGTCTCGTGGGTTTCAGCGAGAGATCACCAAAAGACTGGGATTTGGGTGATTTTAGTGGTGGCTGTACTAGGAACACACCGTTGCAGCAGTGTGCTGGTGCCAATACCTCAGCTAATTATGCACTGGAGCAGCAGCAGGATAAGTTTCTCCAGATCTCCAGTGTGAGGTTACCCACATATGCTCAGCAATTTCAAGCTGGAAATGTGGATGAATGTAAGCAAGCTTGCTTGAATAACTGCTCTTGCACCGCGTATTCCTATGGCACTACTACTTGTTCTCTATGGTATGGAGGCCTGCTTAATCTACAAGATCAGTATGACGGAGCAGATGGAGGAACACTCCACCTTCGCCTTGCTACTTCTGATGAGCTTCCAAGTCATCATCACAATAAACAAAGGGTTCCTGGGATAATTGCTGGTGGAGTACTTGCCGCGTTTTTTGTTTGTGCGCTGGTCATTTGGGTTCTTGTAATGACATGGCGACGGAGAGAAAGATCTTGCTGGGTGTTAGAGAAGGGAGCTTTGGTGGTCTTCAGGTACAACGACTTGAAACGGGTGACCAAGAACTTTTCGGATAAACTGGGGGCTGGAAGCTTTGGATCGGTTTTCAAAGGAGTGTTACCTGCAGATTCAAGTGCCATAGCTGTTAAGAAACTCCAAGGGATTCGTCAAGGTGAGAAGCAGTTCCGAGCGGAGGTGAGTACCCTTGGAAAAATCCAACATGTTAACCTTGTTCCTTTACGTGGCTTCTGCGCTGAAGGTACCCAAAGGTTGCTGGTCTTTGATTACATGCCTAATGGTTCTCTGGATTCTCATATGTTTCATAGCAATGCTAAGGTTCTAGACTGGTCCACTCGTTATCAGATTGCACTGGGAATTGCCAGAGGATTGGCTTATCTCCATGAAAAATGCCAAGAGTGTATCATTCATTGTGACATAAAACCAGAGAACATACTTTTGGATTCTGTGTTCAACCCCAAGGTGGCTGATTTTGGTCTTGCAAAGCTACTTGGCAGGGAGTGCAGCCATGTGTTAACTAGCATGAGAGGAACCATCGGCTATCTGGCCCCGGAGTGGATTTCAGGATTAGCCATCACACCCAAAGCTGATGTTTATAGCTTCGGAATGATGCTTTTGGAAATAATATCGGGAAAGAGAAACACCGAAAAATCTGAGAGTTGGGTGGATTATTTCCCCGCAAAGGCAGCGATCCAAGTGAGAGAAGGTATGGTTGATTGCTTGTTGGATGGTAGATTGCAGGGAGATGCGAACATGGATGAACTAAACATAGCTTGCAGAGTTGCTTGTTGGTGCATTCAAGACACGGAGAGTGAAAGGCCAACAATGGGAATGGTTGTTCTGATGCTGGAAGGACTTATGGAGGTTAGCATACCTCCCATATCTGCTTTCCTTCAAGACATCGTTGTACATTCTGGTGAGGAAAGCTTGGCATCATCAGATTAAAGAAAACACAGTGTTTTACTTGTGATTTTCAATATATATATATATATATATATATATATATATATATATATATATATATATATATATATATATATATATATATATATCAGTCATTCAGATCAACATGTATTTTCCTTAAATGCATTCTAAACATCTGAAATAAAATATATGCAGGAGGCAGGCCTGTATAGTTTATCGTCGAGTGTGCCTTCGCTGTTTCAACACAGGATGATTTAATCTTGAATATCTTTTTGTTGAAAAAAATTATCCAAAAGGATTGTGTTTAAAACTTTTTGAAATAATTTTTTGTTATAAATTTTTATAAACAGAAATTAAGAATGAGGAGGTGGGCCAATTTCAGCTTATCGTGGTACTTGGAAATATTTTGAAGGGGATCGATGTTTTTTTTTAAAAAAAAAAATTATACTTTTTTTTAAACAAAAATTTTATTCCCTGAAGTATACTATTATTGATGGTTTCATCAGATTTAACGACCACTGAGTTTGAAGTATTTTGGATATTTTCTGAAGGATAAACCTCAGTTTTGGTCCATGTGTTTTGACCCAATGTTCATTTCTGTCTCTATACTTAAAAAATCTTCGATACGGTCCTTGTACTGTAAAACCCAAGAATTTTTTTAGATAAATTGAGTTTTATTTATTTTAATTGTTTTATAGTTGGGATGAATTTCTCTTAAACTTGGTTTAACTGGAATATGGAGTATTAATGGGATTAAAACCTTAATTGGAATTTAATTAAGGTTGTCAGGGACCTAATTTCAATAATTAAAACGATGAGGACTAAACTACAAAATGGGAGACTCTCACAAGTTTAAAATAGAGGAGGACCTGCATGTGAATATGAAATAAACTAGGGGCTTTTTATTAAAGTGGATAGAGTATTTTCATGCATGTGAGTCACCAACGCTCAATCGGACGGCTGAGAACTAAATTCAGCGTGGGAAGCTCGATCCCGAGGTGGACAGCTCCCTCTCTCGCGTGCGAGTGCGTTGGTTGACTCTATCTCCTCCGCGTTCGTCGAACCACCCAACTGATCGCGCGTCCGTTCCGCGATCGCGAGCGAGGATCGTGGTCGCCTTATCCTCTGGTCAGGGGTCTCTATAAGGGCTGTGAAGGTGTAACCCTAGCGCCGCCCTCAACCACCCTGAGTTCTCCTCTTCCCTATTGGTTCTCCGCCTGGACATCTTTGGCAGAGGGTACAGCACCCGGAAGAGGTATCGGGGAAGGTTGTCGCCTGGAAACACTACGACTGCGCGGAGGAGCTCCGTCGATGCGCAACAGTACAGCCTCCAATATTGTCTGGTAAACCCCTCCTCTATGCTCATTCGTTTGTAGATGTACATTCAAGTGTTTAGTATAGAAGGCTTTGATTTCATGGACAACATGGGTTGAAGATATTCAGAGAGGGAACAAGTTTGTGGTGAGGGTTTGTGCTGAAGTATGGCTCCATCACTATAGGAGTGTGTGTGTGATCAGTTGGGTCTATTTGAGGTTTCTTTAGTTCTTGGTTTGAAGGCTGTGAGAGGATGTGAGGACTGTGTTTTGGGTTTAAAAGGTTCAAGAAAATGTTTGGGGTATGGTTTGAAGGTGTGTGTGAACTAAGTTTAGAGGAGTTGTGATGGATCTTGCATGAGTTAGTGTGGGTTATTGTTGATGGTCCCGGGGGCACCCTACCACTTCACACTAGTTGTGATATTGTCCCCCTGGGCCGAAACCCAAGTGGTTTTGTTTTTCATTTTACCGAAAAGGCCTCACAACTATGAAGTGGTATCAACCCTATTTATGCCCCTTGCTTCTTCTTCTCACTTCCGATGTGGGACTATGAAGTGTGGGACTTTGTTTGTCCACATACCCCAACAATCCTCCCCTCAAACAAAAGACCACATAATCGGCCTCCCCTTAGGCGAAACACTTGCTCCATCGACGCTTTTTGCACATCACTGCGTTGAAGCCACACGCCTTATGTGGAACACCAGGGCCTTCCTCGAGAGCCAACTCGCCATACTTGGGTTAGCCTCCCCTCAAGCGAAACACCATTGACTGCTCAACATCACTGCGGTTGGCGCGCGCCTTATGTGAATCACCCGAGCCTGTCGAACACACCGCTATACTTGGGGAACTTTCTTTCCAGCTTTCTCTCTCTTTGTTTGGCACCGAGGATCTATCTTCCCACATCGCTGGAGAGACCCAGCTCTGATACCAATTGATGGTCCTGGGGGCATCCTACCACTTCACACTAGTTGTGATATTGTCCCCTTGGGCCAAAACCTAAGTGATTTTGTTTTTCGTTTTACCGAAAAGGCCTCTCAACTATGAAGTGGTATTAACCATATTCATACCCCTTGCTTCTTCTCACTTCAGATGTGGGACTATGAAGTGTGGGACTTTGTTTGTCCACACATCCCAACAATTGTAACTCTCTAAAGACTAATGGTAGATGGGTCTCGCATGTTGACTGGGGGTTTGTGTTGGGATTTATAGTTTATATATATGGATGGAGGATGGTGTCCATGAAGATGATGATGGAGGCATTGTATGCATGTGCACATGTGTGTGTAGTTAATAAAGATAATATACATTAGTTATGGGTTGAATCCCAATGAAGACTTGGTGGTGCTCAAGTTGCTTAAAGACATGAAAGGTTTATAGGGTATGTTTGGTTGTTAACATGGAGAGTATGTGGCTTTGGGGAATAGATGGTAATATTTATAATGGTGGCTTCCTGAGCTTTAAGGTATAATAGAGTCCATGTTTAGTAAGGAGGAAGGGAGGTAATGCTTGTTAGTTGACTATTGGGTTTAAACTTTGATAGAGTTTGAAAAAAAATGCTTTGGAGTTTGTGGTTGCAGGACTTCATTGGCAGAGGGTGGTTAAGAAGGATGAGGTTGAACTCATGTGTAGATACAAGCATGGGTTCTTGTTGGCTTGTGGGATAAAAAATCATTGATAATTGTCAGGTAAGCATAGATAGACCCACATATAGACTAGAAGACCTGTATTGATGATGAATAGTAAGAATATTCGATGGTGAGAGTGACTTGCTTGGAACTGGTCTTCAACAGAGGGAGTCTTCAGGATTAGTTTGAAAATCTGATCAAGGGTTGGGTAGAAAGTTGGAATTGTAGTCTTGATATCATGTTTTGTTGATGATTTGGATATGTACATGTCTGTTCCTTTGTTTATTTGGATTCTCGTGCATATATGGTTGATTTCGGGATGTTGGCATCCCTAGTGTTAGCTAGTTTCTTCCGCCTAGATCAGTGGAGCGTGGGGGCTCCGGTTTGAGAGAGAACATTCGGGGATGGGACAACCAAACATTCCGGCATTCCATGCCAGAGGGGTGATACTCTGGTTGTCCTGCCTGTCAGTGGGATTGATACGCTGACCATGTCAACATGTGTGAGAGGTGGCACTACCGAGGAGCGACAGGTTAGTCGCTGGCAGCAGATGCCGTGTGTTGCTGACCGGGGGATATTTGTTGAGTTCTTTTTCCAGAGCCTGAGGGCTATCGTTAGGTTAGAGGTCCCTACCGTTGATTAGGTCTTTGTGGTAGGTCTGAGACCCCTAGTGACACATGACGTTGTTCCCATTTGTTTGTTGATATGTTGATGATATATTTCTTGATCATATCTGCTTCTTTGTGATCCCTGTGGGGTGCTTACTGAGCTTTTTATTCGAAAGCTCATTCTCTTGGTTACCTCTTTTTCAGGTCCTGAGGAGCGGGGGGCTTGATCTCAGGAGACGTACGAGGACTGGGATACTTGTTGAGGTTGAGGATCTCATTTGTTTATTGCTCATATGAGAGTTTATGTTTTTAGAACCCTTGTAGGGCCTGCACTGTTTAGGGTATTTTGGACCCTTGTGTTATTACCCATTGTGGTACTCTGATTTTATCTTCTTATATTATAAATTATTTTCTTATCTGCTATACTTACTTAGGCCTTGTATCTGAGTGGGGCATGCCTCTATACTTGGGTACGGCAGATCTGTTCATGTGCTCGAGGCCTGGAACCCGGGTCGGGGCGTGACATGTACTTTGGGGTTTTTGTTTGAATATGTCCATAATATTGATGTGGCAGCACATGTGACTAGTATTTCTTGCGAGACAACTTACATAGCAAGGTTAGGATGACGTGATATGTTGACATGGTATGACAAAATGTATTTCAAATAAACTATTTTTTTCATGATGACGTGGCATGCCGACGTGGCATGCCACCTGGAATAAAAAATTAACCATATTCAGTTTGTATGCCACCTGTGCTGCTACGTCACCATCAGGGACGTATTTGAACAAAAACCCCAAAGTATAATGATCATATCAAAGATTTTTAAAGCAAAAGGATTAAAATGAACATTAGGTCAAAGTACAGTGACCAAAAATGGCTTTAATCCTTTTCCAAACAATGGGCTTTGGGTCTAGATGGATATATTGGATCAGTACCCTGCTTACTTCGTCAAAAGCCACCTTTCTTATTAACTGGGCGGTTTATACAAAATAATAATAATAATAATAATAATATATATATATATATATATATATATATATATATATATATATATATATATATATATATAAAATAAAATTCAGGGTGCTCATTGCAAAAAGGCAATTAAAAAAATATAAAATATAAAATATAAAATTTGGTCTTATCTGAATTCGGTGACCTGGTCTACCGCGTCGTTGCGATGATCGTGCCACCAGATCGTGGTGAGGAGTTACTCTCCCTCATCCTCATCCTCAAGAAATTGTTTATAAAAGAGGAGGGATGATAACTATTGAAAGGGGGGTAGAAAGAAGATGGCAGCCCCAATAGGAGAAGGAAGAAAAGAAGAAGGTTTCCCCTTTCTCTCTTGCTGCTCCCCTGCGATGTCGAGCCACCCAAAGGGCCACCTCCGTCGATCGTTGCGGTGTGTCCAAGCACCCGAAATCCAAACCGCTAGTCCACTCCACATGCCCCCTAGCATTGACGCCGCCACCATGCCACCACACCCCAGCCAGGAGCAGTCCACCCAGCCAGGAGCAACCCGCCCTAGCCAGGAGCAGCTCGCCCTAGCCGTGCTCGCCTCAGCTAAAGTCTGCCCCAGCCCTTGCGGTGATCCGCCCGGCAAGATCGCATGTACCCGCGCCTGCGCGCCTCGACAGCTGCATGCTCCGGCACCTTTGCGGTGCCCTTGATCGCCCTACCAGCGCCATACCCAACCACCGCCTCGCCTTCCGTGTTCTTTGGATCTGAAGCTCACCATCAACCGTCGCTGTGCACCTGATGCCGCTGCTGCTACTGTTGCGCTGCCAATTGTTGAGCTGCCGTGCTGCTACAAATGATGATGATTAGAAGAAGGTGCTTCAATTACATGGATGCTGATAAAGACTAGTTGCTGTTGAAGCCCGGTTGCTGATGAAGACCGGATGCTGATGAAGCACGATTGCTGTTGAAGACTGGATGTTGATTGAAGACTGGTTGCCGAATTGGTTGCTGATTGCTGCCGACCTGCTGATGAAGAAGGGTTGCTGAGTTGTTGAATTGCTATGGTTGCTTAGATGGTTCTTTGATTAAATCGAGAATGGTTGCGGTCCAAGACCTTGGTTGCTGCGTTGCGGATTGGTTGTTGATTTTGCCGCGTTCTTTGTCTTTGCTACATTTCCGTTCTTTGTGTTCTTTGCATTTTACATTTGTTGGGCCTTCTTTGCATTCTTTGAAATTGGGTCTGTAGGTGATGTGTTCTTTGCCATGGAGTCATTGCTATTACCATGAAATTTCTGCTGCTGTGTCCCTACAAGAAAGATGCTGCAAAAATGAAGTCAAGAAGATGCCATTGCTGCAGATGTCGGCGTGCCTCGCTGCTGCAAATGTTGCTATTGCTGTTGATGTTGATGATCTTGAATATGAAGATATGGAAGAGGTCAAGATAAAAAAATCAGATTTGGAGGTGAAGCTTGAGAAGATGGCTGATGAAGATGATACTGATGTTGATGCTGTTGTCAAAGAGCGTTGATGCTGCTATGGCCAAGGTAGTGTGGCTGTTTGTAAGGAGTTATGGCAAGAGATATCAAAAGCTCAGGAGATGGAGAAGTTCAATTCATTCCATATAAAGCTGTAAAGTTTCAAAGTGAGCTGCTGCAAATTTGAAGAAGCTGACATGTTGCTAATGTATTGCTGCAACCAATAAAATTAGGAGCTGCTGCTGTCATTAAGCCACTGCTGTTTCCCCGATATGCTGTTGCTAACATTCTTAGCTGGATGCTGAGTTGCTTGGGTATTTGCTACTGTAGATGAAGAAGTATCAAAGCTGCCTTAGTCTGCTGCAAAAGAAGTAATAAAACTAGAAGGCTGCTATTGGATAAGAATATTGGAGTAGTCTGGTGCTCTTTTCTCCAGTATTGGGAACTTGAGTTACCTCCAGACTATGTCATTGCAAAATAACAAAATATCAAGCTCTATTCCTATGGACGTTAGGGAATTGGCACAACTAAAAAAAAAATAATACATCTTTATAATAACCATTTTATTGGTGAAGTTCCGAGAACCCTGGGACTTCTGGATCAGCTTGATTATTTTTGAAATAAATTCCTTTGCAACTCATCTGGGTTCTGATGTCAAAAATCATGTATTTGAGATTGGTTATTTGAAGTAATTCTCATTCAGATGGATACAAATTGCGACACATTATTTCCATTCCAAGAGCATTCTAAGTCGGGGGACTGTCGTTGCTATGAAAAGGTTGACAAATCCGAACTTTACCAGACAAATTCAGAATCTGAAATCCTCATATGAGTCTTCAAAAAGACAGCTTGAGAAGCAAAGAAAAGGGAAGCTGACTTCATAGCAATACTTGCAAAACAAGAACAAGGAATAGCAGATTTGAAGTCCGCATTTCGTGATCGGAGGACACAGTTGAGACTTGACCCAGTCGTACATGAGGAGTTTACTCAATTGAAGGAATTGGTTGAGGAAGAAAAAGATAAGATTGCATTAAAAAAAGAAAGCTAAAAAAGAAAATTGGTCAGTTGATACTCTGATTGCTCAAAGGATTATATTTAGAACCTATGCTTTGAAATTGCTTGGAAAGTACCTGAATTCCAAATATGAAGAGTTCTTTCAGCTACATTTAGATGCCTTGTTTCATTTGAAAAAGCGGTCCCTGCCATCACTTAAAGCTCAAGCTAGTAAAAATCAAGATTGTATTTTTTTATGTTGCTCAAAAATCAGGGAATCCTAGCAATACTTTGGTGCAGTCTTGTCCAAAATTGCTTACTATGCCGCTACACAGCAGCAGGATATCACTTTCTGATGATCAACTTCATTTGCTTGTTCAGTTTCCACTCTTTGTTGATATTTAAATCAATCCTTCTCTGCTGTCTCATACCCCTTCAAATGAGCAACATGGAAATTGCAATTGGGCAACAATTTGCTCAACAACGATCGGGAAGTTGATTGTTGGTATAAAGCTGTAACCATACTATGAAAATTAATAGCACCCAAAGGCCTGGCAAAATGAATCCAAGAGTAACATTGAGTTCAAAAGAAGAAAAATATCAAGATGCTGAAACACAGAGGAGAGAAACATTAAGAGTACCATTCACACACATCTCGATTAGGCTTCTGATCCTCTAGTATCAGCTTTGCAAACAAAGAACAGATCTGCAGAAATTTCTGGAAGGGCTGAAGCTAAAGGAAGATAGCAATGAAGAGAGTCGCAGCCACATCCTGAGGAAATGAAGAGAGATGCAATCAATTCATAGAAAATGTAAAGAAAAGAAGAATAAATAGAGCTGTGACTAGAATGAGAAAGAGCAAGTTTCTCAAATTAATGGCAGCATCATTTGGCAAATGAATGTTTTCAATATATGATTGTTGAACATTTTGAGCTACGAACTCATGAAAGGAATGAGATTTTCATTAAATGGAAATTTTTTAAAAGATATTCATGATAATGCTTCTTTTATTCAACAAAATCTTGGTGAATCAAGGATTGAAGCTCCTTAGAAAGTTGTGGGCAACCATCCATTCACAAGTCAATAACTTTTGCTAGAGAACTCCTATCGGAGCGAAATTTGCGGCGTTGGAAACTAGACTTCCAGAGCTTTCCAACCATGTATGGTACAACTCCTATCGGCTGACCAGTTGGTACAGTTTTGATGGGAAGGGAAGCCAAGTTTCTGCAGTTTTGCAGGTTTGACCACCCTTCATTTAAACGGCAATAACTTTTGATAGGAAACTCTGATTGAAACGGAATTTCGGGCATTAGAAACTAGACTTCTAGAGCTTTCCAATCATATATGGTACATTTCTTACCGTCAGCCCAGTGTATAGCATATTTCAATGGAAGGGGAGACTAGTTCCTGCGATTCAGCCAGCTCGACACCCCTTCGTTCAAATACCGATAACTCTTGCCAGAAAATTCCATTTGAGATGAAATTTGCGACGTTGGAAACTAGACTTCTAGAGCTTTCCGATCATGTAGGGTACATTTCCTGTTGATGGTCCAGTTGATACAGATTCTGGTCACAAGGCGAGATATAGAACGCATCTCTTGACCTGTCTATGGATCCCAAGAATTCAATGACACGAGTCCCGATGTGGCGATGGGATACTCATCTCGAGACGGTCAAATGCAAGTCCTAGATCTCAAAGCGGCTATAGGGTGCAAGTCTCCAAGGCGGCTACCAAAAAACCCAAATTATGAAATGACGCGGATCTTGAGGTGGCGATGAAGCACTCATCTTAAGGCGTTGATAATATAAATCCTAAAACAGCATCCTTCTCAGTGCAATGATCGAATACGCACCTTGAAGCGGATCTCAAAGTGGTACATATCGTGATATGACGATAGAATACGCATCTTGATGCAGCCAATAAAATGCAAACCTCAAAGCGGCACGATCTCGATGCAATGATAGCACACGCATCTCGAAGCGACCGATAAAAATATGCGAATCCTAAAACGGTGCAAGTCTCAAGACGGTGGTGAGACATACATCTTGAAGCAGCCAAAGCAACTCAAATCCCAAAGCGGTGGGGCAGACAAGGCGACGCCAGATATATACAAATGAATGATATGTATGCACATGATGATACATGCATATGTAATAAAAAGTTTTGAAATGCAAATAAAATGAAATTATTTTCTTCATTGCCTCTACTTGTATTCTTTTGCCCTTAATCGGAGGTTCCCGCAATCTTATTCGGGGTGATTAATAATGGAGGCTTGCCTCTATTAGGAATTGAAGAACCCACGATAATAAAAATATGATATTTGTGCTTCGATGTATTGTCTGGTGTCACAAGATGCCAGGCGCGTATTTTCGATCCCACAAATTCTGGCACGCCCGGTGGGACTCATTCCTCCTCCCATCTTTGAGGCAAAAGTACATGTAGAGGCTTATGAATTTTGCAAGGCGACTTGCCGTTGGGTTCTATCATGAAGAGGAAGCTTCAAGTCGAATCCACCGAATAATGGTTTCCTGCACCTGGCTAGTCGGGTTGATTGACTAATGAAGAGAGAAGAGAAAGCTTCAGCGGAGACTCTCATAGCAAAAGATGCGCTCTACTCAAAGAAGAGGTGCATACAAGATCTCTTCTGCAATTGGAAGTTCGGCATCCATAGAAGTCCTAATAGTGCCATACCTTCCACACATGGAACATTGGCCAAATATGATTGATATGAAGATCTAATGGTCGAGAATCAAAGACTTTCATTTTGTAGAGGAACCCCAGCCCAGCCTGAGAGGATACTTTCTACAGAAGAAGACGATGAGCGCACTGCCAAAAAAATTTTGAGAAAAGGAATTCATCTTCTTGCTATAGGTATGCTAATGTCATACCACCTATTGCAATGATTACTAGTGAATCAATATATACAAATGCGTCCAATATTTCGCCAATATTTCTATCAGAATGAAATTTAATGAAGCTCGTATTGGTTGGACTAGCCTCAAGTACTCAAATGCTTCAAACTGTGATGCTACACTCAATGGACCTGCCAATATAAAATCCATCGACAATGTATGAATACAACTTGATTGTTAGGTTTTCACCAAGCGAAATATTTGGTCTAGCCTCCTATCTAGCACCATATTTGCTCGGGCTGAATTCATCCCTGAGGTCCAGGTGCTACAAGTTTGCAGTCTAAATAAATAAATAAATTGGACGGTGCAAAACCATAATGCAAGTCTGCTATCAACTCAACAGCATCAAAGCCTCAAACTCTTGATCAATTACAAACAATGAATTCCCAAATATAATTGCAAGTATGGAAATCCAAATAAGGACAAAAGGGAGAGTTGATGCAACCATGAAAACATGATAAGAGATTGTTGCAGCTACGAAGCATGGGTGCGTCCAACTTCTGACAACAGTAAAGGACGCCAAGATGTCAACAAATTCTCGGCCTGCTTTTTGACGTTCGAAGCCAAGACGCAACTCAAGGGGGACATAGTATCAAAGAAGATGCTTGAGAAGGTACTCTCAGCAAGAGAAGATGATCAGCACACCTTCACAAAGTTTGTGAGAGGGGAATCTTCAACCTTTCTAAAGACTTGCAAAAAAAAAAATTAAAATTAAAATTTAAAAAAAAAATAAAAATAAAAAAAGATCAAAATAAAAAATCAAAATAAAAAAAAGAAACAGAAGAAGTTTCCAAATCAGGAGTTGAAATCAGTCTTCTTTGAGGGCTATGAAAATATTCAAATGGATTCATCAAGAAATGCATATACATCATCATGTCATATGGATGGTCATTGAGGCTCGAGGAGGCCCATCGCACGCACCATTCACAAGATGCCACATAAAGTGCAATGGAGTCCTAAAAAGGACATAAAAGAAGGATCAAGTCACGTGCTACATAGGAGGCAAGGAACGGGAGTCGACCTTCAACAACAAAATATTCCTAAAAGGGAGGATAGTGAGGATAAATCTGTTCTCTTTCCAACCCAAAATCCTCTTTAAAGCATGTTCATCAAAAATGGATGCATAAATCCTAAAAGGGCGTAAGAGAAGAAGGATCAAGCTGCATGCCACACAGGGGGCAAGGAACGGGAGTTGATCTTCGACAACAAAAAGTTCTTAGAAGGAAGATAATGAGGATAAACCGATTTTTCTTCCAACCCAAAATTCTCTTGAAGAAAATTTCAACAAATGAAAACATGCAATATATCATTGGTGGGTCTGTTGGCATATCAACTTGAAGACATACAAAAGTTGAATAACCCAATCCCTCAACATAAAGAAAAGTTCAAGCTTGTGGAACAAAGAGGAACAAAGAGGAACCTCATGAACCCCTATCTTTGAGCAGTATACAACCATGATCCGGCAAGTGATACAAACAAATGGTCGTTGTTCAATTGAGGAGTATCATTAATAAGCACTCAAGTCATGTCAGATATGGTCACAGATGAAAGATGCATTTCTGATATAATTTAGGGGAATGGATGATGAAATCATACTATTTGACATCATGGCTATTTGAGAAAATAATGATGAAATGTGGCATATAAAGAAATCTACGCAACAAAGTGGTGGATTCAGATGATGGCTGGCGATCGCGATGGGACTCTCTCTTCCGCCGACGAGATAGAGCCGATCTTTCCTTATCCAAAACCGGGAGCAAGAAGCTCGTCATCCAGCGTAGGGGAAATAAAATTCTCCATCATTCCCATAGAAGAAAAGACATCTCATCCAATGTTAACTGCGAGAATACAAGAAAGCCGTGAAAGGACCATGGATCCCGAAGCAACAACGTCCCTAATTCCCGAAGCGATGAAGTGTGCATCCCAATGCAGTGAAGCACACATCTCGAAGCAGCACGGATCTCAAGGTGATGATGAAATGCTCATCTCGAGGTAGCTGATGAAAATACAAATCCCAAGCGATGAAGTGTGCATCCCGATGCAGTGAAGCACACATCTCGGAGCCGCACAGATCTCAAGGTGATCATAAAAATGCTCATCTCTAGGCAACTGATGAAAATATAAATCCCAAGCGATGAAGTGTGCATCCCAATGTAGTGAAGCACACATCTCAAAGCAGCATAAATCTCGAGGCAATGATGAAACACTCATCTCGAGATAGCTGATGAAATACAAATCCCAAAATGACGAAGTGTGCATCCCAATACAGTGAAGCACACATCTCAAAGCAGCACAAATCTCGAGGCAATGATGAAACACCCATCTCGAGATAGCTGATAAAATACAAATCCCAGAATGACGAAGTGTGCATCCCGATGTAGTGAAGGACACGTCTCAAAGCACCACAAATCTCGAGGCAATGATGAAACACTCATCTCGAGATAGCTGATGAAATACAAATCCCAAAATGACGCAAGTCTTGAGGCAGGGACGGAACACACCTCTTAAGACGGTCAATGAAAATATAAATCTCAAAGCAGCCACAAATCTCAAGGCGCCGATATAGTACCCAACTTGAGGTGGTGATAATTCCCAAAGAAAAAATAGATGTGTCCCCGAAACACAAATGCAAATCTCAAAGTGAGGAAGTGTGCATCCCGATGTAGTGAAGCACACATCTCAAAGCAGCACAGATCTCAGGGTGATGACGAAACGCCCATCTTGAGACAGCTGATGAAAATATAAATCCCCCAAACTGGCGTAAATCTTGAGACATGGTGACACTCACATCTCAGGATAGCCTATGTATCCCAAAATGATGCAAATCTTGAGACATGGTGAATCTCACATCTCAGGATAGCCTATATATCTCAAAATGTCGCAAATCTTGAGGCGTGGCAAAACATACATCTCAAGATAGCCAATCAAAATATAAATTCCAAAATGGCACAAATCTTGAGGCATGGTGAAGTACACATCTCGAGATAGCCGATGTAAATGTAAATTCCAAGATGGTGCGAACCTTGAAGCATGGTAAAGCATACATCTCAAGGCAGCCAATGAAATATAAATCATGAAACATCACATATCTCGAAGGGGCAATAGAGCACACATCTCGGGGTAGCTGATGAAATGCAAATATCGAAACAGCCATGGATTTCAAGGCGATGATGAAGCACGAATCTCAAAATGGCTGATAAAAATATAAATTCATAAATTCCAAAATGGCACGAATCTTGAGGTATGGTGAAACACACATCTCAAGATGGCCGATGATAGATCCCAGAGCAACACAAACCTCAAAGCAGCGATAGGACATGCATCTTGAGGTAACTGGAAGTACAAATCCAAATGGTTTCAAATCTCAAGGAGGCCATCAAGCATACACTTCGAGGCGGCAACAAATCCTAGAAATCTTGAAACGATGAAGTATGTACCCCGAAGTGGTAAGTCACATCTCGAATTAGTACAAATCTCAAGGTGTTCAAATCAGTTATGAATTTCGAGATAGCAATAGAGCACAGGTCTCGAGATGGCTAATGATGCAAATATTGAGGTAACAAAGCACACATCACAATTCTCAAGGTGATCGAGACACAAATCCTGATGCTTCCTGAGAGTACAAAATCCAAGATGGCTAAAGGATACAAATTTTGAGGTGGCTTTCCAAAGCGCATTCGACACCACTTCAAGAGCTAATGGAAAAGTTGGATAGAACCAGTCCAAAAGTATTATCCGATCGTAGAAGTTGAAAGTCAAAAATGAAAGAAGACATCAAAGCTTGTTTCTTCATACTATAAATGACGCTATGGAGCTCCATAAACCTGTTAAACGGCTGGGGGCAAGCTACGATGCACATGAAATCAAAAGAAAATAGAGTATGACACATATAAAAGGAAAAATGTTTTCCGAAAATATATATAAAAATGGAAATTCCTTACTTGGGTTTTCAACCACTCATGTGATGAGATCACCAAGGAAATTTGAAATCTTAAACCTATACCCTCTATCAATGAGATAAGGTATAATATGACTCTTGAAATTTCACATGCTTCCGATACGGAACCGAGATTTCAAAGGGGAAATATGGAGTGTCAAACCTGTATCCTCCATTAATGAGATTAGGTAAAATATGACGCTCCTAAAAAATGATGAAATTTTCATTTGGGTTCTCAAACATATATTGAGATCACCAGATATATGAAATCTTTATTTGGGTTCTCAAACATATAATGAGATCACCAAGATATATGAAATGTCTCACTTGGGTTCTCATACGCTCATATGATGAGATCGCCAAGATATATGAAATGTCAAACTTGGATTCTCAGACACTCATATAATGAGATTACCAAGAAAATATGAAACGTCAAACCTGTATCCTCCATTAATGAGGTCAGGTAAAATATGACGCTTCTAAAATGATGAAATACAAATTCTTCACTTGGGTTCTCAGATGACGAGATCACCAAGGAAATATGAAAAACTCTAACTTGTATCCTCCAGCAATGAGGTCAGGTGAAAATATGACTCTTGAAGTCTCGCATATTCCAACAATGGAACCGAAGTTTCTAAAAAGTGATGAAATATCACAATTCTTCACTTGGGTTCTCACACTCATATGATGAGATCACCAAGAAATATAAAATTTCAAACTTGTATCCTCCATTGATGACGTCAAGAAGAAAAACATATTTGGAGGCTCACAACTCACTATCAAATAAGTTGAAGGAGACTCCAGAAATATATAAGCCTGACTTCTCAAGTGTTGCAAGACGATCAGAGCTTTAAATGGGGAAGCTGGTTCTTTAGCAAGAGCAACGATGGAGCCAACAAATCCATCCTATGAAGAAATTCAAATCACCATAAGAAATTGGAGACCCATAAATACAATCCTCAACGATGCTGAAGAGGAGAGTATTAGGGGCAAAGTGGAAGTCTTCACCCTCGAAATGCTAGAGGAAAATTGGAGACAACCTTCATAGAATATTGAAAATATGACAAACTCCCAAGGGGCAAATCAGAAAGCCTCAGATAAAGCGAGGCGCCATAAGATTCACCCTCATATATGTAATATGAAGAAGCTAACGAAGTCATGCAAGATGTACACTTCGTGATATGTGGTGCGCATCAATCCGGACCCAAGATGCGCATAGGATATCATTGGCCGACGTGGTTGAAATTGCATTGAATATGCTAAAGATGCCATATGTACCAAAAGAAGCCATCAACATCCAAAGAAAGCTATGTCCAGAGATAAAAGGGCCGGCATTATAGACTCCCTGAGATGTTGCGCTGTTATCATACCACTTATAGGATTCCAATACAATCCATACCACACACCTTGGTGTTTGGGATCAAAGCAGTCCTTTCCCTCCAAATTCAGATGGCATTATGAAATAAAAATATCAAATGAAAACAATATTCTACTTCGTCAAAATGAACTAGACTCAATTGACGATGTCAGTATGGATATACAAAGCTTGCAACAAATGAGCTCATTTCCAAAGTGACGAAAAGTGACCCCAAGTCTTCCAGAAAGGCTCGGCCATAAAGATGAAAACATTTGCATGTTCATACTTCTCCCTCTCAAACAAATTTCGTGAGAGAAGTATGAAGAGGGCATTTGTTTATACAAAATAATATATATATATATATATATATATATATATATATATATATATATATATATATATATATATATAAAATAAAATTCAGGGTGCTCATTGCAAAAACGCAATTAAAAAAAATTAAAATATAAAATATAAAATTTGGTCTTATCTGAATTTGGTGACCTGGTCTACCGTGTCGTTGCGACGATCGTGCCACCAGATCGTGGTGAGGAGTTACTCTCCCTCATCCTCATCCTCAAGAAATTGTTTATAAAAGAGGAGAGATGATAACTATTGAAAGGGGGGTAGAAAGAAGATGGCAGCCCCAATAGGAGAAGGAAGAAAAGAAGAAGGTTTCCCCTTTCTCTCTTGCTGCTCCCCTGTGATGTCGAGCCACCCAAAGGGCCACCTCCGCCGATCGTTGCAGGTCCGCGCTTGAAGCACCCCGAAATCCAGCCGCTAGTCCACTCCTGTGCCCCCTGCTGCCAGCCCGCCACCATGCCACCACGCCCCAGCCGGAAGCGATCCGCCCCCATCCAGAGCGGCCGCCGGCCGAGCGGCTTCGCCCGGCCCGTGCTCGCCTCAGCTCAAGTCCGCCCCAGCCCTTGCAGGCCAGTCCGCCCAGCACTGCCTGTGCCACGCTTGCGCGCCTCCAAACCACCGCATGCTCAAGCACCTTTTGTCGTTGCCCTTCAGCTGCCCCTGCAGCGCCATACCCAACCACCGCCCCTATCTTCCAGGTTACTGGATCTGAAGCTCGCCATCAGCCATCGCTGTGCACCTGATGCCGCTGCTGCTACTATTGCGCTGCCAATTGTTGAGCTGCCGTGCTGCTGCAAATGATGATAATTAGAAGAAGCTGCTTCAATTACATGGATGCTGATAAAGACTAGTTCTTTGTTGAAGCCGGTTCTTTATTGAAGACCGGATCTTGATGAAGCCGATTCTTTATTGAAGACTGGATGTTGATTGAAGACTGGTTGCCGAATTGGTTGCTGATTGCTGCCGACCTGCTGATGAAGAAGGGTTGCTGAGTTGTTGAATTGCTATGGTTGCCGATGGTTGCTGATTCGTCAAGAATGGTTGCGGTCCAAGACCTTGGTTGCTGCGTTGCGGATTGGTTGTTGATTTTGCCGCTTCTTTGTCTTTGCTACATTTTCGTTCTTTGTGTTCTTTGCATTTTGTTGTTAGGGCTAACTGCCGCATTCTTTGAAATTGGTAGTAGGTGATGTGTTCTTGCCATGGAGTCATTTGCTATTGCCATGAAATTTGCCTTTGTCTCCCTACAAGAAAGATGCTGCAAAAATGAAGTCAAGAAGATGCCGTCGCTGCAGATGTCGTCGTGCCTCGCTGCTGCAAATGTTGTTGTTGCTGCTGATGATGATGATCTTGAATATGAAGATCTGGAAGAGGTCAAGATAAAAAATCTGATTTGGAGGTGAAGCTTGAGAAGATGGCTGATGAAGATGATACTGATGTTGATGTTGCTGTCAAAGAGCGTTGATGCTGCTATGGCCAAGGTAGTGTGGCTGTTTGTAAGGAGTTATGGCAAGAGATATCAAAAGCTCAGGAGATGGAGAAGTTCAATTCATTCCATATCAAGCTGTAAAGTTTCAAAGTGAGCTACTGCAAATTTGAAGAAGCTGATATGTTGCTAATGTATTGCTGCAACCAATAAAATTAGGAGCTGCTGCTGTTATTAAGCCACTGTTGTTTCACCGATATGCTGTTGCTAACATTCTTAGCTGGATACCGAGTTGCTTGGGTATTTGCTACTGTAGATGAAGAAGTATCAAAGCTGCCTTAGTCTGCTGCAAAAGAAGTAATAAAACTAGAAGGCTGCTATTGGATAAGAATATTGGAGTTGTCTGGTGCTCTTTCCTCCAGTATTGGGAACTTGAGTTACCTCCAGACTAAGTCATTGCAAAATAACAAAATATCAAGCTCTATTCCTATGGAAGTTGGGGAATTGGCACAACTAAAAAAAAAAGTACATCTTTATAATAACCAGTTTATTGGTGAAGTTCCGAGAACCCTGGGACTTCTGGATCAGCTTGATTATTTTTGAAATAAATTCCTTTGCAACTCATCTGGGTTCTGATGTCAAAAATCATGTATTTGAGATTGGTTATTTGAAGTAATTCTCATTCAGATGGATACAAATTGCGACACATTATTTCAATTCCAAGAGCATTCTAAGTCGGGGGACGGTCGTTGCTATGAAAAGGTTGACAAATCCGAACTTTACCAGACAAATTCAGAATCTGGAATCCTCATATGAGTCTTCAAAAAGACAGTTTGAGAAGCAAAGAAAAGGGAAGCTGACTTCATAGCAACACTTGCAAAACAAGAACAAGGAATAGCAGATTTGAAGTCCGCATTTCGTGATCGGAGGACACAGTTGAGACTTGACCCAGTCGTACATGAGGAGTTTACTCAATTGAAGGAATTGGTTGAGGAGGAAGAAAATGATAAGATTGCATTAAAAAAAAAAGAAAGCTAAAAAAAAATAGGTCAGTTGATACTCTGATTGCTCAAAGGATCATATTTAGAACCTATGCTTTGAAATTGCTTGGAAAGTACCTGAATTCCAAATATGAAGAGTTCTTTCAGCTACATTTAGATGCCTTGTTCCATTTGATAAAGCTGTCCCTGCCATCACTTAGAGCTCAAGCTAGTAAAAATCAAGATTGTATTTTTTTATGTTGCTCAGAAATCAGGGAATCCTAGCAATACTTTGGTGCAGTCTGTCCAAAATTGCTTACTATGCCGCTACACAGCAGCAGGATATCACTTTCTGATGATCAACTTCATTTGCTTGTTCAGTTTCCACTCTTTGTTGATATTTAAATCAATCCTTCTCTGCTGTCTCATACCCCTTCAAATGAGCAACATGGAAATTGCAATTGGGCAACAATTTGCTCAACAACAGTCAGGACAGTTCGGTGTTCAGCGCAAAACTGTAACCATACTATGAAAATTAATAGCACCCAAAGGCCTGGCAAAATGAATCCAAGAGTAACATTGAGTTCAAAAGAAGAAAAATATCAAGATGCTGAAACACAGAGGAGAGAAACATTAAGAGTACCATTCGCACACATCTCGATTAGGCTTCTGATCCTCTAGTATCAGCTTTGCAAACAAAGAACAGATCTGCAGAAATTTCTGGAAGGGCTGAAGCTAAAGGAAGATAGAAATGAAGAGAGTCGCAGCCACATCCTGAGGAAATGAAGAGAGATGCAATCAATTCATAGAAAATGTAAAGAAAAGAAGAATAAATAGAGCTGTGACTAGAATGAGAAAGAGCAAGTTTCTCAAATAAATGGCAGTATCATTTGGCAAATGAATGTTTTCAATATATGATTGTTGAACATTTTGAGCTACGAACTCATGAAAGGAATGAGATTTTCATTAAATGGAAATTGTTTAAAAGATATTCATGATAATGCTTCTTTTATTCAACAAAATCTTGGTGAATCAAGGATTGAAGCTCCTTAGAAAGTTGTGGGCAACCATCCATTCACAAGTCAATAACTTTTGCTCGAGAACTCCTATCGGGGCAAAATTTGCGGCGTTGGAAACTAGACTTCCAGAGCTTTCCAACCATGTATGGTACAAATCCTATCAGCTGCCCAGTTGGTACAGTTTTGATGGGAAGGGAAGCCAAGTTTCTGCAGTTTTGCCGGTTTGACCACCCTTCATTTAAACGACAATAACTTTTGATAGGAAACTCTGATTGAAACAAAATTTGCGGCATTGGAAACTATACTTCTAGAGCTTTCCAATCATATATGGTACATTTCTTACCCGCAGCCCAGTGTATAGCATATTTCAATGGAAGGGGAGACTAGTTCCTGCGATTCAGCCAGCTCGACACCCCTTCGTTCAAATACCGATAACTCTTGCCAGAAAATTCCATTTGAGATGAAATTTGCGGCATTGGAAACTAGACTTCCAGAGCTTTCCGATCATATATGGTACAACTCCTGTTGATGGTCCAGTTGATACAGATTCTGGTCACAAGGCGAGATATAGAACGCATCTCTTGACCTGTCTATGGATCCCAAGAATTCAATGACACGAGTCTCGATGTGGCGATGGGATACTCATCTCGAGACGGTCAAATGCAAGTCCTAGATCTCAAAGCGGCTATAGGGTGCAAGTCTCCAAGGCGGCTACCAAAAAACCCAAATTATGAAATGACGCGGATCTTGAGGTGGCGATGAAGCACTCATCTTAAGGCGTTGATAATATAAATCCTAAAACAGCATCCTTCTCAGTGCAATGATCGAATACGCATCTTGAAGCGGATCTCAAAGTGGTACATATCGTGATATGACGATAGAATACGCATCTTGATGCAGCCAATAAAATGCAAACCTCAAAGCGGCACGATCTCGATGCAATGATAGCACACGCATCTCGGAGCGACCGATAAAAATATGCGAATCCTAAAACGGTGCAAGTCTCAAGACGGTGGTGAGACATACATCTTGAAGCAGCCAAAGCAACTCAAATCCCAAAGCGGTGGGGCGGAACAAAGGCGGCCTTGAGATATATACAAATGAATGATATGTATGCACATGATGATACATGCATATGTAATAAAAAGTTTTGAAATGCAAATAAAATGAAATTATTTTCTTCCTTGCCTCTACTTGTATTCTTTTGCCCTTAATCGGAGGTTCCCGCAATCTTATTCGGGGTAATTAATAATGGAGGCTTGCCTCTATTAGGAATTGAAGAACCCACGATAATAAAAATATGATATTTGTGCTTCGATGTATCGTCTGGTGTCACACGATGCCAGGCGCGTATTTTCGATCCCACAGGAGCACCTATAGGATTCATTAGGAGCAAAAGAGGACTAAGACAGGATGATTTCTGACAACACTATTGTTTGTTCTCGCCACAAACGTACTCTCCACCATGCTCAATGAGGCGGTTAGAGCAAATATATACTAAGGGGTCCAAATTGGAAGAAACAGAAGTGGCACTATATCAACTTTACAATATGCAAATTACCTCCTTGTCCTTTGCACAGGAGGCATGGCTGAATTTCGCACACTAAAGTTGATTTTATATTGATTTGAGAGACCCTCAGGAATACGAATAAACTATAACAAAAGTGTTATCATCCCGGTCAAAACTGATGGACACTCCACCCAGGCCCTCGCACAATTGCTCAATTGCTCAACGACAATCTTCCCAATTAAATACTTAGGGATACAAATCTCAGGGGGTGCCCAAAATCGGAGGATTGGTTGGCCCTAATAGATAAAATCAAGAAAAAACTGACATCATGAAAAGAGAAACTTCTATCGCTAGGAATGATGACTAACCCTTCTGAACTCAATCCTCTCCACTATACTGATTCACTGAATATCCGTCTATCGTCTTCCAGATGGGTCATACACAAGATTGACTCAAGAAAAAATAATTCCTATGGAGGAAGGTGGATATGAACACCTAGTTAACTAGGATAGATTGTGTCGCCTCAAAGAAATTGGTGGATATGGTATACTAAATCTTCGAGAGTTTAATGAAACCATGCTAGAGAAATGGTGGTGGAGAATAGTCGCCGAGAACAAGGGTATATGCTTCAAAATATTCAAAGATGTATACTCTCGACAAGGTTTCATTGATGCTCATAAATCAACTCCTAGACATGCATCCCCTTTTGGAAAGGAATAAGCTCAGAAAATCTAGTTGTTCTCGCAAATATTTATGTTGAACCAAGAGTTGGCTACTCAACAAACCTTGAAAGGACAATTAGTGGGAAGGGGCCTCAACCGAGAACAAGCCCCTTGGGTTACAACCCCTAGTTCTCAAAAAACACATCATCCAAGAAGCCCTAAAAATGATTCACCGAGGAAAGCCGCTCATGAAACCAGGGTCTTTAATTGTTAAAGAAGCGGACACGCGGCCCTCCTAGCAGATCTCATAATTGATAACTAAGTCTTAGTATTTTATTTTTATTTCCATTTTAGTTGTCATACATATCATTAATGTCCTAATCTTTATATATTTTTTATTTTTAATGAACTGGAGGCTTATTTACAATTTTCAAAAAATAAAATAAAATAAAACACAAACAAGAGAAACATACACGAAGCAAAATCCCACCAATTTGAGACATTTTTGTTGGATCCAACCGAACTTGTCTCAACATTTATTCATTTAACTCGGTTGTTTAGTAAAATGAGCTCAAAGCTAAACACAATTTAAGATAGCTCAGCTAAAATTACTTCTAAAACCAATTTAATATGTGTATTTTTATACTAAAACATATTTTTTTTTTAAATAAATATAGACATGATTTGAATCCTCAATCAAAATGGGCAAATAAGTTTTTCTTGTGTGAACTAAAATATAATTTTTAAAAAATAGCAATTTTACTATTTTATATATATAGAGAGAGAGATATTTCCATGTGTCTTTAAAAATATAGATAATTATTTATTAGTCCCTTAAGTAGTGTCACAAAATCCCTATAGGTCACTGGCACTGTTCACTTCATTACCCCTAGGGTCCTTGGGTAGGGGTGTAGTGTAAATAGGGTTTTGTGTGAGTGTTTTGAAAAGATAAATAGTATATGAATAGTATAGGGACTAATAAATAATTAACTCTTAAAAATATTTGAAAAAGCTTTTTTAAGCCTTTTTGGATGAGTTTTTTTGTTTTTTTTTTTTTTTTTTTTTTTTTTTTTTTGTAGAAGCGCTTAGAGAGTAAGTTAATGTTGGGTTCAAACAATAGTCCCACATTAGTTGTGGAAGAGAAGTGTAAGGGGTTTAAAAGAATAGAACCCATCTTTATTAGTGTGAGGCCTTCCGGGCATTAGGCCCGGGGACAAAACCACTTGGGTTTGGCCACTTGGCCTAATTAGTGGACATTATCACAACTGTGGAGTGCAAGGCCACTTCGCTTCCGTGGGTTGGCGGCTGCGGCACCCATCATCTCTATTGTGAGGCCTTTTGGGCTTGTCCCAAGAACAAAACCACTTGGGCCCGGGTTTGGGCTCAAGTGGACAATATCACACTAATGTGGAAATGTAGTCGGTTGCCCCTAGACGGTCCTACAAGTGGTATCAAAGACAGACCTTCTCTGGTCCTAAGGCGGTGTAGAGGAGTCCTCGGTACAGAACAATGGCATGAGGAGATCCCCGAGTATAGCATTGTGATCGAACCATGGTTGCTCTTGGGAAAAACATGCAATGGGCCATGGCATTGACCTGCGAAAAGCGGGCTCTCGAGGAAGGCTCAAGGGGATTCACATAAGGCGTGTGTCATATAGCACAGTGATATTCAAGTGTACTCTATTGAGCAAGGTGTTAGAGTTGGTTCTTGAGAATGCTGGGATGAGCTCGAGAATGATAACAGCTTAGTATTCACTGGATGGTTCGAGATGTATTGCTGAGGGGAGGCTCATGTGGTCCTCTATTTGAGGGGAGGATTGTTGGGTTCAAAGAATAGTCCCACATTGCTTGTGGAAGAGAAGTGTAAGGGGTTTAAAAGAGTAGGACCCATCTTCATTAGTGTGAGGCCTTCCGGGTATTGGGCCTGGGGACAAAACCACTTGGGTTTGGCCACTTGGCCTAAGTGGACAATATCACAATTGTGGAGTACAGGGCCACTTCGCTTCTGGGGGTTGGCGGCTGCTGGCACCCAGCCAGCCTGACCCATCATCTCTTTTGTGAGGCCTTTTGGGTGATCCAAAAACAAAACCAGTTTGGGCTTGGGTCCAGATGGACAATATCATTACTTGTGTGGAGTGTGGGGTGCCCCCGGTCCTAACAATTAAGCACTTCTGGGACAAAATAATGTGTTTGGATGAACTTTTTCAAAAAAAATAGAAGTTATAAAAAAAACTAAAAAACAGTTTTTTTTTTTTTTGGAAGCTAGTGATTTTCAACCTCGGAAAAAAAACTGTTCTATAGAAATTATTTTAAAAAGTGTTAATTACCAAAACATGAAAGCTATTTTGAAAAATTCTAATTATCAAAACACCCTTTATTATTATTATAATTAATTATTTCTATTATTATTATTAATTATAAAACGAATTTTGGATTAACCCTATCCAAACACAAAAATAATTGAAGCACTCAACCACTTTGAAAAGCACTTCTCTTCATAAATCCTTCAATCAAACTTTAAAAAAAAAAAAAAAAAAATTTACAAAAGCCAATCCAAATGAACCCTTAATTTCATTTCCTTTTTTTCTTCACTTATCCCTTAACCCATCTTCACATTCTCTTTTCCAACATATCTTTTGTCCTCTTTTAAATGAAAAATAAGGAAACTTCGAGATGTCCACAGGCTACAGACCACCATCTCTCATTTTGCTTCATACAAAAGAGAGAAAGTTAAAAAATATATATATATTCAGATTCTTTTTAGTTTATTTTCATCTAAAAACTAAAAATAAGTTTAGAATTATGGTGTTTTGTTGGGTATATTCATAATTATAATTTTCTTTTTTGCCAAAACCCCCCTTAAAACCTATAGGCTGGTTAAAAATCTACCAATGTCTTCATCATCTAGTGCATTCTGTATACTTATGTTGATCACTTCTTATAATTAACAAATTCGGTGAGCATTTATACAGCAATCAATGAAACATGAGAAGATACCTCTACTAAACTTGTGACATTAATTATGCAAACCAAACATACCATTTGACAACCATGATGGAGAAATTTCAAAAGGCCAAAAAAAAACAAAAAAGTTTCGTGTCATAGAATTTAAGAGGTAAACTAAACTAAATGTCCTAATATCAAGTACTGGTAATGAATTAAAAGTCCCCCCAAGTTTGCAAAATGAACAAAAAGTCCCTCTAAAGTTTGACTTTCCCAAACCATCCCTCCTTTTACAACTAATGAATTATAAGTCCCTCCATCCACTAACACCATCCATTTTAAATATTCATGATGAAAATGCCCTTTGACATATGATTACCAGGCCCACCTCCCAATGTATGAAAACATCACAACAGGTAAATTGACAGAAATGCCCCCAATTCAAAAAGTAACTAGGGTGGTGTGAATGAGTCAGTAAATTGACCGAAATGCCCCCAATATATCAGAATTTTGGTTTTTTAAATTTTTTTAAAAAATATTTATCTATATTACATGGCGAAAGGAATGAGCCGGATGATTTTAATTTTAAAAAATTTATTCTAAAATTTTCTCATAATTTTGAATACAAAAAATATGGATAATGAACTTAAAATTTCGGATTTTTTAATTTTAAAAAGTATTTATCTATATTACATCATGAATAAAATAAGGCAATCAAACATATTTAAAAAAATATTTTGGATTAAATTATTTTTAAAAAATAGATAATAAAATTGAGATTTTTAAAATTCTCATAATTTTAAATTTAAAATAATACAAATATCTTAGATTTCACTTAACTGGATGTTTCATGTGATAAGATATTTTATTTTTTTAATTTATTTTGATTTTATATGGATGTTTCATGATATGTAAATACATAGAATATACACGATCCTCATCACCAACTCATTGTTCATTGGGAAGAAGAAAAAAGAGAATGTTTCCCACCATGAATGCCCGCAACAGAAGGATGGGACCGTCGATTCCGATCTGTAAATGCGTCGCGGTTCATAGAAGCGTGATCCTCAATGGTGAATCCGCCTCCCCCACACGGACATACCGCTATTACATTTGCGCTTCGTCGCACGCATGGACGGCATCAGGTGGAGTGATGGGGAATCAAAAGTGGGCAATCAAGCAGATCCACAGGCGTGTTAACCAACTATTCGTTTTACAAACAAGCTTTCCGTTCAACAGACATTAACGCTACCAATGTATATATTATGTATGTTATTAAGTTTTGGTGTTTAACACTCGTATGTTAATGACCAACTTGACATATTTTACTGAAGCCTTATATATTAAACGGTAACTTGGAATATTAAACATAAAATTTGTATTTTAAACGGAAACATTATATGTTCAACGGGAACTTATTATGTTAAACGGAACCCTGATACTCATAGTCGTTTAAGCACAATCCACAAATTGAGTAGAAGAAGGAAACATTGACTAAGAAGAAAACACTGACATTGATATTGATAACATCCTAGAACACAAATGAAAATAAATAAAAGTGCACAACACCGACACAAACAGAAGGAAGGGGCCATGTTCTCATTCGAAAGGATGTAGTTCTCCACTGCGCGACGAATATCCAGGCGAAAGAGAACCGATCGTTTGTACGCGCGCTACGGCGTCCTCCCAGATCCTTTTCCATTCGTTTGGTGGCTCTTCTTCCGTTGACTCAGACTCTGCACTCTTCCGGACTTCTGAGCTCGAGGCCGGTGGAGGTCCTGTCATGAATTCCCTTAGCGATTTGCGAAGCCTGTGAGAATCCATTCCTGAAGATGAAAGATTGAGGAGGTTGTGCCCCTATGGAGGGCTATTTAAAGAGCGAAGTGCGCCGCACGATGATTGATGCAACGCATGAGGATTGAGGCGACGCTAGATGAACGAGGGGACGCTAGAGGAATTAGCTGACGCTAGAGGAATGAGGGGACGCTAGAGGAACGAGGGGACGCTAGAGGAATGAGCTGACACTTTGGGTAATGTATCTCAGGTAGTGTGGTTATAATTTCGTCAAGTCTAGATCCAATGAATGGAAGCGCCAGAGCCTCGTAAACGGAAAAGGCATTAGGGAGAATTAAATGGATGCGACCCGGAGGGGGGCAAACCATTGAAAAATGGGAAAGGGCTTTGTGAGAATGAGATGACCACCTCTTTTCCAACCAGTGAGAATGTTAAACGGAAAGTAGTAATGTTAAACGGAAAGAACAAATAGTAAGCAGAAACCAATATATCTAAACGAAAACAGATAATTCAAGTGCAAACATGAAATGCACGAAATACAAGAATTATTTGATATGATTTGATATGATTAGATAATTCAAGGAACTATTGGTTTAACAATTAACGCTACCAATGTATATATTATGCATGTTATTAAGTTTTGGTGTGTAACACTCTTATGATAAAGACCAACTTGACATATTATACTGAAGCCTTATATATTAAATGGGAACTTGGCATATTAAACATAAAATTTGTATTTTAAACCGAAACGTTATATGTTCAACGGGAACTTTTTTATGTTAAACGGAGACTTGACACGCGTAGTCGTTTAAGCACAATCCACAAATGGAGGATAATAAGAAAACATTGACATTGATAAACGTTCAAACAACACAAAACACAAATTAAAATAAATAAAAGTGCACAACACCGACACAAAAAAGAAAAAAAAGGATGAAAATTTCAACAACACAACAAAAAATTAAGAAAAAGACAGAAGGAAGGGGGTCCAAGAACAGCAACAACAACAATATTTCTCTTCAAAAAATTAGAGAAATATCACATGTTGCACAATATTTCAACCAAAGGAAAGACATAATATTTGGCAATGAGGAGCTTGAGGGCTCATCCACCACTTCTTCAACGGTACCGACGATAAGGTCGACGGCGGCGCAGTTGAACATGTGGTATATGTGGCACATACGCTGAAAGTCCAGCTTCGTTTCAATTGGGCAAACAGTTGATTGTCGTCAGGTGTGACAAAACGAACCTTAACGCAGAAAATTTCAAAACGAAGTCAACACGGTGTCCATTGCCAACCTGCAAAAGTGAATGTTTCTTCGACTAACCTTGGGCGGTGACTCTGCGTGGGAGAGAAGGTCACAGAACTCGCCGGTTCCTGGAGGAATAGATGATACAAGGTCCAAGTTTCTTTCCTGCAAATGGAAACAAAATGGAACAAATGGCTCACAAAAGAGAACAATATGGTATGGATTGATGAAGAAGAAGAACAGTAACTGAAAAAGCTGGGCACAAAGTACAAAAAGTCAGTGGAAAAGTTGTCAAAAAGGTGAAGTGATGGGTAAAAGTTAGGTTTGAAATTTTTTCTTTTGATTTGGCGGGAAAACAAAGCAGCAAAGTTGGGGGTATAATGGGTATTAACAGTAAAAGAGACTGACGGAGTTATGCTTGGGGACCAAAAAGTCACTAAACCAAAAAGGAGGGACTGTCTGGCCATAAGTTATGTCAGAGGGACTGTCTGGGATGTTTGCAAACTTTCAGGGACTAAAAAATAATTTTCCCTATCAAGTAAGGCAAAAAAATATGATAATCTTTGGATAGAGAATAAAATGAAGATGGATTAATTTTTTAATCCGGAGTTCAAACAAAAATCTTTATTACAACTAAGGACTTATTAATTTCAATAAATAGGATTAAGATATTAAGAAATGTTACTTGCATGGTTTGGTTTTTGGGTTGTTTGGGACAATGAGACTAAAAACCATTTGTTAAAACTATTTATAATGAATATTTTGAATTAATTTACATTTCTTAATTAATTAATTAATTAATTAATTAATTAATATTATTTATAAAATATTTTAAAATATTGATTGACAATTATATTAATTTAATTATTTAAATTAAAAATAATAATAATCCAAAGAGAGTGGATAATGACTCTTGTGCATCTAATGTATTGTTAAATAGTTGCCTTTTATCTTTATATAGTATCAACCAAATGATTATTTTCGAGGATTACACATAACCGGATCCAAAAGAAGTGCTTTGCATCATAACCTGATCAGAAGAAGTGTGTTCACATTCATGGGAATGTGGTAGGAATGTGATCACATTCCCCCGTTTGGTTACTGTAGCAGTCAGAACGTGGTGGGAATCCAGATTCCTAACTTATCCAACATTCCCACCAACTTGGGAATCCGGAAAGCCACCAAAATAGGTGTCTTTCTTGATTCCCAAGTTGGTGGGTATGTGAATCCCCATTTTGCCCTCACATTATTATTATTATTATTATTATTATTATTATTATTATTATTATTATTATTATTATTATTATTATTATTTCTATTATTATTATTATTATTATTATTATTATTATTATTATTACTATTATTACTATTATTATTATTATTATTTGATTTTTATCAAAAATTTAGATGCAAGGGTATTTTGGGAAAATGTGGCATAATTATTTTTTGGTATTAAAATTTAATTAGTTTTAATCTAAAATTTTATTTTAATTTACTCAAAATTTTATATACAAAGGTATTTTGGAAAATTTGAAACATTACCAAGTTGATTACCATGACCAAGCAAATATGAACCAAACATGGTAATGCAACATTCTCATAACATTCAAGGGAATGTAGCATTCCCGACTGTATTATCAGGAATATCATATTCCATGGTAACATCCCAAAACTTGAACCAAACAGCCCCTTCATGTAAAGCTTTGGAAGAAGCTTGTGGAATGTTTGCAGAATAAAAACAAAGTACCGAGAAGAGATAAAAAGGCATGACTACTAAATTTACCTCACATGATTCCCTGTGCTTGATTCCATCTCTAGAAGAAGAACCATGGCCACAAAATATAAAGAAATCCCTGTCAGTCCAATGGCAAGGAAGTAGACGTGGATAAGATGAAGGCTACATACTATACTCAATGACATATTATATATTCTACAGTCCACTGCAACTTCCAGCCTAATCAATGGCTGCCACCCAACAAGAGCATGCATATATATATATAACTTGGCCGGCAAGCCTCACAGCAAGGAATACCATCAACCAGTCATGATATCACATCAAACTTCACAAAACATCATACAACAAGGACCACAAACCTTGCAGATAAAGGATCAACGGCAATCTTTTTGTATATACAATGAGAAAGAGCATCAGTGCTTCACCCATTATAAGAAAGAAGAGTACAAGAGACAGCAACATAGTTTGTGATTGACAACCACCCCACCATCTTCCTCTTTATTATTATCTGCTCGTGATAAACAAGATTTACAAACGAACGGTTGTTTTGACTGTTTTGAACGACAAAAGAATGAAATGAAAATTCCTCTCCCATCTACCTCTGAACTGGTACACCCACTATTTTTGTATCTACACCTCCCAAGAATTGCTTCCACACATCAAAAAGACAATGTACTCAATCTACATACAACAAGTATACTGCTCCTTGTGTCGAGGCTAAAGACTACAAAGTTCACTTTTTTTAAACCATTGATGACAACCTGGTCTTGATGGGCTTTAGTTTTATACCCATGCTTTCTGGTGACAGCAACTCAGGGGAGATGCATGTCGGACTGAGTGGGCTACGAGGGCTGCCGGTCATCTGGTATGGCCTGTAAAGACCGTATCCCATCAGGAAGTACTCCATAGGAATCAGCATGGCGTGGGGTTGCTCCTCTGTGACCACCGAACCACATGCCTGAACCTGTTGAGTTCACCAGAGAAGACAATATTTCCATTTATCAGGGAGTTCTAATTCCCTCATGTTTAGGTGTGGGTATAAATGAAATTTCTGAGTAAACAAGTACCTCCACTAATGCACTGAACCTCCTGTCAAGTTTTGAAGTCATGTGGAGGGCCTCAGAATGGAAAGGAGAGCTTTCACCCACAAAAATTAGTGTGCGGCATTGCAGTTTTTTCAGCCGTTCTGTCAGATCATATCTCCTGTCAGATCATATCTCCATTTAGTCAAGACTCGAGAGTGTGTTGCAATCCTAGTTTATAGTGGATTCACATTATTTGTTGAGGGTGTACCCATTAATAGATTGAAGGAAGCGCCAGACATTTGTGCTTTGTTTCTCATCCAGTAACTGCAGAGAAGACACAAAGCAAAATTGTCATGAATTAAAAAGTATGACTCCCGTTCACAAGCATGGAGCAAGAAACAAGTGGAATTGGTACTAACACTTCTACAGGCCTGGACAATATCTGATTCAGGAACCTGAGCACTACCACGAACTTCCTGTCAACAAATAAGAATGAATTCAGATAACATAAAATGGGAACTCAAAACAATATACAACATAATGAAACAATAACAACTAGCCTTGCTGAAATAACGTTGAAGTAGGCATTCTTTAACTCAAGCTGCACATCCCGTAGAAGTAGAGCAGATTTGACATGACCTAAATTATCACCATTAGGTTTATCAGCTAACAATTAAACTATCAACTAACACTCAAATTCATGAATGAAGGAATGGAAGAAGACCTTATAGTACAGCCATTCCGTCCATGATGGTGCTTTACACAGGGGGGATACAAGCATCAATCCAATAACACGTTCACGATATTTTGTCTGCAGTTAATGTTCAAGAAAACAAAGTTCATAAATCATAGGAAGAGCAGAAGCCTAAAGGCCTTATGGGAAGAGACGTACAGCAAAAAGGGTAAGTATGTAAGCGCCAGCAGTAACTCCCAAACACATTACTGCACCCAACCTGGAGAAAACAAGAACCAAACATAAATCCATTCCATAAGCTGGAACTACATTTTATAAGATAGTCTCAATTTTTCCAGCAAAAAGAGATTTGAGACAAAATATTACCCAAAAAAGTCAAGAACACCGGCAATTTGATCTGCTAAGTCATCAACTGAAGGCACTGAAAGATTGGGCGAAATTGAAGCAGCTCCCAACTGTGACAATTCTTGTTCAAAAAGACACAAAAAATCACGTGAGGCTCGCATTCATAGGAAACACAAAAACTTACATCGGACAAATTTGCACAAGTCTATTCACATAGAAGTTGCAATTTAACTACTAACCTCATGTCCTGGAGGATTGATATGATATATGCAGAAATTGTGAAGCAGCAAAGAAGCAGCTTCAGGACAAAAGAATAGTCCTTGGAAACAGGACATATCTGGCACAAGACAAAATAACAAAAGGACAAGGTTAGATATTTTACAGATTTGTCCAGATTGTAGTTATGACACAACAGAAAACATCACTACCATAATTTTTGACAAATATTTCAAACAAAACTTATGAAATTTGATGATATACAATTTCAACAAACAAAAATTTGTCCAAAGCAAGAAGTGCAACAAAAATAAAAACTTTGGTCACTAATCTATCAAAACCATATGGAAGGCTATAATAGTGACCCAATCCAAAGGAAAGTGCATTTAACAAGTGGAAATTAGGGGACAACTGCCATTATACTACAAAAATGTGAAGAGCCAGAAGGTCATAAGTTAAGGGAAGTTACAGCCAGAATTTTAAGTCAAATGGTTAACCTCTATTCTTACCAAGGTAAAAAGATGCAAGTTCAGGGTGCCTTTGGTAATACAAAAATCACCCAACAAAATGCACTATTCAATGGTCGGGAGAAAAGCACAAAAAAAAGGAAGACTAACAACAAGGAACTTACAATTCAAAGCTACATCTGGATAGGTAATTAATGCAGGCTTGTCTTGATCACCATAAACAGCAACTGACACCGGGCCATGATTTGTTTGTATAAGATGTTCCTGATGGAAAAAAAAAATCAAGAAATACAACACTATCAGGTAAAAAGTCTCTTATAAAGAAAGTTGCAAGAATCTCATAGCACTTAGTAGAAGGGAAAAAAATAAAGAAAAAACAAATTTTCTGAGGTTTATAGAAGAAAAAAGATGTAAAATGATCACCACAATAAAGAGCACTATCATGCAAACATGACCTTCTAATATATTTAAAGCTTAGTGGCAAGGAGCATGTGGAGGGAATAGGATATGGATAAAACAAAAAAAAATTTCTGTAAGGTGCAGCTACAAATGTCATCAAGGATTGGAATGGAAGCAGAAACTGGAGTGGAGGCAGAGGCACTATTCAGAATGGGTCTCATATCTATGTAAATTTTATAGCAAACCCATGTAATAAGATATAGATATGTGGCTATGTAATTGAGAATGACAAATCAAGCACTGAGAAAGACAAATATAAACTAGGCAAATTCAGAGAAAGCAGTCACAGAAACTAATAGTATTCTTCAATGAAGAAAGACACTCCAATTAATCTCAAAAAGCTAAAGACATCAATATCATGCATCCATTCCAATCATGGAGTTAAAAGATAACTAGGGCACCCGAATAGTGCAATGATCAACAACAAACTTCCAAGAAAGAATATTTCCCATACAATTAGAAACAACAACCTAACAAGAATGCAAAGAAGAGAGATATTTGAATGTTAGGTGATAACACATCCTCGAATCTTCTCCAAAAAGGAGAGATGAATCCCCACGTCTCATGCATCAAAATCCAGTCACGGATTCCCACATTTGACTATTCCCTCAAACTTAGCCCAAAAATCCCATGAATCCACCATCAAACCAAGAATTTAAACATTGAAAATGTAACCAAGAAAAACTCAAATACAAACCCTAAAAAAAAACCCCGCTATAAAATAAATTAATAAATAAAAAATCTCCTCCAATTCCCCCCCAAAACACGCTCATCATACAAACCCCACTCCTCATTGACATCAAAACCTCTAACCTGACACAGAATCGCAGCAAGCCCTCCACCAATATCTTCACAAGAACTCCAAGAATCGCCAAAAAACCCACAAATCTCAAGAAAGAACTCCAAATACAACAAATGCAGCGACAATTACCACCAAAAACAAAAACCTAACCTTCCCACCAAAAAAGATCCTTTCAACATCAATCGAAACCGAGCCACTGGATTCACCCATTGAAGCCAAACCCAGAGAGTGCTGGTCTTCCGTCCTTCAACAACGGTCCCCCTCCTCCTCTCTTCTCTCGCGCTCTCTCTCTCTCTCTCTCTCCCTCTCTCGTTCTCGACCCCTCCTTTGGCTATTCTCACGCTATATACGAAGCCCTCCATCGCGAACTAACCCCGGTTAACTGATGTCACACCCACCGACGCCAAATGCTGGCAGCTGCCAGGTCATCTGACCGGCTTTTGCCGGTCGCCGACACCTTCGTGTCAAATTACGATCCTAACCTCCTTCGGAAATGACCAAAACACCCTCAACCCTCCTCTCCAACACGTGCAATTTAAATCCAGCTCTACAATGGGACCCACAGTAGGAACCAATCAAACGAAAACACGACAGATAAAATTTATGTTATTGTTTGAAGCCGAACACCTCGGGCTGACATGGCTGCACGGGTTTGACCTGGCAGCCAGATCAAAGTACCAGGTGGGGTCCAGTTAGTTGATGGACCCCACGACATTTGACTTCCTCTGAAACACGAAAAGTGTCGGCACGGGGACATCGGCGACCGTATACATTACTGAACCGAAAATTAATGTACACGTGGCAAAGCGTGGAGTTATCAGGGAGGAGCTTATTAGAAGATCTGGACCACGGGATCACGAGGACCACCTGATATGGAAATGCAGCTAATTTCATTATTTTTTTAATAAATATTATTGAAAAGATATTTAGATAAAAAAGACTTAAAGAGTGCATTAATTAGATGTTAACATAATTATTTTTAAATTTTAAAAAAATAAAAATATGTAAAATTTATTGGTGGATTGCTCGAGATGCGTCCATTTAAGGAATGCACGTTTGGGCAGCGAAAAAATGGGTCCACCGTTGGCAACTGTAAAGTGTAAAGCATGTTGCGTTTTTAATGGATCCACTGTTTTCAATCAAGATCCGTTATTAATTTACCCGCTCCGATAATATGGATAACTAACTAATACTAATTTATTTAATTAATTTTAAAAATGGTTAAAATTTTGAGAGCAGAGAAAAATGAATTTTTAAAGAACTTTAAAATTATTTTTTAAGAGGTTTTAAAATAAAATAAAATTTTAATTAGGATGTGAAAAGTTATAGAGAAGAGTGGGAATTAATTGTGAAATTATGAAAATGAGTAGAAAAGGAATAAGATTGTGGACTGGCGTGAATGGCGGCACAGCGTCTGGGACACGGCAGACGGAAACACGTGTTTGAGTGGCTTCTATTTAATGTTCATTAATTAATTAATTAATTAATTAACCTTAGTTACTCTAACTTACTTTTTTAATTTGGTAACAATTTTAGAAAAATAAAAAAATAGAAGAAAATAAGACCTATATATATTTTTTAGGGAATTCATATGATTTCATAGATTTACATAATAAAGAAAATAGTTTTTTTTTCCGAAAAGAACATTGTGGTTTCTCAAATTAAAAAAAAAAGAAGGAAAAACCGTTAACTCCCACTAACGGTGTTAAGTTGAGAAGGGTATTTTCATCAAATTTTGTAAAATAGATGCAGAAAGTTATGTGAAAATTACCCTAAATTGGATTTCTTTCAAATCTCTATCGTTTAAGAGATAAAACCAAAAAAATAGACAAAAATGCCCGTGTCAACTAAACATGAGTTAACACCGTTAATAGGAGTTAATGGTTTTACCCTTTTTTGTTAACTAGAGAAACCACAAGATTTTTTTAAAAAAAAAATCACTTTCCCAATTATGCAAATCTGTGAAACTATATAGATTTTTTTAAAAAAATTTACCCTATTTTTTAAACTTCCTTTGTTATGTTTGCAATGTGATTAAGGCATCATTTGGATTGGCTTAAGAAAAAAGTGATTTTTTCAATTTAATAGAAGAACTTTTGAAAAAAATACCTTTTCAAAGTAAATTAAGGTCTGGTGTATATTTTGTGTATAGATAAGTTAATTCAGTAGTATTTTTGTAGTTGGAAAGTTTTGGTAATTGTGTAATCATAAGGATGTTTTAGTAATTGTATGATCCGAAAACCCTAAATCCTTATCTTTCTTTGTTTTCATAAGGTTGTTTTAATATTTGTATAATCCTAAAATAACCTTTTTTTTCAGAAGATATATATATATAAAAAAAAGTTGTTAGTAACTGATTTAAACACTATTTGTTAGTAACTTATTTCAATGTGATGTTTTTTTTATTTTGAAAAAATTATTTAATAAACAAAACTATTAGATAAATAAAATATTTATTAGATAAAAATATAATATATTAAAAAAATCTAACTTTGTGGGTAACCTCACCGTTTACAAAAGTGGTGATTGGATCCACACTTCAATAGTTTCACTTCCGTAAAACAAACACTAGAAGTATACAGAAGTGCAAACTCCAAGGCCATCTCGGTGTCCAACCAAACACCATGAAGTGCAAAATAAGGATCCGGATCCTCTCCTTGTTTTTTCCCTCCTTGTATTTCCTTGTTTTCAATCTTGGCCATTTATTTTAAAATCTAAAAGCCAAAAGCTTGTCCAACTCGGCTTTCCCTCATCTGGATCCGCAAAATAATTATGAAACTTGGACTTCTCACTTTCATGACTTCTATGACCTCCATGTGACCCCCAAGAACCAAACACCCTTTAATTGTATGATCATAAGGGTGTTTTAGTAATTGTATGATTCGAAAAAACTCATATTTTTCTTTATTTTATATGGTTGTTTTAGTAATTGTATGATCCTAAAAATTTTAGAAGCTTCAAACCACCTCCTTATAAAAAAAGTTATTTTCAGTTTGTTTTACAGCTTCTGCTTCTTTGAAAAAACCAATACATAAAAAACACTTATGGTCTTCGCATAAGCTGATCTAAACTGGGCCTAAAAATTTCAAAGCAAAATTATTATCCTCAGAGTTTTTTTTACACACATTAATCTAATATGTATTGAATTCTTTTCCTATAGTACTTGAATCTCATAAATTTTTCTATGATTTTTTTAAAATAAAAGGCTACTCGAGTGGAGGTTGTTTGCTTAAAGGAAACTTCAAAAAAAAAAAACAAAGGAAATAAAGTAAAACTTTTTCTTCTCTCTCTTGTTCTTTATTTTTTTTTTCCTCCATTTCAACTCGGTCCAAATAGATTCTTTACGTCCATTTCAAGCCATGCATGCATGGACTAAAGAACACTAAATCAACCATCTAAGGTCCCCATAGAACCCCACATAGTTAGAAGAATAACCCTAGACTAGACTACCTGCTATAGTGTTATGATAGTAACTTTGGTCCAACTCTTCAATTCAAATGAAGGTGAAGGAATCCAAAGACTTAGTGAGATACCCCACGAGAAAGATATCATTAGATCCATATGTTAGAGAAGTTGCTTTGAAGGGTCATGTTGGCTAATTAAAGACCTTAGTATTAAATAAGGCACATGGTGCTTGTTGGTGAATGAGAGGTTTGTGCGTGAGGAGAGGACACAAGCCAAACATGCATACCTTGATACTTCACTCATTTTAAGTATAGTTGCAATGTATCTTTGATTTTTTGGAGTGTTTCCTGCCAACTAGAAATTATTAGAGATGTCAAGTGGTAATTAAAATTATTTTTAACTTGGTTTAAATAGAGTTGTCTTAGATTAATTAGTCAACTACAAACATCACTACAAAAATTCGGTGTTTTAGCGACTGATATTAGTGGCAGATTTTCTCATCTAGTGGTATATTTTTAAATTAACGGCGGATGATATTAGTCACTGTTAATTACAATAGTTGGTTGAATTTAGTGGCGGATAGACATACCTGTCTCTGTAGTTGGGCTAACTATATAGCAGTAGATAGACATATATATCCGCCCTAAAAGGTGTAACTTCACCCTTTTAGCAATGGTGTAGTTGTATCCTATAGCGACGGATATATATTAATTTCCGCCGCTAAATGTTATACTTTCTGTCGCTAAACCTCTAGCAATGGAGGATTTAACCGCTCTTTAGACATTCGCCGCTATACCCATCTAGAGGAGGAAGTATACCTTATAATTAACAACGGATATCCTGTAGTGTATTACAAAATAATGTGTTTAAATTATTTAGGATTGATTGTTGATAGCTTGGTTTAAACTTGAGTTTTGGTTGATCATTAATTACCTATAAATATTTATAAGAAAGTTAGGATCATTTGGTTAAGATAGTGCCACAATTCTTTTTCAAGCTTGAATGTAACGTTAATCAACAAAGTAATTAATGATTGTTCTCCTCCTTGTAAATTATGACTGTGACCTTAATCTAATCTTATTATGTTAAACAGTACACAGGAATCATTAAGATCACTGTCACAATTCTTGTTTCCTTTCTAAATGATCCATCATTAAGCTGGGCTATTAATTAGGTTACTAATGGTTTGATTAACCTAAATGAAATTTCATTACAACTTAACCTTCAATTTACGTATAGGTGTCAAATGGGTCGTGTCGGGTCAGTTATTTTTCGTGCCGGTGCTGATATTGCCTGCCACCTTCTCGTGCCGAGCCATGCTGGTGCTTCAATTTTTGGGGGTCGGCCCAACACGAGTACAATGCTATTCAAAAGTACAAACTAAGATCGGAGAAAGGCTGGTTGACCGATAAGAGTGCTATTCAAAAGTGTAATTATATAATCAATTAAGACTAGTAGAACATCAACCAAGTAAACATTAACATTTTCATGAAAAGCAGAAAATATAAATAAATAAATAAATAATAATGAGTAATTAACAATGATGAGAAGAGCACACCAAAGCTCCAACAAATACTCATCTCTTGAAATATATATAACAACTAACTCTCCCGGATTCCCCCAGTAGGGTCAATGACATAAACCTCTAAAAAACACCAAACACATTTTTATAATAATAAGTAAAATTTGATCTTTTATCTTAATTTTTAATATCAAGAACCTTTATTTTGTGGCATCAAAAACACTTTCTTTTATGAAAAACTCTCTTTATTCTTTCTATTTTATTTTATATTTCTCAATTCTCACACTTTTACTTGTATATATGACATGGCTACAAACATTAGACTAATGAAAAACACTTTTACTTGTATCTATCTTCAGAGAGGGCAACTTATGAAATATAGCAGTTTTTGTAAGCTCCATATAGAATTTATGGAATAAATTAAGATAGTGGCTTGACAATTGGCCGTTGCACAAACTCCACAACAAAATGGGGTTGTAAAAAAAGAACTAAATAATCATGGAGATGACAAAATCAATGCTCAATGAAAAAAATCTTCGGAATGCATTTTGGGACAAGGGAGTATACATTGTTGTCTATTTGATGAATGGTTGCTCCACAAAATTAAGCTGTTCAAGGCTGCCTTTTGAAGCTTGATGCTTAAGGAAGCCATTCCTTAAGCATTTAAAGGTAAATGGTTCAACCAACGGCCATAATGGCCTATTGGTATAGGGTTCCCTTACTAAGAGGTGGGCCTTGATCTTCATGGATGAGTCGCAGGATCGGTACTCCTCTTACAAGATTCTGAATTAGGCGTGAGTTACTGAATGAGTTCATATTACCCATCCTCACTTTGTGGGGGCATTTGTCGCCTTTGCCAAAAAAAAAAAGGTAATTGGTTCAATTTACTATACACATTTTTTTATTAAAGAAAGGCGCAAACTTGAAGAAAAATGTGAAAAATGCATCTTCTTATGCTATAGCTCAAAATCAAAGGGGTAAAAGAAACAGTCATTGTTTCCGCATGTCATTTTCAATGAAAAAGCTTCATGGGATTGTAGAGAGAAAAAGATCCGAAAATGTCCCATTCAAGTGCATGTAGAAGTAAAGGCTAGAGTTAAAAAATTCTTGGCTATCAGTTGAGAGTTTGAAGCCAATGTTGAAACTGTCATCAAATATACAAAGTCTAGTTGAAATTTAATCTGAAGATAAAGAATCCAAGCAGAATCATCCAAGTGGCAAAGCTCCTTCATCTCAAGTCTCTTAAAGATGGAAACATCCAATGTACAAAGTCTAATGTATCAAAACTGTTACCTTTGAGGATTTGCTGATTGCCTTCTCCAACATTAATTGATGATCTCAAGTTGGGGCCTGCATTTGGAATCAACTAAACCACTCTTTCAAGCACAGATGCCTTCCCATTCAATTTGATTAGCAAAAACTGAAAATTTTGACAGTGCATTTGCCACTCTTGGATTTGGATTTACATTTATGACTTTCATACTTGATTTCTGTCTGCCTTACTGCTATTAATTAGCAATCCTGTTCCATTTTGATGTCTCTCCAACTTTCAAAGCACATGTTGTTTCAAGTGTAGCAGCAATTTTCCAAGGGTATGGTTCCTCTAAAGATGCTTTCTATGGTTTGGACTCAACAGTTGCAAACTTTTTTAAATAGCTGCACAAAGTTGGACACTCATAAATTGTGACTGATGTAGATACTTTCCAGGGGAATGATCCATTGTCATTTAAACTTTAGGGAATGTTTTGTGAAGAGAAGTTTTGGGTGTCAAACAAAGTCCCAGATTGGCTATTGACGCAGAAGTAAAGGGGCTTAAATAGTGTGGATCCATCTCCATTAGTGTGAGGCTTTTTGAGTTAAATCCAAAAACAAAACCACTTGGTCTAATTGGGTCTAGTGGACAATATCACATTAATGTGGGGTGCCCCTAGACTGGCCTAACAAGAAGTAGGGGTAGTCAAATGTTTTTTTACTTAAAAACCTCTTGAGTAGAAGTGTCAACTAGGCCATGCTTGCTGTCAAACCCTCGCACATGAGCAAGACTGCGGGCTCCAGCCTTGGCGTGCACCAGTCGGCGTTGAGTGCGCCACAGCCTTGTATGAGCAAGCAATGCACCGCAGGCGGCGCATACGTAGGAACGCATACCGAGGCGGCGTCAGCGGGAATAGTGCGCACAAGAAGCACGCAAGTGGAAGTGGAGCGGGCTCACGCAGCGCCAAAGCGGAACACACACGCGGGCGAGCCGCAGCGCAAAGTCGAACGCGTCTTGGCGTGGGGCCTGCGGGTTGAGCACGATGAACGACTAGAGCGGAACGGGGCACGCACGGAGGGCGTGCGAAGTCAGGTGGGCGTAAGGTGCAAGTAGGTACGGAGCACATGCAAAAATTCGGTCGCAGATCTCATTGGGATGTGATCAGATCAAGTTGGCTTTAGTTGCGGTAATTGAAGTGGTGGGCTTATCTTGCGGATAAGATAAGAATATTTGATTCTATCCGGGAAAGTTTATTTCTTAGTTCATACTTGTATAAATAGGGCAGAGGCATTATCGGGCCAAGCATGCAAGTCGGCACGGTTTGATCCACGAGTGGTCTGTCTTTTTCTATTTTGGGGTTTTTTTTATAGAATTTTAAAGATTTTTTTGAAAAATTTAAATTTTTTATTTTTTAAATAAATCGGCTGTCTCGGCTCGGACACCTATGTTCCCAAGTGTGCAAGTGATTGTTTTATTAATCAATTTTAGTTTTATAAAAAAAATTAATTTCTTAAAACTTACATTACTGGTAATATAAGATTATACTCCAACTTTTTCTTTTTTCATTTTTACCCAAAATATAAGCACTCAATTTTTATTTTTTATTTTCTATTTTCCACTTTACTTTACTACAAAGTAAACAAAATCTGATTCATTGTTAGCCAAAAGGAAATTTTAATTTTGCCCACACTTTATGTGTTAATTTACAGATGTCAACCAAGTTGTATCATATCACCCGTGGGCTAGTACGAGTCGTGCTAAAGCACTGTCCATTACTATAGACCCCGGGTCGACCTAGGTACGGCCCTGGATTGTGCTCGTGTTGGGCCAACGCTTGTGCGGCCCGTGGGTTAGCACGACACGCGACCCGCGTGGGTTGTGCAGGCCCAGACACGAAAGTTGTTGTTGCGGGCCGTGCCAACAACGGCTACTTGGCTGGTTAGGCTAGAGCGCCAAGATTTTCTTTTTTTTTTAAATTTTTTTTAAAACCGTTTTAAAGGCTTTTAAAGCCCAAAAAAGATGTCCTTTTAACAGCTATAAAACAACTATTTTTGAGGGGTTTTGTGTCTTTTGGGTAAAATAAAATTTTTACCCTCCCCAATACCTTTAAACTGCTAATTTATGAGGGTATTTTGGATATTAAGAATTTAAGAAAAATCTATAAAACCCTCCTAATTCTTCTCATTTTCCTCGCACCACCAACTCAATTTCTTCTCAATTCCCATTCTAATTTCCCAAGAATTCAAGCAACCAACTTCAAGCAATCAACTATTCAACTTCATCTTCAAGGCTTCAAGATCAATTACTTCAATTCTTCTAAGTTCAAGTGATTAAGTGCCCTATATTGCTTTTCACGGAGACTGACCAGGTATTCAATTATCCGGGTTTTTTCAAATCTCTTACAAGTAGTTGATGTAATTCTTAACTTTTATTTTCAATTGCATAATGGCCTGTTTTCTGAATTTCCCCAACGACAGTTTTCCATTTTATCTTTTTGAAACCCCCCTCTACCTGATTATTGATGAATCTGATGTCGGTAATAAAGTTGGATCATCTACTAGTACTAGTAGCAGTGTCGGCATTAGGAAGAGAACCTTGGGCATTCTGGAATTTTATGACATTGTTGATATTGCAAATAAAGGTTGTTGGACTATTTGTAAAAAATTTAAAAAAGATTTTTCATGTCAAACTACAAGTGACACTCGCCCATCTTAAATGACATGCTATGGCCCAACATGATCTCACCCAAACTCAAATAACAAATCTTTCTACTTCTCTTTTTGAAAATTTTCATTTTTCCAACAAAAATGTAAGAAAAATTGTAGCTAAATTTATTGTTCATGATGAATGACCTTGTAATATTTCCGAAAATCCTAAATTTGAAAAAATGATTCATGATGCTTTTTTGTCTCCAATATAAAAAAGTTTTTAGAAATACTATGAGAAAAATAACCTTTTCAATTTATAATGAATATAAGGAAAATTGATTTATAATTTGTCTAATATTTTTTAAAAAATTTGTATTACTTCGGACATTTGGACTTCCAAATATCATTCAAGTTATATTTGTGTCATCGGACACTATATTGATAATAATTAAAATATAAAAATTAATTGAAATTTATAAGTTATATTTGAGTGTCACCGAATTAGTATATAGGCATACTGATAGTGCTATTGTTGAGTGTATTACGAACATAATTTTATTATTATAAAATTAACCATTCTAATTTTTTTCTATCACGTTCAATAATGCTTCTAGTAATACTAGTGCAATTGAAATTTTAAAACAACATTTAAGTCTATATTTTCCAAAAAATTATTTCATATTAGATGTATATGTCATATTTTAAATTTATGTATAAAAGATTGTTTAAAAATAATTGAACCTTATATACAAAAATTAGAAGTTATATTTTATTCATTAGAAACTCATCAAATAAAAAACAAGAATTTAAAAGATTTTATATTTAACATGATAAAAAATATAAAAAATTTATTATTGATGTTGAGCATAGTTGGAATTCCACATACACCATGTGAGAATGTCTTTTTTTTTTGACAAAGGCGACAAGCGCCCCCACGAGGGAAGTCAAGGATGTGGCAGTTCAATCCAGGATAATCCGCAGGAGAACAATACTATGCCTGAACCTCACCTTGCAAGGGTGGGGGTTCGATCCTGGGTGATCTGTAGGAGAACCCCAACACTTAGCAAGGGACCCAGATACCAATAGCCCTAGTTGCGTTGGTTGTTAGAATGATCTTAAGAATATAAAGAAATTATCACCATTTTGTGTAATGAACATTTTAGAAAAATTCAAATTACTGAATTTTATTGAGAGGTAGGAAACATGATTAAAAATGTTTAGAAATTTTTTAGAATGTAATAAATATTTTTTTTCTAGTGTTTATTATCCTACTTCTTTTATGATTATAAACCAATTTTAGTTTATCAGTGAACTTTTTGCTAAATATAGATATAATAAAGGTTTTTACTATTGTTGTTTTATGGAAGAAATTTTTAAAAAATATTTTGAAATAATTGAATTAATTTATATTTTATATTACATGATAGGTTCTAGATTTAATGTCGATGGTGTTTTTTTCTTCTTCACTCATATGATGAAAAATCTAGGTGTAGATCATAGTTCTTCAAAAGAGGAATATAAGTCCATGTTTTATAAAATGTATAATATTTATAATCATTTTTATGGAAATAGAAGATCAATCCAAATAAGTGATGTTAAAAATATTTCACAAGGAAAAATAAGACTAAAACTCATTTACAATACATATGATAAAAAAAAATATAGTGGCTTCCTCCTCTTCTCAAGTTTTTTTCATGAATTAAATATTTATTTAATAAATAATTTTATGATTAACTCGCTTCATAGAAAATTAATAATTTTAATAGTTTGTGGAGGTGGAAAACACAAGAGCATATAAAAATCAAGATTTCTAGTTTTGGATGTTTGAAATTAGTATTTGTATTTAAAAATTTATGACAAAACATTTATTTATCATATTTTCCAAATAAATCATAATATTTTATTAGTTTATTTCTTAATAAATCAATTTTTTTTATAATTTGATTCTTTTGTAATTTATGAGTTAAGTTTGTAATTTCATATTTTTTTCATTTATCTAATTTTTTTTAATTAGTTTTGAATAATTTGGAATTTTGAGAAATTTATGAAATTCTTTGGAATTTATGGCAAAATCTGACGGTTTTTTTTGGAAATTTCTGAAGTTTTTACAAAATTTTCCATTTTTTGGGTTCTTTTAGTTTTTAATGGGATTTTGTGAATTTTATTTTGGAATTTTTATGGGATTACTGCACTTTTTAAAGAAATTTTTTAATTAATGGGCCAACCTACGGGCTGGCCGACACGGTATGAGCCCATACTAACTAGGTCATGCTTCGTGTTGGGTCTATCTCATCGGTTTTGCGGGTCGTGTCGACATGGACATGCACAGTACCTAGCTAATCTAGGCCCAAGCCATGTCGGACTGGACCGGACCGGTTGACATTAATTTGACATGTATAGCATATTTCATTTACCCAAGTATTAAATTTGTATTTAAATAAACTAAAAAATAAAAATAAAAAAAAGAAATTCCAAATATGAGAACTTGAAGGGTGCTTTTAGTAGGACGCACTCCAACCCTAAGATGGATGGTTTTTTTTAAATTAAAAAATAATTAATAATCTTTATATTTAAGATAATTATATATTATATATTATATTAATTTAAACATTTAATTTATTCAATTTAAATATTTATAATAATTTAATTTTTAAATATTATATTTTAAATTAAAATATTTATAATTATATATAAATTTATTTTATCTACTTTTTTCCCTTAAAAAACTATTAAAAACATATATCCATAATTTTATATATAACATTCATATATCCTACGATCTAAACACAACCGAAGTTATTGATGTTAAGTAGCCAATGAAAAGATGCCAACTCGGATTGGTGAGGTGGCGAGAAGGCTTCGAAGGGGTTTAAAGACATGTCCAAGTCCTTCCATTGGAGAAGAAGATGAAGGCCATGGCGGGTGTCCTGCTAGCGCGCTCCGTCCCTCTCCTTATTCTCTTGCTCTCTTGCTCTCCTCTAGCCCTCGCTTCCTCGAAGAAGCCAGCAGTAGTGGCTCGTCGAGAGGACATTCCCTTCATCAAGTGCCAGGTCTGCGAGAAGATAGCCAGGGAGATCCACAGCCTTGTCCGGAAGAAGGAGGCACTGGTTTCACCCAAAAAGGTGCGGCCTTTGGCCCTTTATTTTGAATTTCTTTGATTTCTCTTTGTTCTGTTTTGGATTGGATCTGATGTGTTGGTTGTGGTTTCGGGGTTTGGATTCAGGTGTCAGAGTTTCAGATCATCGAGATAGCGGAGAATGTTTGTAATTTGAAGAAGGAGGAGGCGGATTGGATCCTCCGGATTGATATAGTTGAGAAAGGAGACAAATTGGAGGTACTAATTGGATTGGTTTACCTTTTCCTCTTAACTTGTCTGTTGTTTGTGTTTAATTTCATCATTAGAAAATCTAGTTGTAGTGAAAGCAAAAATTTGTTTAACATTGGGGAACTGTATTTTCTTTTGAGAAATATATTTTGTGAGTTCAATATATGTCAATATATAGCTTTTTTTTTGTGATGAATTCCTTTTTGAGGTTCCATTTAGTGCCCATGGCATCAGTAGCATGGCTTTGAATGTGTTCTCCAAGAATTTTCACTAGAATCCATTGGTTTCAATGAGTTAAAGTGATTTGGATGGTGGGGTTTTCATTCTACCTCAGCCTTTTAGATTTTTTTTTTCTTAGCAATTCGTGCTTGTTCTGTTGGTTTGGCATCTAGTTGTTTACAGTCAGATTTGAATTGGTACATGTCGTGTTACTTGTTACTCCTATTGGTATCTAGACCTTATTTAGTAGCCACATTGTTAGAAATATCTGAGTCAATGATGGTAAAGAAGATCCTTGTCTTACCATCTCATTGCTTTATGTTCGGGAGATGATTCATTGCCTATTTTGTAACTTTACTACTGTTTTGCTTCACTTTTCCAGCTTGTTGATCAAGGCACTGAAGGACAATGCAATTCAGAATGTAAGACTATCGAGAGGGCCTGTCAAGAGGTGAATAAAATCATCTCTTTCTTTTTTCTTTTTTTGTGAATCAATGGCACTCTATAATCCAGTTACTGTGACTGATAGAAATTTGCTTGCTTCATTTATCCATGATAATTTAGAATGCACACTTGTACAACCGCTGAGATTGTCATTTTAATATGCTCATGTTCCACCAACTTTCACAAGGAAAGTTGGTTTGTCCATTCTCTCTCACAAGGAGAGGTTGAAGGTTCGAACCACGCATGTGGCATGCTACTAGTGGCTTGTCCACATTTATTAAAAAAAAAAAAAAGCTCATGGTTCTGCTCCAAGTAGTGAATTCCAACTCAGATTTTCACAAATAAATAAATGAATACTGTCGTTGTTCTTCTTCTCTATTCATAGGTTTTTTTATGGATCAGATAAGGACTCATATACTGACAAAAATCTTAGCAGATGGCTCATGATTATTTAGCAATAGTCGACACTAGAAGTAACAAAATCACATGCATAATCAATCATTTTTGGTTTTGATGCATATGCTCTAGGCTTTTAATGTCGGCAAAGATCACCCGTTGTGATTGTTGTTTAACCTACATGTAAGCCACACTGATCCATTTAGTGTGCATTTCTGATTGCCATGAGTGAGCTAAGATTTTTGTACTTGGTATTGGAAGTTGATCTGGGTATTAAAATATGTAATCCATTCCTTGAATGAAAGATGATTATGCTTAAGCATGCTAAGGTGCTATAATAGATGCCCTAATATGTAGCAAACGGTCAAGGGAATCCATTGTTTTTGTTGTCCTTGACAAATGATGGTTGCTTCACCTAGATACTGTAAGGACTGCATATTTCAGTAATTGTCCTTGTTTCTTAACCTCCATATATTCTATTGCAGGTCATGGGATATTCGGATACTGATGTTGCAGAGTTTTTGTTTAAAAGTAAGCCTTCAGTTGATGTCTTGATAGATTTTCTCTGCAATGACCTTTCTAAAGCATGCGTTGCCAAGCCACCACCTGTTCCAAAGGTAAATGTATTTGTAGATATTTCCAACTGTTATAAAAATAAGATAATAGCTTATCACTTTTGCATTAGAAAATATTGAAATCCTGATTAATTGTTTCTTGCAATGCAAAATATGTGCTCTCCCTCCTCAAATTTATACTTCTATGTTGTGCAGGATAGGCTTCCTGGTGAACCTTTTGTTGCCAAGTCATCCAAAGAGGCTGAAATGGAAAAAATTTTAAAATCAATGGAGGTATGCTCCCCTCGATATACTAATAAGTAATATTAGTTTTTATGATTCTATATATAAACTGCTCATAATCTCTCAGGGTATGCCTGGGGCACCAAACATGAAAATGTATTCTAGAGAGGACTTAATGAACATGAACAATTTTGGCGGTGGTGAAGATGATGATGAAGATGATGACGACGAAGAAGATAAATTTCCTGCAAACCTGGTAACGTATTTCACTTTTTCTTCATCAATTGATTTCAAATGAAATGTTATGTCATTTTTTTCCTTTCGACTTACCAACTCATTTTTCTTCAGGGGAAAGTTCTGAGGAAGAAGGACGGTCATAAGAAAGATATTAAGCAGAGAATTTTGCAGGGCATTTCAGAGACAAAAGCAGCGATAAAGAAGCACACACACCAATTATCAGGGAAGTTAAAGAATTGGCTGTGGGGAAAGAAAACAGGTCAAAGGCCTTCAAAGGCAGGCAAAGCTGAGCTTTAGGACTGAAGAACCACTTCACCCTGAAATCACAAGCTTTGTTTGTAAACCTAAATTAGTGTAGCAGCTCTGAAACTTACATTCTCTCTTGTTCTTTTTGTTTTATTTTTTTTTTCAAAAGTTGAGTGTAGGCCTTCATACTCAGATGCCTGTGGCAATGATACACTTAGCGTTCTGTTCTCTCACATAACTTTGTAACTTCATTCTATGCGAATGATTTAATGATCTGAGATCTTTTAATGAACATTTTGTGGTGACCATCTGTAAGTACATGTAACTCTAGCATGTGTATTCAGAATTTTGTAGACGCCATGAACCAAATGGTATCTTCTGTGAGGCTATCCTTCATGACAAAAGCAACTAAATGATGATCATCTCATATTTGATTAGTGAAGTAGATATCACTTTATACAACTTAAATAGCTGTTCAAAATATCAAGATGACACAGAAGTTTATGCCTGTTTTTCTTGCAATTCAACTAAGCACTGAGCTCCAGTGGCTTCAAGAGTTGTTCTCTGACATATTTCTGATAAAAGGTGGAGTCCAAAGGCCATGACAGCTTCTATCTCCTATGTCTGTCGGGGGCAATTTGTAAGATTCTTGCAACCAGTCGAGGTAACATACTGCAAAATATAAGGCAAACTTGAGTGAAGAAACATCTGTCAAGATTTAATGTTGTAATTTTTTGAGAACTCTAGTGTCAATGTGGTTAAATCTTGTACTTTCAATCGAGGAATTCTTCAAGAAGAAATGGGGACTCATGACAAGATTAAACATATTATCTGTAGTTCCAGACATACTATCAGAAAGATGTCAAGTCATTTTGTTTGTGCAATGATATTATGGCCTGAAAGCTCAAAGCCACATTTTTGGGGTATTGGATTGTCAATCTGCTAGCCATAAACTAAAATTAACTTAGAGAAGGCCATACCACATCACTCTCGATTCGAACACTGCCAAAGTCTTTGTATTTAACTAGTTCCTTCTGGTTGAAAAAGCCTGATGTGTCAGGAGCTTCTGAAGCAGGACTAAGCAGAGCATCTATGAAGTAGCACCCTGGTTCAACAGTTATCACCTGAGATGTAGAGGGAAAAAATGTCATAAATCAATGTGAGGCAATGCAAGGTTCACACATTCTCACCAAAAAGGCATGACTACAGAACATATCTTGCTATCATAAGAATTATATGCAATTAAAAGTGGACAACTACACAGAAACACATTTCATTTATTAATTTAACAAGCAAGGGACCTGTGTATTATGATAATACAAGGCCTGAATGTTCACGCATTAATGGTACATATTTAATTACTAACCATGCCCTCTTTCAATTCTCTCACTGTTCACAAAGACATTAATCCTGGTTCTTTAGGCCTCTCTTTCCCCTACAAGTTAAAAAAATATTATATGTTAAAGAGAAAAAAAAGGGCAGCCCGGTGCAACAAAGCTCCCGCATGCGCATGGGGTCCGGGGAAGGGTCGGACCACTTGGGTCTATTATATGTTAAAGAGAAGTAGTACAAAAAGTTGGACATCATGTCATATGTAGCGCCTAATCTTTTGGACATCATGTCATCAATATTGCTGAAATATGGTCGTAAAAGATAAATTCAATCTTGTTATAGCCTCCAGATAAGATGAACTAGCAAATTATAAAGAACATACCCAACTAAAATGCTCTCTTTCTGCAATGATTCAAGGATATTCTTCTCTGCTAATCTGCAAGAAAAGTCAAAATGACTACAAATATATTCTCTCAACATAATAGACTATAAACCCACTTGTGCATGTCAATCCAGCTTACTCCAGGCCGCATTTCAGATATAACAGCATTATGAGCTTTAAGAACAGCCTGCAAACAAAATAAATACATTTGTATAAGAAATTGGGTCTAAAAGTTATCAGAATTGAGAAGTGAAGTGCCACTAACACCAAACTCCATGCTTATTTCTATACTTGGAATGCAAAAGAACAGCTCTGAAGGAAGCATAGAGGAAATTATCATACTCACATCATATATAATAGTTTGATCCTTAGTGAATTTACAGTTGACCTGCAGTAAGACAAAAAGTAGGCATCTTTCAAATAAGAAGTTTATGCTTTATAGCATCTAACGGAAATTAGAAAATCGGATCAAAGGATAGGCTGCTTAGTGCTTAGGACCCTCCTTATAAAGGAGTTACTATTACCATATCAACGTCAATAATCCAAAACACAAAATTTTTCCAGACTACTTAAGATTAGGTGTGGTATGCAGCTGTTTTCAGACAACAAGGAAGTCAGGAAGCTGGAACTTAAAGCTCCTGAATCTTCAATTGAATGTATCAAAACTGTTACCTTTGAGGATTTGCTGATTGCCTTCCCCAACATTGATGATCTCAATTTGATTAGCAGAAACTGAAATTTTTGACAGTGCATTTGCCACTCTTGGATTTGGATTTACATTTATGACTTTCATACTTGATTTCTGTCTGCCTTACTGCTATTTAGCAATCCTGTTCTTTTTTGATGTCTCTCCAACTGTCAAAGCACATGTTGTTTCAAGTGTAGCAGCAATTTTCCAAGTGTAAGGTTCCTCTAAAGATGCTTTCTATGGTTTGGACTCAAAAGTTGCAAACTTTGTTAAATAGCTGCACAAAGTTGGAAACTCATAAATTGTGACTAATGTAGATACTTTCCAGGGGAATGATCCATTGTCTTTTATTGATTTATTTATTAATTTATTGATGAAGTGGATAAACCACATTTATTTATTAATAGTAATATGAATTCAGATTACAACTCAGCCAAAGAGCAAAAAGATACAAAAGTCAAATCAGGTGCCGCTTTTCTTACTGAGTTGGATGATGACTTAGGTCCTCTCTCGATCCGTTGTTGTGTCATCCTCAAAGGCCTCGTCGCTTCCTATGGTTTGTACCGGTGTGTCACATGTGAACTCGAGAGTCCTCTTCACCAAGTTATATGCCGCCTCCGGCTTCGATTTTTTGGAGAGTGGAGTTGCATCCAACCAAGAAAGTATGTCAAAAGAAATATCGTAAATAATCCTTAAGAAAACCCGTTGTTTATCTTGAAACCATCGCATATTTCGTTCGCCCCATATACTCCATATGACTGCCATTATTGTCAGGTCCCAGCCCCATCGTAGGGTTTTGTTCACCTTGGGATTAGTAGTGACTCTAGTACCCTATAGTTGTTGTATGTTGTTTGGCCCGCTCTAGCTCCAAATATGTTACAGAAGTGGCTCCATATGTTTACTACATATGTGCATGTGAAGAGTAAGTGCGTCACCGATTCATCCTCTAGATCACATAAATAACATTTTGTGCAATCTCCCCACCACTTTCTTTTGTGGAGGTTATCTAGTGTGAGGATCCTATTCTCCCTTGTCAACAATGCAAACAGTTTTGTTTTGAGAGGACATAGTTGCTTCCATAAGTACTTTCATAGATCACTTCTAGTACCACCATCTACTTGGAAGGTATAAAGCGATTTGACTGTAAAAGGCATGGTTGGCATAAGTTTCCATTCACGTGTATCTGGCATTTGGTTGTCGCTCCTAAGCTCCAGAAGAGCCTGTACCAGGCCGAACGATCCTTCCTCTTCCATCTTTGATAAGGGTCCTGGCAACAACCAACAGGAGTGGCTTTCCTCTTTGAACCATTGCACAGGCTTTGTGAATGTTTATGGATTTCATGTTAAATAGGGGTTGCAACTCTGGATGTTTGTTTTCGGGGGGAGGCCCCTTCCTATCAATTATCCTTCTAAAGATTTGTTGAGTTCCATTATCATTTAAACTTTAGGAAATGTTTTCTGAAGAGAAGTGGGGGTAGTCAATCAATATGTTGACTTTCAACTTTTTGGAGATGTTTTCTGTATGTGATGAAATCAAAGAAGTGAAGGATTTTTTTTTTTAACACTTCATATTATATTAATATGATTTTAACACAAAGCCTCCTGAGAAGGGATGTCAACTAGGCCGTGCTCACGAACATAGCTCGACACAATGTGGATCATGTTTGGTACAACCAGGTTGTTACAGTGTCAGACCTATGCCAAGCGTGGCCCGAACCCTGTACTCATGTAGGGGAAGTTCAGCAGCACATGTGTCAGGCCAAGTATGCAGGCCAACACGGCATGAACCGCATGCGGCCTATCTTTTTCTATTTTGGGGGTTTCTTTAGTAATTTTGAGATTTTTTTTAAAATTAAAAAATAATAATTTTTAAATAAATCGGCTGGGACACCTCTGATCAGTGTGCAAGTGATTGTTTTTTTTTATTTTTTATTATAAATTTTAGTTTTATAAAAATAATTTAATTTCTTTAAAACAAACATTACTATTAATATAAGATTATATTCCAACTTTATCTTTTTCATTTTGTACCCAAAATATAAGCACTGAATTTTTATTTTTTATGTGTTCACTTTACTGCAAAGTAAACAATATCTGATTCATTGTTAGCCAAAAGGAAATCTTAGTTTTTGCCCATCCTACATGAGCTAATTTATAGATGTCAACCTTAAGGTCATGCCCATGTTGGGCCAACGCCCGAGCCCACAAGCCAGCACGGCATGTGGCCCTCATGGGTCGTGTTGGGTTCGGGGGGGGGGGGCTGCTGTGCCTTTGACACAGCAGCCCCTACTGTGCCAAATTTGTGGCATTTATACCATCTTTTGAGAAAATCCAACGGTATGGATGAAAAGATCATGAAAAAATAAAATTTAGCGTATTCGTTTTAAGTATAATTTGGTTTATCGTTTGGTTCATCGCGGTTGAAATTTTGAAAATCGGATTTTCAAAATTTCAACCGTTAAGTGGAACCAAACGATACCAAAATTGAAATTTGGCATCTTAATGTATTTTCGATGATGCTTTTCCATCCATACTGATTAAATACTCAAACCCCCTACAAACCCCAGAATTAATGGCGATGAGAACACGTACGAAAGGCCAGCCCCGAACGATGCGTGTTAGCCTAGGACGCGAAAGTAAGCAGATTGGGGGTGTGCCTACACCAGCGGCCACTTGGCGGATCAGACTAGCCCGCCAAGTTTTTTTTTATTGTTTATTAACCATTTGAAAGGCTTTTAAAGCCCAAAATAGATGAAAATACCCCTTTTAACAGCTATAAAATGACTATTTTTTCGGATTTTGTGTCTTGGGTAAAATAACAATTTTATCCTCCTCAACAACTATAAACAACTAGTTTATAATGATATTTTGGGTATTAAAAATTTCAAAAAAATCTATTAAAACCCTCCTAATTCTTCTCATTTTCCTCACACCAACAACTCAATTTCTTCTCAACTCTTATTTTAATTTCTCAAGAATTCAAACAATCAACAATTCAACTTCATCTTCAAGGCTTCAAGATCAATTTCTTCAATTCTTCTAAATTCAAGTGATCAAATCCTCAACTACTTTTTAAGGAGACCGACCAAGTATCCAATTGTTTGACTTTCTTCAAATCTCTTACAATTAGTTAAGGTAATTCTTAACTTTTATTTTCAATTGTATAATGACTAGTTCTCCTAATTTCCCCATCGACAATTATTTTTTTTATCTTTTTAAAAACATTTATTCTGATATTGAGCATAGGTGGAATCCCACTAATTATCACCATTTTTTGTAATAAATATTTTAGAAAATTCAATTACCAAATTTGATTGGGAAGTAGGAAACATGATTAAAAAAAATAAATTAGAAAGTTTTTATAACGTAACAAATATTTCCGGTATTTATTATCCTACTTCTTTTATGACTATAAACCAATTTTAGTTTTTTAGTAAAGTTTTTGCTAAATATAAATATATAAAATTAAGTTTTTTGTACCATTGTTGCTTTTATTGAATAAAATTTTTAAACATATTTTCAAATAATTGAACCAATTTATATTTTATCTTACATGATAGATCTTAGATTTAAATTTGATGGGTTTTTCTTACACTCAATAAATTTGATGGTTTTTTTTTTCTTCTTGACTCATGATAAAAATATGGGTGAAGGGAATATAAGTCCATGTTTCATAAAATGTATTAAGCATTTTTATGGTAAGAGAAGATCAACCCAAAAAAAGTGATGTTGAAAATATTTGACAAGGAAAAAATAAAACTAAAACTCCTTAAAAGGTTTTATATATATATATATATATATATATATATATATATATAGGAGTTCTTCTTCCTCCTTTTCTCAAGTTTCTGTGCATGAATTAAATCTTTATTTAATAAATAATTTTAATGATTATCTCACTTTAGAGAAAATTAAGTGAGAAAATTAATAATTTTAGTATTTTATCATGGTGGAAAACAAAGGGGAGCTTTGGCCCAATGATAATGTTGCATACAATAGACTCAAGTGGTCTGACTCTTCCCTGGACCATACGCATAGCGGGAGTTTTGTAGCACCGGATTGCCTCTGTTACGGTGGAAAACATAGGACCTTACATGAAGACTTGAAGACTTGAGAAAATCAAAATTTCTAGTTTTGGAGGTTCGGAATTAATATTTGTGTTTAGAAATTTATGACATAAGCATTTATTTGTCATATTTTTCAAATAAATATCAATATTTTTATTAGTTTATTTTTCAATAAATTTAAAATTTTTATAATTTGATTCTTTTATATTTTATGAAGTTTGAATCTTAATAATAATTTCATTTTTTCATTTATTTAATTTATTTAATTAGTTTTAAATATTTTGAGATTTTCAAGAAATTTATGAAATTATCTGGAATTTTTTTGGCAAAATCTGAGTTTTTTCTTGGATTTTTTGGGAATATTTGGACTTTTTACGCATTTTTCTGATTGTCTTGGTTTTTTATGGATTTTTATGGGGATTTTTTTTACACTTTTAAAAGATTTTTTTAATTAATGTGCCAACCCCGGCTAGCACAACACAAGCCCATACTAACTGGGTTGTGCTTCGTGTTGGGCTGATCCTATCAATTTTGTGGGTCATGCTAGCATGGGATGCATAGTCCCAGGATCGAGCTGTGCTGGATAAACCAGCCTGTTTGTGTAGAAAGTTGTATAGAAAGTTGCAACAAAGAAACAACTATCAGACAGGAGCAAAGAGAACATGAGTTTTCATATCTACATGTTGAAAGTCTTTTTTTATTTCATTTCATCATACTCGGAGCAATTCATTACAATTTATAGAATTTCACCTAACTATGAAAATAAGGAAAGAAATTATATAATCTAGAAACATTTTAGCTAATTCAAAGAAATCCTCTAACTAAGGAATCCTCCAATCAAGAAAATCTCCAATTAGATAGATCTTCAATTAAGCCGATTTCCAGCTGATTTTCAATCAATCTTCAAGATCTTCAATCAAGCTGATTTCCAATCAATCTTCAAGGTCTTCAATCAAGCTGATTTTCAGTCAATCTTCAACACTCCCCCTCAAGTTGGTGCGTAGATATCACCAACTTGTCTAAGCTGATTTCCAGCTAATTTGAGAAGATTTGATTTGAGACAGCTGGCACCGAATTCAACTAGTACAACTTGCCTCATCTAATACCATGGCTAATCACCACCATTTTCAGCAGGTGTTGAGGCCAGTGTTGCAAAATCTGTTACAACAACCGCTGCAGTTCAAGTCTTCTTCTTCAGGGCTGCACGGCTATGATCCCACCAGTCTAGATATCCTACCAGTTCAAAACATCGTTCTTTTGTATGTCCAGTCTGGTTACACTGGGTGCATTTAAATGTAGACTTATTGTCCACATTAGTGCGCTTTGGATGGGAGTCCAGTTGACGATCCTCTTGGGTGTGACTTGGGCAGTTGCAAGTCACCATGGTTGAAGCTTCAAAACTTTCAGATTCGCCAACCAGAGTTGCTCGACGTACCTCCTCTCTTCGAATTAATGCATAACATTCTTCCAAATCTGGAACTGGTTCTTTCCGTAGGATTTCCTTACGAACTTGTTCAAATGTTGCATCCAATCCAACAAGAAATATGTGCACCCTTAGTCGTCCAATGGACCGTTGGTATGCAGTGATATCATCCAGATCCTTTATGACAACTTTATCACGATGATCCAATTCTCAGAACACTCCGGTTAACTCTCCATAATATCCGAAGAGAGACTTCACATTTTGTGTGGCTGTGAATGCCTTTTGATTTAGGGCAAACACTTGCAATTCATCACTTCCATCATAGAAGGCTTTAGATAGAGCCCTCCATATTTCATAGGCAGTGGGTAGGCGCAAATAACGCTTCGTAATTTATGGAGTCATGGACATCAATATCCATCGCTTCACTTTTTGATTTTCAGCATACCATCTTTCATAGCCATCTTCAGATTTTGTAGGTGGCTTCGGTTTACACCGAATATAAGAGAGTTTCTCTCTTTCGGCGAGTTGCATCTCCATCAACTGAGACCAAACATCATAATTTGATTCATTAAGAATAACTCCAACATTAAAAATACCTTCAGATTAGACAATAACAGAAACCAATCTTCTTTGGGATGATACTGACATATCGTTGGAGGAAGCCATCACGTTGGGCGTGATGATTCAGCAGCTAGGATAGTAATTATGTCACGCCCTGCCCCCAAAGTCCCGGGCCCACGGGCACGTGGCAGACCGGCCGCACCCGAGCAGGGATGGCCCCCACCCGGATGTGAAGCCTCGATGATCATCAAACACATAAAACATGCACAACAGAGTATATCAAATCCAAAGACATAATAAAAATATGTCTACACAATGGAATTAAATTCTAAGGGTACACAAACCCTAGAGTCTCAATATATATGGTTCCTACAAAAGAACCTATAATATGTCCTCACACAAGATAAAAACAAGAGGTACCCGACCTCAATAATCCCGACAAATCCCCGTAGGTCTCACGCGACACTCCTACGACCCGTGTCCTAGTCCTCGGGATCTGAAAAAGGAAATCAACAAGTGGATGAGTTTTCGAAATGAAAGCTCAGTAAGTACCCCGCAGGACAACCAAAGTATCGTCCCCCTGACAGGAAAGCACTAATAGGGTGTCCACCGGCCCTGAAGGCCAAACAGGAGCCACAAGCTCCACTACACCGGCGGAAGAATCCATAAGAATAACACATATCGAGCGGAAACAACCACTCAATCAAGCAGGTACCCGCATTCAAGTTATGGAATCAGCAATCATGGAATAAATGTCATCCAATAACTCAACAAAGTATGTGTGCGCAAGGAACAAATATCAATGGTGAAGAAAAAAACACCCAATGATAAAGAAAACTAGGCAAACGCACTTACATGATTCTTAGAGATATCTAGAATCAATCCGTGCTCTCCCTTGACGCGGCTCTCCGCTCTATCCCAAAATCTGATAAGCAGAGTCCACAATTAATATTATTCTTAGTATTAATGTCTAAATATGCCCATGTTATAAATCAATAGTTGAGCTGACCCATGATTCGATTCAATGTAATGGGCCACAACCCACTTCATCACATCAACCATTTTAGTCAACCATGCCGACCATTTTAGTCAACCACGCCCATGATTTAGTTGTCCACCTCTTGTGTTAATATTACACAACATCCACAATATACTTAAGCCTTATCAAGGGCCTCTTAACAGCCCCATCACCTATGATATATAACTCACCCTGGTGTTAACTTTTTAAACTTGCTAACACAAAACTTAGGAACAGGTCCAGTTTTAAAGTGTGAGGTTTATCTTCAACTTGTTATCAAACCATTAATTCCCTCACACCATCCCACGGTTTACTCTTGCTTTTGAGTTTATCACTTGTTTATACTTTATTGTTCTAGCATGCTCTTCTCATAACATACCCACTGATCCCTCATACTTAGTTCATGGAAGGCAGAGGGTTTCACAGAGCTTACCGTGAGTTCTCAATGTTCCCAAGAAGGTGTATTCACGACTGGAGTTGCTCTTGGACCCGTCGTCCTTTGGTTGATGGTCGTCTGATCTCCTTCTTCAAGTTCCAAAGTTCGTCGTTAGTTTGTTCAAACCCTCAGTCCCTAGGTTTGAAATGGAGGTATATAACTGAATACTGAGGTGAAGAATGGGAGCATGAGGTGTTAGTCTCTTTTAGCCCTCTCGCCGCCACCTAACTCCCTTCTGTTGGGGAACAAACACCACCGAGAGCGTTGATCACCACGACCTGCACAGCGATTCCCAAGCACAGCAGACGGGATTGTCGGAGAAGATGCACAATGAGCACAAGAAGAGATCAAGCAACTAAGAACACACAAGATTTAATGTGGTTCGGCAACTTGCCTATGTCCATGACCCACACCCACTGTGTATATTCAGATGTTTCTCAGTGGAGAAGAAGAACAGTACAATACTCAAAGCACATACACTTTCTTAGAGATGATGATACACACATTTCATCTCTTCCCCCTTTTCTAAATCTCCTATGGAACTGTGCGAAACCCATGCTATCATAAATGCATGTAAGAAATAAACTAATATTTCTTTGACTTTGCATTTACACATGAACTAGCTCTTCATCCGATGAGCAAAACAACTCATCTTCTTATCCGATGAAAAGAGAGAGAAGGCTACTCTTCTTGCTCCATTCTTCAGCACATTCATTCATCGGCAAGTTCCCAAAGATCGGCATATCGGAAGATCGGAAGAACGCACTTGTTCTTCAGCCCACCTTAAAGATCGGAAGAAGCTCGTTCTTCGGCAATGCTCGTTCATCGGCAAGCTCCATAAATCTTCACAAGAGGCTCCATTCTTCACACCTTCCTCTTCTCTAACTGCCACGTATCAATAACCTGTCTCCGGTGAAGCCACATCCCTCTTAACCTATTCCTTATTCTAATATATATACAACATGAGGTGTCTTTTTATTTCTCAGGCTTCTCCTTTGACCTCACAAGTAGCCAACTTCATACTTGTTTATCCTATGAATAATAAGACCACCTTTTTAAAGCCCACTTAATCTTTACATGCACAACAAGAGCTCATCCTAGAAGCTATGATTCACTAGAAAACTAATGAGTGAGTGTATGATGATGTCATCTCTCACCACTAGATAATGAAGCTAAACTCCATGAACTATTTATTTTATTAATTAAACACCTCAAGCTTCATTTAACCACTAGCCTTATGATTTTGATCATGGGACCTTGATGTGGCCATCCGATTTGATAGCTTACATTGGTTTTTTCCAATTCCACCACTAAGTCCAAAACATTAAATTTAACCTTAAGAAATTGAATGGAAATGACCATCATTACACCATGAATAAAAACATGGACTTAAGCTTAGTAGTAGATAATGTAATATAGGCAAATTAACTTTAAGTCCTTATCCCTTCAAAACCACTACCTGCAAGTCCCAGAATATCCATTTCCTTTTTTTTCTTAATATTTTTAATTCACATGATTAACCAAAACATAGTTAAGGAAAATCGTAACAAATTGCGACTGTTACAAATTGAACCTTTGGTTCTGATACCATGTTGAAAGTTGCATAAAAAGTTGCAACAAAGAAACAATTATCAGACAGGAGCAAAGAGAACAGGAGTTTTCATATTTACATGTTGAAAGTCTTTTTTATTTCATTTCATCATACTCACTTGGAGCAATTCATTACAATTTATAGAATTTCACCTAACTATGAAAATAAAGAAAGAAATTACATAATCTAGAAACATTTCAGTTAATTCAAAGAAATCCTCTAAGGAATCCTCCAATCAAGAAAATCTCCAATTAGATAGATCTTCAATCAAGCCGATTTCTAGCTGATTTTCAACCAATCTTCAAGGTCTTCAATCAAGTTGATTTTCAGCTGATTTCCAATCAATCTTCAAGGTCTTTAATCAAGCTGATTTTCAGTCAATCTTCAACAGTTTGACATTAATTTGACATTTATAGTATATTTCATTTACCCAAGTGTTATATTTACATTTAAAAAAAATTTAAAAATTAAAAAAATAAGAAAAATAAATTCCAAACATGGAAACTTGAAAGTTTCTAAGGATGGGAACGGGATATCCCGGATGCTTTTCATTAGGACATTTGGTTGCTCCAAATTGTAGGGACGCGAGGGAAGGGTTTTTTATAATCAATAAGTTTTAAATTAGGATAATTATATTATATATCAGTTATTCTACTAATTTAAAATTTTAATTTTATTAAATTTAAATATTTATAAAAAAATTATAATTTTAAATAGTGATTATATAAATTATTTTATAATTTTAGAAATAGTTTTTAACATATAATAATTTGATATTAATAACAAATATAAAATCTTATTGTTTTTAAGTTAAAATTAATCTTATTTAATTAGTAGCCTATGAAAAGATACCAACTCGAGTGAGGTCGCGAGAATTCTTTGAAGTCCAAGTCGTTCCATTGGAGAGGAAGATGAAGGCCATGGCGGGGGTCGTGCTAGCGCGCTCCATCCTTCTCCTTATTCTCTTACTCCAGTGTTCTCCTCTCGCTTCCTCAAAGAGGCCGGCAGTAGTGGCTCGTCGGGAGGCCATTCTCTTCATCAAGTGTCCGGTCTGCGAGAAGATAGCCAGGGAGATCCACAGCCTTGTTCTGAAGAACGAGCACTGGTTTTACCCAAAAGATGCTCATGGTTTACCAAATTTCACAAGAAAAGTTTATTAGCCTATTCTCTCTCATAAGATGAGGCTGAGGGTTCGAACCACGTCTATGACGTGCTTCTAGTGACTATTTTACATTTATAAAAAAAAAAGATGCTCATGATTCTTCTCAAAGTAATGAATACCAACTCAGATTTTCACAAATAAATAAATAAATATTGTTGTTCGTCTTCTTCTCTATTCATAGGTTTTACGTATCGAATAAGGACTCATATAACGACAAATATCTTATCGGATGGCTCATGATTATTTAGCAATAGTTGACCTTAGAAGTAACAAAATTGTTAGTAGCCCATACAGGTCTCACCAGTCCCATACCTGATATACGGAGGTGTTATGATTTCATTGACTTTAAGGCTCTCTCATACTTTTGGTGGACCTCAACAGGTGTCTCTCTTTGGTTGTGTGTGTATCCAGAGGTCTCTCCCTCTCTTAGTGAATTTTAACGAGTATCTCTCTCATTCTTTAACATGGTATCAAAAGATAGCTTCCTAGGGCCAAGTTTTCTCCTTCTGGGCTTCCTCCTCCGTGGCGCGCAAGCTAGGCTTCCTTCTTCTTGGCGTGCAAGCGTTGTTGCTTCTCTTCGTGAAGGTGATCTTTGTCACTCTACAATCCCAATTGAAGCGCGCCAGCCCTGCCGCCACTTCCTCTAGAGCACAGGTTTCCTCTTTTGTGCGTGCGCCTCTCCAGGGCGCCGCTTTCCTCTTCTGCACGTGCGCCTTTCCTCTTCTATCCTTGCTGGCGCATGACCCTACCAACATACCTGCCTTTGATGGAAGTTATCAGTAGGTTAACTGGAATGTTGATTCACCATGCTCAGATGAATCTTTCATAGATAAAGTTTCCTTTTGAAATCATTTGCTTAGTGGTGGTAAACATTGTTCTACCTATTGTGAAAGTCTCTTGATGAATAGAGGGTTGGTTGTTGTTGTTATTGTTGCTATTTAGTAGAGAGAGCACACATCTCTGTTTAGTAGACAGAGCACACATCTCCTATCTTTATGGTTCAGTTCGGATTTGGTGGCCTGATGGATTCTATACGGCACCGAACTATACACTGCTCTGATATTGTGCTTGATGGTACAAATTATATTTCTTGGAAGCTTACACTTTGCAAGTTGCTTAATGGGATCTGAGTGTTGGGACATGTTGATGGCACTGTGACCATGCATGCAGCTCATTCTCTTTCCAACCTTATATTGATAATGCTGATGGAACTACTCAAACTTCATAATCTTCTTGGTGCCTATGAGAAGAAGTTGGAGAAGTGGTATGCAAATGACTCTAATACGAAGGTCATGATCTGTCAAATCGTTGTTTTGGAGATTTGTTCTCAGATTTCAGAGCTACCCGCTGCTCGAGACATGTGGGATTACCTTATTAGACGCTACTGTGGATCTAGCCAGGCTTAGTTATATACTTTGTATCAGACACTCACTGGGCTTCAGTAGGGCAATGATATTATTGATCGGTTCTATAGTCGCTGCTACCACATCTGACATTAGATCGATACACTCTCTCCTTCTCCTTGTCCAATGGTAACACCACATACACTCTCTTGTCCTGATTTGTGTCCTCTTATTCAGTGATATAAGCAAACTAGACAGATATACGAATTTATTATGCGTCTGCGACTAGAGTATGAGCAGTCCTACACACAACTTTTGCACTCTCCAACTACCTACACTTTGGAGAAGGCATTTGCATTTGTTCTTGCTAAGAAGACATGATTGTGAGCGTATTCTACTGGGACTGCCCTCGGAGCACAACGTTTTATACCTCCCGCAATTCCTGTTGTGCCTCTCCCTTCACCATGACCTTTAGCATCTTATGGGTTTTCTCAGCCATAGAAACCTAAGAAGAATGTTTGTTGTTATCATTGTGGTATTCTAGGACACATCAAGCGTGAGTGTCGGAAGAAGCAATAGGGCCTTCCATGAGTTCAGCCACCCAGTGCTTCTTGCTAAACTGCATCACTGTCATATTGACCACTACTGCTTCCGATACCTCTACAGGCTTAGAAAGTTCAGTCATATACTGCTCCGACCCTTTCTCTGTTGACATTGAGGATCAATAGGCTTTTGTATTATTCAAATGATTTCAACAGTTTCAACTGATGGACTCTGCTTTTGTCATTCCAGTTCTACACCGTGTGATCTTTCTGCCTCAGTTATAAGTACATCAGGTCCTCTCTAGCTCCTTGATTATGGTGCTTCACTAGATATGACTCCTGACCTTACTCACCTTACTCGTTGTAGCTCTACTCCACCCATCACCCGTGTGCACATCACTAATGTTACCTCCATAGGCTATCTCACTACTAGCTCTTTTTCTGTCTCCAATATCTCATATGTTCCTAAATTATCCATACATCTTATGTCTGTTAACCTACTTACTGATTTTGATTACCAGGTTATATTTGATCATACTTTTTGTCATATACAGGATCATGGCAGAGCAGTAATTGGAGTTGGTCAATGCCATAGTGGGATCTACATTCTGTAATCTCTTCACATCCCATCTACATCATCTCCTATCATTCACTGTCATACAACCACTATTAACTACCATCAGTGGCATCATTGGTTAGGTCATGTATATTCCTCTCATTTGTTCTCTTTAGTGAGTCGTGTAGTCTTGGGAGTTGTCTTTCCTTGTTTTGATGTTGTTTGTTATGGTTGTAAGCTTGGTAAGCAGCTACAACTTCTCTATTCATTGAGTCAGTCTAAGTCATCTACTCATTTTGATCTCGTACATTCTGATGTATAGGGTCTTGCCACTTTTATATCTAAAGGAGGAAATAAATATTATGTTTTGTTTGTTGACGATTGTAGGTGTTTTACTTGGGTATACTTTATGAATCATAGGAGTCAGTTGGTTATTTGTCACTATCAAGATCTTTCGACCTGATTCTGATGGAGAATATACATCACATAAATTTCACTCTTTTTTGGCTTCTAAGGGTACCCTACCTCAGTTATCATGTCTGGGTACTTATGCCCTGAATGGGGTGGCTCAACGCAAGTATCGTCATATCTTAGAAACTGCCCATGCTCTTTTTCTATGATCATTTGTTCCTTCTCATTTTTGGGCTAATGTTGTTAGTACTGCAATCTACCTTATTAACCTACAACCTTCCTCTTTCTTCATAATCGTAGCTTTGGTGAGTGTCTCTATAGGTCTCCTTCATATAATAATCATCTTCGTCTCTTTGGATATCGATGCTTTGTGTTGCTTCCTTCTCGGGAGCAAACCTAGCTCACGGCTCGGTCATCTCTATATTTGTTTCTTAGATACAACCTTGAGCACAAAGGCTATCGGTGTTATAACCCTATTGTTAGACGTGTACGAATCTCTCGTACTGTCACTTTTGATGAGTCTACTTCATTTTACGCTCCTCTTATACCTTTTGTTTCTCTCTTTTCTGTTTCCTACTTATTTTGAGGACTCTTAAGACTTGGTCTCTCCTCCCTCCCTGCCTACTATCTCTATCATGGAGTCTTCCTTGTCTTCCCCCATCTTAACGTCTCCTCCAGCAGCTAATGCCCGCATCACCGTTCTGCATATCACTACATTCGACAACGAGTTTCTACTGCAACCCCACTTGGTGAGGTCCCCCTTGTTGCTCCTCCTGCTGTTGATCCGGCTAATAAGGTACCTTCTCACTTCTATTCTCTTTGCGACCGCTTTTCTCTGTTATAACCTATTTATCTTACTGCAACTAGCACCGGTTTCACAAGGGTTCACGAGCCAAGTACCTACCGTGAGGCTGCAGGATCACCTGAGTGGCAAGATGCTATGACAGAGGAGCTAGATGCTCTAGCTCGTACCCACACTTAGGGATTTGGTCTCTCTTCTTTCTCCTCATGTAGTTCCTCCGATCACCTGTAGATGGATATACAAGGTGAAGACCAGATCTGATGGCATGATTGAGCACTACAAAGTGCATCTTATAGCTTGGGGTTTTCAGCAAGAGTATGGTCGTGACTATGATAGACTCTTGCCCCGATTGCTCATATGCACACTGTTCGCACTCTGGTTGTCGTTGCTGTTGTTCATCGTTGGGAGCTCAGTCAGCTTGATATGAAGAATGTCTTTCTTTACGGTGATCTTCTAGAGGAAGTATATATGACTCCTCCCCTGGTCTTGTCACTGCTTCTGGTTTGGTTTGTCATTTTCGGCGTGCTCTTTATGGCCTTAAGAAGGCTCCTCATGCTTGGTTTGAGCGCTTTAGTTTTGTAGTTGAGGCGTCTATATGATCTAACTCTCTTCACATATGTTTCTTCCTGCAGACAGATGATTCTTTTGCTCTATATGGATGATATGATTCTTGCTGGTAATGATCCTACTCATATTGCCTTTGTGAAGCAGAAGTATTGTGAGACATTTCTGATGACTACTCTGGGGTAGTTACGCTACTTCTTGGGCATTGAGATCACCTCTCATCTTGATGGGTTTCAACTATCTCAATAGAGGTATATCTTGGATCTACTTGATTGTTCTGGTCTCATTGATACTCGCACAGCTATTAGACCCATGGAGTTACACTTACAGCTTCGTAATACTGATGGGACACCACTTTCAGATCCTTCTCATTGTCGCTATCTTGTTGGTAGTTTGGTTTATCTTGTTGTTACTCGGCCAGATATTTCTCATGCCATGTATATTCTCAGCCAGTTTGTGGGCTCACTTACTTCTGTGCACTATGTCCATCTGTTTCAAGTTTTACGCTACCTGCCTGGTATTGCCTCTTCTATTCTTGACAGTCATCTCTTCAGTTACATGCCTACTCAGATGCTATTTGGGTGAGTGATCCTGATGCTCGACACTCTCTTTCTCTCTATTGCATCTTTCTTGGATCTTCTCTCATTGTTTGGAAGACCAAGAAACATAATACTATTGCTTGTTCCAGTATTGAGGCTGAGCTTCGCACCCTTGTTGTTACTACTCGGGAGATCATCTAGCTATTCCGGTTACTTTAGGATCTTGGTGTTGACATTGATGGTCCTATTCCTCTTCATTGTGACAGCTCGGGTGCCTTTTAGATTGTTGCTGATCCAGTCAAGTATGAGTTGACCATGTTGATACTCATTTTACACAGTGCTCTATTCGTGACCGGACGATTTCTCTGTATTTCCTCCCTTTTGACTTGTAAGTGGCTAACTTCTTCACCAAAGCTCAGATATGTGATCAACATTCTTTTCTTTTGTCCAAACTCAAGATGATTGATCCGTTTCATGTTTGAGGGGGGTTGCGGGTAACGTAGGAGACATCTCTATTTTTCACCCCAGGATCTTTATAATTACCATTGCTTAGCTTTCAATTCGCCTCTGACCATCAAATTAAATGTGAATAACCCATCCTCTTCTCTTTGAAACAAGGGGCACTTACGAGCAAGTAGAGAAGTAAAACCAACCTATAAGTTATTATTATTGCTGTAGAAGCGGTGCCAAGAGTAGCGCTGGATGGACTTGGTAGCATCATCCAAATTTAGAAAAAGAAGAGGCGATTGTCCTTTGTTATAAGGGGCTAGTTGTTCCTGGTGTAGTTATTCATCGGAAAGTCTGTGTAGTATCCCCCGGAGTTGGACAAAAAGAAACGAAGTGGCTTTGCGAACCTTGTACGAGTGATCGCATGCTGAGGACCTAGCTTTAAGAGAGTAATGAATGCCTGATGATCCGAACTACCAATCGCCTTCACGGGCTCTTTCTTAATGGGGGAGGGGGTATTAATAGCCCATACCGGTCTTGCTAGTCCCATACCTGATATATGGAGGTGTTGTGAACCCTTTGACTTTGAGGCTCTCTCATGATTTTGGTGGACCTCAATATGCCTCTTCTTTGGTTGTGTGTATCTTGAATCTCAACAGGCCTCTCTCTTTGGTTCTGCCTATAACCATGGGTCTCTCCCTCTCTCGGTGGATCTTAACAGGTATCTTTCTCATTCTCTAACAAAAATCACATGCATAATCAATCATTTTGGTTTAGGCTTTTAATGTCGGCAAAGATCACCCATTGTGAGTGTTGTTTAACCTACGTGTAAGCCATACTGATCCATGCAGTGTTCGTTTCTGATTGTCATGAGTGAGCTAAGATTTTTGTACTTGGGATTGGAAGTTGATATGGGCATTAAAATATGTAACCATTCCTTGAATGAAAGATGATTATTCTCAAGCATGCTAAGGTGCTGTAATAGATACCCTAATATATAGCTAATGGTCAAGGGAATCCATTGTTTTAGTTGTTATTGACAAATGATGGTTGCTTCACCTAAATACTATAAGGATTGCATATTTCAGTAATTGTCCCCGTTTCTAAATCTCCATGTATTCTATTGCAGGTCATGGCTTCAGATATTGATGTTGCAAAGTTTTTGTTTGACCATAAGCCTTCAGTTGATGCCTTGATAGATTATCTTTGCAATGACTTTTCTGAAGTATGCTTTGGCAAGCCACCACCTGTTCCAAAGGTAATTGTATTTGTAGACATTTCCAATTGTTATAAAAAGAGAATAGCTCATCACTTTTGCATTAGAAAAGATTGAAATCCTGATTAATTGTTTCTTGCGATGCAAAATATATTCTCTCCCACCTCAAATTTATATTTCTATGTTGTGTAGGATAGGCTTCCTGGTGAACCTTTCGTTCCCAAGCCATCCAAAGAGGACGTGATGAACTTGAACAATTTTGGCAGTGAAGATGAAAATGAAGATGAGGACGAAGAAGATGAATTTCCTGCAAACCTGGTAATGTATTTCACTTTTTTCTTCATCAACTGATTTCAAATAAAATGTATACCATTTTTCATTTCAACTTACCAACTCATTTGTCTTCAGTGGAAAGTTTCGGTGGACAAGGACGGTCATAAGAAAGATATTAAGTAGAGAATTTTGCATGGCTTTTCAGTAACAAAAGTAGTGATAAAGAAGCACACATTAGGGAAATTAAAGAATTGGGCCAATTGCCTACGGGGAAAGAAAGTGGGTCAAAGGCTTTCAAAGGCGGACAAAGCTGAGCTTTAGGACTGAAGAACCACTTTACCCTGAAATCATAAGCTTTGTTTGTAAACCTAAATTAGTGTAGCAGCTCTGAAATTTGAGTGTAAGCCTTCCTTAGATGCATGTGGCAATGATACACTTAGGCCCTGTTTGCATGATTGACAATTATAGTTTAGTAATGTGTGATATGGTTTGTATGATATGGTATTGTAATTATTGTTTACCATATTAAGAAAAGCGATATGATATAGTATGGTTAAGTTGTTTGTGTTTGTTTTGATGTTGTAGTTATAAAAATAATAAAATAAATAAAATATCCTCAAATATAAATTAATGTGAAATCATATTAAATTCAACGATTTAAGATCCAAAAATTAAACCAACAATCAAAAGTAACAATTGAGATTTTTGTTGGATGGAGATTAGGATGGACTCGTCTTGGTTCGGGACACGTGGCAACACTTCGGCCACACATCCCGAGGCAGATGTGTGGCCGAAGTGTTCGGGAACCAGGGACTTGCCTGGTTCCCGAACCAGGCAAGTTGAATCCGATTAAGATAGTATTCTCTTATTACTAGAGAAAAAAAAAGAGACTAAAATATTATATTTTAAGGACAAACTTGATATTACAAAAATTATTAAGATATTTTTGACAGAATAAAATTTAGAACTATAGGAAACCACTGTGGCCACTCAATCCTGGGTTAGTCCATAGGAGAACAACATCATGCCTGACTACAAGCGGAAAACTATACCATCTGAATAAAAGTGAAAATAAATAAAAAAGTAAACCATATCATACATTATAAAACCATGGAACAAACAAGACCTTAGCTTTTTATTCACTCACATAACTTTATAACTTCATACTACGCTGTGAATCATTCAATGATCTGAGATATTTTAGTGACCATTTTGTGGTAACCATCTGTAAGTACATGTAACTCTAGGGAGTGTATTCAGAATTTTGTACGCCATGAACTGAATGGTATCTTCTGTAAGGCTATCCTTCATGACAAAAGGATCATCTCATATTTGATAAATGAAGTAGATACCACTTTATACAACTTAAATAGCTGTTCAAAATATCAAGATGACATGAAGTTTATGACTGTTTTTCTTGAAAATCAACTAAGCACTGAGCTCCTGTGGCTTCAAGAGTTGTTCTCTGACTTATTTCTGATAGAAGATGGAGTCCAGAGGCCATGGAGCACCTGCCATTACAGCTTCTATCTCCCATGTCTGTCGGGGGCAATTTGTAAGATTCTTGCAACCAGTCGAGGTAACATACTGCAAAATAGACGGCAAACTTGAGTGAAGAAGCATCTATCAAGATTTAATGTTGTAATTATTTGAGAACTCCAGTGTCAATGTGTTAAATCTTGTATTTCCAATCGAGGAATTCTTCAAGAATTGCGGACTCATGACAAGATTAAACATATTATCTGTAGTTCCAGACTTACTAACAGAAAGATTTCAGGTCATTTTGTTTGTGCATGATATTATGTCATGAAAAGCTCAAAGCCACATTTTTGGGGTACTGGATGGTCAATCTGCTAGCAACAACTACAACTAAGCCTTAATCCCATACTGGATGGGGTCGGCTAGCCATAAACTAAAATTAACTTAGAGAAGGCCATACCACATCACTTTCAATTCGAACACCACCGAAGTTTTTGTATTTAACTAGTTCCTTCTGGTTGAAAAAGTCTGATGTCTCAGGAGCTTCTAAAGCAGGACTTAGCAGAGCATCTATGAAGTAGCACCCTGGTTCAACAGTTATCACCTGAGATGTAGAGGAAAAAAAAAAGTCATAAATCAATGTCGAGCATTGCAAGTTCACACATTCTCACCAAAAATGCATGACTACAGAACATATCTTGCTATCATAAGCATTATATACAATAAAAAGTATGGAGTTGACAATATGAATTCCAAAAGAAAAGTGGACAACTACACAGACACATTTCATTTATTAATTTAACAAGCAAGGGACCTGTGTATTATGAAAATATAAGGCCTGAATGTTCACACATTAATGGTACATATTTAATTACTAACCATCCCCTCTTTCAATTCTCTCACTGTTCGCAAAGACCTTAATCCTGGTTCTTTAGGCCTCTCTGTCCCCTACAAGTTAAAAAAATATTATATGTTAAAGAGAAGTAGTACAAAAAAAAAACAAAAAACAAAAAACAAAAATATATATATATATTAAAATTCAAAAACCTTAGGATAGCCTCCTGGATCATGAGTGTCAATCCCAAGAAGGTGACCGAGACCATGAGGCAGAAATGTAGCACCTAATCTTTTGGACATCATGTCTGCAATATTGCTGAAATATGGTCATAAAAGATAAATCAATCAATCTTGTTTTAGCCTCCAGATAAGATGAACTAGCAAATTATAAAGGACATACCCGACCAAAATGCTCTCTTTCTGCAATGATTCAAGGATATTCTTCTCTGCTAATCTGCAAGGAACCATAAGGCCTTGTATTCAAGTTATCACAGCACCAAAAAAACAAAAAAGACACATCCCCAGGAGGAAACAAAATGATACAGATAGTTTAAAACAAGAAGAGAGTCAAAATGACTACAAATATATTCTCTCAACATAACTAGACTATAAACCCACTTGTGCATGTCAATCCAGCTTACTCCAGGCCGCATTTCACATATAACAGCATTATGAGCTTTAAGAACAGCCTGCAAACAAAATAAATACATATGTATAAGAAATTGGGTCTAAAAATTATCAGAATTGAGAAGTGAAGTGCCACTAACACCAAATTCCATGCTTATTTCTATACTTGGAATGCAAAAGAACAGCTCTCCAGGAAGCATAGAGGAAATTATCATACTCACATTATATATTATAGTTTGATCCTTAGTGAATTTACCGTTGACCTGCAATAAGACAAAAAGTAGGCATCTTCCAAGTAAGAAGTTCTTGCTTTATAGCATCTACCAGAAATTAGAAAATTAGGTCAATGATAGGTTATGAACATTAGCGTTTCATGCATGGGAATTTGAAGTGCTGCCTAGAAAGAGAAGTTAATTTATGAAGCATATATGATTGTGGAATTTGAAGAGTGCTTAGGAAGAGGAACTTTGGATTTCACAAAAGGTGTTTCGATATATGTGTAAGTGATTAATATGAGGATATGAAAGGACTTCTAAAGTACTATATATGGGTACTGAATAGTAGTGTGGGCAAGAGGAGCAAAATCGTAGTTTGTTGGAAGGAGAAATTGGACCACACATAGAGAAAGGAGAGATAAAAGATATATTAATCTATTTTAGCATAAAGAAGGATGGAACATGGAAGAGGCGATTACAAGAACCACAAAATAATTTTGCTCCAGTCTCACCTACACTATTATTAACTACCTATATATATATAATACTTTAGAAGTTCTTTCATATCCTCATATTAATCATTTACACATATATCCAAACACCTCTTCATGAAATCCAAAGTTCCTCTTCCTAGGCACTTTTCAAATTCCACACCCATGGATGTTTTATAAATTAACTCCTCTTCCTAAACACCTCTTCAAATTCCACAACCACGCATGAAACTCTAGATACTTGATAAGATTAAGTTTAACTTCCAACACCCCATCCTAAACTAAATTTTCTTCTTCTACTCCAAAACTAGCATACAATCTCTGAGAAGCTTCAATTATTGTTGATTTTTACTTGGACCACAATTTAGACGAAAATCACGAACCATAAACATTTTTCCTTCTCTTGCTAGAGTTGGCATCACCTCTTTATAATAATTTGACTCTTCAAATTCTCACTCCTCCATTCTAGTCTTCAATTGATTAAATTGATCAACAACTTCATCATACCTTCTTCTTAGATTATCATAAACATGATTCTATGTCTTCCAACTTAATCTTCACTTCATATAATTCTCGCTCATTCACATCTTGGGCAATCACATTATGGATGTGAAAAATTTGATATATAATTTTTGTGGCAAGAAATAATTTTTTAAAATAGACTTAGAAGGCACACAAAATATGGTTTTAAGGCATATACAAAGAAGGATGCTGAAAATGAAGCTGCTTTGTGTGTAATAAAACATTTAAAAGTCTTTATAATGTGATTGTCCAAGATGTGAATAAGCGAGGATTATATGAAGTGAAGTTTAAATTGGAAGACATGAATCATGCTTATGATAATCTAAGAAGAAGCTGTGATGAAGTTGTTGATCAACTTAATAAACTGAAGACTAAAATGGAGGTGAGAGAATATGAAGAGTTAGGTTATTATGAAGAGGTGATGCCAACTCTAACAAGAGAAGGAAAAATGTTTGCAATTCATAATTTCCGTCTGAATTGTGGTTCGAGCAATAATCAATAGTAATTGAAGCTTCTCGGAGATTGCATACTAGTTTTGGAGTAAAAGAAGAAAATTAAGTTTAAGTGGGGATGTTGGAAATTAAACTTAATTTATGAAGCATCTAGAGTTTCATGCATGGTGTTGGAATTTGAAGAGGTGCCTAGGAAGAAAACTTAATTTATGAAGCATGCAAGGTTGTGGAATTTGAAGAGTGCCTAGGAAGAGGAACTTTGGGTTTCACGGAGAGGTTGATATATATGTAAGTGATTAATATGAGGATATGAAAGGACTTCTAAAGTACTATATATATATTTTATGGTTCTTGTAATTTCCCTCTTACATTCTTCTTTATGTTAAAATAGATCAATATACCTTTTATCTCTCCTTTCTATGTGTGGTCTCATTTCTCCTCCCAACAACTATTACCATATTAACGTCAATAATCTAAAACACAAAATTTTTCCGGACTACTTAAGATTAGGTGTGGTATGAACAGTTATATGGACAGTGATAGGTTATTTTTTATCTGGCACCATTATTATATTGAAACCTTCTCATATTGCTCTTCACGCAAAAAAATTCAAATACCGGGAATAATTTAATTCTGAGTAAGCCAGCTAAAAGAAGTAGAATGATTTAGTCATAAGTATTTCTAGTATGCAAACTGTGTTGCAGCCATCTCAACCCATTTATCATCCACTTTTCCTTCCAAAAATTTCTCATGAAAGAAGTTGATATAACTACACTGGAATTTCTCCTGTGAATCTTCATTGGAATAAAGCATTTCAATTAATTTAACTTATTATCAAACAGCATTTTAGGGTGACAACTGACAGCAGTGTGTTCCCCCTTGAACCGATTTGTTAAGCATAAATCTAGAGTGAAAAATAATTGTAAATGAGAATATTAAGTTATGAAGTAAACCACAAAAAAGATTAGAAATCTAGAGGTCTAATTGAAGTAAATTCATGCAACAAGTTAAAATGCCATCAAATGAGAGACTCGTTAGTCAATCAATAAGCAAGATGCAAACTATTGGCCACATGAGAACCATTTGATAATAAATGTCCAGGAGAAAAAGAGAAGATAATTATATTCACCCACAGGAAATGAACATGTTATATCAGAACCATAAAAATGATATTCAGCCCCCATGTCCATTAATGCCATGTCTCCATCATTTAGAATCTGCATAGAAAACAAAATGAGAAGGCCTAGTGACGGAAAATAATTCTTATCTAACATCATGAACATAAAACGGTGGTGTGATGACCAAAGTATCTGAATTTTAAGTATTCCATTCCAATTTGAAACAAAGTCATTCAAGAAAAAAAAAAATAGCATGAAGAGAGTAAACAGTACGATATCAAGTAAACTTTAGTGCACAAAGCAACAATTAAAAAGGTTTTACTCGTCAAGGAAACACGACTTAGACAGCATGCCCAAATTATTTTTATTTATTCTTGGGTTTAACTCTGAAAGATAGTATGAATAAGTCACTATTAATTAAATGTTGTAGGGTTCTCTGTTTTGTAAACAAAAATAAAAGAAAATATTGAGCAAGAATGCTCATCTTAAGAATCAGAATAAAGAAGCAATTAATAAACATGAAAACAAAAACAACATTTTTTGGTAACTGGAGCCATCCATGTTGCAACACTCATTATACACATGAATCAACAATCTCAGTTACCTTAAACAGGTATATTAATTCAACCAAGGTGTATCAATTAGCACAGACAAACAACATCACTAGTGCAATAGCAAAGAATTCCCCAAAGAAAAGGATAGAAGTGATCAGGCTATGACTTTGACATGGAAGAGATACTAATGCACAGTTGGGCATAACAGGAAGCATACTCGATCATTGGGTGATGCAGCATGGCCATAATGCAGGACAGAACTGCAACAAAAAGAGAATATGAGCTGTAAAACAAATTGGTAATAAAACAGAATATATTGCACCAAAGGAAGTGGTGAGAGGGATGCTTGAAGAAGGAACCTAAATATATTGCAGTTCACACCATTGTAAATTTAAACTAGAAATAAAAATCCAACAAAATAAATTTTGGCACATAAAATCAACAAATACAATAGGGCTAACAAATGAACAAGGCAGCTTGTGAGCTCCTCAAGTTCAGCTCAAATTAAGCCAGAGTCCACTTTATTCATGCTCAGTTTTATTTATCATTTATTTTATTGATATTTGATTATTTTTAGATTGTGGACACAAGTGCCACATATTAAATGAGCAGCTTAGGCTTGGCTCAACTTTAAATGAGCTGAGTTTGAGCTAGTCCGAGGTAGTTCAAACCCGGTCTGTTATAAGAGAACATGATGGTTCAAAAATATGTATGCTTCAGGAGGGTTGACTGTTTATTACCTTTGCTGCATTTGTGTTAGAAATTCCCTTCTTTCAAAAAAAAAAAAACCATCAAGTATGCTACTAACATAGATGTTTCTATTTTTTAAAAGCAGGGTATTTCTAACACTAATGCAGCAAAGGCAATAAACAGTCAAACCCTCCTGAATGCTATACACATAAAACATGAACCAGGTTAAATGGACAACTTCAAGAACTAAACAATTAAAAATATCAGTACATTTTCAGTTGTAATAAGTACTATGCTCATCAAGATAATTCTCACCTATTTTCTCCTGTAGCACAAATACATGTATATGAGCAATGTCTGCAGCCACCATACATGTAAACATGGTGAAGAAAAATGCTTTCCAACTGATATTCTTTCATACCAGGTTTAGTTTTTCTCATAACCTATTGGAAGGACGTGTAATAGGTTAGAACAGTTTCATTAAGGAATTTATTTGTACCAGAAAAATAAAATTTCAGCTGGCATGAGAACTGCATGAAAATAGTTGATAAAAAATCAAGAAATCCCACAAAAAATATGGCTTCTAGAGGGAGAGGAGAGAGAACTCTGCTGCTTAAGGACTTTCGGTAAGTAAAAGCAACCAGAAAAAATGAACACATACTCCATAAGGAAAAGAAATCAATTAACGTTTATATATATTTGTAACCAGAAGATAATACATCCAAAATCAACAGTTGCATTATGTTAGCAATGCACCGGAGGAGCCAAATAAGTTGATCAAATAACACCAACAAATGTGAAATGAAGAGAATGAACCATTGTCGTGCATATACTATGCCATAGAAACCAACAACCTTCCCTCATGTTATTTAATATTATCACCAACTTTTCTTAAGAATTTGTTTATTACTTCTTCCTACAAGACATCCAATGTCATTTTAGCTATTATTCATGACAACCACTAGGTAGATTCCTTTAACTCTTTCTTTAATTGAAGATTCATCTGACCGGTGGAAGAAATTAATAGTTTACCACATTAAAAAGATCAATGTTTTATCACAGGTATCTTGGATACAACAAATAAAGACAGTGAATGAAGAAAGACACTGTTTTTACATGTATTTTCATGTATGATTTTGCTTAAATTAGCCATCTGGTTCCAAAGTAAATGGGTTATTGCCTTTTAGTATTCCCAGAAAGCAAGCCAATACTCATTGTTTCAATAAGCTAGAAGTCCACCAAACGAGAACAAAGGTCATATCAGACAAAATGCTTAGATGTTATGCAAGTAGAATGCAGACAAATTTGTGATATTGCGAAGCAATTCATCAGAGAATGAGGCTGGGAAATCTTAAGGTATATAATACCTCAATATGGGCTTGTGAGCTCACATCATTAGCATATTGGATTAGAGAAAGCTCCAGCTCAGACTTAAAAATACGGCATTCAGTCAAAATAGGATGAAGGGTGCTCAAATCTGTGTCAAATTTCTCCATATCCTGCAGCATAGTCCAAGTTTAATAATTAAATCTAAATGGTAGATATGTCTTATTGAAACTAAGGGAAAGAATTTTGGAGTATAAACATTTATTACATTACACAAAATCATAACCATCTCAAGAAACCTATATATTGCCATTGAAAAACATATTCATGAGAGAAAAAAATTAATGTAAAATAGATTTAAGATAAAGAACTTTTTTTAATATTTTTTATACATTGACCTGAGTCCAGTACCAATCTGCAGATGGCAAAAGAGAAAAAGTAAGAATAAAGAGATCGTTGAGAATGATGGTTAAACTAGCATAAGGATAAATGGAATGGGAGACTGAAAAAAAATCTCAAACTTGAAGTAATGAAATTTTATCATAATGTTCTATGGGATTAAAGCCATTTTGGTTTTTGTACTAAAGTGTATTGTTCATTTCCATCCCTAGTGTTGACCCACCTGGAATCAAATCCAAATACAAGAGTTTTTAATGAGTTTTTTGTAGACAATCTTGGCTTATTTGGATGGTGACGTGCTTTCCTAGTCTGCTCAGAGATGCCACATCGTCATCCATATGACTTAAAAAATCTTTTTTTTAATATTTTTCTTTGACTTGATTGCATGTTGCAACATCACCAACCACGCAACTTAAAAAACATTGTAACTTTTTTACTTTTTATTTGGCATGCTGATGTGGCACAAAAAAAATGAAAAATAAACATTGTTGTTCATGTTGCAATAACCACGTAAAGACATCCATCATTCCTTTTAGCTACCAAAATATATGATATAACTGATACTTGGAAGAAAAAGAAACCAAAACATGCCACACTTGACGTCCTGGACCATTAAGAGTTTGATTCTCAAAATTTAATTCTTTTCTTGCGTAAATATTATCAATAGTAACTTATCAAGATAAAAACTTGCAAGAGTTCTTGGACATATCAAACCATATTTGATAAGTATTACACAACACAGACAACATGAACCAAGTATTTAAGTCCCAAAGAATGACCAAATAGAATCATAGCTGACTAAGACAAAATATCAGGTGATGCTTCTGTAAGCCACTTCGGTGGTCCTTCCCCAAGAAGTTCTTTTTTTTTTTAATGAGCCAGCAACTAGAGTCAAAAAGAAAAAATCATTTAATTGTATAAAACTATGCATTCACCACATCTGAAATCAGAATCTCCCTCCAAAAAAGGCTGTTTGATCAATCATTCTTTCTATCCAATGCAGTTTGAGAAGATTTTTAAAATAACATATTCTAAAAAACTTAATTCGATACAACCCTTTCTAAAAAAGACATGCTTCAAGTGTTACACACCTCAATTACTGCAGGCTTGGAAAAGTTATTGCTGTCAGTGTTCAGCCCATACAACAAAAAAAGTAATGGTTTTTCTGATTCTCTGGAATGATCAGTCAACACTTGCATAATCTCATCAACATAAAAAACCTTGCTCACCATGTACCTCTCCTGAAAAATAATGACACAAATCAAATATGCAGGCAAATTGTGGTGTTAATGTAAAATTTGGAAGTGTAATTACCTTGAAGTAGGGCAATGGCTTTATCTCTCCCAGCCAAACTGCATAATCAGGTGTCAATCTAGGAGCAAACAGTAATGACTGTCCAGATGCTATGTCCTTTCAAGAGGAGAACTAGTGTGAAGATAAAGAAAAATTGAAAGCAGACTCATTATACATGTAAAAACAGCACCTACACAGAATAGCTATATAAGTGGTAAGAAGTACTCAGGCCATAATTAAAGAAGCATATCTAAACTCTAACAGAACAATCAAACAATGACCTTATCTCTCAAACAACAGAAGTGTTAAAAATATGGAATGAACCGAAAAAACTCACTAAAAATTAAAATAAAAAAATGAAAATGGCTCCAAAAGTACTCTGGCAATAACTTACCAAATGAGCCAAAATCGACTGAGAGAGTGAGGTAAGCCGACGTAAAAATGGTACTACTCTGGTGGAACAGTCCTCAAATTTCATCTAAGAATATGCATGTATTCACAACAACCACTAAAAATGCCATAACTAATAAAAACCGATTAAAGAAAAAAAAATAACTGGACAAAGTTTGTTAGTTCTTGAAAACTTTGTAGTTTAGAATATATTTGCTATAACACTTGGGCAAACATGAACATTGAATAAATGCAACAAGTGACCAAGATGACCAAATCCTTCGTGGGATCTATGAAAGGTATGGGTGCAACTTTTACGCCTAAGGTGTCAGAAAGGAAATGCTTGAAACGATAATTAGATGTGTCCCTTTGCTGAACTCATTAAGGAAAGGCAGGTAACATAAAAGGCATCTAGTGAATCGAATTTAGAAGACAATACTGATCTGATATGTTTATATGCCAATACACACTTTATCCAGCGTTTGTGTGAGGTTATTGATCAATTCAAGCCAAAAGGAATGGAAGCTCGAGTTTTACTTATCAAATATATTAAATGCCTATCTGTACACAGGCTATTGTGTCTTCAAGAAAACAAAATCTTCTGAGACATGCGATTACATAATCATTATTATACGCATGCATACAATTTTATATATGACAACAGTGATAAGAACTCTCTTCTAGAGCAAAACCAGCATTTATAATATCGTGCCCACTGGAGGTTAATGAAACGGCTATATAAAAAGAAGCAGCAAAAGTATTTTGCTGATTCTTCATGAATGAAAGTTTTCCTGAATATATGCATCATCAAGCTTCAAGTAAATAAGATCTAATCAGCGGAAAGTACAGGCAGGAAAGCTATAACTTACAATTGCACCATAAAAACCTGGCTCTCTGACCCCAAATAAATATGCAAAATAACTCTCTTGCCTGAAAATCACACAATCCAATGACTGACATTCAAGTTCTATATAAACCAAGTGAAGTAATGACTGTAAAACAGTAACTGACAAGATGAAACCCAGTCTTCTCAACAAATGCACAACCAAAAACATATAATACTGATACAAGACCTACAAAAATCATTCACTAAATTTTTTTGGATTATCACAAGGCCGGCCAAAAAAAAATCAGACGTTCAGAAAACACAATTTCAAATGAAACTACATCCAAGACATCACCTAAAAAATTTTAGGTCAGTAAACATTAATTTCCACACCAAAATTTAATCTTTCTAGCAGGAAAATCCATAAGAGAAACATCAGGTTCATCACAGAACGCATTCTCTTTCTTTCTTTCCGAGTTATCTAAAATTTTCCAAAATGTCAGATGGATTTCACAGTCAAGAACTCAAAAAGGCTATCAAAATCATCAAGTTTGAAACGAAGGCGGTATTCAAAATTTAACACTAGATGTTCTTTTACTTAGGCCGATCCAGGAGGCAGAGAGATTAACACCTGAAGAGTTCGGTGTGATCCGTGCAGTACCTAGTTTGCTCCTCTCCGCCCTGAATAGATAAAAGTTCTGATCGGCAACAGGAGGAATGGAAGAGATAGTGATGAACTGATGGAGAATACCTGGAGGAAAACGAAGCCGCGGATAGGGCGAGAGGAAGCGGCAAGGTTCTCGCGGAGAGCCTGTACGAGCTTCTCGCGGTTCTGGGCGTGGAGCTCCATTGGAACCGATGGCGGAGATAGGGCGGAGGTTCCCCAAGACGGCTCCATGAGAGCGCCCATGTCGTCCCTTCGAAATACTTCACTTCGGTTTCAACGAAGAACGACTCCAGAAAAAAAATGGTTTTCACACAAAATAATTAAAAATAATGAATTTTTTTTTTCCAAACGAATTTTTTTTCCAAACTCGGAATATATATATATATATATATATATAATAATTACTTTCAAAAGTATTTAGCAAAATGACATTAATTGGTTCATGATATGAATTATGAAACCGGCAAACCCGACCCGACCCGAGTTTGACGGGGAAAACCCGGTTTGACCGGGTTTCGGGTCGGGTTCGGGTAAAACTCGAATAATATAAAGCGGGTGCGGGGCGGGTATGGGAAACTTGATACCCGACCAACTCAACCCAACCCAACCCGACCGAAATGTAAAATTATTATTCTCCAGTGAAAATAATGATGGTGATGAATGGGGTTCTAAAGGGCTATGTTCCTTGGATTAAACTTTTCAATTTTTACTTTAGTATCATTTTGTATAAGTTTGAATGTGACTTTATTATTTTGGTTTGATCTCTTTGAAGATGATGATGAATGGTGGTCATTTTATCTAAAAACATTAAGATTTTGGATTGAAGTTTTCAATTTATACTTTATTATTGTTTTATGAGATTTTAAATGTGCATTTTTTACTTAGGATTGAAATTTTAAATTTTTATTGTTAATGTTATGTGGGTGGGGCCTAGAGCCGAGGCGAGGATACCAAGGTACCCGATTCCCCGTCGGGTTCGGGTATGGGGCGGGTTTTTAAAAACCCGGCGGGTATCGAGGGCGGGTCGGGGGCGGGGGCGGGGGAGTTGGGTCGGGGGCGGGGTAGGCAAAACCCGCCCCCGACCCGACCGGTTGCCATCCCTACTTTCAAATGCTAGTTTCATAACCAACGACCACTTGGTCGTGTGGTATCGGGTTCCAGCGCCTCCCGCCCCGGGTGGGTTCGAGGCTGTTTGGAGGCAGGCACTGTGGCGATCCTGTGCGCCCGGGGTGAGCAAGTTCTCCCTGTGTGAGCGCCGAGATTCGATCCCAGGTCGATCCATCCTTTTGGTTCTTACTAGCTTTGGCCTAGCCAATTGCTCCTTAAGTCCAAAAAAATGCTAGTTTCATTAAAAAAAAAAACTAATTCTATTTTTTAAAAAATTTAAAAAATAAATATTATGTCTATCTTATTTAAAATTAAAAATTAATTTTAAAAACTTTAAAATCTAATAATGAATTGAATATGAGCTTCTTTTTTACACTTTTTTTTTGGGTGGGGGTGGGGTTGGGGTTAAAAATATTACTGATGATTTATTAAAATCTTACCAATTAATTTTAAAATATTTAACTATTTATCTTTTGAATAGTTAGTTAATTGTCTAGGAATCTTTGGGTGTGCGTGTGTAAGGATTTAGTGTAAATAGTATTTTAGATGGGTAGGATATAAATATAAATAATGCATAAATAGTGCTAAGGATTATTAGATAATTTTCTTACTTTTTAAAGTTCTTAACAAAATATTCATTTATATTTTTAAAATTTAAAGGAAATAAAATTAGTTATAAATATTTATTTTTTATGAAGGTACCTGCTTACATAACATTCTTTTCTTAAAAAATGGTTGCTTACTGTTTCGTGCCGCATCATCCAATCAACGTAATTTTGCCCAATAGTTTTTAAAATAGATTACTTCATATATATATTTTTAAAATTACTAAAAATCCAGGAAATTTTACTTAAATTACTTGGTATTTCAAAACTTTGCTTTAATTTTTTGTAATGGCATCTTTTTTAAGAAAATAAAATTATGGAATGTCATATCAAACTGCAGATTGATAATATAAACTAGGGAAAATTTTTAAAAAAAATTATGTGATTTCACGGATTTACAAAATATGAAAAGTATTTTTTTTTTCAATTTTTTTGTGATTTCTCCAACTAATAAGAAAAAGAAAAAATTAGAAAATTTTTAACAAAGAAAAAACCATATAATTTCACGGATTTGTACAACAGAAACAAAGTTTTATTTTTTTATTAACTTTTTTAATTTGTTTTCCCTTTTTAGTTAGCTGGAGAAACCACAAGCGTTTTTTCGGGGAAAAAACCACTTTCCCTCTTTTATAAATCCATGAACTACATGTTTTTCTTTCTTTTGTTTTGTTTTTTAGATTTACCATAATAAACTAAAACTTTGATTTTAATAAATAAAAACTTAAAATAGGGAAAATTAAAAAAATTATGTGATTTTATGGATTTATAAAATAGGAAAAATATTTTTTCCGATTTTTGTTTTTGTGATTTCTCCAACTAATAAAAAAAAGAAAAAAATTAAAATATTTTTAATGAAGAAAAAACCATATGGTTAAAGTTTTTTTTTTTCGTTAACTCTTTTAACTTGTTTTTCCTTAACTGCAAGGGTTTTTTCGAAAAAAAAAACCACTTTTCCTTTTTTGTAAATCCATGAACTACACATCTTTCTCTTTTTTTTTTTTTTTTTTAAGATTTACCCTGATAAACTAAAACTTTGATTTTAATAAATAAAAACTTAAAACTGACATTTGAAATATCACTCCTCAAATGCACATGGACCTAATTCATCATGTAGTTTTTGGTTTTTTAAAAATAGGTAAAAAAAAACAAGAGGTATACAAATAATAACAATAATGAAACCTTGATAATCTCTACAGTTGGGACAATACAAGCGCCGATGACTGCTAAAAGTGGGAGATTAAGAACAGCCCAAATTGACATCTCTGATTACAAACCCACTCAGACAACCTTCTGGTTTTAGTCATTTGAGGGTAACAATCACATCCTGCGATCTAACAAAAGAAACTTAATAGCAAAGAAGGATGATCTTTTCAGGAAAGAATCAGGGATCGCGCCGCCAACCAGGGAAACTAGGGACAGTTCAACTTCCGCTGACAGCCTACTCTGGCCCGTGTGACGATCTAGAGACATTCATTCTCCATTTGATTTGTCAATTGAATTGCTCGGGCAAGCAAATGATCTCAGTTACAAGCAAATCAGGAAGAACTGCTTTGCCAAGTGAGCAATTTGACTTCTCTCCAGGTAAAATGCTTAAGCATAGTACATGTATAGGCTGTTTGCTGCGGCACAAGCAATGGAGTTCTCACTTGGGTGCCATGCCAAATGTAACAGCTTTGTCGTGAAATCATAGTTGTTCCCATTTGCATCAATGCTGGTGTTTTCCGCTCCTGAATACATGCAAGCAAATATAAGATGAAATAACACAATAAAATACTGAAATTGATGGATCAAATCAACAATTCAAACCTCGTCTGACAACACGAGTTAAGCTGCTAAGAGATCTTGCCGGCCTTGTAGGGTTTTGCACTTGCCTTTTAAGAAAAAACCATCACAACATAAGAGATACTTTTATAAAGTTTATGATGACCATGTTGCTATGGCAGCTTATAAATATGCATGGTTCAAAGAGTTATCTAACAATTCACAAGTCGTTTTGTATACTTGATTGTTTTAAGTGTAGCCTAAGCACCGAAATGGTCTTTAATTGAATTTTCTTTAATAACTGGGCCAACATCTGAAATTGTTGAATGTGCTGCTAGTGCATCAGATAGACTCAAACAATGGTGTGTAAGGTAGTTTTCGACAAATACAGACAAAAGACATCCTCTATTAATCAAGCATGATACCAATTCACATAAAAAAAAACCTTGTTTACAGCTGATCTACATTTTCTGATAAAAATAATGTGCTAAGTAAATCCTTTTAATAGAACTACTCAAACAGTGTTGTTTCCGAGGTTATTGCCTCATTGCTTCCAAGGTTGAAGCATTATGCCAATTTTCCATCTATAAAAGCTTTTCTTTTACAGTAAATCTAATATGGTCTTTGACAAAACTAATTTGCTAAAGTAAATCATTTATAGAACTACCTCATTGGATTTTTACTTGCTTCCAAGGTCATCGCTTCGTTACTTCCAGGAACACAACCAAATACACGAAATAGATTGCTGCAATAACAGAAACAATCTTACAGCTCTTAACGTGAAGGTTAGTGAGTGCAAGTTAATTGTGAAGCCATCAGCAATACCAAGATTCATACCTATAGGAACCTGTTGCAACCCGTAATCCATCTCCACTCAAACAGCATTCAAATTTATCAAAGATTGAGTCGTTCTCATATAAATCACACAGCTGCATAAAATAATATCCAAGGTCAGGACGTTCCACCACACCTTGAAACGCTGCACCCAAGGTAAACCAGTAAGATCCCTACTGGGGTGATCACTTACCTTAGGTCTTAAAAATTCATGGACTTGGAAAGCTGCAACTGGACCAGAGTTCATGCTTATATCCCACAACTGTAAGAAAAGTAGATGACAATAAGCAACAATCAGCACTAATTCATCTTGCCAAATAAGGTAGTACCTTTCTGGTGGTTTAAATGATATATCTTTCAAAAGGACTTGGTTCAGATTTGCCTAATTATATGATGACTTATTGAAATAAAATATTGGTCCAATACATCTTCAATCAAATTGCCCATAATGAATTTTATTATTGTTCTTTAGTTGGATTGATCTCCAAATTGTCATTGCATAGAAAACCTTAAAATTTATAAATCTTTTAAATGTGTGACATCCTTTTCATCCAGGCAGCTGCCCAGTAATATAACATCTACTGCAATTGCCACGCCTCCACTTTTAAAAATAGCCTAGAAAAACTAGTGTGCCAAGCTCCATGTTGCCTGCTTCCCCTATGTCCAATTTTCTCTCTGCTGCTTCCAGTGTCATTCATGCAGTCCGGAAAACACTCATGTCTGTGTGCAGATAAAACATACAAAAAAGGAGCGCAAAGAAAAGAATAAAATTTATTTAGTTCAAGATATCTTCTGAAATCTGAAGTCACCCAACCATCTTCAAAATATCATGTTACCTCTACATCCCAACTGTTTAAGCCTTTGATGTTGCTATTTGAGATCTTAAAATCATCAAATTTCATATTTGCGAGGAACTCAACACATGCTACCAATTTGGGCAATTAAATGATGAATGTATTACAAAGAGAGTAAGGTACTTCAAAATAATATTTCCTCTTTAGAAACCAAGATAAGTTTGCAGATAGTTTATAAGTCAAACCGAATCATTAAGTTATATATACAAATGATTTATCACCAATTCAAAATGGAAACCATTCCGACATGTTCTCCAAGTTATTAACCAAACAATCACAATCAAGTAAAGAAAAAAACAATAGAAATAACAAAAATTATACCTTAAGAGTCATGTAATCACGACTAAGGATGTGTCTTCCATTCTTTGCAAATTTGATATCTGAAATCGAGGCAATAATCTCTGTGAAGAACGATCTTGAGCCTGGTGTTTCCCGCTCCTCAAACCTGTCTTCGAAGATGCATCAGATATCGCAACAACTAAACAGAACAAATGTGTGGACCAAATAAAAGCATTTCCAGAAGCAAGATTTTCTAATTAGACATCCTGCTCAAATACAAAAGAGAATCATATCATCATCAGGATGACAGTGGGTATGAAGATCTTTACTTACAATTGAGAATGGCTATCACATAAAGCTGATTGTCGTAAATCAATAAGTCGGATGAAGCCCTTTGAACTACTATATGCTAACATGTTACAATGTGTAGGGTGGAACTCCGCAGATGTTATGACCTCTGCAGGTAAATCATGCACACACTTTTAATTGATAAAGAAAGCTCAACAAAAGAGGGAAGTACAGCAACATATAAGAGACAAGAGTTAATGTCATTGTCGAGCAAAAACAGAGAAATATGAACATTGAAAAAAACTGAAATAAGTAGAAATAAACATTGCAGCATGTAAATTGTCAATAATACTAATGAAGGGTAGAAGTGGCTTCTGATCAGCAAAAAGAACACTTAAAAGCAGCCAGAATAACCCCATAAAACTACACCAAAGGAGTGAATCCAGGATGCTTTTTTTTTTTTCCTGATAAAACAGCTAAATAAATAAAAAGGTGTTGTAGAAAAGCTAACATCAAAGTATCAGACATTGTCGAAAACTGATCATACAATAGACTAAATCCAACAAATGATCGTAGAAACAAGGGTGAAAACTGTCTTCAAACCATTGATACTATGTATTCCAGCCATTAGTCTATACACGTATCACTAGGAAGTATGGCAACAGGGACCAAGATTATTTACCGGTTAGATCCTCCATATTTGTAGGCTTCACATCAACAATGTTAAAACTCTGGTTGCTAATTTCCAAATTCCAAAGGTTTATACGCAAATCATCAGCTGAGATGAAAGTCTCACCGTCACTGAAAACAAAATTATAATCAGGTGACGTGTGAGTCAAGGTAAAAAAAAAGTACAAGAAACACAAAGATAAAAAGGCACATCCTGTGCAAAGCATAAACTGGATCAAGGGAAGGGTGTTTAACACTGATCACAATTCAAGAAAAAGGTTTCATCCAATTAGGTTGAAGAATGCTTCATAAGATGAGCAAACAATCAATATTGATTGAGGTGGCAAGTACCCCAATTTCCATGAACTAAACCGTTTTCTGCAATAATGGTTCAATAATGCAACACGATCAGTAACCAAAACTAATTGTCAAAAATCCAATTCACTGTCATAGCAACTAGAAGGACACTCTAGAGTCTCCCGGTTTCTCTGACTATTAAAAATTTAAGGTAAATCCTCCACAATATTATGTTAGATTAGTCAAGTCTGCACATGCAACCTTGCCATCTAAGCAAAGCAAATATTTCTACGAATTCAAGAAGTTGGTTATCATGGTTGTAACAATATGCAGCATCCAAGTACATTGTAACCTACTCTCAATAATACAACACCAAAAAAATGTAATATACTAGAATGGCAACACTAATCCAACCCAAACGTGAAAATGGAACAAAATTAAGAATATAAGGAGGTTGACTTGCTTTCTAGGAATTTATGCCAGTTGTTTCTGTGTTGATTTTTCAAAAACAAATAAATGTCTTGATGCATTATAAAATTTTAATTTCCATAAAAAAATGGGTTTAAGTCTCTTTAGTAATCTTTCATTGCTTAGGAGTGTATAGAATCAAAAATCTGATGGTACAAAAAGTAGGAAGTTCAGGTGTTATCAACATTAGATTCTTCCTAATCCATGCTAGTTGGATATTGGTATAGCATAATGTATAGACCTGAACTTATGTAACTTTATTGTGGACAGATAGATACCATTGATAGAATTCCTATCCTTCAGCCTTCCCTTCTTCCTCTTTGACACTTATCTCACCACCTAATATCTATTTACAGTTTCCTCTTTATAAGAAGACCTATTATTGTCAATTATTCTATATAGCCACTATTTTATCTTTACAGTATCTTTCTCCCTTAGTACAGGCAGAATGCATTTCATGGGTGATCTAACATTGACATACATAAAAAGTTGGGAAATCTGAACTAGATTAAGAAAATAAAGGTGCAGATTTGGACCTGTTATATAGCCACTATTTTATCTCTTCAAAATCTTTCTCCCTTAGTACAGGCAGAATACATTTTATGGGTGATCTAACATTGACATAAAAAGTTGGGAAATCTGAACTAGATTAAGAAAATAAAGGTGCAGATTTGGACCTGTTATTTGAAATAGAATTGATGTGATAATCATGGGCATGAGCATATACCCTCCGACATCTAGCGACAAGGCTAGTCTCTTGACTTGCAACCTATACATTTAAACAGATGCATCAATCAAGTATTAAGCGACTTCAACAAAAAAATTAATGATGATAGATTGAACTAAACTTGGAAAATAAATACCATGAGAATTTTATGAGAATCAGGAAAAGTACAAAGCAGAGAAACAAAATGAACTCCAATGAATGTCCCATTGTTGATAGAAACTGGGATGTCATATTATTTGACTTTATACCAATACCATAAATGTCTCTCTAGGGTGTTGATAATAAAACTGAGAACATATATCATTATTGTATTCCTGTGCTAATGGTAGTGTGTGATGGTTATATATCACATGCTCAAACTTCAAATTCATGGGCTGAGTACAACTACCACAGGCAAACGTAGTGATGAGAATCCTCCAGGAGGAAAACTGAAGTCATTGCTCAGAGAAGGGTAGGGTCTTTCTAAGCATCCACCATTTGGAAGATAGGCTCCAGGACTAGATGTGCTTGAGCTTGCCATGCAACCATTTCCAACAGATAGTGAAGAATCCAAATTCATCTCCGAAATTCTTTTCACTTTCTTTTCTTGCACCTGTACAATGACACTTAAAACATCAGAGTCACAGAATAGCAACAAGCTTGTACGTGAAAGGCAGATAATGATATATAAACAATCAGTAACGATAAAGAATATTATGCTGTTCTGCACATAATAAATAACAAGGTCTAGAAGAAAACATGGCAGACTTCAAACCCATTAGCTTCTCAACAAAATCCAACACAAGTTCTTGTTTACATATCTATTATGCACTTAATGAAACTCAAAACACAATTAAAGAAACAAGTAATTTTTAGCAAAGAACTGCCAAAAATCATATAAGGTATAATGGGAATAAAAAGATTTGCATTACACGTCATAGCAAAATAAAAGATCATGCATATAAGCTGTGAAATTATCCTCAATAATCTTCTCAAATTTTACAATTTTACCTTTCTAGACATTTAAAGTTATTATGATGATAATACTAATAAAAGAATTTTCAAAGAACGAAAATTGTACCTAATATTTTGGTATTGAAACCCAAAAAGATGAGAGAAGGACTTCATAGAAACATTAAAAGGTAAAATCACTTCCTTGTTTGCTTTCTTACACTTTATCATTGAAAACAATAAAACTCTGAGATAAAGTGCATGTTGAATTTATAGAAGTTCATTGATCATTACAAATAGGGATGTAGTTTCAATAATACATAAGTCTGAACTATTATTTTGTGCAAAACATATAAAGTTTGCATTTGATTGAATTTAGAGGTCGAACAATGGTTGTAACAAAACTTAAAGGGAAACTTAACAGCTTAAAAGAATTTGCTTACCTTCCAATATTTGATCGTTTTGTCATTAGTTGAAAGAAGAAACAGTGCACCATTTGGGGTCTGGCACCATCGAATCTTATTTATCTTCTCCTCTATTTCTAAACTTTTAAGATAGTCAAACTGAAAAGTGGGAAAAGAAAAACTAATAAACAGAACAGGTGACCAGCCAATCTTGTTTAAATAATATGATTACTCAAATTTACCTCTGGTTCATGGCTTTGAAACTCTGTTTTGTAACGGAATTCAGGATGCCTGAGGGGTTGAATTATCTAATCTTTCCAAATCTCTTGACGGCCAAACTTCATATAAAACAATTAAAAAGTGCAGAAAAAATTAAAGTTGCAAGCATAACAAGTGATAGATAGACAATAGAGGAGAAAGGTAAATTATGAAACATACATCCCTGACATCTGTCCTTTCAAATAAAACAACACGCCCGCCTCTGTCACCGGTAGCTAGATGGTCACCAGATTTATCAAATTCTATTGCTGAAATAATGTCAACTGCAGCAGAGGAAAGTTACTGAGGATATCAGTATGTATAGCATTGATCTATTCAAAGGAGAGCTAAAGAATGCACAGAGCAAACCTTTTTTTTCCGAACAATTTGTGTGAATTTAATAAACATTTTGCAAATGATCAAGCAATTAATTCCACTAAACATAATAAAATTGATGAACGAAATGGATTTCTATCAAATGTTGAACACATGGTGACAAGAAATCCAACATTGAGGAACGAATCAGCTAGCTGCATGAGTGAACTAGATTGAATGACAGATAAGATGGAGTAAGTGCCAGATTTGACTAATAAACTAAGGGGATATAGAAAATATGCAAGGTCCGACAAAAGTTGATTAAAATGTTGTAGACGTCAGCAAATGACGGCACCGGCAGGATCGGTAAACCAATTATCTGCCTACAAATGAGCAACCATAGAGAAGATGATTTGAAGCATTTGTCATAAAAACAGAAAAAAAATTTAAATCAACTGGAAATCAGAAAATGATCATCAAATCATGCTCCAGTCCATAGCAAGTCACATTTTTTTCTTCAGAAAAAAAAACCAAAAAATGCTAATTCTAACAAAACTCATAATTTTTTCTCACTAAATCAGGAAGAACCCAATGTAACAGTCTTAAATCAACCATGAGAATCCATCAAAATGTCAAAAAGATAACAATTCAGAACTCATGATATAAGCACCCGAAAGAACAAATCACGCACACAGCTTCATCTAAGAACGGCTAAAGCCACAAAACACAAAGCCAGCTGCCGAGATCTTAATCAGATTAAGAGTTACAGGGCACTGCACCTTCCTGCACTTCCTCTCCGGCCGTCCTCTCGCCAAAAACCTGGGAGAACTTCCACTCGAGCGGAGGCGGCGGTGATGGCGCCTCCGACGTTCCTGCACCATCTTCATCCATTCCGTTCATTCTCCAGCTGAAATCTCTACGGGATCCACCCCTGATTCCGCGAGCATCAACGATCCGCACAGCAATGGTTACGAATCAACACAAGGATTGCCCGATGATTCGCGAGACCAGCACTCAGAAGAGGCTTAATGGAGATCGAAAGGCGAGATTGAAAGGAAAAAAGATGGTGGCTTCTTCTGATCTTTGGCTTCGCCCTAGAGAGGAGATGGCCTCCGTCTCTGTTCTTCTGATATTATACTTCCATTTTTTATTATTTTATTATTTTATTATTATTTTTTTAATTTTTTAAATGCTAACTAAATCATGTTCATGGGTTGGGCTTTTGGGCTTCGATGGGTTCGGCCGTTTGGTCTTTTTCATGTAGCCCCCCAAATATATAAATATTTTGATAATAGTCCTCGTGTAGGGATATAAACACAAATAAAAACATTATCAGGATTATTTTGTATTTGCCAGAGATCAACGGTTCAGATCGACTAGCGCGTGATAAGCGGTCGGCGATGGCAAACATACACCATAAATATCGGCAATTCGCCAGTTGCTTCTCTCCCAAAACTAGGGTTTTCAGAAACCCCTTTGGTTCTCAACGACTACGATGGCGGATGAATCGGCTTTCTCCACCCGCCATGACAATAAACGGAGGCTGGATGACTCTCCCACAGCGGCATGGCCAGCTCGCCGGCCTACGGGATTCTCCTCGCCCCCCGCAGACGCCCAGTCGGCGATGCCGCAGTCCTACAATACCGTCCCTCCTCCGCCCGACGGGATCCAGCTCGCCAAGCAGCGCGCTCAAGAGATCGCTGCGAAGCTCTTCAGTGAGGCCGGTGCCAAGCGGCCTAAGGTTGACAACAGCGGGGATGAATCCAGCGACAAGGGTTTCGGCTCTGGGCCGTCTGGTACGTCCTCCTCCCTCGTAGGTTCTGCCGATTGGTTTCATTTGATGTTGAGATCTGGTAATGTCTTCTTACGGTTATCTTTTATCATGATATTCTTATCATCGATTAGTATGCCCATGATTTAAGTGATGTTTGCTAAATGGTCATCTATCTAGCTGATCCATTTCTTTGATCGTTGACCCTTCAAGATAGCTGTCCGAGAGTGTGTTTTTTTCCCCGTATATTTAGAATCCTGATTTGCTGTAAAGCTTTTAATTTCCTTTTTTGAGACATTCACTTAATTATTGTTTACTGGTTAAATAATGGCATTTCTCTCAAATTAAATTCAGTATTTACCTTAGTGGTCTTTTGCCGCATTTGTTCTTTTGGAGGTTGAGTTAAATCTTTGTATCTTTGTCGAAAGGAGATGGTCAACCCTCTATGTGTATGACCGTCTCCATGTTTGTGAGAAGAAAAGGAGAAGTTTTCTTCTTTTGGGTGTGTTGTGAAGTTCATCCATCCTAGGTATATCCTTGATGTATCGGGAATCTTATCAGAATACTCTGCAAATGATATTAGTTGTCTTTCTTGTTTTGCAGTACTATGGTACATATTCTTGTTGTCATCATTTGTTTGAACTTGTTGAAACGTGGTTGATCCCAGGAATCTGTTTTACATGGTCTGTGAAAAGTCTTGGTTCTACCTAGCATTATGTCTCCATACTATCGTGTACCGCACCTCGAGTAGGGTTTTCATTTCAGTGTTCTTCTTTTATCTTCGAATTTATGCTCTGAAATGATAATTGTGTGATTGCTTCTTTGGCTCTTGACAGTAGGAACTATGGCAATGGCTATTTCTTCAAAGTGAAATTGTTCCAAAGTGCCTTGTTGACTCATTGTCTTGTGAAAAGGAAATTTAAATAGTGACCATAGGGCAAGTAACTGAGGTTTAAAAGAGCAATTCATCTTGCAGTTTCGTTCGGTGTAGTATCATTTACCCATGCAATCACTTGAACACCCAATTCTCATTGCAAGCTGAATGTCTTTTCCGACTGTGTCACTTCCCTTGTCCACCTACTTTTTCCAAATCAGTCATCTAATAATTTTTATTTACAGTGAAACCTAAATGTGTCAACATGTCTATAATATCTTGTCAAGAATTGCCTCATCCAGTGTCCCTGGTACTTTCAGATTTTTTGCAAAAACCAATGGGCCAGCAATTTGCCACACAAGGTGGTTTGACTTCCCCAGCATCATTTCCTTCATATGGTTTTCAGAGTTCCAGCAAAAAGATTGAGATTCCAAATGGGAGGGTAATTTCTACTGATCACACCTGCAGAGTGACAATTTTAGTAGCTAATGGGTTTTCTTTTCCTGATGAACACACTTCATTACACTTTAGGTTGGTGTGATCATTGGTAAGGGTGGAGAAACGATCAAATATCTTCAACTTCAATCAGGAGCCAAAATTCAAGTAACTAGAGATGCAGATTCTGATCCTAGTTCACAAACCAGAAATGTAGAGCTCATGGGTACTGCTGAACAGATTAGCAAGGCTGAACAGCTAATTAAAGAAGTCATTGATGAGGTACACTCATTGTCTTGTAAATCTTAATCATGTAATTAATTGCATTCTTAAGTTAAACGCTTACTGTGTACTATTATTTATTTCTTGATGCTACTATTTGTTACAGGCTGATGCCGGGGGCTCTGGTACAGCTTCTGCTCGAAAATATGGAGGTCCTCAAGCTGGTGTCGATCATTTTACTATGAAAGTTCCTAACAACAAGGTAAAATCTGGAACACACTAGTCATTTCAGTATTTTCCTTCCATTATGGAATCATTCACTGGTGATATGGATTAATTCCTCTTTAGGTTGGTCTAATTATTGGTAAAGGTGGTGAAACAATAAAGAGTATGCAAGCCAATTCTGGAGCTCGTATTCAGGTTGGTGCTGGTTCTTCAAATCTTCAATCTCTTTTTGTGGGTGTTATAAATTTTTGGATGTTATAAGTATTATTTGGCATGACTCCTCTGTTTACTGTGATTTTAAATTAGTGATTACCATTTTTGCCCTCAATGTCACTGACATTCTTTATCTTTTCTTAACATTATTGACATCAAATGAATAAATTTTAATTTGTGAATTTGAGTAATGTTGTCACTGGCATCCTCCTGGATGCTTGGCCTTCTCTGATGTCTAGAGCAATGTGCACCCTTGCTTATTAAAAGGTATGCTTGCAGCTTTAGATTAACATAGCCGTGCAAATTTAAGGAGTTGCTAAATTGATGCATGGATGTTCGGCTATATTCTGAGTCATGATACCTTTGTATGATTTAAAAATCTTCATTTCTTTGCTGAGAGCATTTTCATGACACATTGGCCATTTTTAATTTAAGCACATCACTCTCTCTCTCTCTCTCTCTCTCTCTCTCTCTCTCTCTGTGTGTGTGTGTGTGTGTGTGTGTGTGTGTGTGTGTGTGTGTGCGTGTGTGCGTGTGTGCGTGTGTGCGTGTGTGCGTGTGTGCGTGTGTGCGTGTGTGCGTGTGTGCGTGTGTGCGTGTGTGCGTGTGTGCGTGTGTGTGTGTGTGTGTGTCCATTCGTCCACCTGCCAACATGTCATCATCAGTGGAAGTGACAGTGTGCGCATTCAGGAGCATTTGGTTTTTCCAATTATTGTTCTGCTTGGTGTCCTTGATGCTATTTACTGAAAAACATACTGCTATTCTCTGGATTAAGGTTGTCAGAATCTCCACTAATCGTTATATGACTGATGCCTGACTCATTAACATATTGGATTCTTATTTCCTTTTACAGTTGATACCTTTGCATTTGCCCCCTGGTGATACATCAACAGAAAGAAATCTACATATAGATGGCACTCCAGAACAGATTGAATTAGCAAAACAATTAGTCAGTGAAATCACAAGTGAGGTATGTACTTGCACTCAATTTCCTGTACTGGTTGTGATATACTGGCCATTGCTTGTAGCCAAACCATTCTTGTAGTTGCATGGGGAGTTTTGCTTTGCACTTATCATGATAATTGTTTAGCTGGAATATTTACACTTTATGTAAATTTGTTACTGTTTTTTGCATCAGTTGTTCTTGCTTTTGTTCTTCCAGACATGGTTGGATTGCTTTTGCAAGAAAAATCTGCAGTTTCATGCTAATTAATGTCCTGAGGATTAAAACACTTATTGCTTACATGGGCTTTTAGTTTGTGGATTCTGTATGGTTTTCAGGATATGACTTCAGAGCGTAATTTGCAAATCCAGGTTAGTCCTGATAGGCAGTTATAGTTGCAGGTGTGAAGAAACTAGTACATAAATTCTAGGAAGATTGGTCACTGATATTTTTGATCTGTTCTTATTCTTGTGAAGAACTATTTTAGAGCTTGTGTAGGTGGACCAACATGATCTGCTTTATATATTCAAGGACTTTGTTGGTCTTTCTTGTCTTGATGCTGGTATGGTCTTGAACCTTCATTTATGATGATTGTTAGTTGATTATTTGGAGATACCTGCTAGATTGATGCTGAATGGAAAATTATAAGATTTCATTTGTTGTATTACAATTTTCCGCAATCTCTTTGCTAGTTTATGTGCAATCTTTATCTTGATGGGTGTTTCTGTCATGGTTTGGAATAAGTGGCTTGCCATTATTCAACTGTCCATGACATCTTATGGTCCATATTCTTCCTATTCTCTTGTATTGTTGTAGCTGTCCTATAATGATCATTGCAGACCTTCAGTTATAACAATTATTTGTCTAGTATCTTAGGCATTATTTATGCAGGGTGCTGTTTACAATCAACTGATGTTATCATGATTATTCATATTTATCACTTTTATCTGAAGCTAACCCATGCTTTTTGACCCACAAGTGACCAGTGATATATTTCATTCTATTTACTTTTTTGGATGAAATAAGATATTTGCTGAATAAAGTGACGCGTGATATATTTCATTCTATATACTTTTTCGGATGCAATAAGATATTGCTGAATCAAAATGAATACACTCAATGGTCATTCATTCCTATATTCCTCGTTACATCTCTAAGTATTTTGCTAACCACTGCAACTTCCTTTCCTATCTGGATGACCTGGTCTTTTGTACTTTTATTTCGTTTATGTGTTCTAAATCTTGTGGAGACTGCCTCTTTCTTTATTGAGGATTTCATTACATCTTTGTACTGCATGCTTTTCATGTGGCATTAACATTAAGTTTTGAGGAGAGATGATGGTATTGGTTCAATTCAGAGATTGCCCATTTCATTTTATTAATCATTCTTTGAAATCTTTGTTAATTCTGTGTACTTATTTTAAGCTTTAATGTTCATAAAGAAGTGTATTAGTTGAATGGCTGATAAAATTTGTTCTCTTTTTCTTCTGATTACAATGCCTTCACTAGTTCAATGCCCATGTATGATGATGCTTTAAGATGAATGGGCACATCAGTTTGACCATGTTATGCCTCATTTTGATTGGTTTCCCTGGCCCTTTATCTTTCTTGGAAACTTCCTTGTGGCATTTGTTTTATCCTTTAAAGTTATTTTTCTCCTTATAAAATGCATGACTGGATATTATTTGTTATCTATAAACTCATCTTCAGTAGAGTCTGTAAATTGAAATGATCTTTGTTCTTGTGAAGGCTTAGAATTCTTCTGTTCCCTGATGACGTTGTGCTTATTGTATATATGTTTAACTCTAGGAAGCATCTATTTCAACGATCTTGGAAACCATTCTTGAAATTTCTTTTTGGAGGATATGTGATGGCTAAATGCCAAGCTCTTTCACAAAAAATTCTTGAGGTTTCATTTTTAGTGATCTTTGGAGAATTACTCTAGTTGCTTCCAGAGATAAATGCTGGCAATCATGATACTGATTGAAATTTAGCTGTTATTTCATGATTTATGCCAGAGATTTTATAGATGTATTTTTATTTCTAGTCCACCTCCACATCTGCTCCCACAAATTTTTTAGAACAATTGTTGAGTCTTTTGAGCAATGCTTCCCCTTTAGCAAATATGCTTGTGATTAACTCCTAACATTTATGATTTTATGTTGTGGTTGTTTCCAAAAAGTTCTACGAATAGCTATTATTGATATTCATATCTCTATATATATCTGTTGAACACGGTCAGGCTTTTCATAGTAGTTGGTGCTAATTGTCTACATATCTATGATTATATATATACTTTTTAACTTCTAAGCTGTTCATGCCTTTGGATAATATTTTGAATAGCTCAAGTTCACATTGTATTTTGAGTGATAACCTCAGAAATTCTATATGCAATCGTTAATTAGATAATCATTCAGGCTTTTGTTACTAGTTGTTATCAAGGATATATGATGGATAATGCCTTGTGATGGATGTTGCTAGCAATGTTTGTGTGATTTTTCTTTAGTGGCCTCCAGGATTCTTGAGATCTTTGCCTCCTTATTTCATCGGAGTTGCTATGTTTAATCTATCTTTTATTTCCAGAATAAACTTGGCCAATGCAGTCATGATGAAGCATTTTGCATATGTCTTTCATTAATTATTCATCTTAAGTTTATTGACTATCTCACTAGACATTATTACTTTCTACCTTTGATTTTTTACTGTCTGTCTTAGATTAGTGACTAAATTGATCATATTTATCTTTCGCTCATTTACTGGTGTAGTCAGGCCTCCTTTTCTACTGATGACACATGAGAATGCTATATGAATTGAGATATATTTGTCTAGGCCAAATATAGATTTGTGTTTATCATGTCCTTGTATATGGTTCAGTTTCAAAGTCTTTTTCTAGCCTATTGCGGCTTTCTATTACTCCATATAGTTTTGGAGTGGAGAGTGGATGAGCATCTGCAAATGTAAGCTTAACCAGTCCCTCTCTTGTGTGGTAAGTGGGTCATTTCTTTTTTATCAACGAATGCTTAAAGTACTTGGATGTCACAATGAAAATTGTTGTTTAGTGTTACACTGCTGTTCATTATCCTGCTACCAGCCTTCCTTAAGATCATCTATGTTTCTGCTTGTTATCTATTTGATATTCTACTATCGTATGAATTCTATGCAGAATCGTGTCAAGAATCCATCAATGGGAGGTTATCCTCCACAGTATGGTGCTCCCCGAGCTCCAAGCTGGGGTCCATCAGGGCCACCCCCTATGCAGCAGCCTGGTTATGGTTACATGCAGCCTGGAACTTACCCAGGACAACCTCCTCAGTACAACATGTCCCAATCCTCATATGGTGGCTATCCTCCCGCACCTACATCTGGTGGATACTCCTCTGGCTGGGATCAATCTTCTAATCCACCAGCTCAACAAACTGCAGCGGGAAGTGGCTATGAGTATTACAATCAAGGGAACTCTTCTGCCCCTGCAGATAACAACAGCGGTTATAACTACGGGCAGCCACCTACCGCCTACAACTCTCAGGGGTCATATGGTGATGCTTACGCCCAGTCAGCTGGTGTTGCACAACAGCCAAACCAAGGGCAGGACAGCTATTCTGGTGGTTATCAAGCTCCTGCACCACAACCTGGATACTCTCAGCCGGTGTCGGGTGCACACCCTGGTTATGATCAACAAGGATATGGTTCCACCCCTGCTTATGGAGGGCCTCCTCCTAACCCAGCTTCCGATGGATCTGCTTCCACATATGGTACTCAGGGTGGAGCTTCTCATGTTCCTCCAGCTCAACAAGTGCCTCCGGTCCAGCAATCCTCAACCCCACCCGGTGCACAGGGTTACAGTGTTCAACAACCAAGTACTAACACAGGTGGGTTTCCTTCTGCACAAGCTGGATATAGCATGCCGGCACCAACATCGCAGGCAGGATATACAAGCCAGACCCCTCAGAGTGGATATGGGCAATCTGGGCCAATGGTGCAGCCAAGCTATGGGCAGGGTCAGCGGCCACCTGCTTACAGCCAAGGTCAACAGCCACAAAGTGTACAAGCTGGCTATAGTACTGGTACGGTACAACCAGGATATGGCCAATTGCCACCAGCACAAGCTGGATATGCTCAAGATTCTGTACATCATCGAGGCTCGGCTGCAGGCTTTGCGCCTGGAGGTTCACAGGCAGGTTATGGTCAGCAACAGTCATATGGTGCACCACCTCAGAACCAGCCACCTTATAGTCAGCAACCATATGGTGATACCTACAGTGGTGGTGGATATTCCCAACCTCCTGCCTTTTCTAGTGATGGCACTGTTAATGGAGCCGGTGATGCTCCTGCTTCCCAGCCTGCTTCAGGTGCAACCACCAAAGCTTCCCCAAAGAGTTAATATTCTGTAGAGTATTCCAACCAGCCTTAGTTCTCTATTTGCAATCTCAAGTTCCTGTCTTTTTATTTTTATTTTTCTGTTTTTTTCTTGCCTTTTAGAAAACTGTAATTTTTAGCTTCTGTTGTATTTGAATTTGCTTTGACAATGTCTGGATTGTTACCTGAAGTCAACTTGAGCCTAATTCCATATTTTGGCCTCTTTATGTTGTATGTATCGTTGGCTGTATTACTATGCCTTGTTTGTGTTCTCAATGGTCTGTGCAGGCTATACGTGTTGGCATGGTCTGTGACTTTTGTAGACAGCTGATGAAAATGTGGCTCAATGGTTTATTGATTTAGGGGCTGGATTGAAGATGTCATTGAGCTGGTGATTTTCTGATATATATTTTTTTTTAAAGAATCTCTCTCTGTTGTCTGATATGATTGGTTTATTTTTGCTGGTTATTGGTTTATTTTCAAATTTAGTATTATGTTCTTACCGCCATGAGTTGGCAATGGTTCTGATTAGGATCCATCTTGCCAAGCACCAAGCAGCATGCCAGGAGATAGCAGCCCAAGTTCTTAATGGAGTCAGTAGGTATTCTATCCAATTAAAAGAGATTTTCTCTCTTTTGGTTATGAAATGAAAATTGAAATTGGATTTAAATAAAGAGTTTTGAGATTTTTACTTGTGGGTGATGGTGCAGGTCTCCCAATATGTTGATTGGGAAGAGGATTGGGAATTATTCCATTTAGGGATTTCATATATAAGGATATAAGAGTGGAATTAGTGAGGAGAGAAGTACCGTGCTTTTGATAAGAAACACAAATTATTTCAATTTTTTTTTTTTACTTATTTTTTTCCTAAAAATATATTCAAAGAAATTTATTTATTCTAAAAATGTTTATTTTATAAAATAAATATTTTTGTAAAAAAATTTAAGTACATCCAAACGGATCATATATATCAGGTGTCAAATGGGCCGAACGGCACCCAGGACAAGCACAGTGCTGGGCCGCGGTCCGGTCCGTTTTATTTTAAAATTTTAAAATATATATAATAAATTTGTAAAAAAAATAAAAAATCAGAAAATTATAAAAAAATAGATAAAAGAAAAACACCCCAATGGACCAGAAGAGGGTGTTAGAGAAGAGAGAGAGAGTATTAGTAATTAATAGAAGTTTTAATTATTATTTTATTGGGTTGATTTAATTTTAAATTTTAAATTATCTTATATTTAAGTCGCATTGGAAATCAAAGTAGCATGAGAAACATAAGATTTTTCTGAGAAATATAGGCACTGGGTTGATTTATTAGTAATTAATGAAAATTTTAATTATTGTCTTATGTTATATAGATTGTTAATATAAGTTGTAGCTTTTAGCCAAAAGATGTAACATTTCAATAGCATCTTTTAAGTATATATAATTAATTAAATTAATCATTATGTTTTGAAAGAATACTATGACTTTGAATGATCCTATTGTGTCAAAAGATGTGACACTTCAAATGCATTTTTTGAGGGCTAATGGTTTCATTGGTAAGGTTGTAACTCTTCAAATGAGTTTTTTGAAAAGTTATAAATAAGGCTAATTTCAAGAAGTTAAATTCATTCAAAACAACTTTGCCTTCATCATTTCCTTTCCTAAATAGTGAGATCTTGGAAAATCACGTTTTTCCTAAGTCGTGATCTTCGGTTGTATCCTGGGAGAGATCGCATAAAACCCTCTTAGGAGATCTTTGTGATAGGGCGCGTAAATCTCTCTAAGGACAACGGTAACGTGCCTCCGATTTGTTCTTTTCAATTCCTAAACTTTGTGTTTTTCTAACAATCTTAGAGAGATATAATGGCATCTGACACGAACGCCGTCCTTAGAGTCATGAATCAAGACTTTGTGAAACTTGAGAGGTTTAATGGAACCAATTTCACAAGATGGAAGGATAAGATGTTGTTCTTACTTTCGGTGTTGAACATTGCGTATGTTTTTTATCCTATGACGCCATCCCTTATCGAACCGAAGTAAGATGCAAGTATAAAAGAAAAGGCAACCTTTGAGAGTAAGAAGAAGAAGCGGACAGATGATGAATTCACGTGTCGTGGGCATATCCTCAACACTCTTTCTGATCAGCTTTATGATCTTTATATGTCAATCCAATCTCCTGTTGAAATATGGAAAGCTCTAGAAGAAAAATACAATACCGACAGACAAGGTATGGATAAATTTATTATGTTAAAGTTCTTTGAATTTAATATGTTTGATAGTGTTCCTGTGTTGGATCAAGTACATGAATTGCAAGTGCTTGTGAATAAACTCCGTGATCTCAAAATAGTGATTCCAGAATTACTCCAAGTGGGGGCGATTATATCAAAATTGCCTCCTTGTTGGAATGATTACCGAAAAAAGTTACTGCATATGGCTGAAGAATTTACAGTTGAGAAGTTGCAAAGGCATATTCGCATAGAAGAGGAGACACGGAAGCGAGATGCGATACATGTTCCTAATAGTTCTAAAGTGAACTATATTGAAAATGGCAATAAGCATCGAAAGGGAAAGCGTAAAACCTGCGATGATGATAGCCAAAAGAAGAAGATTCGCAAGTGTTACAATTGTAAGAAAAAGGGACACTATGCTAAAAAATGTCGACTTCCTAAGAGGTCTAAACTATCCAAGGACTCGGGTAATGTGGTGACTAACATACAAGAAAGTAATGATCTTGTGGCCATGATTACTGAGGGTATGGAGAATCTTCGTATTGGAATGGTTACTGAATTAAACATGGCAACAATTGTGAAATCCAATGAATGGTGGTTAGATTTTGGAGCTACTGTGCATGTGTGCAACAATCGTGAAATTTTTAAAAGTTATGAAGAAGTTGCTGGTCGGGAAGTCATCATGGGAAATGGAAATTCAACCAAAGTACTCGGTGTTGGCACACTTGATCTTCACTTCACATCCGGGAAAAGGCTTTCTCTTGTGAATGTTCTTCATGTTCCAGAAATTAAAAATAATCTTGTTTCTTTTAGTCTATTATGTAAGAGAGGATTCAAAATTGTTTTAGAGTCCGATAAAGTTGTAATTCTTAAGGGGGACATGTATGTTGCTAAAGGTTATTGTACCGATGGCATGTTTAAATTAAGCATTAATAAAGATTTTAATTCTTCTTATATTGTGGATTCTTGTGATGTTTGGCATGCTAGATTAGGCCATTTAAATTTTAATTCCATGAAATATATGCATAAAAAAGGTTATATTTCTATTAACGAGTTTGATGTGAAAAACAAATGTGAAATTTGTATTCAAGCTAAAATTACTAGAAAACCTTTTCCTAAGTCAGAACGTAAAACTGAAATTCTAGAACTTATTCACTCTGATATATGTGAACTTAATGGTGTTCTTACTAGAGGAGGGAAAAGATATTTTATCACATTTATTGATGATTGTTCTAGATTTACGTATGTTTATTTGTTAAGACATAAAGATGAAGCATTTAGTGTATTCAAACTTTATAAAACTGAAGTTGAAACTATGCATGAAAAGAAAATAAAAGCTTTAAGAAGTGACCGTGGAGGTGAGTATTTCTCAACTGATTTTAATATGTTTTGTGAAGAAAATGGTATCATACATGAGTGTTCTGCTCCATATACACCACAACAAAATGGTGTAGCCGAAAGGAAAAACCGTACATTAGTTGATATGGTTAATTCATTGCTACTAAATGCCAATTTATCATTAAATTTGTGGGGTGAAGCACTCTTGACTTCATGTTATATTTTAAATCGTATCCCTTCTAAAAAGTTAAAGGTTTCTCCATATGAAATTTGGAAAAAGAGAAAACCTAATCTGAATTATTTCAAAGTGTGGGGGTGTGTTGCTTATTATCGTGTGTACGATAATAAAAGAACCAAATTAGGGCCTAGAGCGGTGAAGGGTATTTTTTTAGGATATGCTTCTCACTCAAAAGCCTACCGTGTATTAGATTTAGCATCTAATACTGTAGTTGAAACTCATGATGTTGTATTCATTGAAAATAAATTTCTTCGTGATTTAACATCGGGTGACGCAACTCCCACACAAGTAATTAAAACAAATGACGCTGATATCTTTGATAAGAAAATAGATGCGGAAATAATTACAGAACCTAGAAGAAGTAAACGTGTCAGAAAAGGAAAAGATTTTGGTCCCGACTTTATTACTTCTGTCGAGTTCACCTATATTGTGGAAGGAACTTGTGAGTTTGTAATTAATAAAATTCCTATCATACTAAGTGTTGATCATGACCCACAAACATATAAAGAAGCAATGGCTTCTAGGGATGCTGCTTTTTGGAGGAAAGCAATAAATGATGAAATAGATTCAATTATATCGAATAACACTTGGGTTTTAGTGGACCTACCTCCAGGATCTAAGGCAATTGGATGTAAATGGGTATTTAGAAGAAAATATAGTACGGATGGAACATTACAAACCTTCAAAGCTAGGTTAGTGGCTAAAGGATTTAAGCAAAAGGAAGGCATAGATTATTTTGATACTTATGCTCCAGTTGCTCGTATGACTTCTATTCGAGTTCTTATGGCTATAGCGTCCATTTATTAGCTGTACATGCATCAAATGGATGTTAAAACCGCATTTTTGAACGGTGATCTCAATGAAGAAATATACATGGAACAACCTGAAGGATTTGTCCTACCTGGCAATGAGAAGAAAGTTTGCAAATTGGTTAAGTCTTTGTACGGACTAAAACAAGCGCCTAAACAGTGGCATGAAAAGTTCGATTCCATAATTCTAAAATATGGTTTTAAATATAATAGTGCTGATAAGTGTATCTACTCCAAATTCGTTGAGAATTATGGTGTTATCATTTGTCTATACGTTGATGATCTATTAATTTTTGGAACGAATTTGGAAGGTATTAGTGATACAAAAAAAAATATCTAACTTCTCAATTCAAAATGAAGGATTTGGGTGAAGTAGATACAATTCTTGGAATTAAAGTGCGAAGAAATAGTGGGGGTATTATATTGAGTCAAAGTCATTATGTCGAAAAGATACTAGATAAGTTCAAGCATCTTAAATTTAAGGAATGTAAGACTCCTTATGACCCTCAAGTTAAGCTAGTTGAGAATCCTAATAGAGCTATTGCACAATTAGAATATGCTAGTGCCATAGGATGTCCCATGTATGTCTCGCACTGTACAAGACCATATATAGCATTTGCTGTATGCAAATTAGCTAGATTTACGAGTAAGCCTAGTACAGAGCATTGGAAGGGAATAACTAGAGTGTTTGGATATTTGAAACGAACAAGCAATTTAAGTTTGCATTATAGTGATTTCCCTAGTGTGCTCGAAGGCTATATAGATGCAAGTTGGATCACTAGTGCAAGTGATCAGAGTTCGACTTCTGGATGGATTTTTACCATAGCTGGAGGTGCTATTAGTTGGGCATCCAAGAAGCAAACTTGCATCTCGCATTCAACAATGGAGGCTGAGTTTATAGCCTTAGCGGCAGCCGGTAAAAAGGCTGAATGGCTAAGAAATCTATTAATGGAGATAGATCTGTGGCCGCAACCTGTGTCTCCAATTACTATTTATTGTGATAGTGAGTCGACTATGTCGCGTGCCCATAATAAAGTTTATAATGGAAAGTCTAGACACATTGGGCTTAGACATGAATATGTCGGACAATTAATTAATGATGGAGTGATAGCCATCATCTTTGTGAGAACTAATAACAATTTAGAGGATCCATTAACAAAAGCATTGTCCCGAGATAAAATAATTGAAAATACAACCAAAATAGGTTTAAAACTCTTATAATTGATGACAATGGGAACCCTACCTCATTCTAGCACATCACTAATTTCGAGGTTCAAAGGGTAAGAACGAGTTGTTATCAATTGACGGTACACGAGTACCATAGTTAACTAAGGATGAGATATAGTTAAAATATCTCTTAATGGGTAGATCATGTGTTGGTTTTGATCCCACCTAAGTAAGTATAGAAGTGGAGCCGCTTCTAACAAGAGTTAAGAGTGTATCTCTTGGAAATACTTATGATTCCAGGATGAGCACATGGTCGTATTAAAGTGCTACCAATATATATATCTCTTTAATTAGGAGGGTATGAGTGTGTGTGTTTGTTCTCTTGTCGAGGCATACAGGATAATTGGTTCAAGCAAGCTGGCTACCAGTTTTCTGTTTCGATTTTGAGAGCCTACATTAAAAAATGGTTCAAATCTAGCGATACCATTCTTTATGCGCACTCATATTATTTTAAGACATGTGATTGTAAATATTAACAATCTAGTGGGGGAATGTTATATAGATTGTTAATATAAGTTGTAGCTTTTAGCCAAAAGATGTAACATTTCAATAGCATCTTTTAAGTATATATAATTAATTAAATTAATCATTATGTTTTGAAAGAATGCTATGACTTTGAATGGTCCTATAAGATGTGACACTTCAAATGCATCTTTTGAGAGCTAATGGTTTCATTGGTAAGGTCGTAACTCTTCAAATGAGTTTTTTGAAAAGTTATAAATAAGGCTAATTTCAAGAAGTTAAATTCATTCAAAACAACTTTGTCTTCATCATTTCCTTTCCTAAATAGTGAGATCTTGGAAAATCATGTTTTTCCTAAGTCGTGATCTTCGGTTGTATCCTGGGAGAGATCGCATAAAACCCTCTTAGGAGATCTTTGTGATAGGGCGCGTAAATCTCTCTAAGGATAGCAGTAACGTGCCTCCGATTTGTTCTTTTCAATTCCTAAACTTTGTGTTTTTCTAACAATCTTATCAATTGGTTTAATTTTAAATTTTAAATTATATTATATTTAGCATACAAGCTGATTTAATTAGCAATTAATGGAATTTTTAATTATTGTCTTATCAGTTGATTTAATTTTTAATTTTTAATTATATTATATTTAATTTTTAAGTGAAAAGTGGCATTCTAAATAAAATAGTAAGGAAACATAAATATTAAGGGGCTGTTTGGTTTCCTGTATTTCAAATTACAATGTAAGTATAATTACATGTAACTTAAATTACTGTATTTTAACTTACATCAAAATTGTTTGGTTTCCTGTAAATGAAAATGATGTATTTAATTTTCCACTGTTTGGTTTAATGTAAGTTTTTCTAGTAAAGTAAGTGGTGAGGTTACCCCTATTATCCATTTTTTATATATATTAGTAAATCTAGGGGTTTTCTGCAAAAGACACTTAGATTTTGGAAATTTTTGGTTAAAAAAAACACAAAGTTATGTAATTTTGCTTAAAGATCCTTTTAATAATTTTGATAAATTGAGGGGGTTTTCTGCAAAATGACATCAATTTTGGCAAGTTTGCAATGCACATACACCCTTCAAAAAAATAAATATTATTTTTATTTTTTTGGGTTTTTTCTGCAAAAATATTACAAAGTTTGGCAATTTTGCAAAAAGACCCCTATAATAAATTTGGTAAATTGAGGGGTTATTTTAACCAAATGCTTTTACCGCATTTCAACTCACGGCCAATTTGTCCGTGAGTTGAAATGCAACAAAAGTAGCTTGAGATGTAAAACAAGTTACATGTAAGTGGGCCTTTTATAGCAAACCAAACACCAAAAAAGTAAAATTTACATGTAAAACAAGTTCCTTCACTGCTACTTACAGGTAACCAAACAGCCCCTAAATAGTATGGGAAACAGTATTTTTAAAAAAGAAAAATTATAGAGAGATTTTGTAGAAGAAGAAAGAAGCACGTGGCGAGTTCTAGAGTGATCTCTTAGATTTAGTAATTTCTTTTAAAATGGGGTTTTATTAGTAATTAATAAAAACTTTAGTTATTGCGTTGGTTTTATTTTAAAGTTTAAATTAAGTATATTTAATTCACAGTTTGAAAACAGAGAATTGGTTTTATTTTAAATTTTAAATTAACTATATTTAATTCACAGTATTGGAAACGGATATTGGTTTTATTTTAAATTTCAAATTATACTATATTAATGCATCGAAAACACGGGTGTTGGTATTATTTTAAATTTAAAATTATACTGTATTTAATTCATAATATTGGAAATGTAGGTGAGTACAGAAAAGTTAGACAATATTTAAAAGAAAATTAAACCATTGATCCAACGGCTGTGATCCAGTCGTGCCTAGACTAGTACGCGAGTCGTGCCGTACCGGCCCGTGGGCTGTGGGGAAGCAGCCCAGCATGCGGCCCGCACTAGGGCTGTGCCTAGGCATGACTCGAGTGCTACAGTTTCGGCACGGCCTGATTGACACCTCTACTTATATTGGTTTGTAATGTTTTGGATTAATTACATTTTTCGTCCCTGAAAATGATGTCATTGTTCACTTTTATCCTTGTTTTTTAAAAATGTTGTCTGATCGCTTGTGTATTGCGTATTACATTATATTTTGTCTCGGCGATGTGGCGACCAAGTGGCATACAAATCAAATACAGTTTTTTTTTTCTTTTTTTCCAGGTGGACGTATTTTTGTTTGTGTCATGACAGCTACCTGTATATGATCACGTGGCATTACTATGTGCCATGTCATCATTTTTTTTAAAAAAAATAGATTTTTGCATTTTTTTAAATTCATTATATATATAAATATATATATATAAATATATATATATATATATATATATATATATATATAATGCTGACATGGCATGTCATGTCAGCATGCCACGTCAGTTTTTTTTTGAAAAAATGGATTTTTGTATTTTTTTTTAAATATATATAAAAAATGCTAATGTGGCATGCCACGTAAGCATTTTTTTAAAAAAAATGGATTTTTGTATTTTTTTAAATCCATTTTTATATATATATAAAAATGGTGCCGTGGCATGCCATGTCAGCATGCCACGTCATTTTTTTGGAAAAATGGATTTTTGTTTCTTTTTTAAATCCATATATATATATATATATATATATATATATATATATATATATATATGCTGACGTGGCATGCCACATCAGTTTTTTTTTAAAAAAAATTATTTTTGCATTTTTAAAAATCTATTTTTCATATATATATTAAAAAAAATGTTGACGTGGCATGCCATGTCAGCATGCCATGTCATTTTTTTTTTGAAAAAATGGATTTTGCATTTAAATATAAAATTCCATTTTTATTTAAAATTAAAAAAAAATGCTTATGTGGCATGCCACACCAGCATCTGGAAAAAAAGAAAAATAAAATAAAAAATTGTATTTCATTGGTATGCCACTTGGCCGCCACATCAGCGTCAGGGACCAAAATAGAACAAAATACGCAATACACAAGGACTGTATTGAACATTTTTAAAATACAAGGATAAAAGTGAGCAATTACACCATTTTCAGGGACGAAAAGTGTAATTAATCCTAATGTTTTTTAATGGTTATGTTTTATTTGATCTACATGTGTAATATTAAGCTGAAAATTAGATGGTTAATTGATGATCATAGATTAAAAAAAAATTCGTATAAAACAACTAAATTGGAAGGACAAGTTTATTTATTTATTTATTTATTTATTTTTGATAAAGAGCTATATTACTTAGCTATTGCAAAATCCCTCAACATATGGAATTCATCTTGCATTCCTCTTGGTAGTTTCCTTAACTCTTTGAATTCTGCTTCTATGCATCTAGTTGAAGCTTTTTTTGCCTGCCTACCCATAAGGTTGTTTGCTTCTCTTGGCAGATGACCCATCTTCCAATTCTAATATGTTTTTGCGTTTCTCTAATGATCCTTCACTTCTCCAATCTGGGCTTCCTTTTCTTTCTTGGAGCATATTCATTATGCGAGAATTATCTTTGTTAATGATTCATATATCTTCTAGTCTCATCCCAACAACTCTAAGTATACCCTCCTTTATGGCCTCTACCTCTGCTTCGAAAGCCGAATTCACCTTGCATTTACTCGCCCCTGCCAAGAAAAAATGACATGTATTAGTAAATATTTCATATCCAACCCCTCCTCTATTGGTTCCAGTCCTCCAAGAACCATCTGTGAGTTGAATGTATCTATAGTGTTTCCTCTCCCAACAAAGTTTTCTTCCACCAAGGCTTTCTAGCTCATATTGCCAATCATGAGCTTCAAGTGTTAGATTAATGTTTGTTGTCCCTATCAAATCTGGTTTTAAGGTAGTATCTCTATAGAGTATATTGCATCTTGTTTTTAAAATTCGATACATTGTATTGGCAATTAGGCGCTCTTGGTTTATTATTTCCATTTTCCTAGGACTTCTCCTCTTCCTCCATAGCTAACTTTCCATCTGTAATGCCAAAATATCATTATCATAGTTAACCAGATAGCCTTTAGATTTAATAATACTCCAAACCTCTTGAGTCCACCTATATTCAGAGAAAATATGATTAATGTTTTCATAACTGAGTTTACAAATCGGACAGGGGTCATCCAATCCTATTCCCCTTTCAAACAACAACCCTCTTGTAGGCATCTTATCATGGAACACTTTCTAGAGAAAAATTTTGATCCTAGGTGTAACCCTTAGTTTCCGCAGTCTCCTTTATCCTTCCCATTGTGCTTCTTGTGTTTTGTGCCTATATTCATCATATACTACAGCAGTAAGGGGACCTCCCTTCAGTGCTTAGAGACTATCTCCATTCCTCCTGGCCCCACAGGAGCTTGTTGACTTTTTATCTAGTCTGCTAGCCATTGTGGGAACATCTCATACAATATCTTCATATCCTACTGTAGTTCAAGAACCAACTGGTTAATCTGCACATTAGTAGCATCATAATCCACATTGATAAATGTAGTCTTGAGTTGTATAGGTATATCAAACAACTATGGGTCTTGTAATACAAATTGCTTTTAAACTACAATTGACGGGTGATATGTTATTTTTTATCATAGTGGTAGCAGTGATGTGTCATCGATAAATGACCAGGATACATTAGTGTACTTTGTGGCATTCTAGATTCTAGGTTTCCTATATTTGTCCTACATTAATTGTACCCATATTTTTTTCCCTATTACTTAGGAGTTCAAGTGCATGTTTCGCTAACAATGTAGTTTTCACACCCTTCATATCCTTAATACCCAGTTCCCCCTTAGACTTTGGGCTAGTGGCAATTGCCTAGTTAATCCGATAAATCCTATTACTATATTTGTTATTCTTCCATATGAATTTCCTGATCAGCTTAAATATGCCCTCTAGGATGGTGTCTGGGATAGCATATGTGTTAAGGCCATATATAGGGAGTGACATTATAACTGCATTAATGAGTATAACCTTACCAGCTTGGGATAAATTTAATAACTTCCAATGAGCTAGCTTCCTATCAACTTTATCAATTAGGTGTCTAAAATAATACATAGGGAGTTTGTTTGGTGAAATCCAACAGCGTAGAAACTTGAAGGGAAAACATCCAATTTTTAGGTTAAGGATCTGTTTTATGGCCCTTCTAACTTTCTGATTCATCCAGATAGGGAGATACAATTCAGATTTACCCCGGTTTGCTCTTTTGACCAATTAGGGAAAAGTATATGCCCATACACATATTAATAGCTTTAGCATCTTTCCTAGAGACCCTACAATATAGGAGTTTGTTATCAACATACGATTTCCAGGGTGCCATTGACTTTAAGCTCTTGTTAAGTATATTGGTTAGCACTTGTGAGTCCATTATAAATATATAAGGTGATAACGGGTCCCCTTGTCTTATCCCTTTTTTTTTATTTGAACCATCTACCCACCCTACTATTAATTATGAATGCAAATGTTGGGGTTTCTATGAAAGCTCTAATCCAATCAATCCATATGTTCAGAAAATTCATCTTGTGGAGAACAGCAGTTACAGCATCCTAGCACAATATGTCATATACTTTCAATCTCCATATCCATTTTAATCATCATCATTGGTGGGGATTGGGTATTCTTTTCTAGGGAGTGAGCTATTTCTTGGGTTGTTAAGATGTTATCAAATATGCTCTTGCTAGGTACAAATGCATTTTTGTTCCCTACTGATTAAGCTCGGTATGATCCCTCTAACTCTATTTGTCAAATTTTTAGTGATAATTTTATAATTAACATTGCACAATGACATAGGCCTATGGTCTTTAATTGTATGAGGGTTCTCCTTCTTAGGCACTAAACAAATTATATGAGTTTGATTCCAACTCTTAGGGAGTATACGATGCTAAAAAATAAAAAATAAGCAATTACCTTAACTATAGAACCCCCTATCACATGTCAGTACTTAATAAAAAAATCTACATTGAAACTATTGGGGCCTTGACTCTTACCTCTTGTCATTGATGTTAAGGTTTTATAAATTTCAAACCTGGTGGTTAGTCTTCTAAGCTCCTCTCCTTGTTGCATGCTTAAAGCTGGTAAATCATCTTGAAGTGCACCGATGAGGTTCCACATGTCCCTTTTGCTCATGTCCTTTCTGCAAATTAGTGTAGAAGTTAATAAAAGATTCCTTAATTACATATGAGTCTGAGATTATAACACCTCTATCATCCCTAATGTGAGTAATTCTATTAATATTACTCCTATGACTTCTAGTAATGTTATGAAAGTACTTAGAGTTACAGTCCCCATCTTACATCCAAACTCTCCTAGACCTTTGCACCCATAGTTGGTTGACTTGCCAAAGCAATGCTTGGTGCTTGTTGTATAATACTCGAAGGTCTCTCTATGTAATATCATCCTTAACTAGCTGATAGTCTACTAGCTCTAACTTGGCAATAGCCTCCTTCGTGCTTCTGATCCTATTTTTTAAACTTTAATGTTGGTTCTACACTTCCTTCCTAAGTCTGTCCTTAGATTATGAAGTTTGTAGGTAATGTCATGCAATGGATTCTTATTTGACCTAGTTCTCCATATGTGTTTCCACACTCTGAAGGCATTCAGGCTGTGGTACATCCAACTATTTTCAAATCTTAAAGGTCTTGTCCCTCTGTTTTCCTGGAGAAAACATTGAAGAAATTGTGGATTGTGATCCGCCTGGCACTTGGGAAAAGTTTCTAGAGTATACACCTTCACTACTTCATTCTATAGTTTATTCGCTAGCATCTTATCCAATCTAGCCCACAAACTTGCCCCCCTTCTTGGTTATTACACCAAGTAAAAATATTTCCAGTGGTTTTAAGTTCAGATAAGCCATTATGTACGACAAAATCATTGAATAGTTTGCTTTTGTTACTTGGGTAGTGCATGTGTGTTAGATCCCATCTTTCCTTTATTGATCGTATGACATTAAAATCGCCTAAGGAATTTGGATACTTGAGAGCTTCATCAACTCCCTCCAAATCTCCCTCTATCTCTCTATGTTCTAATTGTTATATACAACTGATAGGAGCCACATTTTGTATATTAGTCAAAATAACTAAATGTAAAGCATACTTGGATATCACTATTGGAGTAATGTTGCTAGCGCTCTTCTTCCATAGTATCACTATACCCTTCGAGTACCCCACTGTCAGAATAGTCATCCAATCTCATTGTCTCCTAAACTTGTTACAAAACCTATGTATTCTAGCCTTATTGGCCCTAGTTTCTACTAAGCGGAGCATGGATAATTTTAGCGCATTTATTAAAAAAATATATATTAATTGTGTCCTTATCTGATAGTCCTCTACAGTTTCATAGTAGGATTTGCATTATAAGCATGATTAGTGTAAGGTCAAGCGTATCTCCCTTCTGGCTCAGTCCTCCCCTTCTTATGGATCTTCCCTTGATCAATCGAAGCTCTCTTGCTGGCTCTTTCTCCTCTTGGGCTACTCTGTTCTTCCATTTCCATGGAGTCACCAAGACTAGAAGGCTCATCAATATCCTCTATCTCTTCCTCTTGTGAAAGATCACTCTTGTTCTCCTTTAGTCTCCCTTTATTTTATTGACTAAAGAGACGTGTAGCACAAACCTTCAAAAGGAAAATTGGTAATTCATTCCTCTCACAAAGAGAGGGTGACGGGTTCGAATCTCATCTACAACGTGGTTATAGTGGCTTGTCCACATTTATAAAAAGAGAGAGAGAGAGAGAGAGAGAGAGAGAGAGAGATGTGTAGTTGATAGGCATCCCTAGAGATTAGGTTATTGGAGATAGAATCTTTTCTAGAAGGTTGATAATGCCCATCTGGCACTGATCCATATCCCCAAGACTTGAGTAATCTCTCACTACCACATGGCTCCATGGTCCTCTCAATAATGAGCCCTAGCTTTCCCGAGAAGGCTTTGGAAATCTCTCTTGGGAGACCACTCCCCTCTCTATCTTTCTCATCATCGACGCCCTCTTAGGACTTGTAAATTATCAGCGAAAGGAACACATTTGTCCAGTTCCTCTTGAAACTCGGTTTGACTTAGAGTGCGCCCCACGCCACTTCCTCGTCTCGAGGAGATGACATCATCACCTCGTCCTGAGGATAACACATTGCCTCCACACCCTGTCCTCTCCTATGACTCGAGTGCGCCATGTGGTTGTCTGCCTGTTAGCTTATCAAAAGGTGGAGAAGTTGTGGGTCTTTATGATTCTTCCACGTGATCCTCTGTTGGTCACGTGATTCCTAGTCTCCCTGAGCTCTATTCACTGCCAATCTTCCCTGGCCTTGCCACTGATGAACCACTAACTAGGGCCGGAACTCTTGCTCCTCATGTTTTCTCCCTTCCAAGTCATCTTCCCTAGCCATGCCTTGCTTCGACCTTGTATTTCGGCGAGGCTTACTGGCTTCCTTTACCAGTGCCTTCTTCCCTTTCGAGTCGATCTACACCGGTCTGGTTCCATCTCTACACTCGCTGCTTCCAATTGCCTGAGCTTCGCATGCCTCTGCCATGTGCCACCACACCACATCTACAACAAAACACTAGAAGGTTCCCATAAAGTATAGCCACAAAGATTTCTGAAACCGAAGAGCTTACCCAAATACCCCTCTTCAGAGGTTGAGTATAGGTTAAGCTTAACACATACCTTGGCATATTTTTCCCGGTTTATAGGAAGTGTTGTTTCGTCTATCTTAACCACTCGCCCGAAGAAGGATGGTACCAACTCTCAGGCCTCCGGGGTCCAATATTCAGTCGTTAAGTGGTGTGGTTGTACCTATAATATAGCTGAAAAGAGCTTTTCAAACGATAGTTGCAAGTGCTCTCGCCATCGTATCAAGTGGAGAATAAGGTCATTTATCGTACATAATCCCTCAGAGAGTAAGGTCTCAACCATAGAACTCGAAGAGCAGTGGATTTGGAAGAAGCCATTAGGCATGCGTATAAGCAAGAAGTCCCCAAGGCCACCCCACAACCTGGAGAAAGTCTCTCTAGAGTTCCCAACAGAGGGAGACTTACCAAACAACTTACCATACAAGCAGTTTCGCATCGTCTCCTGAGCTTTGGTAATGACGTCATCCTCGAGGAACACAATGTCTTACACACTAGCTTTCAATCTCTCTAGTATTAGCCCTAGGATAGAACAACCTCCTAGCTTTTGATGATGCTAGTCCAGGATTGCTCTCCCAAGCCGCTTCCATGGTTGTGATATCCATCAAGGACCTGTAGAGAAGAGTCAACACACCTTATTGGGAAGGAGACATTCGAGGGGCCAAATCTCTCGCTAGGATCCACATTTATTGAGGAGCGAGGTCTCCCAAACACTGGAGGCCCGTCCCTACTCACTATGGCAAGGTAAAAGGATTGTATAGAATGGTTACACCACATCAACCTATGCCCCCCTCTAATCAAAGATTGCTACATCAGTTTCATTTTTTTACACTTTATTCGTTTCATCTCATCATCACTTTCATTATCACTTTATTTGTTTGACATGGGGATAACCCACTTGGGGTTATCCCAACACAATTCCCAATAAAAAGTTTTTCCCACTAAAATCTTTAATTAAGATTTAAAAATGTAATAATGGGTCACCCACCAATACATAGAAGACAGATCACTATCTTATCATTAACACCTTTGGTTTAAAATTTCTCTCCAAAAAAATTCAAAATTTTTTAAAAGTTATTCTTATCCCTAAGTGGGATATCCCCCAACCAAACACATCCCTGGCGTGCCCTTCGCTGGCCGCCATGATGCTCATGTTGGATGCCTCTCCGGTGCCTCTCACCGGATGTCGGCAGTTATGCCCCTCTCCCTCCATGCCTTCTCCCACCCCGATGCCCTCTCCCTCTTGCCTCCTTGTCTCCGATGTTGTTGTCCTTCCCCTGATCTTCTTCCTGACTTCCTCTCCGGCCCTGGTTATGCCCTATCTCGTAGTGAGATTTTGCCGGAGATGTGTGGTGAGAAAATGAAGAGTGACGGATTTTAGTTTGCTGCGGTGATGGCTTGCAGTAGTGTTTTGAGGATCAATGCTCGGATGAGGAGTTTAACTGAAGTGTCTATTGTTCTTGTTTCTAAATGTATGGTTATTGGTTTCTTGAATGTGATCTTCCTATAATGTATCTATGTAGAAGAGTGCTTTATGTCCAAGATGGGAGGCCAAAGGTGAGGAGAGTATTCTTTTCAAAGAGGATGGTGGTATACTGGTGTGTTTTACAACGAGGATGGTGTTTTTTACACAATGAATGTATTTTACTGCACTTTGGCCTTTTCCATTTTTGCAGAACATGTATTTTACAACAAAATTCAAGACAATATGAAACTCAAAATTTTCATTTATGTAGAGATGCTTTTCATCCAAAGAGTGAACAACAAAATTCAATACAACATAAAACTCAAAATTTCCATTTCTGTAGAGATGACTATCTCCATCCAAAGAATGAATAATAAAACTTAATACAAAATGAAACTGATATCTTCATATCAACACTCTTCACCCAAAGATTGAACAACCAAATTAAATTTAATACAAAATGAAACAAAAATCTTTCATTTTTGCAGAGATGTTACTCTTCATCCAAAAATTGAACAACAAAATTCAATATAAAATGAAATTGAAATCTTTCATTGTTGTCACATGATCTCCCATCAATTTTTTTGAGGTTCCAAAGCACTAAGTAGTCCTATACATAAAAGGTATATATTATGCAATTAGGCAAATTCCAAAATAGTGAATAAAGCAATGTTAAACTATAAGTAAAAACACCATGTTTAATTACCTAATTAATGCATGGAGATGGGTCATTCTCTTCCATCATTCTTGTATAACCCATGTTAGCTTGAAGATTGAACCCCCAAGTTGGAGAAAAACCCTATATAGAACTTATATTAAATTGAAAATTGAACCCAAAGTGCAATAAGGAAAAGAGAAATTGTAGAAAAGAGCCTAAAAAAAAGAAAAATATTGAAATTGGTTATGAGCACCAATGAAATTGACCTATTTATATTTTAAAATTTGGTAAGAACATGTCAACATAATTGAAGAGCAACATATGTTAACCTATTTAACGAAAGAAAAGGAAGGAAAAAACCTTATTATGGGGGTTTTGATTTAATTAGTGGCACTTGAAAACCTTGAAATAAAGGATAAACATAATTTTGTAGAGGAAACATCCCAAGAGAATCTCCATTTGTAAATGATTTGCTTTCTAGCAGTTTACAAAAAAAAAAAAAAAAAAAAAAAAAAAGTTAATAGATGTAAGATTAAAGAAGAGGTAATACAAGTCAGAATATAGTAAGACAAGTTGATGATAAAACATTAGAAAAATAAAGTAGATTCAAACACACCTGGTATATTCTCTTTTTCTTTTGAATTTTGGGAGCTATCTACTTTGTTTTTATTCTTCTTTTGGCTCTTCTCCAATTGACTTTTCATTTGACAACTTCTTGAACCTTTTGTTCTGTAGGTACAGGATCAAGCACGTGGTTCTCATGAATTGAATAGTGGACATCCTTATTACCACCATCACTAACATCTATTTGAATGACTTTTTGTTTATAATTTCCCAATTCTTTGACATATTTCAAAGTTGTCATTTCTTTCTCAACTAGTTGTAATGCCTCCATCAATTTGTCTTTAACAATTTTAGTACATTGAGGAGTTGATGAACTTTTATCAAAAAGGTTGTAACCAATGTGATTCTACTCACTAAGTCGTAACAAGCGAGTTGATTTTTCTTCATTCACTGATCCAAGACTTAAATCACTTTCAAACATTGACTTTGCTCTTTTTGTCCATCTCTTCATTATATATGGTTCATGTATCTCTTTCACATTATGCATGATAAGTACTCGTAGAGCATGACGATATAACAATCCAAGAGTTTCAAACATATTGCAACTACAAGAGATGTCACCATTTGAAGGTGAAAACTTCACAAAGTAAATTCTTTCATGCCCTTTATCAGTTAATTGATATAAAGAAATATTTTCATCACTAGCTCCTTTAACACAATTCAATCCAATGTTGCCCATCAACTCTTCTTCAAACCTCTTGAACATAGTAAAAGTATAAACATTGGAAGTATGTTTCAAAATCCCACGACCATAAACTTTGCATGGTGCTCCATTTCTACATCGAAAATCTTGATTTAATTCTTATTGATGAAATTCTTTTGCCTTTTCCTCATACTGTTGTATAACTTGAATGAGAGACATAGACAAATTCATAATCTAATGTGATACGGGGTAAAATGGTCAAGCCTATGAGACGCCGACACGTGGCACATCCAAGACCAAGCCAACACTACGAAGACCAAGTCAAAGACTTAAGGGCTAAGTCATGAAGACCAAAGTCCAAAACTTAATGGCCAAGTTATGAAAGGCTAAAGGCGATGGAAGCTGAAGGCGATGGAGGGCTAACAACTTATAAATAGAGAAGTTCTTGGACCAAAGGAGGGAGGCCTCAAGAGACTCTATTTCTTTCTCTCACAAAAGAAGGACATCTCTCTCTCTCTCCAAGCCTCCAAGAAAAGAAGAGCAACCCTCAGGAAAGAAGAGCAAATCTTAGTGAATCTTTTCTCTTTCTTGGTCAAGATTAATTCTGACCCCAAGGTCAATTCCGACCCCAAGATTAATTCCGACCCCAAGGTCAATTCCGACCTCAAGGTTAATTCCGACCCCAAGGTCAATTCCGACTCCAAGATTAATTCCGACCCCAAGGTCAATTCCGACCTTGACCTTGACCCCAAGGTTAATTCCGACCCCAAGATTTATTCCGACTCCAAGGTCAATTCCGACCCCAAGATTAATTCCGACCTCAAGGTTAATTCCGACCCCAAGGTTAATTCCGACCCTAAGTTACTTCAGACCCCAAGTATGCCAAGTCAATTCCGACCCAAGTCAAATCCGACCCGACCGAATGGAGTGCTCCAAATCCGATCATCTTCAAGGCCAAGCCAAATTGCACTCCCTCTCTGCTGAATTCCGGTGATGTATATTCCAGTCTTCTTTTATTTCTCACGGCGAGGCTTCTAGGTAAGCCGCCCTCTCTGGTTTTTCTAAATTGTTGTATTCCTCTCCAAGAGGACCCTAAATATTGTGCCCAACTTATGCATAGTGAATTGCCTCCTCAGTGAGGCCCGTGGTTTTTTCCCCAGATTTATGGGGCTTTCCACGTAAAATAGGCATGTCTTATATTTCTGTCTTGAATAATTAACTCTCCTACGATCTGAGTCCCTTAAATATAAATTCTTAACAGTTCGGCTAGATCGGTGTCGATCCTAATGGCGATACCGGTTTTTAGCCGTAACATAATGTAATATGTTGTTCATACTTTCACTCCTTTGAGTGGATTTTGTCCTAGCTGAAAAAACATCCGTGCTAAAGACAGGGCACCATTTTGCTCGAAGTTCATATAATCTCTTAAGCCAAGAATGATCTTCAACTTCAAACTTCTCAATCATAACAACCAATCAGATTAAACTCTGCTTCAGTTTCACATCCATAGAAGCATTTGTTAAATTGTGCTTTAAACTCAAAATTTGCAAAACAACTAGCAAGATGTTGTTTGCCATTATTGGAAATATGCCATATACACAGTTTATGAGATGACTCTGGAAACACCATCTCTATTGCTTTCATCATTGCTTGATCTTGATCAGTGAAAATGCTTTTCTATTGTTGGTATCCCATGGATTCTAAAAGTGTTTCAAATAACAAGACAAATGAATCAATGGTCTCATATGATAAAAAAGCACAACCAAACAATACGTTATTCCAATGATTGTTGATTCCCACAAATGGAGCACAAACCAAATTATACTTGTTTGCTCTATATGTTGTATCAAACAAGAATATCTCTAAAGCAATCATGATACAATTTTGATCTTCTATCCCTTCAAAAGAAATTTGCTTGCCGATTATTTTGATCTACTTGGACTGAATAAAAAAAACATTGGGTCTTTAGCCTGCTTATACTTAATTCCCACAAATGGAGCACAAACCAAATTATACTTGTTTGTTCTACATGTTGTATCAAACAAGAATATCTCTAAAGCAATCATGATACAATTTTGATCTTCTATCCCTTCAAAAGAAATTTGCTAGCCGATTATTTTGATCTACTTGGACTGAATAAAAAAAAACATTAGGTCTTTAGCCTGCTTATACTTAAAAAAATTGATAATGCTTTTGTGCATCCCTTGCTTCAATCAATTTATCTCTTTCAATTCTCAAGAAATTATGACAATCTCGCTTTGTAAAATTGATATTGTCAAATTCAATCTCTTTCTTAGAAAAGAATATGAATTTGTTTGTTTGACGCACGCAGCAACCATTGAAAGAAGAACATTGGTATGCCCTTTTAATATTTTTCTTCCTGATCTTAAATTGATTCTGTCCTCTGAAGTTGCTAGCTCATGATTATGCTGATTGTTGAAATAAGAAACCATCAAAACACCATTTCTATAGTAAAACGAATTTTAGCTTCACAACTTGTCCTTATCCCTAAACGATTAAATTTTCTCACTTTACCAACACCATCATGTTCAAGGTACCCAGCTTTTGAGCATAAAAATTCACGTTGCCTTAAAGGTTCATCCAAACTTCGACGCTTGTTACCTTTTCGAACACTAAACCCCTTTCTCAAAGCATATTGATTGTAAAGATCATAAGCTTCTTCTTCATAATACACTTTCATTCCAACTTTAATTTCATAAAAAATGTCATTCGAATGCACTGCCAATGGAACTATTTTTCCTTTCTCTATCTCCATAATATAAGTTTTGTGGATTAACTAAATCCAATAGAAATTTTTTGATAAAAAGTAAAATCAAATTTTGCTCAATTGGCGATTTTACAATACAAGAATAGAAAATATTGGACAAAAAATTGTTAAGTCAACCTGATCAATACAATGATGAAACAAAAATGAAAAAGTAAAGTACCTGAGAATTTTGCAAGCTCTATATTCAGAAGAAGGAGAAGAGATGGAGAGATCCCAACAGCAAAGGAGATGGAAAGAACCCCAAGGGAGAACATTACTTGAAAATTAATTGAGTTGAGTTTAAGTGGTCAGTCATGCGGGAAACCACAATTTTCAAAAGTCAAAATAAATTTGAAAAAACAGTTTGAAAATAAGGCGCTGGAGAGGAAAGACAAGCCAGGAGCCACTCCATGAGTTTGAGAACCATAAGGTCATTGGAGAGAGAAGTGGGTGAAGCTGGACCAAGGGAGAAACTCAAAAATCAGAGTCAAAGACACAGGAGATGAGGGAAAGGGCATCGAGACGGGGGAATGCATTGAGGGAGAGAGGCACAACTGCCGGTATCCGGAGAGAGGCACCTGAGAGGCGTCTGGTATGAGCATCAGGATGGCCAGCAAAGGGCACACTTTAATCTTGTAATGTTTTATTTTAAAAGTTGAAATGAAAGTAAGGATGAGATGGAACAAATGAAGTGTTAAAAAAAAAATGATGTGATAGCCTCTGATTGGAGGGGGACATATGTTAAAATGTGATGTGACCATTCTATATAATCCCCCTCCTGTGGCAAGTGGGGTAGGTTAGTTCTTTGGAATATGAAAGGGCTCTAGCCTCGATGTTGTCTCTCGGAAACATGAAAGGTCTAGATCTCAGGAACACTAGAGATGCTACCTAGTTGGCAAGAATGAGTGTATTTGATAATATTGAAAATGAGAGACTCACCCATGGAAACAAATAGGGGTGGGCATAGATCGGATCTGATCAGATTTGGAGATAAAAATAATTCGATCCAACGTCATCCAAATCCAACTAATTCGGTTCGGATTCAAATTTTCGGATCGTACAATTCGACTTTCGACTTTTGTAATTCAAATCAATATACCACCATCAAGACATACGAATAAGCGAATAAAATTAAATTCTGTAGAATAAAAATATATACGACTTGTAGTAGCTACAATGAAATTAATGGCATCCCATCATCAAACCACAAAATACATAGTGTTCATTTCACATAAATAGCACTATAACCACATGTGTTTGCATGATTAACACTTGTAGCAAGATGTTTGCATGATGAACTCTTCGAGCAAGATAAACTTCTTCAGTTCCAGAGAGTTTTCAAAAAGTGGTGTAGGCCTAAAACCAACAAAACTAGCTAAAAACAGGGGCCGAGCAAATGTATACACCAAATTGTAGCAAACATATCATGATTTTCACAATATAAAATAAATTCCTAACTTACTTGACTCAAATCTGAACATCAAGGGCTACAACATTAGATTAATTATATTATATTAGTAAAATATAATATAATTAATATTATTTCAGATCGGTTCGGATTTTATGAAGCAAAATCCATGAACCGATCCATTAAAATTCAGATCAGTTTTGTTTGGATCTTGGATTTTGACTTTTTTAGTAAATTTTGATTTTTTTATATTTTTTTCGGTTCGAATTGGATTGGTTCCTCGGTTTTTGGTTTAAAACGCCCACCCTTAGAAAAAACATAAAAACTTTGAGATGAATGGTTGAAAAGGAAATTTGCTCCGTAATTTATTATTTTAACATTTGCTTGAGATCAACGGTCCAGATTAACTAGCGAAATATAAGCGATGGATGTCTACGAAGGCAAACATACACTATAAATATCCCAATTCACCACTTCCCTCAATCCTAGGGTTTGTAGAAGCCCCTTTCTCTGTTTCTCCGATGGCGGACGAATCGGCATACGCTTCCCGCCATGACAACAAACGCAGGCTAGATGACTCTCCCACAGCGCCATGGCCGGCTCGCCGGCCCTCGGGATTCTCCTCGCCTCCCGCAGATGCCCAGTCGGCGACACCGCAGTCCTACAACAGCGTCCCTCCTCCGCCCGACGGGATCCAGCTCGCCAAGCAACGGGCTCAAGAGATCGCTGCGAAGCTCTTCAGTGAGGCCGGGGCCAAGCGCCCTAAGGTTGATAACGGCGCTGGGGATGAATCGGGCGACAAGGGTTTCGGCTCTGGGCCGTCTGGTATATACTTCTTCCTCTTGGATCCTTTGGATTGGTTGGATTTGATATGGAGATCTGATAATGCCTTCTCAGGGTTATTTGTTTTTATGATATTCTTGATCATCGAGTAATATGCCCATGATTTTAAGTGTTGTTTGGTAAATGGCTGACTATCTAGCTGAACCATTACTTTGCTTGTTGACCTTGTCATGATAGCTGTCCGAAACTGAGTTTTTTCCAGGATACTTAATGGGTAACAAGTCCTAATTTGCTGTAAAACCTTTTAATTTACTTTTTTGAGACATTCACCTTGTACTTTCTTGGATTTTATTGTTTACTGGTTAAATAATGACATGTCTCTCAAATAAAATTGAGTATTTACCTTCGTTGTCTTTTGTCACATTTGTTCTTTTGGAGGTCGTGAGTTAAGTCTTTGCATCTTTGATGGAAGGAGATGTTGAACCCTTTATGTGCATATCTGTTTCCATACTTGTGTGAAGAAATAGAAAATTTTGCTTATTTTGAGTGGGCTTGTACCTTTTCATATTTGTGTGAAGAAACAGAAAAGTTCGCTTATTTTGGGTGTCATGAGGTTCAATCCTTGATGATCTTGTCTGTTCAGAATAGTCTGCAAATCATATTAGTTGTCTTTCTTGTTTTGCAATACTATGATATGGATTCTTGTTGTCATTTGTTTGCGGGTCTTCTTAACTTGTTATTGAAACGTGGTTGATCCCAGGAATCTGTTTTATAAGGTCTATGAAAAGTCTTAGTTCTACTTAGGATATGTCTTCATACTATCATGTACCCTCCTCGAGCAAGGTTTTCGTTTCAGGGTTCTTTTGTTTATCTTCTAATTTATGCTCTGTAATGATAATTGTGTGATTGCTTCTATGACTCTTGACAATAAGAACTATTGCAATGCTTATTTCTTCAAAGAATAAAATGGTTTCATAGTTCTTTGTTGACTCATTATCTTGTGAAAAGAAATCTAAATAGTAACCATAGGGCAAGTAACTGTGTAAACCAGCAATTTATCTTGCAGTTTTGTTTGGTGTAGTATCATTTATGATATGCCCCTGCAATCACTTGAACACCCAATTCTCATTGCAAGCTGAAGTTTTTTCTGACTGGGTCACTACCCTTGTCCACCTACTTTTTCCAAATCAGTCATCTAATAATTTTTTTTTACAGTGAAACCTAAATGTCTCAACATGTATATAATATCTTGTCAAGAATTGCCTCATCTAGTGTCCCTGATACTTTTATTTCAGATTTTTTGCAAAAGCCAATGGGCCAGCAATTTGCCACACAAGGTGGTTTGACTTCCCCAGCATCGTTTCCTTCATATGGTTTTCAGAGTTCCAGCAAAAAGATTGAGATTCCAAACGGGAGGGTAATTTCTTTTGATCACACGTGTAGAGCGACAATTTTAATAGCTAATGAGTTTCTTTTCCTGCTGAACACACTTCATTACACTTTAGGTTGGTGTAATCATTGGCAAGGGTGGAGAAACGATTAAATATCTTCAACTTCAATCAGGAGCCAAAATTCAAGTAACCAGAGATGCAGATTCTGACCCTAGTTCACAGACCAGAAATGTAGAGCTCATGGGTACTGCTGAACAAATTAGCAAGGCTGAACAGCTAATTAAAGAAGTCATTGATGAGGTGCACTCATTGTCTTGTAAATCTTAATCATGTAATTAATTGCATTCTTAAGTTAAACACGTACTATGTACTAGTACTTATTTCTTGATGCTACTATTTACGACAGGCTGATGCCGGGGCCTCTGGTACAGCTTCTGCTCGAAAATATGGAGGTCCTCAAGTTGGTGTCGATCATTTTACTATGAAAGTTCCTAACAACAAGGTAAAAGTTGGAACACACTAGTCATTTGAGTATTGTTGCTTCCATTAGGAAATCATTCACCGGTGATATTGATTAATGCCTCGTTAGGTTGGTCTAATTATTGGTAAAGGTGGTGAAACAATAAAGAGTATGCAAGCCAAATCTGGAGCTCGTATTCAGGTTGGTGCTGGTTCTTCAAAACATCAATCGCTCTTTGAGGGTGTCATAAATTTGTGGATATAAATATTTTTTGGCATGACTGCTCTGTTTACTGTGATTGTAAATGATAGCTTACCACTTTTGCCCTCAACTTCACTGACATTCATGATCTTTTCTTACACTATTGACATCAAATAAATGAACTTTAATTGCTGACTTTGAGAAATGTTGTCAATTGTCACAGGCATCCTCCTGGGTGCTTGGCCTTCTTTGGTGTCTAGAGCAATGTGCGCCTTGCTTATTATAATGTATGCTTGCAGCTTTAGATTAATATGTCTACAAATTTAAGAAGTTACTAAAATGCTGGACAGATGTTTGGCTATATACCGAGGCATGCCACCTATGCCCAATTTAAAAGTCTTTATTTCTTTGCAGGAAACATTTTCATGCTGATGGATTAGCCATTTTAATTTAAGCACATCAAGGTCTATGCTTATAGTCTCATCTTTGCGCTGCTTATTTCTTGTTAGTGAACATTTTTTTGGATGTGTGCGTATGTGAGCACTTCATTTTTCCTATCATTGTTCTGTTTGGTGTCCTCAATGCATTTTATTAAAAATATACTTCCATTGTCTGTATTGAGATTTTCAGAATTTCTACAAATCATTATATAGACTGATGTCTGATATTATTAATGTATTGAATCTGTATTTCCTTTTACAGTTGATACCTTTGCATTTGCCACCTGGTGATACATCGACAGAAAGAAATTTACATATAGATGGTACTCCAGAACAGATTGAATCAGCAAAACAATTAGTCAGTGAAATCACAAGTGAGGTATGTACTTGCACGCAATTTCCTGTACTGGTTGTGATATACCGAACATTGCTTGTAGCCAAATTATTCTTGTTGTTGAATGGGGAAATTGCTTTGCACTGCTTATCATGAAAATCATCTAGCCTGAATATCTACTCTTTATGTAGTTTTTTTTTTTTAAATTTTAATTTTTTATACTTTTATGCATCAGTTCCTGTTCTTGTTTTTGTTCATCCAGACATGTATGGAATGCTTTAGCAAGAAACTCTGCAGTTTCATGCTAATTAATTTTCTTGAGGATTAAACTCTTATTTCTTACATGGGCTTTTAGTTTGTGGATTCTGTATGGTTTTCAGGATATGACTTCAGAGCGTAATTTGCAAATCCAGGTTAGTCATGATAGGCAGTTGTAGATGCAGGTGTTAAGAAACTAGTACAGAAATTCTAGGAAGATTGGTCACTGATATTTTTGATCTGTTCTTATTCTTGTGAAGAACTATTTTAGAGCTTGTGTAGGTGGGCCAACACGATCTGCTATATATATTCAAGGACTTTGTTGGTCTTTCTTGTCTTGGTGCTGGTATGGCCTTGAACCTTAATTTATGATGATTGTTAGTTGATTATTTGGAGATACCTGCTAGATTGATGCTGAATGGAAAATTATAGGATGACATTTGTTGTATTACAATTTTCTGCAATCTCTTTGCTAGTTTATGTGCAATTTTTATCTTAATGGTTGTTTCTGTGATGGGTTGGAATAAGTTGTTTTCCATTATTCAACTGTCTATAACATTTTATGGTCCATATTCTTCCTTTTCTCTTGTATTATCTTGTGTCTTTTTTCATGTTTGATCATGAAGTACAACTTTCTAACTTTGTAGCTGTCTTACTTTCTTTCCTATCTGGAGGACCTTTTCTTTATTTCTTTGATTTTGTTTATATGTTATAGATCTTGCCTAGGCTGCCTCTGTCATTCTTGTGCTTTTCATTACTTCATTGGACTGCATGCTTTTCTTTGGCATTAACATTGAGTTTTAAAGAGATGGGGGTATTGGTTCAAGTCAGAAATTGCCAATTTGATATTGTTAGTCGTTCTTTGAAACCTTTCTTAAATGCTGTGTAATTATTTTAAGCTTTAATGCTGGTAAAGAAGTGTATAAGTTGAAATTCTGATAAAATTAGCTCTCTCTTTTTTTTTTCTTTTGATTACAATGCAATCACTAGTTCAATGCCCATGTGTGATGATGCTTTGAGATTAATGGATGCATTTGTTTGGCCTTGTTATGCCTCATTTTGATTGGTTTCCCTGGCCTTCTTTCTTGAATACTTCCTTGTGGCATTTGTTTTATCCTTTAAAGTTATTTTTCTCTTTTTAAAATGCATGATTGGATATTATTTGTTATCCATTAACTCAAATCTTCCGTAGAGGTTGTAAATTGAAATGATCTCTGTTCTTGTGAAGGCTTAGAATTCTTCTGTTTCCTGATGTTGTTGAGCTTCTTGTATATATGTTTAATGCTAGGAAGCATCTATTTTGCTGATCTTGGAAACTATGCTTGAAATTTCTTCTTGAACGAGGGTATGTGATGGCTAAATACCAATCTTTTCCACAAAAAATCTTGAGGTTTCATTTTTAGTGATCTTTGGATAGCAGTACTCTAGTTTCTTCCAGAGAAATAAATTCTGGCAATCATGATACTGATTGAAATTTAGCTGTTATTTCTCTGATTTATGCCAGAGATTTTATTGATATATTTTTATTTTCTAGTCCACCTACTCTTCTGCTCCCACAAATTTTTTAGAACAATTCTCGAGTCTTTTGAGCAATGCTTTCCTTTTGCAAATATGCTTGTGATTAACTCCTATCTTTTATTATTTTATACTGTGATTGCTTCTAAAATGTTTTATGATTTGCTGATTATTGATATTCAAATCCCTATACTATTTGATGAGCACGGTCAGGCTTTTGATCATAGTTGGTGCTGATTTGGCATACATCTCTATGATAATATTATTTTTTAACTTCTAAGCTGTTCATGCCTTTGGATAATATCTTTGAATTGCTCAAGTTCACATGTATTTTGAGTGATAACTTCAGAAATTCTATATTCAATTGTTAATTAGATAAGCTTCCAGATTTGTAACTAGTTGTTATCAAGGATATATGATGCACAATGCCTAGTGATGGATGTTGCTAGCATTGTTTGTGTGATATTTTCTTTAGTGGCCTCCAGGATTCTTCAGATCTCTGCCTCCTTGTTTCATTCGGAGTTGCTATGTTTAATCTATCATTTATTTCCAGAATAAACTTGGCCAATGCAGTCATGATGTAGCCTTTAATATATTTCTTTCATTTTTCATTCATCTGAAGTTTGTCAGGAACATCCACTAATTATTAGCAAGTTTCTTGATGATCTCTCCAGACATGATTATTTTCTGCCTTCGATTTTTTACTCTCCCTGTCTTAGATTAATCACTAGATTAATCACTAGTTTAGTATATGGATGTTATCTTTTGCTCATTTACTGGTGTAGTCAGGCCTCCTTTTCTTCTGATGACACATGAGAATGCTATATGAATTGAGATATACTTGTCTAGGCCAAATATAGATTTGTGTTTAGCAGGGCCTTGTATATGGTTCAGTTTCAAAGTCTTTGTCTAGCCTATTGCGGCATTCTATTACTCCATATAGTTTTGGAGTGGAGAGTGGATGAGCATCTGCAAATGTAAACTTAACCAGTCCCTCTCTTGTGTGGTAAGTGGGTCATTTCCTTTTTATCAATGAATGCTTAATGTACTTGGATGCCACAATGAAAATTGCTGTTTAATGTTACTTGCACGTTGCTGTTCATTATCCTCCTACAGTCCTTCCTTCAGTTCATCTTTCTTTTTGGTTGTTGTCTATTTGATATTCTATTATTGAATGAATTCTATGCAGAATCGTGTCAAGAATCCATCAATGGGAGGTTATCCTCCACAGTATGGTGCTCCCCGAGCTCCAAGCTGGGGTCCACCAGGGCCACCCCCTATGCAGCAGCCTGGTTATGGTTACATGCAACCCGGAACTTACCCAGGACAGCCTCCTCAGTACGCGTCCCAATCCTCGTATGGTGGTTATCCACCTGCACCTACATCGGGAGGATACTCTTCTGGCTGGGATCAATCTTCTAATCCACCAGCTCAACAAACTACAGCGGGAAGCGGCTATGAGTATTACAATCAGGGGAACTCTTCTGCTCCTGCGGATAACAACAGTGGTTATAACTATGGGCAGCCACCTACCGCCTACAACTCTCAGGGGTCATATGGTGATGCTTACCCCCAGTCAGCTGGTGTTGGGCAACAACCAAACCAAGGGCAGGACAGCTATTCTGGTGGTTATCAAGCTCCTGCACCACAACCTGGATACTCTCAGCCAGTGTCGGGTGCACACCCTGGTTATGATCAACAAGGATATGGTTCCACCCCTGCTTATGGAGGGCCGCCTCCTAACCCAGCTTCCGATGGATCTGCTTCCACATATGGCACTCAGGGTGGAGCTTCTCATGTTCCTCCAGCTCATGTTCCGCCTGTTCAGCAATCAAGTGCCAACACAAGTGGGTTTCCTTCTGCACAAGCTGGATATGGCATTCCGCCACCTACTTCTCAAGCCGGATATGCTAGCCTGACTCCACAGAGTGGATCCGGGTCTTCAGGACCAGTGACACAGCCAAGCTATGCTCAGGGCCAGAGGCTCCCTTCTCAGGCAATTTATGGGCAAGGTCAACAGCTGCAGACAGCGCAAGCAGGCTACAGTGCTGGCACAACGCAACCGGGATATGGTCCACTTCCACCAGCGCAAGCTGGATATGCTCAAGATTCTGCCCACCCTCGACCCCCGGCTTCAGGCCTTGTGCATGGCGGTTCTCAGACAGGTTATGGTCAGCAACCGTCATATGGTGCACCACTTCAGAACCAGCCACCTTATGGTCAGCAACCATATGGTGATACCTACAGTGGTGGTGGATATTCCCAACCTCCTGCCTTCCCTAGTGAAAATGCTGCACATGGAACCTATGATACGCCCGCTGCTTCTTCCCAGCCTGCTTCAACTGGAGTTGCGAAAGCTTCCCCAAAGAGTTAAATGTCTCATCTGGTAAGTTACAATGTCAGCGTAAATCTTATGTTGTTTAACTTGAGTTGTTGGTTTTGCCTTCTAGAAGATTATAGTTGATAGAACTCTCTTTCAAGTTTACTTGTGCCTTTTCAATTATAGTTTCGTCCACTGACTTTCTTCTCATTATATGTCAATCCTATATGCTCTCAAAACATTGTTATTTGTGGATACTCATATTCCCGTTATTTATGAATTAATCTGGCACTTTGAATCACTAGCAGTAATCCCGCTGCAAAATTTCTTGTGTTAAATCAATATTTTCTTGTTTGTGGGAAGATTGTTTTCTTTGGTCAGATAGAATATGGCATCAGGTTGTTGGTGCCAATGGTGTTTCCAAGCCTCAGCACATTGTTGCTAGGCGTGTATATTTACTGAACTGTGCTTCTGAGTTAATTGGTTCTCTATTTTCATTTCAGTTGTACTTTCAGTTCCACTGTTAATTGCAGATGGTACTGTTGTCTGTTTAGTGAATCAGATTTGTTATGGAGTTCAAGCTGTTTTATTATTCTAAAATATATTTGTTCAGCTAAACAGGTTTGGTTTTGTTATAATGGTCTTTTGGTGTCTAATCATATCAATCCAAATATATATTTTTTTTGTTTAAATTTAAATTTAAATAGTTTTTTTAACTGAAGTCAAAATATTTGTGAAATGAACCTGGGTTATTTAACCAGCATCCTGCGATTAACCTCCCCCCCTCTTCCTCCTGCTCCTTTCTTTTCTAGCCCGCCTATGCAGAACTTGGAGAATCAAAGCATGTGCCTCAAGTGCACCACCTTTCTATGATACCAATATTGTGTGTTTATTTCTTTGTTGTGTGATTTAATTTATATTTCAGTTTTTTTTATCATGTTTATAACTTCCAGGGCTTGTATTATACTTGCTGTGTTATGTTGCATTTATATTGATTTCAATCAGTTGTTTTTTTTTATTAAAGTGGATAAACCACATTCTATTATTTGATAGCAAAATGAAGTTAGTACAAAAGGTGCTCATGATAAAGCGCCCCCAGTAGTTTCCCTGGGGTCCCTGGGTCCCTGGTTACATGATTTGAATCAGTTGTTGTCCACTGTTCTTTCTCATCTTTGTAAGTTGGAGGTTCATTTTGCAATGAGAATGGAATTAAATGTTTACACCTCCATTGTGCAATGAGTGCTTTTCAATTTCTTATTTTATTAATACTTTCTGAATGTCTTGAAGAAGTCATAGTTATCAGAATTGGACCGGACATTGAACGGTTCAAGGTCCCGAATCACCGGTTCACTGGTTCAATTGCTGGGTCAATATAAATATTAATAATAAATGAAGAGTTTTTTGCAGGTGTATCCTTGAATAATTTTGGAATTGCGTATTTACGCCTGAATAACTAGAGCTGTCAATTCGAGCCCAGCCCGCCCCGCCAACAAAAAAGGGTGGGTTGGGCTGGCCTTTTGTAGGCCCGCTTGGAGGTGGGCCTACACGGGCCAACCCACGGCGGGCCGCGGGTTGGGTTGGGCAGGGCGGGCTTTGGGCTAGCTAGCCCGCCCCTTAAAATATTAAAAAAAAATTAACTAAAAATAATAATATACTAATTCTAAAAATCTAAAAGACAAAGTAAATCCCTAATTCCCAATAACTTTGAAGTTAGAAAATTAGGAATTGTGTTATTTGTGTATTTGGAGCCTTCGACTTGTTGGATTTAATCATTTAAAGTAAATAAATGTGCATGATTTAGCCAATTATATTTGGCTTTGGAATGAGTGAAACTGGAGAAGTAAAGAAAAATTTACCAATAATTTTTTTTCAATAGCTCATCCATTTGAAAATTTGAATTTCCTCATTCAACAAATCTAAATTAAAAAAAAAAAATTTGGCGGCCCGCCCAACCCATAGCCCATGGCGGGTCGGGTTAAAATTTGGCATTTACTTGACCGCCCTTCACCGGCAAATGGCGGGTTTGTGAGCAGCCAAGCCCGTTATGACAGGTCTATGAATAACACATAATTGCATAAAAATTGTCGGCTAACAAACGGTAGATATGCAAAATGACCATTATATCCTTTGTATATATATCCCTGAAAAATTTGTTTCACTGTAGATTTAAAAAATACCCCTTTAACAATCTGAAATTTAAAATAATTAAAACATATAGATGGTTATTTTGGACATTTTTCAACCCTTAATCTAAGTTTTAACCATGGTTAAGATTATCTGGTTAATTTCTGTCAACGAACCTAACAATAGGGGCATATCCGTAATTTAACTTATTTTTTTTTAGGGGTATACAAGCGATTTTTTCAGAGTAAATATGTAATTCTGAAACTTTTGAGGGGTATATAACCAATTTCCCCTAAATTATAATATTATAAATAAATAATAAAATAGTATTTTAAATAATTTAATATTTGAAAAATAAAAAATACTAATATATTATAAAATATAAACAAATTACATATAACAAACTTTAAGTTTTTAACATACCAAAAAATAAAATTGAAAAAAAATAACATTAAAAGTCCACATAATATCAACACATCTATTCATTCCACAACTATCAACCATGTAACAACAAACTTCAAGTATGTAACAATGTAAAATACAAAAACTGAAATTTAAAAAATATATATATTAAAACTCCATAAAGTATCAACACATACATTTCAATCCACATAACAGCAAACTTTAAACTTTTAACATTCAAAAACTAAAATTAAAAATATACAACATCTATGTAACAACAAACTTCAAGTTTTTAATATATAAAAACTGAAGAAAAAAAAATTTAAAAATCCGCAACGGTGGACTGGAGATGAAGAAGCTTGGGCTTGAAATGCGGCCAAACCAAAAGCCCTCCCTTTTTTTTACTTTATTTTTTTACAGTTAAAATGATTGAAAAAATCTATTTTTTTTTATTATATAATAAGATATTAAGGGTAGTAATGTTATTTTGGGTTTAGGGTTTAGGTCTTTAAGGTACTGTTTGTTTAGGTGTAGTTTCAAATACATGGAATTGGAGTTACATTGTAATTGTAAATCTTTGTATTTGAAAATACAGAAGAGTCAAATACAGTGTTTGATTGGATGTAGTTTAAAGTGCTGGATTTGGAAAATATGTGTTTGGTTTGATGTATTTGGAGTGTTGGATTATGGAATCTTTGTATATGGTCACTCATGGTGAGGTTACCCCCACCCTAGGTGATTATTTGATTTTATTAATGATATAACCCCCTATTTTTTTTTAATTAATACATAATTAAATAACATACTCATCTTATGTTATTTTCTAAAAGAAAATTATTATTCAAAAATACATAGAAATGTATTTTGTTTAATATTATAATATATCTAGTATTATCAAATAATATTAAAATTAATAAGGATTATTTATAATAGGGGAAGCCTCATTTTTTGCAAATACTTAATTTCATCCATCTCCATTAACCATAGAAAATTAAGGGCAAATGAATTATTGGTCCCTGACACTGATTACCGGGGACCAACCCCTCCTACTATTTGCTACACCCCACCCAACACCACCCCAAGGACCCCATGGGATAAAACAAACAGTGTCAGGAACCTTGAATTAATTATCCTTAAAATTAAATATACATTATAATAATATATAAAGATATGTATTAATTTTAAATTATGGAATAAAACGAAATCCTTTCTCAATGCTAAAGATATATATTAATAATATATATTAATTTTAAAAAATATGCATTAATATATAAAGATATATAATATTTTTTAATATATATATATATATATATATATATATATAATTTAAAAAGAAAAATAAAATATAATATGTATATATATGTTAGTCTTTGAAATCGGGATGCAATCGTAACCGGCTTAACAATTGAATTTATAGAATTTAAATGGCTATCTTAGGAGAAAATCATCGAAATCTCATACATAAGAAGAGAGAAAGCAGATTTACGTGGAAAACCCCAGATAAGCGGGGAAAAAACCATGGGAGAGAAAGATTTCACTATCAATCAATGAGTTTACAGGCATTCTTACAGTTTCATCCATGACCCGAATTGGAAAGGGAGAGAAAGAAGCCCAAGGTTGAGATCCAGACTTCAAAATGGCAGGGCTTCGCTGTCCAAATTTTATCTCCCTCAAATAAACTGTGATCGTTGCCTTTTATAGGCTCCAGTTTCGTAGGGTGCAAGCTTCTAATTTGAGCATGTGTCTGCCAGCTAAGCATCCAACTAATTGCTAGCTAAGCGTCCAAATAAGTGCCAACTAATCGTTTGAGCTGTTTCCAGCTGTAATTCTTCTAGAAGGATAGGCTGGCAGTAGCTGTACTTCTTCTAGAAGATTGGCGTCGATGAGTAGGTGTGCCGGTCTAAAGGTGTTCTTGCCGATGAGTATGTGTGCCGGTCTAAGGGCGTTCTCTCCAGATCCGATAAGTCAGAACTGTGAACCAATGAGTATTCGCATATCTAAGTGGACAGGTAGCGCTTCATCGCAGAACGGGTTGATCATATCTGAATGATCTGAGTGCGGGCCGATAAGTTTAAATTGAAGGGCTTTTGATTCGGACACGTGGCTTGTTTGGATGACCGCCATGTGTCTCACCACTTTCATCCCTATCAATAATCCCCCCTCAAGTATACTTGCGATGAGTTCGAAGAATGAGCAAATATTCTTTGATCATTATTCGGACTCGTGAAGCTAAGCATCTATGAGATTGGGTCGTTCAAGAGTCTTTCATACTGGATCTTTGTTCCATAATTTATCTCATCGTTTTTAATGCGTCTCTGTGTCCCTTCTGTCTAAACATTCCTTTCCTTCTTTTCTAGGATATTTAATTTGACAATGTGACTGATCCGTCAAATCAGAAACATGCGGAGTCATTAAATATTCTTGCATAGCAAGCCTCTTCTGGACGAACAAGTCTCATTTCTTCTCAAGCATTAATTATCCACTATGCAACATTGATTATCCGCCATTCTTTGATACTTGGACACTGCTCCCGAGGGCTTCTACTTGGGACGCTGATATACTGTCAATGATGACTTTCCCTTTTTGTTTTCCACGTGTCGGGAATTTGAATCATTAAAGATTTCCATCTGTCCCCAGCCGTTGGATGAAGATCTTCATACCATTCTGTAGATCGATCTAGAACATTAAACACAGTTTAAAAAAAAAAAACTGCTCAAGAAATCGTATTCGAAATCTTTTTTGAAATCAAGTACGACGCTTCCTCTGCAGAGGTGTTCTCCCATCTCGCTCGCTGAGTTTTCTTTATTACTTCTCAAAAGGCTGTCGATTTCGGCATTCTCTCAATTCCAGGAGCATTCATCCATCCAGGTACGAGGGTTCATCTTCATCTTAGAATCCGAGTTACCTTCTTCTTGGATTTTCTTCAAAGATTTTTACGATGTCTAAGGGTTCTAGAGATTCAAAACATTGTTCTGATTCCTTTGTTAACATCCTCCCTGAAGCCAAGATTGACAACCCGTGAAGCAATACAATTTTTCTTCATCTAGGTTTTCATATAGGGTTCCTGCTCCTTCTGAGCGTGCTTGTTCTCCTGCCCAAGAAGGAGACTTAGTGATTTACCATGATGCCTTGCTAACAGGACTTAGACTGCCATTTCCCAAGATTTTCATCGAGATCTTTCGTTATTATAATGTGAATCCTTCTCAATTATCCCCAAATTCATGGAGAATTCTCTGTGGTTTTGTGATGGTTTTGATTCACTACAAGATCGAACCATCTGTTCATCTATTTAGTCTCCTCTTTAGCTTAAACCAAGATAGGAAGACTGACTGGTTCTACTTTTGTACTAGACAAGGTAGACAGTTCCCGGTCTGGTCCCTGATTCAATCAAGGATTGGAAAAGAAAATACTTCTTTATTTCTAGTAATAAAGGATGAGAATTTTCTACCAAGTGGGGTATTCCCCGAACCCATATAGCTAATAAAGAAAAACCCAGTCCTGATGAAGATAAATTGTTGGATAAATGTAAGAAATTCCGCAATGTTCCGATAAACAAGCATCTAACCGATGAACACTTCAAGTCTGTGGTTTGTACTTAGCCAAGAGTAGAGCCACTTAGAATCTTTTGTGTTAATTACTAACTGTCCGGTCTGTAATTCGGTCCTTATTCTTTATCTTTTCATTTCTCCTAGGTGACAGAATGGCCCCAAATACTTGGCTAACAAACTACTAGCCACTGCACGAGCGACCAAGTTGAAGGACAAGGAGAAAGAGGTTCCAAAGGGATCGAAGAAGGTGACTTCTGAACATACCCGTCAGTCCACTGAGGAGAGCCCTAATGAAACCAGAGATAGTGCCGAAGAAATCCCTTCTAGGGATATTCTCCAATCAAAGAGCAGAGACTCTTCTGATCCGAGGAATCGTGGAGCCCAACTGGAGGCAAACATCAGTTATTCGGCTGTAGATGTTCCGGTCATTGCCAGCCTTCCTCCACTAATACGTGAAGATGCTCCGATCATCAAGAGGAGAAGGTTAATAAAGGTAGTAGATAGACCTAGCTCCACTGCTTCCTCTCAAACAGCTTCAGAGCCTCTTCATGAAATTCCACCAGCTCCGATCAGAGAATTACTGACAGACCCTCCTTCATCCGATGTCATTGCTTCGGGTTCCAATGTCCCTTCCTCCCAAGGACAGAAGGAGAAAGATTCATCGGACACAAGGCTTGGAAAAAGGAAGGAGACAGTCAATGCTCCTCCATGCCTAGGTATATTCTTTCCCATGCTCGCGCTCCATTTCTGAATATTATGGATTACGATAGTCTGACTTTATTTATTCGAATGGTTGCAGGAGAGGGAGGAATTATTCATCCTCTAGTGGGAACTAGAATTCAAGGACCTAGAGCCCAGAAGTCTATTTATCGTCATGATAGTGCATTGCCTGTTGATAATCGATCCGTTAGGGAAGCCTTACGTTCTTGGCGGGGAGATGATATCAACAAGCATCTGAATCAATCCGGCATGGAGGAATCCATTGCCCATTTTCGCTTATCTCTTGCTTCGGTAAGTTGTTCATCTTACTGTTTGATCATAAGCACATTTCTCATTCTGTTCTTTTCACGAATATTTCCTCCTTAGTCTTTTTTGTGGGGGAGATCGCGTCGTGAGATTATGCAAAAAAGGTGATCCGGAGACTGTTGCCCGTGCTTCGAGGCTCGAGGCAGAGAATAAATAACTGTCAAAGACTCTCTCTCGGAAGGATGGTGAGATAACCAAATTAACCGAAGAGAGAGATTCTATTGCCTCGGATTTTAGAAGGTTTGAGGGATCAAAGGCTGCTTTGAAAGCTGACTGTGAAAGCTTGTAGAGTTCTCTCAACTTTGTAGAGCAAAATGCCGCTGAGTTGAGGCAGAACCTAGATCAGATCAAGAAGGATAAGAAATTATTCATTGATGAGAGGGCTACACTGCTCAATCAACAGGCTACCCTTAAGCAAGCCATTTCTTCAGCGAAGTAAGTGAATGATGATTTGAACGCAAAACTCAAAGCTGCTGAGAAATCAACCAGTTCCTTAGAAGCAGAGAAGGACATCCTTTATGAAAAATTATCGGCCACAAAAAACCTTCTCTCTCGCGCTGAAGCTGACTGCTCTTACGCTGATCAATTGGAGAAGAAGATGTCCAACTGAAGCCCTGGAGCTTTATCTTGAGAAATGCCAAGGAGGGACAGAAGAAGCTGGACCAGATGTTCCCATTCGTGAAGAGGAGGAGGCTGCTGCCTCTTGTTTACTGGGGACATTTGCGGGAGAAGTAGTGGTTAAGGAAGTTCCTGATGAACCGATTCCATCGTTACCCATGGAGGATCCAAAAAAAGGAATGGTTTTCGATGAAGGGACATCCAGTATGCTAACCGCTGTAGATGAACCAGATCTGGGTCTGATTACCGGAGAGGAGGTACATGCCGCTACCGATGAACCGGTTCCTGCAGCTATTATCGAGATTGGAGATGATATTGTTGCAGGTGAATGACTATCTTCTTCTCATATTCCCCATGTGTTTTATCTTTTCAACCAATGCTTCTTTTTTTTAATCTTGTGCTTAATTGTAGCAGTTTCAATTAGTCCGATGAATGATAATGCATCGGAAGAAGAGAACAAAGAGAAAGCCATTAGCTTGGGGGGAAGAAAAGGTCAATTAAACTTACATCCTTCACCTCCCTTCTTTATTTTTTGAGAAGATATTCTGTTCATTGATATTGGTATCACTGAACTAGTTTTTGCTGATTTTAGAGACTTAGGATTTCAATCTGTCCTCCAAACTCTTGGATCAAGGTCTCTAAAAGGTGAAGAACAAATTCTTATCCACCTCTCGATCTGTTCCTCTAGACATATAGATTTTATGATTCCATTTTTTCCTTCTTTTATTTTTGCTGTTAGGCCGGAAACAAGAGAGCTCCAAATGGAAATCGATGAATTGGAGATGGTGCTAGCAGAGCAACTAGATAGGATCCCAAGGAATCAAGGGGCCACTTGAGATTTCATGCAGATTTTGGGACCCTACAGCGAGCATCATTCCTTCATCATTGAAAAAGTTTGGAAGGAGAAAGGGCCTAAATCAAAAAGAAATCCTGTACTGAAAAATTGGGATACCTTGTAATGAGAATGTTGTAACGATTATGTTCTGATTTGAACTTTCAATACTAATTTTGTATTGAATTTCAGACTTTCTTGAACTTTCATTCATTCAATTTTTGAATAGAATCATGAATTGCGTTCTTGTCTTGCTCCTGACTTGTCCTTCTCAGTGGTCCTGTGGATCAGAAATGATTAGAGCAATTATCCAATCTGCTTCGAGAGCCTCATAAATGTTAATTGTTGAGTGTAAATTTCACATCGGATCTGTTTCACATCGGATCGGGCTAACATCTCATATCACTAACTGAATAATTTATTCAACTACCCCTGTGTGCCTTTTGCTCTTGAAAAGATCTATTGGATCGGTCATCTGGAATAAAAGTTTTGTAACAAGCCGTTGTCGAAAAATGGGCACATTTGCAAAGCAAATTTAATAAAGAGTTTGTAACGAACGGAGCGTCGCATATCTTGCGAGGAGTCAAAGCTCTCCCAGCCTGTAACGAAGCGTCACGTACCCTTTGAGATTCCAACCAAGGCATTAACTGCCTTTTCTTAACTTCTTTCAATAAGGCAGTATAAAAAAGGGGGGAGTGGTGGTTCCTTGGGGATCTGAACATTATGGGTGAAAACAGTCATCCTTATTTTTATAAATTCTTTTGCGTTGGCGATCACACTCGAAGTTTATGGATCTAGGGCTTTCCATCGTAGCATAAGGCTTGTGCCTGATTGACTGATAAGGCTATGTGGGCCAAGCGGGAATTACTGGTGGGTAACACTGTCAACATTTAGAGAGCTTGGGGAAATTAGGCTTAAGGAGGGATGGCGAGACTTCGTAATGGACCACCAATTGATTGAGGGAGACCTTCTTGTGTTTGTTCTCCGGGAGGATGAATGCCTTGAAGTCCATATCCTTGGCTGGAATGGATGTTAAGAAGGTGACTGCCCTTGATGTCATTCCTGGCCAGGCCCGAGGCTCTACCAGGGATATTGATTCCTCTAACTCTTCTTAATTTGAGCATTTCTTTGTAATTTTGCATAACTTATTAATGAAATTAAGCTTCTTCGCACCTGTTTTCTCCTCGTTGTTTCTGATTTGATTGCTTTAGTATTCTCAGAAATGAGTCACTTCTTTCATTACTTTGTTCTGAGATTTGTGTACCTCTTTTGAGAAGCAGAATTTGTATGGTTCTTTGATGGAGTGGGCCGGTATAGTTTGCTGACACAGGGGACTGATGTTGTCCGTCGATGTAAGGGACCGATATGACCCTTTGGAGGTGAAGAACCGGTATGGTTCTTTGATGTAGGGGACCGGTATGGTCCTTTAATATAGAGAACCAGTATGGTTCTTTGACGTAGAGGACCAGTATAGTCTGTTGACGCAGGGGACCAATGTTGTCCGTCTATGTAAGGGACTGATATGGCCTTTTGGAGGTAAAGAATCGGTATGGTTCTTTGATATAGGGGACCGGTATGGTCCTTTGATGTAGAGAACCGATATGGTTCTTTGTTGTGGAGGACTAGTATGGTCTTTTGATAGTAGAGAACCAGTATGGTTCTTTGATGTTGAGGACTGGTATGGTCCGCTGGAGTGGAAGACCGGTATGGTCCTCTTGATGGAGCGGACCAGTATGGCCCTTCGTAGATTTCCTTTCATTTTCGTTGGTAGAAAAAATTATCTAAGAACGATATAAGAAAGAATATTAATGAAAAGGAAATAATCAATTTTATTGATAGTACCTCCGTAAATGTTCCGCATAGTATGGACGCTTGAGCCTTCGTCTATCCATTTTAGTGAGCTAATAAGTGCCAGGTCGTACAATTTCTTTTACAATGTAGGGACCTTCCCAATTTGCATTCAGCTTCCCTGTTCGGCTCTTATTGCCCTGAAAGATATTTTCCCGAAAAACAAGATCTCAGATCTAGAAAGTTACTTCCCTCACTTTAGAATTATAAAGTCTCTTGACCTTTTGTCAATATACAACTACTCGTACATTGACACAATCCCTTTTTTCTTCTAAAAGATCAAACTCAGCTTGAAGTTGTTCTTCTAGTACATTTAATTTCCAATATTATCTTTCATTTCCCCCATAATTGGGCTCATTATCACCTCTACATAGCCCTTAAAATGATAATAAAATTAGTGTTCTGCAGATGCTACAGTAATTCCTACAGAAATCCATGGAGTTCAAATCTCTTCAATAAATTTATAATCTTCGTCATAATATATTTGGATTCCTCACATAAATTCTAACGGCCATTTCCAACAAGTTATTCTAATAGTAAGTATTACCACCTAGACATCTATGACTATACCACGGCATAAAAACCCAGTTTCTCCATGGATTCAAGCCCATTTTTAGACTGTTGGCTATACTAACTCAAAATAAGTTGCCGAAGTACTTAAGAGTAAGCATGACACCTAGATTCATCTTGGAAGACCATATATGTCTTTCAGAAATTTCATCAAAGAATTAAATCCATTAACCACAACCAACACACATGTCCCATAACCATTATTTATCCAAATCAGTTCACAGATTGATACTTGATTTACAAAATGGTTCTCTGAGGCTTTTTAATAACTAATCTCATGCCAAAAAGGGATGCAAGCCTCACTAGACAATAACTTGATAACATTCATTAGAAGGAATGATCACTATCTTCAATATCCAACCAAAGATTCATATTAAACAATATTCATCCATTCAGAGATTCAAGTCCTCACCTTCGAAGTCAAGCAGTAAGGTAACTCGATCATGAAGCCTAATCAGCCACTAGAGCCCTGGATTCAGTACCAGAAATTCAAACACCACCATCCTCCAATGGATGAACCTACACAGGTGCCCTTTTTCTCATTTAAGAGATATCCAAAACTAGTTGCGATGAGCTTTGATTTCCATTCCAAATTGGAATAAAAATCAAGAAGGAAGTCAAAGATCATCTCACCTTGCATCTCCTTCCCGGATATCACATCGATCTCCTCGGGCTATTGCAAGGTATCACCTTCCTGAAGCTGAAACTTCCACACTTATTCCCTCAGACATCAACTCATGAATTCTCCTTAGGTTAGCCTTGTGAATGCCTGAGATGTGAAGATCAACTCCACTCTTGTTGTCAAGTCTGGGGAAGTGGTCCCATTTGATGATCTTGTTGTGGAGGGTCGGAGTGAGGTTGATGAGAGAACCCTCACCTTCTCCATCCCTTCAAATTCAAGCTATGAAGCTCTCCCTTTGAAAAAGGGACCAGCCCACATAAATCTTACTCTTGCGGTCAAGGGGGAAAGCATAGCCACCCATGCCCCCTGTTTGTCTTTCTCTTGGGGGCGTTCACTTTGGGGGAAAGTGCAGGGAAGTGCGAAGTGGGCTGAAGTGGGCGGAAGTCCCAGTTCCCGAAGTGGGCTGAAGTGAGCACTTATGGTGTTCATTTTCACTGAAGTAAAGGGGCACCGAAGTGCCCACTCCTCCAAATGTTTTATAATAATAATAATAATAATAATAATAATAATAATAATAATAATAATAATAATAATAATAATAATAATAATAATAATAATAATGATAATGATAATAATAATAATAATAATAATAATAATAATAATAATAATAATAATAATAATAATAGCACTTAAGCCACTTGGCCGGTTGCATTTTATCTGAAGTGGCCTTAGTAAAATGGAAGTGACCACTTCAGAAGTGGGCGAGAATCTTAGCACTTACGTCTGAAAAGCGTCGAGTGACGAAGTGGATCACTTCCCACTTCTGAGCACACCCTAAGTGAGCCTTGACTTTTCTCTTCAACCAAGAAATTGAGATCCGGTATATGGCCGGTGAAAGCTAGAGAGAAGAATCTAAAGGCCACCTTAATTGTGTCAAGTGGAAGCCTAGCAAATTACCATTTTGCCTCTAATGATTAAAACCCATGAAACTTCTAATGGCGGATTTGCATTATACCCCTCAAATTTAGTATAGGCTTACTTGCAAGTCCCTTCCACTTTACACACAAGTCCCTCATATGAAATCCTTTGCACCAAAGCCCAAGCTCAATTAAAACTCATCCAACAGGGTTCCATATAATGGTCTTTTTGCACATTGGTCCCTCTACGCTTCAATATTTCCACCTTCTAATTAGATAACAAATATTAATACTAAAAATTTCAAATTTTACTGAAATTTTTGGGCTGGTTATTACATCCACCTCGGTCTCAACTGGACAAACAGTTCAGTATGCATCCTGTGTGATAAACTTTACCTTTACCTGGGAAACTTCAAGCTCCCGTCGTTGACATATCGAGTTCAACATGGTAAATTGCAACACTCGTCCCTCCCCCTTGTATATGGCGACTACACAAAAAGTCTCCATTGACAACCAGTAGCAGGAGCGTCTTATACTAACATGGTTTTAAATTGCACAAGATATAGAAAACTTATTTCGGAAAAATGAGAAAAGGAACTCATGGCGAAGATGGATGTTTCTTCGACTAACTTTGGGCGATGACTCACCGAGGAAGAGATGAACATAAAGCTCGTCACACCGAAGAGCAAAGCGGATCGATGAAGAAGAAGATCGAGGAAGCTTGCAACAAAAGGAAATAATGAAGAAGAAGATCAAAAGCTTGCAACAAAAAGGCTGGAAAAAGTACAAAAAATAAGTGAAAAGATGGCAAAAGGTGATGATGTGATGGGTAGAGTACAAAATTCAAAACTTATGACATGATTTGTGGGAAAATTCTCTTCAAAAAATGGGCAAAGGCGATATTAAAACAAAAGTAATGACGGAGTAAACCTCGAGGGTTGAAAAATAACTTTATAGAAAAGGAGGGACTATGCAGGAAAGTTTAATGTCGGAAGGAATATGCGAGAAGTTTGAAACTTTTAGGGGACCTATAAATAATTTTCCCTCTATATTATTAAGCCGGAGTATATAATTTTTATTTTAAAAATAAAAAAAAGTAGATTAGGATTTTAAAATTTTCTCAGAATTTTAGATTTTTTAATTTTAACAAATCTATCTGATTTTTCTAAGTGAGAGTATTAGAGCATCATTGAAAGGGAGTCAACAAAGGTTTGACAAAGAGTTGTGGATTCGACACATGCCACCAGATAGATGTTTGAGTCTGATCTCAAAGAGATATGTGAGAGGCTTGATATGCTTGTGATCGAACAAAAGTAATTGAAAAAAGTAGGTTCTTTTATTTTTTATTGATTTTGAAATACAGGGGTTGTTGTTGAAATTTATTTAAGATTGATTTGTTGATATCAATTTCAGGTTTATTGAAATTCAGACATTATAGAATCATAGATTAATTTTAATATATAATAGCGAAATCATGACATTGCTTAGGATTTATTTTATTTTTCCAAAATTCTGAGCAATACGAAGGGTCATTTGCTAGTATATTACTAAGCGAAAAAGTGTCTTAATTTTAATTAAAATAATCTAAAAAAACCAGGAAATAAGAATGGGGTTTTGGAATTTTCGGAGAATTTTAGATTTTTTTAATTTTAAAAATTTATCTATATTATTAAGTGGAAGTATTTTAAAATTTAAAAAGTATCTATCTATTTATATTACTAAGCGGGAGCAGTTATTTATAATTTTAAATTAAAAAAATAAAAAAAAATATTGCGATTCCCGAAATTTTCTCAAAATGTTGGATTCTTTTAATTTTAAAAAATCTATCTTCTATATTACTAAGTGGGGAGTATTTCTAATTGAATAAAATATCTATCTATCTATATTACTGGAGTACATAGAGAGAGTTATCTGTTATAAATAATTAAATTTTTTAAAAAATGAAAAAAAAAGTATTTGGGGATTATTTTTTTTTCTTCAGAATTTTAGATTTTTTAATTTTAACAAATCCATCTATTTTACTAAGGCGGGGTAGAGCATCATTGTTGACGTTGATGAAGGTTTGACAAAGAGTGGTGGATTTGACACATGCATGCTAAGTCCAATCCCAAAAGATATATGGGGTTTGATATGTTAGTGATTGAACAAAAAGTGGGTGAAAAATGTAGGTTTTTTTTATTGATTTTGAAATATAGGGGTTGTTGAAATTTATTTAAGATTAATTTGTTGATATTAATTTCAAGTTTATTGAAATTTAGACATTATGAATTAAATTTTAATATATAGTAAGGAAACAATAACATTGCTCATTATTTATATTTTTTCAAAATGCTAAGAAGTCATTTACCAGTATATATCTATTTATTTATTTATTTATTTATTTAAAATTTTTCTCTTGCCGTCCCCTGAAAAATAGTTAAATCATTTATTACTCCTCATTTTCAATAATACCCATAGCCCACTCCTTTATTTTTTATTTTACTTGCCACTCACAGAGTTAGTTCTCTCAACCAAAGGTTTTGAATAGATTTTAAAAACCATTTAAAAACATATTAGAAAGCAAAAATACCCTCTTCTTTTTAATAGTTGATATTTACCCATGACTAATAAGTAATTAAGAAATTCCAAAAGATGTTATAAGTAAATTATGTTTTTATTAAAAGGCTTTAAATTATATATTTATGTTAAATTTATAAATAATAGAGATTAATTTATATTTTTATTTAAATTTTAATGACATATATTAAGAAAATTATTTATAATATTAAAAATAAAATAAAATGATTAGTTTTAATTAAAAAATATAAAATATATCAAACGCTAAAAGTGAGTACATTACAAACCCTTGAGTTGTTAAATTACTTTGTCACGCCGTCCGGATTTGGGCCCCGGTGGCGTCTTGTGAGGCCAGCCCAGTATCCAGAGTAGAGTCAGAAGCTCATTTCGAATACAAGACCTAAGTGTAAATCAACAGGATATCAAGCAATAGATAAATTATACTCAAGTCCAATAGAACATAAAGTCATAAGGGTCCATAGGCCCTATACAAAATCGAGGTCCCTATCACGGGTCCTACATAAAACAACTCTCAAAGAAAGAAAAGGGAGACCCTCGGACCTCGATCTCCTAGACAATCTCCCAAAGACAACCCCTAAACCTCGGGATGCAGTAAAGAGAGAAAAAACAAATGTGTGAGAACTTTGAGATGGAAAACCCGATGAAGTACCTTGCGAGGGGTCACAAAGACATAATATATCAACACGATAACAATGGGACCACGTCCCTAAGAAAAATATCTCTAGGAGTCTACCATAATTAAAGACAACGGTACGACCCCTATCAACAGAAGCCCTCAAGCTCTGTGTTGAGTTTCAAAAGAAAAGCTCAGGGATCACTCCCGGTCAGTATATCCAGCTAAGCGTTGTAAACACGACCCATTGATCGTTCGACCCTCCGGTCGTAAGTCGGTAGGACCACCTCTCATACGTGTTGACACGGCCAACGTATCATTCCCACAACGGGTAGGACTACCAGAGCATCGCCCCTCTGGCGCGGCAAGCAGAAATGCAGGGTGTCCCGACCTTGATCATTTCCCTATTGGAGCCCAGCCACCATTTTGAGTGAGGCGATGAGCCACAACAAACAGGGATATCAACATCCCAAAACAAATATACATGCTCAACAGGAATTTAAAACAAAAGATAGCATGTATGAAATCAATAAAGCAACTGTCAACATGATAGTAGCAAAGCCAGGAAAACTCCGAAGAGTGGGTACAAGGCAAGTGTACTTACACAAGTATCAAAGATAAATCAAAGATAACGGTACAAGACATAAGTACTTACACATGTATCGAAGATCAATCAATGGTAACGGTACTAGACAAAAGTACTTACTTTTAATAGAATCTGGAAACCTCCTTAGTCTCCTCCTGTAGTGTCTCTAAGACTCCCCGAGAGTATCTGATAATAGAGTTTCTATTAGAGCCAAAATTCTAATAAAACCCTATGTTTCTAGATACTCATTCATAACTCTCGCTTTTGGTGGGCCTAAGCCCAACTAAACGGGTCTCTAAGTCCATCTACTTGGTTATTGAACCATTTCTCTCATTTCCAAGTCCTTAGTTGACTTTCACCCCACATTTGGTCAACTCTAGTCAAACTTTGATCAACTGGTCAACTTTACTCTTGTTTGTCATTGCATGAACCCTAGTTGGTCATTTTGCGTCTTCTTAGTTCAATTGGGCCCATATACTAAGCCCAATTTAGTTGGGCCTCACTATGAAGCTCACCAATTAACTTTTCTTTAATCGATTTTATTAAATCAATTATTTCACAATTTAGATACGAAACCTTGGTACTTTTAATTTAATTAATTTATCGATTTGTTTGAGCCCATTAGCCCATTACATGATCTAAATTTAATCATCTAGATACTTAGGTATTATTTATTTAAATACCTAGATATCAATCAATTATATCTACCCCCAATCTTGGTTAACCATTTAATCAAATCTATCAAATTGGCTAGGTTAGATGGATCAGACTTGACCCAACCATTTTGGCTAGCCATCTAGGTTCAACTTATTTGGTTAAACCCAATTGATCTTTAATCAAACCAATTAAATAGTTAAATGATTATTCTACCTATACTTCATATTGATTAATCAAACTATGGTTTTTGTCACATCTCAATAAATTAAAACAAATTTATTTCCAACTAACTAATCACTAATCTGTGATTAAGTGATTTAGTTAAATAATTAACTTAATTATTTGTCTCTGTTATTACTATTATTTTAATTTCTATTTTTTTTTACTTAACCTTCTCTCACTGCCCAGCCCGTCCCGGCCGAGCGCAACACCGACTCCGGCGAGCCCTTCTCTCCCTCGCCGGAGGTTCCTACCATCGGAAACCACTGCGACGAGCTTCTCCGTCGATCGAGGAAGCTGTCAGCACCCACGAATTGTTCCCTGTCCCTATCTCCGGACCCCGTCACTCACAGCCGGCACCCATTCTTCGGCGAGCTCGTACACACGTCACAATGCATGTTTCTGTACAACCATACACATCAAGGAGAAGAGGTTACCTGTCTGAGCAACCTCCTGATGACTTTTGGTGGCGACGAAAATCCTGGTGCCCCTTCCTTCTTCTCCGGCCAGCTCTCATGGCGTGACTCCTTCGACTTTCTTCTTCTACATTGTCTCGGATGGAAGGCTGCGAGGGAGTTTTATAGAGCTAGGGTAGCAGAAGCGGTAGCCGGTATTTGGGTGAGCAAGTAAGCCCCTCTGGCGAGCTCTCCGCCGCGTAATGCCCGGGAAGGAGGCGGCGCTCACGGCGGCTTTGCTTGGTGGAAAGCGCCCGGATCAGCGTGAGCGGGACGGCCAAAATCATTTCCCGACCTGTTATCTAAGCTTCCTTCCTGGATAAACGGCCACGATAGCTCCACGTAGAGTTATAATGCGCGAAGGGTCCCGATTAGATCCCATGCTCCAGATCTAGCATCCCTTCGGATCGACGGCCCAAATTCCATTGCGTCTGACGGCCAGATGAGATTACTGTGCCTCGATCTTAAGACGATCTTAAGATCAACGGCCCTTGTCCGCTCGCACCGTAAGGTCACCCTCACTTAACCCCCTCCCTCTGTCTCGGATCCAACTCGCGATTCAGATGGACGCTCCTTAGGACGCCACTTGGCTTCACGGATGCCGTTATAATACTTCGCGATTTATAACAATCCGAGATCTTTTAATCTCGGTCGTTGATTCTCTTGTATAAGGGTTTTCCTCAAGAAAAATTATCCAGAAGTCCCTAGTCCTTTTTAGGTCACATTTTAGACCACCACTGAGAGAGAGGAAAATTACCATACAGTCCTTAATACCTTTCAAAATTACCAAAAAGTCCTTCAGACTCCCTACTAACCCTAATTTGGGGTTTTAAACCTTTTAAGCCTTATTTCCCCCACTTAATCCTATCGTTAAACACTTAGGGAATTTCTTTATTTAATAAATTTATTTAAGAAAATTAAACACCTTTTTATTTCAAAAATCCCTGGATTTTACGTACTCACTTAAAGTTAACTTGAAACGATAATCAAATTTAGGGTAAAATATTCAAAAATGATAAAATTATCATTTTTCATATATTATAACCTCAGGTGTTAAAATATAAAACTTCGATTTTGGAGTTGATAAATAAAATAAAATAAAGAAAGTGATTATTTTGATATTATTGAAAAATTGAGTGGAGTGACGAGTAATTTAGCTATTTTGTAGGGGGTAAGAGTAAAAAAACTTATTTATTTTATTTTATTTTCTCAGCGGACTCGAGTTGAGCTCGAGCAAACTTATTCAAGCTAATTTCGAGCTCGAGCTTGAGCTAGGCTATTTCGAGCCGAATTCGAGCTGGGCCCAGCCCGATCAAGCTCGACCCATTTACAGCTCTAATGACATGATTTGGTGGGAAAATTCTCTCCAAAAGAAAGGGCAAAACTGGTATTTAAACAAAAAGTAGCAAATGGAGTGAGACCTAGGGGTTGAAAAATAACTTGATAGAAAATGAGGGTATGCAGGTAAAATTTAATGTCGGTGGGGAATTTATGCAGGAAGTTTAAAGCTATCAAGGGACCTATAAATAATTTTCTCTAAATTTTAATATATATAGTAAGGAAACAATAACATTGCTCGTGATTTATATTTTTTAAAAATGCGAAGCAATGCAAAGGGTCATTTACTTGTATATATCTATTTATTTATTTATTTAGAGTTTTTCAATTGCTGCCTCCTAAAAAATGAAAAATAGTTAAATCATTTATTACCCCTCATTTTTTTAATAATACCCTATAATCCCCTCGTTTATTTTTATTTTATTTGCCACTCTTTGCGTTAGTTCTCTCAACCAAAGGTTTTAAATAGATTTTAAAAACCATTTAAAAAATAGATTAGAAAGTAAAAATACCCTCTTCTTTTAATAGTTAATATTTACCAATGACTAATAAGTAATTAAGAAATTCTAAAAGATGTTATAAGTAAATTATGTTTTTATTAAAAAGGCTATAAATATATTTATGTTAAATTTATAAATAATGAGATTAATTTATATTTTTATTTAAATTTTAATGACATATATTAAGAAAATTATTGATAATATTAAAAATAAAATAAAATAATTAATTTTTCATTAAAAAAATATAAAATATATCAAACACTAAAAGTGAGAACATTATAAACACTTTAGTTGTTAAATTACTCACTTAAAGTTAACTTGAAATGATAAATACAAATTTAGGGCAAAATATTTAAAAAGGATAAATTATCATTTTACATATATTATAGCCTAGGTGTTAAAATATAAAACTTTAATTTAGGAGTTGATAAATAAAATAAAAATAAAAAAATGATTATTTTGATATTATTGGAAAATTGAGTGGAGTGACGAGTAATTTAGCTATTTCGTTGGGGGTAAAAAGTAAAATCTTATTTATTTTATTTTATTATTTTCTCAGCGGAGTTCGAATCCATCTTCCCCTTCGTTCCTCATTCCGGAAGCGTCTACAAAGCCCATCGAGTCTTTTTCTCTCCTCTCCTCAGTCAAAAACCCTAGTTTCTTGAAACCGAACGGAGATCGCTCTCCTATCTGTTCTTGGATTGCTCTTGGATTGATCCTTATTTTGCAGAGAAATGGTTTTGATCGAGCAGGAACCCGATGATGCCAGCGAAGCATCTGATCATGCTGCCGTTTCTCGTGGTGAAGAAGAGAAGGAAGCTGAGAGCGATGAGGAATCCTTCGAGGACGCCCTTAACGAAGAACAATTGTTGGATGTCCGCTTCCCATTTCCACTTGCCCTCTTCTTGTATTTATTCATAGATTAAATGGAAAAATTATATGTTTCGATGATTCATTTTAACTCTTTTCCTGTTTATTTGGTGCAGAAAGCTCGTGATCAAGTGAATGATGCGAAGACTGAAGGCAATAGGCTCTTTGGGACTGGTCAGTACGAAGAAGCATTGTCAAAATATGAACTTGCGTTACAAATTGCTTCGGAAGTGCCTTCCTCTGAGGAAGTCCGTTCCATGTGTCATGCCAACCGCGCCATCTGTTTCTTGAAGTTGGTAAAGATTTTTCCTTGCACTTCCCAATCATATGAATCATGTTTTATATATAATTCTTTTCTAAGCTGCTGTTATTATGAGTGGCTGTGAAGTGGACAAGTTTTCTTTTGTTGAACCTTGAAAATCATAACCAGCAAGTGATGATTCATATGTGTGGGTTTTATTCATACAACAATTTATATTTTTAATTTTTGATGCAATACTCTATTTCATAACATATTATTCATACCTTGTACTTATCTTGTGATTGAAACTGAACATTCTTAATTCAATCTCACCAGCTTTTTAATTGAGTTTTGGTTTGCCTTGTGTTTTTGTTGTTTATGCTGTGACTGAAACTGACTATATGTTGAAGATTGAAAAAGGCTGCAGAGAAGGCATCCATGACCCCCAACACATAGACATAATTAAATTTATGAATTCATACCTTTCATTTTAGACCGACATCCAATTAAAGCTATCTGAAGAAGCACCCTATGTTGTAATCTATATTTAATGGTAGGGATGTGATGATAAATGGCTTGAGGTTCTAAAATGCTTAATAGGCGGGATGTGAGTAAAGAAGTTGAGTCCAGTAGGAGTAGGATTAGGATCGGTGGATTTGGAATATAGGATATTTGTGCAGGGAAAATCTGTGGAGTTAGTAGGCACTCTAAAAGAGGATGATAGATATAATATGTTTGTAAGAGCCCAGGTGGATAGGAAATAAAATTTAGAAGATTGGTAGCATGGGTTATAAATTATGAGTGCTTTGTGAAGGAGATAAAGCGTAGAAATGGTGTGGGTATTCTTTGTGGGCAAAATGAAGGACAATATGGTTGAAAGTGAAAAAAGTAGGAGGCAGAGGATTATACGTTTGAAGAAATTTAGTGTTGAGAAAAGAAACAATCGATATAGTGAGTGGTATGCCCTCCAGTGGAAACTTACGAGGAAGAAGATAAAGGTCGAGTTAAGGAAGATTTGGATGTGGTAGTTAGGGATTAGGGAATAAGAGAACTTTATTGGAGGAGATCTTAATGGGCATGTAGGTAGACAGTGATGGCTTCTGAGCGAGTCATAGAGGTTATGGATATGGCTTGATAGGAATGATGAAGGAAAATCATATTAGATTTTGCTTTGGCTAAATGACTTGGTATTGACCAACATTTACTTTTTAAAAAGAATCACACTTGATTACTTTTTTAAGAAATGGGGAATGTCATTAGTCAATTAACTTTCTTGTCCACCGAGAAGAAGGGATAAATCTATTTGTAAAGATTGTAAGGTTATCACTTGGAAGTATTAACCATGACGTAAGTTGGTGATGGTGTTGGATGTGAAGAAAAAAGGTATAGTGAAGGCAGAAATGATGGTTAAGCGAAGTAGGATTAGATGGTGGGGAACTTTGAAAAGGAACCAAATGAATTAAGCATTTAAAATTAAGAATAAAATATTGGAAGAGGAATCTGAGACCACGAAAGTTGATACTGAAGCATTTTATGGAAGAAGATGGCAAATCATTATTGAGAAGGCGTAGAGTGAGCTCACAGAAGTGCTTTTAAGGAATTTAGGGCTCCGGTAAGTAAGAATAAATGGTGAGGTGGAATGAAGAAGAGGTTGAAAATTTATTAAAGAGAAAAGATATTGGTATAAGAAATTACACTACTGACTAAGGATGGAGAAGCCTTTAGAAAAAGTATAAAATGTGAAAAAAGAGGCCCAGCGGTTAGTGAGGCCGGGGTAAATGTCTAGCGATTTGTATAAAAATTAGGGACCTTGAGGAGAAAAGGAAATCTAGCTTGAGATACTTGGCTAAGAGATAAAAAGGGAAGAAACTTTGAGGCAAGAATGAGTGTATTAAGGATGAGTCACCGATAGGTGCTTGGCGGGGAGATAAGGAAATCGAGGAGAGATGGAGAAGCTACTTTGATCGTTTGTTGATGTAAGTCGTAGGGATAAGCTTTAAAGATTTTTATGCATCGATTGATAGAAAGAAACTTTAGTTCTGTCATTAGAATCGAGGCCTAGGGAAGTCGAGGATGTCTTGAAAAGATGAAGGCTGGAAAAACATGGCGGATGGTATCACGATTGAAGTTTGGAAGTCTTGGAGAGTGAAGGTAGAGTGGTTAGCAAACTCTTGACTCTATCACTAAAAAGGGGGAAAAATGCAAGACATTTGGAGAAAAGAGTATTTTGGTTCTATTTATAAGAATAAGGGAAATATTGAAATTGTACATGCAGAGTAGCGTTAATTTAATGGAAATTAAATACGATGAAACTATGGGAGAGAGTAATTGGCGTCGACTTCGGGGATATCAGCGAAGGTGTCGAGTGAACTAATTTGGAACTTTATCTTGAGGAGTAGATCCATGCTTGAAGCCAGTTTTCACATTAAGGAACTTGATGGAATCTACAGAGAAAGAAGAAGGATCTCAGTATGGTTTTCGTTGACTAGAAAAATCGTATGATAGGAGATGCAGAAGTAGTCGCTTTAATCGGTATTAGAGGAAAAGAAAACGATTAAAGTATAAAATATATAAATGTTATTAAAGATATGTATGAAAAAAAGCGGTTCTGAAGTATAGAGAGCGGTGGGAGGCGTCTGAGAGGAGTTCCACTATAGCGATTGGGTTTTACGTATTGGATTCGGCCTTGAGTAAATGCTTGTTTACTCTAGTAATGGATGAATTAACTAATTATCTCCGAGATGGCTTGTCCACGTAGTGCGTATTTGTTACATGAGATGATATTATGCTTGAGTGGATGAGGCTAGAGATGAAGTAAATCAATTTAGAATTATGGAGAAAGCAACTTTAGAAGTAGAGGCTTTAGGTTAAGTAGAAGTAAAGGCGAGAATATATATCTTGGTATGTAATTTTTAATTAAGTAGAAGGAAATGAAGGGAAGTAAAAGCCCAGAATTAGTGGGGTGGTAGTGCTTTTAAGGTTAATGCATTTTAAGTATTTAGGTTAGATTTTAGGGATGATGGGATGATATATAAAGATGTAGCGTAGAGATCAAAATTTAGATGGTTGAAATAAAGAAGTCTCGCAGTGTGTTATGTGATAAGAAGATCTGTAACAAAGTGAAGGGAAAATTCTACGTAGGGCCGGTGATTAGGCCGATTAAATGCTTTGTCAGGGTAGCAGTGTTGTTAGGCAACTAAAGTTTAACATATTAAATAAAGATGAATGTGGCGAGAAATAGAGGATGTTAAAGATGAATGAGTGGTTATCTGAAATTAGATAAGATTAAAAATGAACTTAGCATCCCAACGGAAGGTGCGTATGTCGCCGAATTGAAGAGATAAAATAAAGGGAAAGGCGTTTAAGATGGTTTGGATATATGCATTAGGAGACACTAGGTTCTCAGGTCCAGAAAATGTGATAGTTTAGTTATAGAAGGTAAGAAGAGGGTAGGGGTAGGCCTGGGATTACGTGGAGAGGTAGTGTCCCCAGGGCTCACGTGTGTGTTAGATATTAGTAGAATGCTGCTTTTTGATAGAAGCGGCGTGGAGAACAAAAATCCATATAAGCCCGACCCATCTAGTATAGAATTTGTGGATAAGTCGATTAAAAATCTCTCTTTCATTAGTTTTGTTTGTGGGGAATGTTTTTCTGCTTTTAACATTCCAATCTCATAGAATTATTTATTATTTATTATGGGCTTTTCTTGAGGTGTACCTTACGGATAATTTTGAAATTAGCATTATTTACCCACTTGAATAAAGCGTAATTGCATACATACCCTAAATAATAGGTATAATTAGCATTATATACCCACAGAGGTTAAAATCAAATGAAAAACCGTCAGAGTTAACAAACAATAGACATGCAAAATGACCATCATACCCTTTACATATATACTCCAAAAAATTTGTTTGACTATAAATTTAAAAATACCCTTTTAAAAATCTAAATTTTAAAATAGTTAAAAATATATAAAGAGGGTATTTTGGACATTTTCAACCCCTTAACCTAAGTTTTAACCATGGTTAAGATTACTTGGTTAATTTACGTCAATGAGGATCCTATGCTTGATGGGGGTATATCCATAATTCAACATGTTTTTGAGGGTATACAAGCAATTATTATTTTTTCAGGGGGTAAATATGTAATTATATATGAAACTTTTGAGGGGTATATAATCAATTTCCCCATTTATTATTTATTATTTATTTATGTATCTATTTGTTTATTTTTTTATTTTTGTTTATTTTTTATTTTTATTTTTTATTTTTATTATATTCTATTTCATTTTATTTTTTTTTTTTTTGTTTGAGGAAATGACGTAGAGCGAGGAGAATCCAGTATAGCCGACCCATCTAGTATGGGACTAAGGCTTAGTAGTAGTTGTTGTTGTTGTATGTTTATTTTTCTAGATCTAACACATGTACATGTAAATGATCAATCCACTATTGTCATTTATGTAGCAAATAAGATAATACTGTGTTACCACGAATCACGTGCCTGGATAAATTGGAGTAGCTATAAGTTTAGTTGAGATTTATTTGAACCTAAGTTAGGGATTATTTGAAGTAATTAACTTGTAAGCTATTTGTTGGTAGCTAGGAAGATTATAATTATGATTATTTCTTTCTAGTTAGCTGTTTTGATATCATTAAGGTGTCTTTTATGTAAAATTATGAATGATCCACTTTGTCGTGAATCCTTAAGTCATGTTTAGCATGATGAAATGAGTGGAAATGAGAATGAGGATAGAAGTGAGAATGGGTAGGAATGATATTGAGTGGAATGGAGATGCGAATGGCAAAAAATGTTTCTAAAAGAACTGTCATTCCCACCATAAGTGAGAATGAGCATTTCTCTCATTTTTTAGTGGAATGCCCATTCTCACTTTTTCTGGGAATGGGCCATTCCTGGGTATCGTCAATTATCACTTCTAAAAATGAATGAAACAAAGCAATGGAATACAAAGGAATCTTAACTTAATTATCCTTCTCATCCATTCCACCATACCAATCATGACTTTATAGTCTATAAAGCTTTATCATGGATTTGAATGATTTTTATATACCTAATAATGGGAACTTCATTGTACTTTCTTATTTCTTTTCATCTTCCTTGATACATTCTGTTTCATAATTTGATAGGAACATCATTTAGGGGAATCTAGGCTAATAGCTTCCCCCTGAGGAATGCTTTGAAACAGAATTATTAGTTTCCTGCATTCTTCTATTTAGCATTACCATTGGCTAACCTGTTATCCTTAGTGATTGATACTGGAATTTTAAGTTTTACATTTTTGTTTTAATTCACTGACAGTTGACTTGAGTGATTCACATAATCCAAATAGGATAGATTATGAAAACCACTGTATACACTCTTGATCTTGTATCTGCTTTTTTGTGGAAATGATATAAGCTTCTGAGTGGGAATCTACTGCATTTCAGAATATTTGAGTTTGTTGTTCCTGTTATTTGTCTGTTTTAGTTTCATTCTCTGGTGATTTGATGCCTACAATGAAAGAACCTAAAAACCTTGTAATGGAAAAACATAAAAGCGCCATTTTCATATTATTACTTGAAGTACTTGAATTTTACATTTTGATAGTCTTTATCTCCTTGGATGATGATAGGCAATCAAATGGCTCATTTTCCTAATATTCTCTTTGTTTTCTCTTCAAGGGAAAATATGATGAAACAGTCAAAGAGTGTAATCAAGCACTGGAGCTGAATCCTTCCTATGTAAAAGCACTACTTAGAAGAGCAGAAGCACATGAAAAGCTAGATCATCTAGAAGAGGCAATAGCTGGTATATCTGCACAGGAGGCTTCAGAGACAACTTCTACTTTTGTAGCATCTGTTATTCTTGGAAACTTGGGATGCCCTAAGCTGTGACATCTCTTGCAGATATGAAAAAGATCATTGAAGTGGAGCCTTCAAATGATCAGGCTAGAAGAAGAACAATACAAAAGATTAGAGCCAATTGTTGCTGAGAAAAGAGAAAAGATGAAGGGAAAGAGATGATTGGTAACACATGAATCTTTTTTCATCATATTACTTTCAATATGCTTTGATATGCAAAACAGAAATTACCAAAATTCCCACTTTCAATTATTAATGACTTTCAGATATCCCATAAAAATATTTTCCTTTATTTTCTTTATCAGATCTTTAAAGGCTATTATTATTAGTATTGTTTTTGAATTGTTTCAGGAAAGTTAAAGGAGATGGGAAATTCTGTGTTGGGTCGTTTTGGGATGAGCGTTGACAACTTCAAAGCAGTCAAAGACCCCAACACAGGTTCATATTCTCTCTCTTTTCAGCGCTAGCAATGAACTGATAACAAGAAGCAGACAAAAATATTATAGCATAAGTGATGCATGATGAGAAAATTACAACATGGTTGTCTGATATCACTTCTGTTGTGCCGTTAGACATCAGCATTGAATATATGATGCAAGTCGGGTTGTGGTCACAGCCCCCTTGCTCTCAAATCTAGGGACAGTTCATGGTTATTCATTCACTATTTTATGCACTCAAATGGTTTATGGAGTCTTGTTTCTCTGTTTTCTTTTTCATGTTATTCAACTACTCTCTTTAATGCTTGATTTGCTATCATGTAAATGTTGGTCTCATGTTCTCCCAGCTTGCTCTCAGTAAAGTTTGATCTCAACGTTATACTGCCATTTTGTACTAGCTTGGCAAACATTCTTCATTTGATATTATTCCACTCTCCGAATCCACTGGTATCACCTGCATTATGAACTATAAATTATCACACGAGTTGTACACAATGGATTGTTTATGCCCTTTATTTTGATAACCTTCAAGCAAACTATTTAATTTTTTTTATATTTCAAGTTATGTTATTGATGATCTTGGGCATTTTTTTATATGTTATACTCATATCACTTCAGCTGCATGTCCTTGTCTATAGTTATCAAATGAGCAGATTTTCGGTTTGACAAATAAACAAAACCAAGTTCAAATAGATGAACCTTAAGGTTAAATTTTAATATTATAAACATACTTTTTATCTTGTTAATATTTATCATAAAAAATTAATTTTGAATTTTATATTAACAAGGTTTTTAGTAAAGGCAGTATAGTTTATTTGAAAAATGATTCATCTTATAATTTAATTAAGTTTTCACAGAATTCTCAACTTACTATAAATAATTTAATAGGAACTTCTCTCGACTCTTGCCGTGGTTTTTCGGTTTCTAATGTAACTTTATATATATATATATATATAAAATTTTATCTTTGTAAATTGAAACATTTGTTTTAAAGATTTTAAGCATTGTAGTTTGAATTGACTACTTGAGTATTTTAAGGATTTTTGATCAATTATGGATGGAAAAAGCATTCGAAAAATAAATTTGTCGTGTCCCATATCAATTTTAAATTACAATTTGGGAAGGTGTAGGGTTTTCATCTTAATGGGTGAAAATTTATAAAAATTTTATCGATTCAAAATTTCACCCTTTTAAGATGAAAAATCTACATCTTCCCAAATTGTATGAAAATTGACATCTTACATTTTGATATTACTTTAAAATTTATCTGATTAGATTTCCTAAAATACGTATGAAATAATAAGAGCTGACACAGCTCTGATGAGGGTGTTAGAAGTCAGGGCCAGGGCCGCAAATCACGTGCCCAACTCTAACATCAAAATAACTAAATAAATAAATAAAGAAGAGCCCAACACCTAAACCCATAGCCAAATTTGAGTGTTAGAGTGGGCCGGCACTTAAATGCGGCCAGGCACTTATATATATATATATATATATATATATATATATATATATATATATATATATATATAATGTACATAAGGAGTTGAACATAACAATAACAAGAAGAGAAGAATTTTCCTATTTTTCTTTTGTCAACCTCTTCTTTTATTTTCTTTTTTTACTATTTTCTATAGTTTTTATAACATGTTATCAGCATGAATTGTTTTCTACACACAACAATTCTTCTTCGTTCTTCGTGTGCGAACCATATTCATTCACTACAAGAAATCAGGGCATTACCGCCCCGGTTTTAACACGCGCTAAATGCTTATAGCGGTGGTCAAAAACCGCCGCTAATCTGTGCCACCACAACAATTTGTGGCCGGTTAGCGAGATTACCGGCCCGGTTCCAAAGCGATTCGTAAAATCCATGTTCAAAAAGCGGCAATACGAGCGCCTTTGAGTGGCGGTTTTGCTAAAAGCGCCACTAATTGTTGGCGGCGGTTCGGTAAAAACCACGATGGCGGCGGTTTTGTAAAACAGTACTAATTGTTGGTGGTGGCGGTCTTTTAAAAGAATAATTAATATAATAAAAAATTAATAAATACCATTTTATTACTTTTTTTAATTTTAATCAATTTTAATCAATTTATCATAAGGGGAAGATATGATTAGGCATGATGGCTTATTATAACTGCTGTTCTGTCTGATTCATTGCAATTTCTCTATCTCTTTCCTTCTGATACATCAAAATTATATATACAAAAGGAAAAAATAGTATAATATACATTGTACTATTTTATTTATTTATTTTTTTTTTTCTGATAATGAGCAATTCGCTTACTGTCATTACTGTTGAGCATGCATTTGGACATATACCGCAAAAGAAAGTAGATGGCAAACTTTTCAGTTCGATTCAAAAGAAAACTGTTAGTTCAAAAACAAGTTTATAGCAAAACCATGAATGGCCAAAGCAAAACTGATCAGAATACTCTTAACCCAGTTGGCAAGCACAGAACTGAATGATCACAACCTTAATTTACATAAATTCGAAAAAAGACTAGGAAAAACTGGAACTGAAAATTAATGAAGAATCACTCATGCAACTAAAGAGGTCCACTGAAATATAATGTTGAAAGAACTAAGGTGAAATTTCACTAAACTATTTTGTAGTTTGTTTCTTTGCTCAATTAGGTGTCACATTGATTTGGCTTTGAAACTGACTTTAGTAGCGCATGATGTGTTCAGCGTAGCATGTAGTACTTAATCCGTTAAAATTGCTGATGTTGGATTAAAAAATGATATAAAATGATTTTTTATCATATATAAAAAACGTGATATTGATGTCAGTATGTCTTAAAAGTGACCTTTTCATTGGAAAGCATAACAAAAATGAGAAGGTACTATTATGTGAGCAAAATGAGAGAGGAGAATGGAAATTAGGAAAACCAAAAGAGACCCTCTACTTGCTGGCCTCCAATGCCACAATACCGGGCAGAAGGACCCACAAATTAGAGTTATAGCTTTACTAATTTCCCATGTTTTTCCCCTGTTTTCAACTAGAAAACCTGAATAATGGATTGAAGTGAAACCCTAGCATGTGAGTTGCAACTGGACAGTGACCTGGTAAAAATCCCTAGTATATATGGATTGCGCACTTTAAAATCATGCAAGTTGTTTTCAGTTAAAATAAGCCTAACTAGAAATTAAAACTTTTTAAGTTCAAGAAGATCCCAAAGGACCAAAAATTTTTGTTTCCAGTTGTTAATCAACAAGCCTGAAACATATGTGATTGGTGTTGAACTATCAACTCAACATCTGCTCTTGAAGAAACCACTTCAAAGAAAAAAAAAAAACAAACTTTGCAGATAGAGAGCAAAAGAAATCCATACTAAGAACATGCAAGTGAAAGCAATTGAGGGGCAAAATATATAAATGATTGGTAAGGTCCAAAGAGAGCATAAAAAAATAATCAAGTAAACTGCCACTGCAAAACCAGCACTGAGCAACAAAATTCTAGTCAAGTAACTTAATTTTTTTTTTACTTTTCTCTCTCTTTCTTCAATCCATTTTTTTTTTTTTTTTTTTTTTTGGAAAATGGTGGGTAAACCACTTTCTTGATGTTCATTTAAAAGGTTACAAAAATTACAGAGTAGTGTGTCCTTTGTTGGACCATAACACTGTCAGGAGATCTTTCCTACCCCAAGGATAGGTGTAAGGCCTTTCAGTGGTTGTTTGCTCTGTGGTTTCTCGTCATCGAAGTCTGCATTAGTTGAATGTTGCATCCCTCTT